>JAPMUY010001757.1:80000-680000 GCA_026901105.3 Galaxias olidus
AATCGCAAAGAGCGCCATCGAAGAGACAGAAGAAGAAAAAAGAAAAAGAAAAACACCGCCGCATTAGGGAAACAAGCTGCATGGGTGAGCTGCCACTGCCACGTACTGCAGAGGAGGACACCCTCCGCCCACTTTGTGTCTGTCATTATCTTGTCTGAAGCCATGGCCGCTGCCAAAGAAAACACAGGGCAGCGAACACAAAAACACAAACACGCGCGCGCACAGGTCTTCGGTGCTCCTTAGGAGCGCGTCGATCAATCTGGAAAGGTTGTCGAAAACGCCGTCGGAATTTTTCACGGATTTCCTGTCGTGCCTCCCCCCAGGCCCCCGCCCCCCCCCATCCCCTATACGACAAGGCACTTCACCCCAGGGTGGCCCTTAGGCTAGACAGTCGCCGAGCGCAGTGTGTGTGTGTGTGTGTGTGTGTGTGTGTGCCTGCGAGAGAGAGTGACGGCCTCCATGTTTGTCTGCGGTTTAGGAGGGAGTGCGTCAGAGTCATGTATGTGAAGGAAATGAGGGTGCGCGTCCCCGTGTGTGTGCATCACGCGTTCGTGAGTACGAGACGCCAGCGCTTCGGCTACTGTATGACTTTGTCATACTTCAAAGCCCCTTTGGTGCTTGAGTGTGTGTGCGTTGGTGTGTGTGTGTGTAAATTGGATGAGAGAAGAAGTGGGGGGGGGGGCGCTGGCATCAGTGCCTTTCATTTGCTTAGCGGTGGTTATAATGAAGTTCCTTCCAACAGCCTGGGTGGCAGACACTCTGAAATAGCCGCGGGCCTCGGAGCTTTGGAGGCCGGGGCGCGGCAACAGGCTGCATTCCACTGTGACAGGCCGACACGGAATTACCGCCCGCACCGACACCACAGGCAGCACCGCACAACCTGAGCTAACCCGTGCACGCGCGCACACACACACACACACACACACACACACACACACACAAATATATGCTAATCGAACAGACAGACACAGTGGGCATGCACAATGTCCTGACTAACATGTTGCTGCTGACAGTTCCTCCCAAAGATACCAGCACAGTGTGTGAACACTCCCTTAACAGTGACACTACTACACACAACACTACTACTACTGAACACACCTAAAGCCCCTCCCATAAGAGTGCACTATTTCTATAGGTCGTCCCAACGCGGTGGACCTGAACACATCTAAAGCCCCTCCCTTCACCCCCCCCCCCCCCCCCCCCACCCCCCCACCCCCCACAGCCCCGCAACCATTCATCTTACAGCGCACGTCCAGCTTGGCATACTTTTGAAACGGCAGATAATTCAGTTCCACTGCTGTCGGGCCGGAGCTGCTCTATGTACACACATCTAGGGTGGAGAGGAGCGTGTGATAGGCCCCGGGGCCCCAGTGTTACGGGGGGTAACATGATATATGATTACAGACAAGAGCTGGATTGTTAGGCGAGATCAGGTTTTTCATAGATTTAGGTGCAATTACAGCAGATGGCAACCGCAGGGGTTTTTTCCCCTAATCAAAGGCACACAGCTAGGGCCCTTAGGGATCTGTCTGGAGGATGTATGTGTGTCTGTGTGTGTGTGTGTGTGTGTGTGTGTGTGTGTGTGTGTGTGTGTGTGTCAGTCTCTGTGAAACTTCTGAGAGAGAGGAGAGTGAGAAGGATGCACGCAGTGTGTGTGTGTGTGGGTGGGTTATGAGAGAGGTGGTTTCCTCTAGGCCAAAGGACATGGCACCTACTTTGCAGTCGACTCCTCGTCGTATTTGTTCTTCAGCTCCGAAAGCTCTGCCTGAGTTTCTTCAAGTGCTGCAAGACAAAACCAAAGCGCGTGAGGAGCATCACCACAAAGTCGGGACGGGAGCTGAACTGCTCTCGTGAGTATAACTCAACTCTCTGGAGGAGCTAATCTACAGGGAGAGGTCCCAAAAGTGAGACTCCACAAAGTCAGTACAAGCACTCCAGTCCTCCAGCACAAAAAAAAACCCGTTCAAATCCACCCGTTTCCGTTCCAGACGTATAATGTCCTTTGTCGGGGTGTGAAGAGGCTGCTCTGCGTGCTAGGCGGGTGCGCGGTAGGGTCCCCCCGCACGCCGCGGGCCACGGCAGCACCCGGTGGCAGGGGGCGGGAGTGACTGTGAGCGCGGCCCCCACAGGCCCCACAGGGCCGAGCTGATGCCTTGTGACAGGAGCCTGTCGGCCCCGATGCAGGGAGCGGCCATTAGACCTGTTGCCGCGGCCCGGGCTGAGACGTGGTGGCGCTGACAGCAGTGGATTAGTCACTTGCTGGGGCCCGGCACGAGCACGCAGCCTGTCACACAGAGAGAGGGGAGAGGAGAGGAGAGGAGGCCGCCATCTGACGCCTCCGCCAGGCCCGGAGCAGGGAAGGAGTGTGGGAGGAGCGGTGGAGGAGTAGTGGAGGCGTACGGGAGGCGTATGGGGAGGAGTAGGGGAGGAGAAGTGGAGGAGTAGGGGAGGAGTAGGGAGAGGTAGGGGAGGAGTAGGGAGGAGTAGTGGAGGAGTAGAGGAGGAGTAGTTGAGGCGTATGGGGAGGAGTAGGGGGAAGTGACACGGCAGGGCTGGCACAGAGGACAGTCCTTGTTTTATGTTGGGCCTTGTCGGGGTGGGGGGGCGGGGGTTTGTACTCTGTTAAAGCTGGACGGGTAGAGGCCACATTTTCTTTGCTTTGCTACGGCATTCATAGTCATCTAAACACACTGTTCGATAGCACAGGACAGTTCAGAGGCAAGGCTCCCATACAATTCTGAGGTACTACTGTGTGATGCTGTAAAACCCATGAAAACAGAAATCATAGCTCTATTAATACCTGTCTGTAGGGACTGGGCTTGGCTGTCTGCCTCCTGCAGGACGGACGCTGTGGACTCGGGCTTCTCCCGCGGCTCGCTGTGGGGAAACAGAGGGGCGACGTGTTACCTTAGCAAATGTCACCTTAACAAGATAACAGGACGCACAATCAGAGGGAGAGGGGGACAAAAGGCAGCGGCGAGCGGTGGCCAATGTCCTTTAGCATCAAAGCACCACGAGCACAAGGTTACCATCACATCACTTCACAATGGCCGACCCGGAGAGCACGTTTCTGCTTTAAAAAAACGAGAGCTCCAGTTGCCATAGCACCCGTCCGCACGAGGGCTCTGGTTGTGGTTGAAGTAATAGGAGGGCAGGACAAGTGTCCTGCAGGCTGAGTGGGCTGTTAGACGGCTAGCCGGCCGGCCTAGCGGCGCTGGTTGGAGAGGACAGGAGTCTGGCAGTGTGAGACGCGGAGGTAGAGACTCCCTCTGCTCTGCCTCCGCGGGTTATTAATACGGGAACACCTGGGCCGGCCAGCGAGCCTCTTTCATCACGCCAGCAGCCCTCCCCCCGGCGGGGCGCACGCCATCAATTTACCTCGCAGCTAAAAAGGGGAGAGCACGATGGAGCCGGAGGAATTAGCATCCGCTCCTGGCCCGCTATCCATTACTGAGGGCTGCTAGGTGCCACAATGTCCTTGGGCTCTGAGTACGTTCTCCGTGGACTGTCAGAAAACAGCAACGACAGAAACAACAAGCACGCATCGACTCGGCGTGGTGTTCATAAATAAACAATGCCACATTCATTTGATTCAAACGACACAGAGCCGGTATGGACGGTTTCCCAGTTGAAGTATTTGCGGCGTGAACCCCTATCCCGGCGCCCTCAAAATCAGTGAGAGCCCTTCTAGAAATGTTTGTCTGGGGGATGAAAAGCACACTTTCGTTGGAGCCGAACGGCCTTTTTCTTGATTTGATCCCCTAGCCTCACCCTGCCTGGCACAGTCATAGCAGGAGACAGAGTGTCTGTGTGTGCGGAACATACCGGAATCACCTGTCACCTCACCACTGGAGGGGCAGGGTAGGAGCAGGGTTATAGGGCTACCCACCCCAACCAGCTAACACCTCAACCTCAAACCGGTTCCAGAGCATGGCAGCCGCCTCACCCAAAGCCGTCGTAGTGGAAACAGCGCCTCACCCAAAGCCGTCGTAGTGGAAACAAAGGTCGGTGGCACACTGGTTCTGACTAGCCCTGCAGTGGCTGCCTGTCTCCCAGGCTGCACCCTCCCTCTGCCTCGGCTCTGCCCCCTTGTCACGGTACCACACCTCTCCGCTCCTGCCTCCGGGGCTGCTAGTTTGGATAGACGGGAACAGAGGGAGGTAATGTGAAGGGGCAGAATGGGCTTAGACCGCGGTGTGGGAAAGTGTGTTCTACACCGCGGAGGTGAGCCGGGCGGGCGGAGGGAACGGGAGGCTGCGGGGCGGGTGGCTCTCCGACAGGGCCTGACAGGAGAGGACGCGGCGGGGTGCCCCCCCCCCTCCTCTGAGTGGCAGGCTGGCAGGGGCTACGCTGGCGAAGGGCTCAGCCCCGTGTTATCATGATGCCAGGGCGCTCAGCGGTAAACAAACAGCGGTGAATTAAAGGTATTACGGGGCCGATGGGATTAGGCGTGCGCTCGCCGGCTCGGGGATGAAAGCCCTGGCGTCACGCCCACATAGGCCTCATGCGCACTGGCTGATGCCGATGTAACGACGGGGGACGTGGGAGCGCTGGGCCGAGGCGCGAGTTCACGACGCGAAAGGCGGCTCACCACTTATGAATGCACATTGACACGAGGGGCTTCTCAAAACAGGACCAAAAAGTTAACGGGGAGAAAAAAAAAGTGACCCTTTTCAACTCATAGAATGACACACTCCTATTTCCCAGTGAAGTCATCTAAAACAACGGAAACTTTTGATAGGGGCCGTGCAGACGGATAGGTCAGGACCAAAGCACACACGTCGTTGGCGCCAGACGTTTTTCTAAAGATTGCGGGAGGACAAGAGAGCAGAGGGAAAATAACTGGGAAAATGAGAACGGCACAAACAGAGGCAGGGGAAAGAAAACGGAATGGTTAGTCAATGAGTGTGAGATAGCGCTCTCCCTGATTTAATATTGACCCTGCTCGAGTGCTGAGTGAAAGGTGTGAATGGTTGTGTGAGTAAACTCGTTCCAGACAAATGCCCTTCGCTGAAACCCCGTCCTGGGGACAAACTTCAGAGGTAAGCCACGGTCATAATGGCTGGACAACACGCTCACTTATCCACAATACAAACAAACGGTCGACCTCCTATCCATGCTCCAATGTTAAATCAATAAGGAGCGACCTCCTTTGGCCTTTCACTGCACGACAGCATTCCCCACCTGTAGTCGAAATGACTGTGACAATGAAAAACAATTTCAGTCGCAGGCACAGCAGCAACACAAACGTGTAGATCCGGTCACCTTGCCACACTGTTGTCTGTTGCGAAGAAGAGCAGGGAGTACGAAGGATTTTTTTCTCTCCCAATCAAGCGTTAAAGTGGCCCTATGTAGACAATAGTGCTATTCTAAGCCAGCTCTTACCTGCCACAAGAGACTAGCTACATGTCCCAGCTGAAATGGCTGCGATCTTAGGGATCTGTTTCTGTTCTACTTAACTCTACTTCTGCGGTTGCGCGTCACCTCAGCTCTGAGTGAGCGACATGCTTACCTCTCCTCCGCATGGTCATTATGGAGCCGTTCCTTCTCCTCCTCTCCTCCCTCCTTCTTCTTCTTCTTTTCCTCCTCCTCCTCCACCTGCTCTCCGCCTGGCCTCTCCTCCGGCTCCTCCTGTCCCAGCTCCTTGGCTTGCTTCTTCAGTAACCTCTCGTACTCTTCAATCTTCTCTTTAAGTGCTTTAATTGTAACCTCTGAAAGAAGTCGATGGAGCAACAAACAAACGTAGAAAAACTAAATAGTTGTAACGAAAGTCAGAACTCAGAGGCAACATGGAATCTCACAAAGCACACTATTCTGTTTGGGGCAAATCTAGCATTTAGCAGATCATGTATTGCAAAAAGTTGAAACCAGTTATTTTCTTTGGCGGCAAAATGCTGTTCTAGAATGTCGTACAGACATTACGTAGGTAGCTGGAGATGACAGGTAAAGTCAGAGGACATTGTAATGTAAGGGAAAGTCTTTTGATACCCAGGGCTGCTTGGTGAATACATTCCTCTGAGGCTACAGGAGAGAGAATATTTGTGAGTGTGCCTGTGTTTGTGTGTGTGTGTGTGTGTTTTGGGTTGAGTGCGTGTGTGTGTTTTGGGTTGTGTGTGGGGGGGTTGCTGACCCGGCACTCCTCCTGGCTAATACCAGACGAGAGTGTATTACAAACTGAGAGCTCTCACTTTTCCCCTCCTCACTTCTTACTGCTCCTTTGCCTTCTCCTCCCAATCTCTATCGGCCTGCCCCCCCCCCCCCCCCCCCCCTCTCCTCTGCGGTGATTTAAACTCTGGCGTTTCAGCCTTGACACATAATCAATGTGGACGAGTCCCCTCGGAGCCCTTTTCCCCCCTTAACTGTTAAATTGAACTTTAAACATTTAGGTTGCAGGGGATCAATGGGCCCCTTGGCCAGGGTGAGAGGGGAGTGAGGGAGAGAGAAAGAGAGAGAGAGAGCGAGGCAGAGTCAGGGAGAGAGAGAGAGAGAGAGAGAGAGAGAGAGAGACAGAGAGAGAGAGAGAGAGAGAGAGAGAGAGCTCCTTGGCAGAGGTGGAGGATCCCAGCTCACTCGGGGCACAGGGGGGAGACCAAAGGGGAGGGGACGGCGCCAGGGAGTGAAGACGAAAAATCAATGGCAAAATAAAATATTGCCGCTATTGAGCTGGGTCAATTAGCTCTTGGTGGGAGGGGAATTCCAAAGATGGAGAGGGCAGGCCCCTCTATTTCTATAGCCCTCCCTCGCTCTCCTCCTCTCCCTCTAACCCTCCGTGGCTGCCTCTCTCCTTCTCTCCTTTCCCTGCCTATCTGAAAGAAAAGGGGGCCTATTCAATGGGCAGGGGATGAAAGAACTTACCAGGGGTGGTAGGGCCCTCTGTGAGAGTGTGTGTGGAGGGAGGACACGTTTCTTTAAACACAGCGTCTATACGTCCAGGTACCAGAGGACATACTGAAACAGTGTGTGAGACTGTGACGTGGACCGTGTCCCCCTATAGCAGAGAGGAAAGCCCCTCACCGTGGTTCTTGACCTGGGCCAGCTCCTGTGTGTAGCCCTCCAGGGTATTGCGGAGCGTCTGGTTCTCCGTCTCGATGTCGTGCATCCTCTGGACCTTCAGCTGGAGCTGTTGGGCCGCCTCCAACACAGAGACCGGGTCTGCGGGGCCCACACACACACACACACACACACACACACACACACACACACACAGGGCGATGGGTTCAGCGGGCGTGGTATGAGGCACGCGTCACATGCCAACGGTTTCGTTTAACCTTGAGCGTACCAAGGAAGCCTGTGTCATTTAGTCATAAACAATGTAAGAAATGAAACGTTCACCCTCTCTGTCTTTAGCTCGTCGGATTGAGCAAATTTCCCTTAAACGGAATAACTGTGTGTGGCTGTTTAAAACTCGGGCCCAGTGCTCTGAAGGTTAGGTAAGGTAAAGTGTGCCGGTATTTTGTGTTCCTGTAGCTAGGTGTGACTGTGAGAGACCCAAGGTAGTCACGCGAGGGCTGACTGATGATGAATCCTCTGTGTACGTGTGTGTGTGTGCGTGTGTGTGTGTGTGTGCGTGTGCGCGTGCCCTGCCAGAAGAGCAGCAGGGCTATGTATAGCTGCCCCCGTTGGCACAGCAAAGTGCCGGAGTGCTGAGACAGCTCTGCTTCTGCAGTGAGAGCAAGCGCGAGCACTCACACACACACGCACACACACACGCACACACACACGCACGCACGCACACACACACACACACGTACACACGTACACACGTACACACACACACACACACACACACACACACACACACACACACACACACACACAGACGTATACCGTCTCGTGGGCGTGGACACACATACACACACACAGACACAGACACAAATTACAAACACAGAGCCACCACAGACCACGTGACGCAGCAACACAGACAAAGAAAGAGGAGAGAGGCAACGAGAGCGAGGGGAGGGGACAGAGAGAGAGGAGGCAAACGAGGACAAAGTGACCAAGACAAAAAGAGAGAATGCCTCATTAAGAGGACTAAAGAAGAGAGGCAGAACGAAAGATGGTGGTTTCGAGTGAAAACGTGTATCCCAGCTTTCTCATCTGCTTACAAAACCTTGATTAGACTACACTAATTGACACTACATTTTATTTTTATTGTTTATTTTATGGAAAATGACTAAATCACGGCACTACGAGGGAACTGTCCCCCAAACGCTGCGCTCGCGAAACAAACAGAAACACCACCAACGGAACATTTAAGATTCCTGACACGCCATTTCCAGCATTCCTTATTCATAAGTACACGAGCGGAAAAAAATTTTTGTTGAGACGTTATCGTTTGGAAAATTACGGTTGCGATTTTCAAAATGAGATAACATTCTATCTAGATCTCACACGGCATGCGTTCTACCCAGGACGTTTAGACAAAGCTACGTGTGTAACCCTATATTTAAGTCTGAATCAATTTCCTCAAAGCGTGTGTGTGTATGTTCGGCCGTAATTATGAATGGGGACCACAGATCAGGGTCATAAGGATAATCAAAATGGGAATAAGGGTGTGCGTGAGCGTGCCTGGATGTGTACCTAGCGCCTAACAAGGGGCACACTAACTACATGGTGGGACCATTGTGTGTGTGTGTGTGTGTGTGTGTGTGTGTGTGTGTGTGTGTGTGTGTGTGTGTGTGTGTGTGTGAGAGAGATAGAGACAGATTAAGGGTCTGCTCATCATTGGCCGGCATCGACACTACTAATTGCGGTATGACTAATTATGCCCCAATTCCAGTTGATTCTCTTTAATGAGACAGCTGGGTTAATTATGTAATCATATGATTACATTAGCCCCCATGGCCTCTAGAGGCAGAAAGAAAGAAAGAAAGAGAGAAAGATAGCAAAGGAGGGAGGAGGGAAAGAAAGGGGGTGCAAGGCATGATGGACTGGCATGGGAAAAACAAAATCAGTCAAGAGAAGAGGAGAGACGAACGAGGTAAAGAGTTTGGAAGGAACAACAAAGGAATGAAGAAAGATGGGGGAAGGGCCTGATCCTAGAGATGAAAGACAGGCCAGCTCGAGTGCTTCAACAAACACAATCCCACACACACACACACACACACACACACACACACAAATACAAACACACACACAAACACCAAGGTCCCCGTTATCTTGCCGACGTCCTTGGAGGGTCAACAACACCGATGGCTGCCAAGCCCCCGAGGACACAGAACAGCGATATGGCCTGAACATGGATGCTGTGTCACACCTCCCGGCCGGGTCGGCACCTTGTAGTAAGGGAGAGTAGTCCTGGTCAGGACGACAACACACGGTTCCCTCCTTCCGGTTGTCCGCTCAGTGACGCTCCGCGGCCCGGAGGATCAAGCAGATTCCCAGCCACAGAGGAGACAGAAGTCCCCTGAGCGGACAACTTCATGGAGCGCGTCCCGTCTCCCGCTCTGATCACCACACTGCACGACAAGGCTGAATAGCACAGACACGCTTGGTAAGGTTAGGATGTCGGCACTACTTTAGAGGGAGCCCGAGTCTCCGTGTTAGCCTTTCAATGGCCGCCGCACGAAAAACCTCTCCACGGATCACGCGTGAGCCCCTATCAGTCCGACGATGGCTCCGGGGTGACGAGTGGAAAGGTCGCGGGACCGCCCGTAACACGTTGATAAGTTCAGTCGAACACTGCGGCCCACCCTGTGCCAGGCAGTGTGTGTCCGTGTTAGGATCTCTCTCTGCTCCCCTCACTCTCTCTCCCCAGCGTCTCTCTTCGGTGGACAGGCGGAGGACTTGTTCCGGGGGCTCACTTAGTGTGTGTCTGACAGTGAGGAGAGATCTTAGAGTCAGGACAGGGCGTCAGCCCCCAGTTTTGGCCCAGTAAAGCCCCTTACTACGGGATAGACACTGCCGTCTGGAAGCGGAGTCCTGGCTGTTCCAAGGAGGGACAGCAGCGGGACCAGGGAAACGTTCCACTAGACGGCTCGCTGTTTGGAAGTGTGTGTGTGTGTGTGTGTGTGTGTATGTGGATGTGTATGTGTGTGTTTGTGTTTGTATCTGTCTGTGTGTGTGTCCACGCCTGTTGCCTCCACCCCCCTAGAATGTCGCACTTATCAGGTGTCTCCACCTTTTTGACACGCAGCCACACGCAGACGCACGCCAACACGCACGCGGCCCACACACTCTCCTCAGTGAGACAGTGGCCACGGCTGGGATCACATCCTCAGACGTGGAGACGAGTAGACGAGTGTGGACAGGCTGCCCGATTAGCCTGATAAAACACAGACATACCAAGACACAAAGCCACACCTCTCGCACACACACACACACACACACACACACACAGGCAGAGAGTTCCAGACACACACTCTGAACAAGGACTGACGTAAGAGAGGCATTGAGGCATCGAGGTCTCCGGGTGCTACTTCTCTGTCTTGGCAGGCATTGAGCTAGCTGTCTGTGCGTGTGTGGGTGTGTGTGTGTGTAAGACAAAGAGAGAGAGACACACACAGAAAGTAGTGGGCTGGGATCTCCAAACCACAACAGCAGTAATTTATGCAAGTACTAAGTGGTTCCCCAGACAGGCCTGCTCCAACAGGCCTGGCTCATAACGTGTGTGTGTGTGTGTGTGTGTGTGTGTGTGTGTGTGTGTGTGTGTGTGTGTGTGTGTCTGTGCATGATGTTGCTGTGTCTGGGCGGTTAACTGTAAAGGAAATGTACTACAGTTCAGACCCACAGGGGTAAAGGCCTCCCGGACAACTTCTAAACACACACACACACACACACACACACACACACACACACACACACACACACACACACACACACACACACACACACACACACACACACACACACACACACACACACACACACACACACACACACAGAGCCACCCTGGTAGGTTGTCTGTTTTCACTATTAGTTGGCCTGTCTATTAGTGAGGTGGAAAAATCTCTGGCCAGTACTTGGGTCAGTGGACAGAAAACCGGTGTAAATATAAACTGTGTGTGTGTGTGTGTATGTGTGTGTGTGTGTGTGTGTGTGTGTACGTGTGTGTGTGTGCGCATTTCAGTGTGAGAGTCAGTATGTTTAAATCATCAACCTCCTTAAATAGCTGCCTAGCTTTCCCCAGAACTACACAGATATTGTCATAGGAGGACAGGAGAACTCATCAAAACTATGAGTGTGTGTGTGTGTGTGTGTGTGTGTGTGTGTGTGTGTGTGTGTGTGTGTGTGTGTGTGTGTGTGTGTGTGTGTGTGTGAGAGCTTTTGTCACCAGAGTTGTGTGTCTCATAAACATGACAGATGTGTTTAGAGCGGCTTAGTTGCTGGATCATCGGTTAAACCAAAACCAGTGCAGGCACACACACACACACACACACACACACTAACACACACACACACACACACACACACACACACACACACACACGCACACACACAGAGAGAGAGAAAGACAGAGGCAGGGCGAGTCTTACCTGGGACATCGATGAATCTCTTGTACACGTTTAGGAAGGCAGCCTCCGACTCCTTACTCCTTTTACTGACGGCGTCGATCTGAGGCGACAGAACAAGAGGGCGCGTGTGAGGGCGAAGAGCAGAGGGGAGAAGAGCGACTGCAGCGGCAAACTCTTCAAAAGAACCCCACCACTTCCCAATGAACCATAAACCCACGCGCTTATTCCACACAGCAACGGCGGCGTCTCCTACTGACTCCCTGTGTTTCCTCAAAGTCCTTTTTTACAAGTTTTCCCTCTTCTTTGGCTTTGATCACATTTAGGGGAGGTTGAATTTGGCTTCTGAGTTGTTCCTCATTTGAATGTTTGGCTTTAATGTCCAAATACGGTTCTGTTCAAACGATGTGTTTAACGTTAGCTACAACATGACATTACTGTGGCATTGGAAAAGACAGCAAACCTGAAGGCACATGCGTTTGAATACGTTTTGCATTGTACATCGTGCATGCATGCTCTTTGCCAAACAACTGCGTGTGCCTGCGCTACACGTTCTGTGCCTCAAGGAGCATTAACAGACCACACTTTTGTAGCCCTGCATTCCTTTCCCTGGACAAAGTCAAAGGAGATGGGGAGGAGCAGGGGTGTGTGTGTGTGTGGGGGGGGGGGGGGGGGATAGGTCAACCAAAGTTCAGAGATTTTCTTTTGTCCTGAACCCACGTTCACCCTCAATTCTACACGCCATACCGCAACAGCTGGCGTGCCAGGAGGAGCGGGCCTGAGTGTAATATGAAAGGCCGTTTTTAAACGGCTGGCCACCATCTTTGATTCGTACGACACGTAGAGCGCCAGTGCGGCCGTCGCGGCATTGTAATGCGCCCGGGCTGATGCCGCTTTTGATCGGCTTTGGGGGGAACAAACAGAATTGCGGTTTTGCTGTGAGCCCTTTGGACATGTGAATGCAAACAGCCAGAGGGCTCGCTGGCTCGCAGAGAGACGGGGGCTGACTCTAGCACCGACATTCCCACCGTGAGGAAGAGGAAGAGAGTTTCACACGTGTCGACATTTTGCAAATGGTGGGGGGAAAAAAATGTATGCTGAGTTGCGTAGTGAAATATTGAATTTAGATTCTTTAAAAAGCCAGACGAACAAAGATGCTTTGGGTCCCTAAAATAAACAGAAGGTCAGGCACCATCAACCACCCAGACTTTCCCTAGGTCATTCAAATCATGTCGATGTCCTGCTTTCTAGGCAGGAAAAACAAATAATGAACTAAAGGGTAGGTTTCTTCCCAATGCAGATCTGTCTCTGACACGTCAGGATAATCATACGTGTGTGTGTGTGCGTGTGTGTGTGTGTGTGTGTGTGTGTGTGTGTGTGTGTGTGTTTTGCAGACGTCGCACTGAGCTACCCCCGTGCAAAGTGTGTTTTCAATGCCCATGTGTCTTCAATAGGATTCCTTTGTGAGCGTTGGGAGTGCATGTGTGTGTGTGACTGTGAGCATGCCTGGTGAACTGTGTACAGTATGTTTATGTATGCACATCCACGGACACACACCATGCCTGGATGTGTTCGCTTCGTATGCCTCTTGAATGCCTGTGTGTCCAAGCCTAAGTCTTGCTGACGGTGCCTATTCTAGCACTTCTCGCTAGCTGTGTGTGTGTGTTTGTGTGCGTGTGTATGTGTGTGCGCGTGTGTGTAGACACATTCAGCCAGCCAGTCAGCCAGCCAGGCCTGGCACTGCCTCTGAACTGGGCCAGTGCCAGCTAACTGGGTCATCCCTGGGAAGAGGAGGGGAAGAAAGAGAGCAGGAGGAAGAGAGGGAGGGAGGGAGGAGTGAAGGGCTGTGTGGGAGTGTGTGTGATGAGGGGGGTGGTGGGGGGGAGACGCTGCTGCTACTATGAGTCCAACGGCGTTCCAAGAAGAAGGAAGACTTCCCGACGCGTCGACAAAGACAACGGTTCCAACACTGACACACACAACACCGGCTGAGGCCAAAGAGACTGGAGGTCCTCCGCTAGCGCTAGCTCTCTCTCTCTATCTCTCTTACTCTCTCTCTCTCTCTCTCTCTCTCTCTCTCTCTCATTCAGAACACACACAGGCAACACCCCCCCCTCCTCCTCCTCCTCCTCCCCCTCCCCAACACACTGACACGACCCACGCCCTCCGCAGACACAAACAACCCCCCTGCTCACCATTTCCAAGGCGCCCCATGGGGGGGCAGTGTTTTCTCTGCCTCGCTGAGCCACAGTGGCCTTCGGCGGGCGGAGGCGAACCTTTAACCATGGGCTTCCCACACCCGGCATTCGGCTCTCGTCGAGCGAATACAGGAGGAAGAAAAGCCCTAAACGAAAGCCAGCGCTGGAAGCCCCCTCTGCCCAGCCTGCGTTTAAGGGTGTGATGGATGGAGTCAGGCAGGCCGTTGCCACTGTAAGTAGCTGCTGTGGTCGCTCACAGTGGGCTCCTATGGGAGCGGGAGGAATTAACCAGCTTCAGATGGGCCTCCGCCGGAAAACATCTGGAGCAGGCTGGGCGGAAAAGTCCCCCCCCCCCCCCCCCCCCGGCTCCCCTCCCCCTTTCAGTTCTCTCTCTGTCTGTCTCTCCCTCTCACACCCTCTCTCCCTCTCTTTCTTTCCCTCATTCTCCTGCACTCCTCATCGCAGTGTGTCAGCGCATGGATTTAACCACACACAGATGTAGCCATTCGAGTTCCCAGCTTGAGTCAGACAGGAGTCGTCCTTCTAATAATACAGCTCCTTGGTTCTCTCTCTCTAGAGGGGCTGTGTGGACGGACGGACGGACAAAACGGAGAGATGGACGGATGGAGGGACGAAGTGTGGGATGGGGTCAGGGAGGACGGAGCGGTAGAAGCTTTGGTTTACACCTTCCTCGTATCAGTGTACTCTGTATTACTCTGTGATAAGTGTGTGTGGGTTTACGTCTGTGTGTGTGTGTGTGTGTGTGTGTGCATGCTTTAAGTTTGCCCATGCCAAGGCCCTGCGTGACTGTGCAGCCACGGCTCAGTGGAGATTATCTGTGCCTCTCTCTCCCTTTCCTGTCCCTCTATTTCTCTCCCTCTCTTCTTCTTTTCTCGCCGTCTTCCCTCTCTCTCTCCCCTCTTTCTCACCTTCACGCTCTCTCTTTCTCTCTCCCTCCTGTCGTCGCCCCACAGCGGACAGGGAGCACATTTCGACAGGGAGGGCATCTGGCAATGCCAGGCATGCAGCTTTCTGAATGGACTGGCGCGTACACAGACACACACACACACACACACACACACACACACACCAATGAGCGACACACCCCCCACACACACACACACACACACACACACACATATAGGAGGGAGGATGCCTACAGGCTGAGCCACTCCCAACGGAACTGCTGAAGAAGCTAATGGTACTGTGTGTGTGTGTGTGTGTGTGTGTGTGTGTGTGTGTGAGAGTGTCCGTGTGTGACAAGGTGAAGTTGTGTCTGACGCCGCAGCTGACCAGTTCACAGGTACGATCTGCCACGACACTCCATCAGAGGAGCCATCTGGAGCCGTTAGGGGCGCGGGAACACCTAAAAATAGAGCTGGACTCTCGCCTAATGGCACTGACACTCTCTCTCTCTCTCTTGCTCTCTCTCTCTCTGTTTCTGTCTTGCTCTCTCTCTCTCTCTCTGTTTCTGTCTTGCTCTCTCTCTCTCTCTCTCTCTCTCTCTCTCTCTCTCTCATGCACACACACCTAGCACTGGCATCACCTAAAGGCTAGCTAGGTGGGTAAAACTAGATGAATAATTATCCGTGGCTCGAGCGTGGCTTCTTTCTCTCTTTCTCCTTCCCTCTCTTCCTCTCTTGCTCTCTAGCCCGGTTTCTCTCTCCATCTCTCTCTCTGGCTGTCAGTGTGGCGGCCTAGTCTGACCCTGTAATTGCAGAGCAGGTTGTTAAGCTGTAGAGAACTGATCCAGAAGGGGGGGGACAGTGTGTGTTTGCAAAAAAAAGTGTCATAGTGAAAGTGTGTGTGCGTGTGTGTGCGTGTGTGTGTGTGTGTGTGTGTGTGTGTGTGTGTGTGTGTGTGTGTGTGTGTGTGTGTGTGTGTGTGTGTGTGTGTGCGGGCATGTGCGGGCATGTGCGGAGGGTTCCCCACTTGTGTACATAAGGGAGTGTATTTAAGTGTGTGTACGTGTGTATACGTGTGCGTATTTTCTTTTTGGGCTGGGTAGAAGGGATTACTGGCTTTGCAGCTTTCTTTTAAGCAGGGAATTATAGTCTGAGAGGATGCTGGATTTATCCATCCTATAGGACTGGTCTTCCCAGGAAAAAGACATGGCTACAGTGCCGCCCCTGGAACACTCCCAAGGGAGGAAACGTGCCTGTGTGTGTGTTTGTGTTTGTGTGCGTGTGTGTGTGTGTTTTTGTGTTTGTGTGTGTGTGTTTTCTTTTTAGAATTGACAACACTGGCCTCCGGTATGCCTACGCTAGCTATGGTTAGCCATATCCATAATCAGAGAGAGACCCGTGTGTTAGCGATCGGGCCTTCCATCCGCAGCGGCCCGTTCCCACACCGTAGGCCCAGCCACCACCAGGGCGGACATTAGCCGCGTTAGCGCAGCGGCCCGTTCCCACACCGTAGGCCCAGCCACCACCAGGGCAGACATTAGCCGTGTTAGCGCAGCGCGGCGCGTGGACCGGGGCGGGCAGGGCGACGCAGAGTGATGCCGTGTGATGGCTGACACGTCGCTCCTCCAGGGTAGAGCGGCCGTCGACTGGCATCAGCCTCAGTGTCAGACGGAGGGGGATCACAGAGAGCAGGCACCACCCCGTGCCGTCATCGGGCTCTCGCGCGTGTGTGTGTGTGTGTGTGTGTGTGTGTGTGTGTGTGTGTGTGTGTGTGTGTGTGTGAGGAAAAAGAGAAGGAAATGATAAATGTCTTTTATCCGCACACACAAAATAGGAAAAAAGGATGTATGCTTTGGTATGGCTATTCTTTCTCTCGCACCCTCGCACACACTCACACACAGACATACACATACACACACACACACACACACACACACACACACACACAAACACACTCAAACTAGTCTACTTGAACTTCACAAAGCATGTATGATTGGGGACTCAAGCTAATCCCATCGCCGTGTGTGCTGCCAACTTGGTTTTCACAGATTTCTCCCTGGGCCTCCGTGCCCTTCCACAGACACACCAACACAGACACAAACACACACACACAAAGAAAAGACACACGCACAACACACACACGCGCACACATGCACACACACACACACACACACACAAATACACGCTTATATGCGTCAGCAGTCCAAAATTACCCGGCAATTATGTAAAATCGGTAGTGACTTCTGCATTTGTCCCCGTCCCCTGCCACTTTGTACGCATCTGCCACAGCCTTCACATCTGGTAAAGGTCTCTGGGTGTTCCGCTGTCTGAGGAGGCTGGCTGGGCTTTCAGCATGTCACAGTCACTCGGAGGGCCCCTAAATAAACTAGTGGAGCCAGCCGCGTGGTGGATGCTCCCCCTCTGCTGCGTGCGTTCCCTCCCCAGTCCTAATGCTCCGTGGAGCACGGGGGGGCTACATATGGTGACGCGAACGGAAGTGGAGTATGGGCTAGTACTAAGCCAACGTGTGTTCTGAACTGTGTGCTTGTTTGTCTCTCTCTCTGTGTGTGTGCGTGTGTGTGTGTGTGTGTGTGTGTGTGTGTGTGTGTGTGTGCGTGCTTGTGTGTGCGCAAGTGTGTGCTGAAGCCTTTTCCCCTCAGTATTTCCCTCACACAAGAGAAGAATGGCGGTCCCCTGATAACTCCCCATTTGAAGTGGAGAGTGTATTCTCCCAGAGGTTGTCCTGCCTTCCGCCTCCCCTCCTTCCTTCCCCTCCCATCCCTTCCCCTCCCCTCCCCTCCCCTCCCCTCCCCGCCCCTCCCCATGGTGTGTCCACACGGGCCTGTAGGCACCGCGTGCTGCGCCTCGCTCTCCATTGTGCTCTCATTTCCTGACAGGAAAAGAAGAGTCCGCTCGTTTCACTTTTATAAAAGAGAGGAGGAAGGATAGGGAGAGACAGAGGGAGAGAAAAAGCCCCAGCCGAACACTAGGAGAGCGTGCTCTCCGCCTAGCTTGGCCTCAATGGCCGCTCACCCTGGAGGCCATGCAGACTTTGGAGTGTCTAGGGCTGTTTCTTATGCATGGCGTGTCATCCGGGGCTGGGCTTTGTGTATTTGGGAGCTGAGAGAGTCACACGGTGACCTTCCCCTTCCCCTTGTTCCCCTATGGGGAGAACTATATCTGGACCTTGCAATCTGCTACTGTGAATCACACAGACACTCCATTTTGTCACAAGCCCCCCTTCCCCCAATCATCTTGAAAAAAAAATATGACCCACTCTATTCTCTAACAAAAACAGTCCCGGCATGAATACAAGATGTACCACCCGTATTCCACCCAAGCTGATATTCGCCAAACACAAAAAGAGAGAGGGAGAGAAAAAAGGAAAAAAAAATTCTGGGCTAGACAAGTTGAGGCACTGTGAAGGTCAGAGATTTTCTGTTCTCCTGGCAGGAGAATGCAGTCCAATCTATTCTTCCCCTGTGCCCGTAATAAAATGGATGGCGCTGGCATCGCAGCCGCTGGTGCCTGTGAGCAAGTACCGTGCAACGGGCGGGGAAGGGTATTTTTAAAACCTGGAGGGGGATTTAAACAGGGGCAATTACCTCCGTCAATAATAGGCCTGGGGGCCCTCACGAATGCCCCAGCGCCGACCACAATGAGTACTAATGGGCCAGACATGGGGCTGTGGTTCCGCCTCGCCAGCGAGCTGCAACGCCAGCCCCTTTGCAGACCCTTTAATGTCATGAAAGTTACATAGCGCCTCTTCACTGCTGAATTATAAAGCAGTGCTTTTAGCCATGGGATTGAGAGGCGCCTTCTACACAGCGGCCATTTTGGACTCGCTCAGGTGACAGACATTTTTTGCAGTAATTTGGAGAAGTAGCACCGTGTTCTTTTCCATTTCCTCCCTCGTCCCCTTTTATTTAAAGCCGCTGCTCTGTGCTTCTTATTAGGGATTTCCTGAAACGGAATATGCATTTATATATGTATCTATATATATGCACCTCCATAGCAGGCCAGAGCCAGCTGCTAATGGCCGATAACTAATTACAGGATCATGACACGTACTGAAGCCCTGGGTTTTATTTAGCTGCCATTCAGCGGCGAGCCAAATTCTCCGGCTATTTCGTGAGAGAGCCGCCTTTGTTTCACGGTATCAACAGCACTGAACCTAAGAATACTTTAGAGGAACAGAAATAGAAATATAATTAAGCAGTGGTGACTAATTACTTTTGGGCATTCATGACCATGTGAAGTCCAGGATGTAATCTAGCCTCACAATGGTGCTCACAGAAATCATTTGGAGTGTCTTGTCAGTGATACGATGTACATCATAGTAATACAGAAGAACGAGTGACAGTTTGATTTCAAGGGTCATGAATAGCGTCTGCTATTCAAATGTGCAGTAACTCAATAACATGATGACTGCGCTAAATATATATATATAAAAAAACATTCACCGCCTTTTGTCCGAGCTTGAAAGCTGTCTTTTGTCAGACTTAGACTAAAGTCACCGCTAGACACCCCCAACGTTACGAGTAGGCGCAAGGATTCTGTATTCAGGACCAGTCATTTCCCCCATAACTGGTACCCTTGTTGTCTCTGGCGACTCCTCCTCAGCCAGGGAAGTGAAAACCGGACAGGGCCGCCACAAATGGGACCGTACAAATGGATATTTGGCGTCATAAATTAATGAGTGATGCTCCACATAGCTGAGGTAAAAAAAAAGAAGCTCTCTGATGGAAAGTGGTAAAACTTTACATGCCTCCATCATCTTGGAATTAAATATGCATTGAGCCAAGCAGCAGACACATGTGGGGGGGACTAACGCTTATTACGGATGTGTCTCCTCCAGAGGTTGACAGTTTTATAAGGGCTGCATCCTTTGAATGGGACATTTCTGCCTGTCAAGATTTAATATCATCCAAGCCAGCAGAAACCCCGGCTTGTCTGTCACCGCATGCGATTCCTCGGTGTCCCTCGCAGTGGGAAATTCAGACGATTCCGTCTAATTGGAACAAATTTCTGTTCAAATCAATTTCCTAACGCGTCAAAACAGGAGGAGAATTGATTATAGGGCCGGCAGTGTTTTTCGCCTTAATGAGCGGTGCAGCCTGTAGCTCAGACAGAGGCTGTTTAGATGCTCTCCATAAAGCCCTCACATCACTAAGCCCTTATTTACTGCAGGAGTGCCACTCGAGGAGGAGGAGGAATTAGGAGCTGGCGCCAGAAACACGGCTCTCACTCCCGCTCCCCCCCCCCTCATCCTCCTCCTCCTCCCTCTTCCTCTCCCCCGCCTCAAGGCTCACAGCTCACATTATTATCATTGGAGTCTCCTAAATCAGGGCTGAAGTTACCATACTCTCCGAGCGGCGCGGCCAGCGCTCTCGAGACCGAATGTTAAATGGAGAGGGTCCGCTCTCCCCCGTGGCGTGCCTGGCCTGTCAGTGCACATTGTTCAGGGTCATGGATTTAAAGGCCTGGTGCGGGCATGGAGAGCACAGTCCCCACCCCCCATCATCACCACCACCATCATTCGGTGCCACCCTAAAGACTAGGGGGGGAGCGCTGTTGCCGTCAGCCGTCCACCCACTCGCCCGCCCCCCGGTCCAATCTGGCCCGCTGGTTCTAATCCCCCCCCCATCTCCCCTATCCCTATTCTGAGGCTGTGACCCAACTTATCACACAAACCCAACTTATCACACAAACCCAACTTATCACACACGGCCCTGGTGGAGAGAGTCAGGGCTGTGGTGTAAGGACAACGTGGTGTGTGTGTGTGTGTGTGTCTGTGTGTGTGTGTGTGTGTGTGTGTGTGTGTGTGTGTGTGTGTGGGACGGGACGGGGGGGGGGGGCGTATGATTTGAGGGACATCAAGAGTAGCTTTGCATGGTGATGTGACACATCTGAAAGAGGGGGAGGAGGCAAGGGGAAGGAGGGAGGGAGGGACGGGGAGGACGGAGGATATGAAATTCTGGGGGGAGGCTTCTCTGCGTTGGCTCTGAGACGGCCGCTCTGATCAGCAGCCGTTTGGGCTGGAATCTTTAAAGGGGATGCAATTTAAACATGGCTGGGAGCTAGAGCGCCTCATAAAAGGACACAAATAATGGAGTCCCCTGGCGAGAGCTCTGCTGGGGAAGGAAAAAGAAAAAGGGCTTCTCAGCAGCAAGAGAGGAGAGGAGAGACAGCCAGCCAGCAGCCGTCCGCCCAGACGCAGACAGCACATGTCAAAGTTTATGAGGTGTGTCAGGGGGTCGCTTTTTTTCTTCTCCTGCATAAAACTAAACAAAATGGCCACCCTCCCCAGCCTAACAGGCAGGCCCTCAGTGCATACAGTGTACTCCACGGGTATTAAGACAGTTACTGTAAAAGCTAAGTGTCGGAGTGTTTGGATTTTCACTCACCTCAGCCTGGAAGCCCTTGAGCAACGGAGCTACCTGCTTTCGCAGATCCTGCAACAGACACAAAAAAAGATACGGCGAGTGATTAGGAACAATGCTGCTGTACCTGGAGGGAGCGTTCCGCTGCCGACACCCCCCGTGCTGTATGTAGGGTCTCGGCGAAGCCTGTCACGCGTTTGCAGTGCCACGCTCAGGTATGGGGAATGATGAAAAGCCCCCCCCCCCACCTGCCATGTGTTTGGTGTGCAAAGCCTAGGGTCCTAAACCCGCCCCCCCCCCACCTCCCCCGCTTTGTCAACCCCTGATGGATGAAGCCAAGGAGGTGGCCTTTTGTACCAGGATACACAGCAAAGACACGCTGTTAAATATATGAAAATGGGGGTCCTGATTTATCCAAAGATCCCTGAGGGAAGGTTTGTTCTCAAAGACAAAAAAACAACAAAAAACAGAGAGAGAGAGAGAGAGAGAGAGAGAGAGAGAGAGAGAGAGAGAGAGAGAGAGAGACAAAACAACTGAGTATCACCTTGTGCTACCCTTGAGCGAGCGAAGTGAGGACAGCATGCTGACAGGAAAAGCGTGCGGGCGGGCGGCTTACATTTATCTGCACTCTCTCTCTCTCTTTCTCTCTCGCTCCGCATCGTGCCCTCCTCGCCAAACAGCACGGATTCTGCATGACTCAGTTGTCTCTAGTTAAATTACAGCTCATGCAAAAACAAGAGTGGGGGGAGAAAAACAACGCGAGGGAGGCTACCTGCAAATGCGGGCCCTGTCCATTAATACTCCAAAAGCACCGTCAGGGGCACGGAGGAATTCTGGAGGAATTCTGCAACAGTGATAGGCCAGGGCTATTCACGGAACACCATGCTGCTGCTGAGCTAAGGGGGGGGGGGGCCGGAGATGCCTAGACACTCGAACGGTGATCGGCGAGCGGATAAGAGCAAAACTAATTTGGAAAGAAAAATCCAAAGCGAATACAAGCGCCCCGATCAAAACAGGCCGCTCCCTTGTTCTGACCTCAACACCCCCCCCCCCCCTCCCCCCCCCTAGATGATGAATGCCGTCGCGTAGGGACCCACAGAGGAGCGATTGCTACGCCTCACCATTAAAGCAGATCAGATTATGGCCAATTTCAATGTGCCTTTTCATTTTGACAGAGCAAGCGTGTTTGATCATGAAAATGAAATTAAACGCCCTCCTGAATAAATCTCCGCCGGCCGGGCACAAGACGGCCTTACATGAGGCCTCCCTGTAGGAATGCACAGCATGCTGGCCAAACACTGCTGACCACTGTAACCCGGCTAAGGCCGCCAGCCAGCGGCGTGGACGCGGTGCATGAAAACACACGCACACATACACACACACACACACACAACAACCACGCATGCACACGTACAACCACACACAACAACGCACACTGAACAGGTTGCGTTAGATACAGCTCAATGAAACGCTAGTCCCGTGAGGAGGTCACATTGCACAGTGCAAAGGCCTCGTGTGTAAGTCAACACAAACACCTCACAACTTTTTAACACAGTAAGACAGAGCTGTGGCTGAGGCAGAGCGGGGCCCAACTGAACTAGGCTGAGCTCAGCTCGGCTCGGCAAGGCTGGCGCCAGCGCTGGACTCGGCCCGCTCCCCGGCAGAGAGCAGCTGGGCCCGGCTGAGCCCCTGTCAGCCCTGGCTACTGTACAGATGACATTTATGTAAGCAGCGCTCCAGAGGGCCCACCACGTGACCAGGAGGAAACATGGCTCAACATCTGCTTTCAACATAACACTTTGCCCCGGCCAGGAGAATTCCCAAGTCTTAGCTGGATCTCGGATGCACTCAAACAACCACACACACACACACAAACACAGAGAAAGTCACAGCGGGACTTCTGTAAATGACATTTCCCCCATAATCCGATATACAATGAGCCTCACTGCATAACATCCATCTTGGATTTCTGACGGACGAATAAGAAAAAGCTTTTAAACGCGGCGGCCATGTAACCAGTTAAAGTGGTGGCAGTAAACAGGGCTTCCGGGCGAGGAGAGGAGCGGCGGAATGGAGGACACATCTGTTCCACGCGGAACCCTTTGGATACAGGACACAGACCCGGACACACCGAGCAGCCCATGTGGTGGAGCACTTCTCTGTCTAAACTCCTACCAGAGGTACCCAGTGTGACGGTGAGAGACAGGGGCATGTCTACGGAACGAGGAGAGGAGTAGAGCATGGTGGGGAGGGGGGCAACAGGGGCAACGGTGACAGGGGGCTGGTTGACAGGGCAGGCATACGGGGGGGGGGGGGGGTCGGTAGGAAAAGGCAGGGTTGCGTAGTCAAAGAACGGCCCTGGCAGACACGGGGGGGGGGGGGGGGGGATGACCGGAAGACTCGGCTACGCCCGGCTTTTCTCTCGCACGAGGGAGCTCCCCGTCCTGGAAGCCGGCCCAGAGCTTCAGGGAGGCACACACACACACACACACACACACACCCACACACACACACACACACACACACACACACACACACACACACACACACACACACGACACCTCTGAGAGGAAGCCACAAAGTGCGGGGAGAGGGCGGGAGTCAGAGGGAAACAGGAGGCTCTCCCCGGGCCTCTCCTAGCCCTCCTCCTCCTCCTCCTCCTCCTCCTCCTCCTCCTCGGGAACGCTGACCTGACGTAGGTCACCCCGTCCAGCCGGTTTGTTCTGGGAGACGGCTCTCTTCTTCCCTTGCGCCGAGGACACTCACAATGGCGCTCTTCACCTCCCGCTCATTCAGAGCAGCCTCGCTCTCTCTCTCTCTCTCTCTCTCTCTCTCTCTCTCTCTCTCTCTCTCTCTCTCTCTCTCTCTCTCTCTCTCTCTCTCTCTCTCTCTCTCTCTCTCTCTCTCTCTCCTCTGGCCACGGCGGCTGAGTGGCTGAGTGCATCCCTTTCTCGGGGTTTTCTGAGTGCGTCCGACCTACGCAGACTACAGTTGAAAGGGAGGAGACGGCCAGCGTGGAGTGGGACACCGCAGGGCACACTCCGGCCTGTGAATGCAGGAGCTATAAGGGCTAGGACATGAAAACACATGAACGGGCTCTTTGCCTATTCCTTTTCATTCAGTTCAACCTCCTCAAGCAGCGGTTCTTGGCCCGCAACGACCCCGCACCCTCCTCCTCCTCCTCCTCCTCGTTCTCCTCCTCCTCCTCCTCCACCTCCGTCCCAGCCACTGGCTGTGTGGCCGAGCGGCACGGAGCCAAGGCTGGCACGAAGGAGGCGGCGTGGCCTGGCCGGGGACTGCCTCTGACAGGGAGGTTAAGCTACGTCCCGGCGGTGGCTGGCTGCAGGGGGGGGGGGGGGTCAGGGGCCAGGGAGGGCGGCTGACTCAGGCTCCGTCTCCGGGCAGGGATCCGTCTCCGGGCAGGCTCTGACGTGACGGGCCCAAACGAAGGGGCACGGCGGGTAGGGAGGGAATGAGGAGGAGGATGACGAAGAGCACGCCGCAGCGTGACGGGCTCTGATGGACTCTCCACAGACGTAAATAAACGGAGAGAGGACATTTTCTAACGTTGCTACAACCAGAGGCAGGGAGCTCAGGCAGGAGAACACTGTCGGAATAGATCCCAATACAGCCAATCATACACAAGCACACACACACACACAGACACACACACACACACACACACACGCACACACACAGCGGTGGCCCGACCTCACTCCAGCACAATGCATCTTTAATGCGTGGTGTGAATGGGACAGGAAGGGAGGGCTGCGTTGGGCTGCAAATGATGGGGGTGAATTATTCATGACGGACAAGGCTTTCTCCTCAGGCGGCGTCTGACGCTGCTCGCTCCGTGGGCCCGTGTTCCTACGGACCCCCCGCTCCGGGCCCCCCCCCCCCCCCCTTCTCTCTCTGGTGCCTCTCCATTGCCGACCCCGTGAAACCAGGGTGCTTCAGAAGTGGGCCTCCTCATTTTAATAAAGGTGTCTCCCCTATGGCCCTCCATCGCCTTCATCCTCTGCAAGCCAAGCCGCCTATGTGTGTGTGTGTGTGTGTGTGTGTGTGTGTGTGTGTGTGTAATGAACCGTGCTGAATTATGCGGCGGGCGGATGGGCCACGTCACCAGAGAGTGAACACACACGGACTCGCACACGTCACCCTGCACATCTCCCCCTATGGGACACTGCACATGGCGCTGGCCTCAGGGTGCGCTTTGACAAGAAAGAGGATGGCCTCTGACGTGACACTGTCACTCAGGCAGGCTATCCCTTCGTTCACGCCGACTATAACAACAACAATTCCATAATTGTTCCATAATTTCTACGTTGCTCCGTCGAAAGGATACACCCCCTTTTTACACGGAGTCGTGTGTGACTACCTGCCTCGGGCTCCCTTCAGCCAAAGAGAAAGACGGTGCTCATGTAGCGCGAAAAATTAGATGCTAATGTATTTCTGTCCCACGGTGACTCCTGATGGACTGACATGAATTCAATGATCTCAAGGCGCTTTTTTGCCTATGCAATGGGAAAGCATAATATTACTGTGCAGCGCGCAGCGCGGAGGGGGTCCCGGGGAGGGCAGGGTAAGAAGGTAAACAGGAAGAAAAAAGAAAGGTTTTCAAAATGTATTTCCACTTGACCAATATTAGTCTGCTGTCTGTCAGTTTACTCCGCGAGGACCAACTGCAACACCTCCTCTGTCGGCCAATCACTGAGGGGCGGCAGAGGGCCGACAGAGGTCTAATTCTCGAGTGTGTGTGCGTACATTTATGTGTGTCCGTGTGTGTGTGTGTGTGTGTGTGTGTGCGAGCATGTGTGTGTGTGTACGTGTGTGTGTGCACAGCGGGGCTGACCCCTGCTCGTCTTTTCCCCCGGTGATTGGGTGAGAGGAGAACCCATCTGACAAAGTCGGGAGACATTATGTGGCTTATTATTCCGAGGGGGGCCGGGGCGGGCAGCGCTGAGCTACACCTCCACACAAAGAAAGAGAGAGAGAGAGAGGCGGCGGCCATGATGAATGAGAGGAGACGGCCGTGATAGGAGGAAAGGGGGCTGCCCGCCCCCGCCCCTGCCCCCCCACCGCCCCCCACCGGCGGACTGGCTGACCTCCGCCGCCACGGGAAATGGAACCTGGGCTAACGTGGACCAGGGAGAGAAGGTCTATTAAGGTGGCGACGCCCCGACAGGGATGCAGACCGTTCCTGTTACCGGGTCCTTTTACAAAGCTGCATCCCTGTGGCAGACGCATTACACAGCCAAGGGACTCGCTAAGAGGATGGTTTACACTCTGCCAAAGACAAAGATAAAGTCTGGTTTAATAGTTAAAGTTAGTGTGTTGGTTAGTTTAGTATTAGATATTATTAATATAATTACATAATATTTGACTATTAGACACTGTGAGATAAGGCCTCTTCAACCCCTGATCAGAACAGAATGCCAGCAGGCTGTCAGCATACAATTAGATTTTTTCAAAGCTGAAAGTGGAGTTCTCACCTGGGGGACCGTCCCTAAGTCGAGTGGCTTTCCCCTCAGAGGCCTGGCCTGTATCGGAGCAGACAGACAGACGGCCCCCCTCTGACAAAAACAAGTGTCCCCCGCGGCCCCAGGAGACCTCTGACACAGACTCAATCAGTTTATTATCAATAGGGCCGGGCCCTTTGACCCCTTCCCCTCCGCAAACAACCCCTCCGTCCACTCCCCATCTGGAGAGGACGGGATCCTCTCACAATTAAGAGCCCGGCTCTCTGACCCCTCCTCATTGGCACCCCGCCAGAGGTCACCAGCCATTAGGGCTCGGCGGGGCGGGGGGGCCGACCGGAGAGTGGGAAAGTCAGACGCCGGCCGTCGGGAGTCAACGTCGGGACTCTGGTGGCAGCCTAAAGACGTGGGGTCTCCAAGGCCTCCAATGAAAACACGTTTTTATGTTTGACCTAAAAGAAGGTACGTTGAGACGCACATGCATCGTCTTTAGTAATGGCTGTACATTGAAACCTCCCCAACAGGGGGTGGGGTAAGTTCAGGGTCAAGTGTATTAGTGGGGGAGGGGGACTGTCAGAGCTGGCCGGCGACACAGACACCCCTCTCACCCTCCCTTACAGCCCTCTCAACCCCAGACGCTTGTCTAGGAACGAGGTCACGACTCTCCCACAGCCCCCCCCCCCTCCCTCCCCTCCCCTCCCCACCCGCCTGACCCCCGCACCCAAACACACACACAATGGGTCTGCAGTGCGGGGGCTAGGGGCTGCCCTCGGCCAGCTCAGGGCCTTCACAGGGGGGGGGCTGGTCTGACACCACAGGCCATTGAGACTACCAGACAATGCCATCGATCACCGGTTCCAATGAGCCCCGGATCCTATTATCAAACCCCCCCTACATCCCAACCAAAGCTCAGTGGGTCTCACAAAGGGACTTTGAGTGACAGGTCTCTCTCTACCAGCAGGAGGCTCGGGGTGGTGTCCGTAGCCATTTAGAGAGCCCTACAAAGAAAACTGAGATACGCACATCCTGGTTACTCCCCCTCTCATAAAGGTTAATCTTAGCTAACTAGCTATTGCTAGGCAGAGGGCCAGTATTCATTGAATCATTATAACTGAAAAGGAAAGGCAAATCTACAGGTAACTAGAGAAATTACGATAGGTAACTATAATCAAGAGTTTAGCAGAAGGGTGGCAAAATGTACGTCTAGATATTCATGTTTAGTCAAGGTGGAAATAGTTCAATAAAGAGTAAGCAAACACGAAGGATGCTGAGACACAGAGAGAGAATAAGAGAGAGAGATAGAGAGCGAGGGAGAAGGAGAAAGGACTAGATGAGGATAAAGGAGAGAAAAAGGAACTTTTCTATTGCAATTAGTTCTGATGAGCAGGTCTTGGCAGCAGGCTATTGAGGGCCTATTTTTAGCTATGGCTTCAGGGGAAAAACCTGTGATGCAGCCATGCACATCAGAACGAGGGGGAAGAGGAGGAGACAAATGCATGCCCATGTGTGTGTGTGTGTGTGTGTGTGTGTGTGTGTGTGTGTGTGTGTGCGTAGGGAGGGTGCATTTCAATACTGGGGCGGTGTCACCTTGCTGGATCTGGGACACATTCAAAACCAAATGGAATGTGACACTACCTTTGCACTAGCACCTCCACCGTGATAAGACCAACCCTGGCCTTTCACTTCCTAATTTCCTTTCGTGTCCCTTAATCCAAAAGTTTGATTCTTAGGTGATTAACAAAGGAAAAACGGCATTGAAATTCTCTTTCTGACAGAAACACATTATTTATGAACTTAACAGCTGGGGAGTCACGAGATTTGCGTGTCAGAGTCGTATGCACTAACATACCATCTACCGGAGAGGGTTCATATTAATATACAGTACAGGACGGAGTGTTCTGGTGTGTGTGTGTGTGTGTGTGTGTGTCTGCGTGCGTGCGTGCGTGTGTGTGTGTTGGGGAAAACCTTCAGGGTGTCTTTTTTTTCGCCCGATTATCCCAGTCCTACAATTTCTGTCAGCGGTGTGACAGCCATTATACTATGGAGCAGACTCCAGCATTACCTCAGCCGCAACATAAATAAACACCCAGCAGATTGGCTGGCTGTAGATCCTGTCATGTTGCACGAGGATGAAGTGTTCTGAAGACGGAGAGAGTGAAAGAGCGGACACAAAGGGGAGGAGGCAAAGTCTCCTGCGGATGCGCTCAGCAAATGTTTAAAGCAGATGACAAAAAAAAACTGTGTGTGTGTGTGTGTGTGTGTGTGTGTGTGTGTGTGTGTGTGTGTGTGTGTGTGTGTGTGTGTGTGTGTGTGTGTGTGTGTGTGTGTGTGTGTGTGTGTGTGGGCGTGGGGGGTTGGGGGGACGTCAGGAAGAGCCGTCTACCAAGAAACTAACATGGACCGCCGCTAAAATATTTAACACAAAGAGCGCTGGTGACTACTGAGGGAGAATGGAACAAACGAAAACACACACACACACACACACACACACACACACACACACACACACACAGACCAAGCTCACACACACACTGGCATCCCAAAGACAGCAACAGCACGAGGGCCAGAAAAAGACATGGCTATGCCTTGGAGACTGGGGCACGAGAGACTGAGGCACCGCAGACAGGAGAAAGCGGTGACAGGTGGCAACTTTGCTATTTCTTTGGGTTGTAAGAGGTGTGTGATGAGGAGGCCATTTTCGGATACATATGGGAGACGGTATGTGGGGTGGGGGGGGGGTGTATAATTAGTGGATGGAGTGTAACCTGATAGTGGTTGAAAGGAGACAAAGCTATTCCTGAGGACAGATGTACCCGTATGTCACCAGGGCCCTACCCATCCAGCCATCAGGGAGGGCCGCGGCCAGGGACGGCTAGTTCCCTACCAAATGGCCTCGCCAGATAAGATGATACCCCCTCCTCCCTCCCGGTGCTCCTCAAATGAGGGTTAGGCACTGAGACTTTCCTTGCGTTTTTTTTTACTCTCTCTCCTGCACGCACGCACGCACACACACACACACACACACACACACACACACACACACACACACACACACACACACACACACACACACACACACACACACACACACACACACACACACACACACACACACTCATGGTCGCACACACGGGCCCCAATCCGACAAAGCCATAGGAATTGAAGGTGAAGCCAGAGCCAATGCCAAGACTCCATAAATATACACTGTACACACACACACACATACACACACACACACACACAGTCATTTGTTACCGCTGAAAAACCATCTGGTTCCTCCGCAGCGCTTTTCTCAGAGGGCGAATTACTGCCCGCCGCTCGACATAAAACATCAATTTCAGCCATCAGCTATTCATAATTCCAAATCAGTAGCGAGCGCGGAGGGTTACCGCCGACAGCACTGCAGCAGACGGCTTTAGACCGTCGCCCGGGTCCAGTGGCCGGGGAGAGAGAGACGTTTCTGTTTCACGCTGACAGTAGTTGCTGGTCAGATGAAACGGCACACGCCTCAAGTGTTGTTTAGATATAAAAAAAAACAAGCTTTTCGAGTCCGCTGTGTAAAATAGTTTTTAATCAATCATGGCCTCTTTAGCAGGTTTATGAATTGTTGTTTACCGAGTTACTCCGCAATTAAGTTTGTAACTTTACAGAACCACTTTCGATTGAGTGAGTAGCAACGTTCTAATTATAAAAATGGGTGTAACGGTGCCTCCGTAAATGTAGCTGAAGTCGTGTTGACAACTCCTCTCAGTAACCAGAAATATGTTTCAACTGGAAGAGAGTCCAGCGTGAGGCCACATTGGCTGCTGTTTGGAAACCATGAAACCAATAAAAAGGCCCATTGCTAGTGGAAAACTTTGAGTAAATCTTTCACCTTTCCCTTAGGAGATCTCCTGACTCACACTGGGTTGGAGTGTGTGTGTGTGTGTGTGTGTGTGTGTGTGTGTGGTTACTAGGGCCAGTCTCCACACACACGTCCCTGCTCAACTTGGAGTAATGCTGCTAGGTTGGCAGTCTCTTTCATGAAGTGTTAAATTTATGCTGTTCTGAGGTCAAGAGAGGGGCTCAAATAGCAAACTGGAACCTGGGACTGTGCCAGACATTGTGTGTGTGTTTGGGGGGAAACATTGTGCGAGAGTTTGTCTAAGTGTGGATTTCCAAAAGGTATTTGTGTGTGTGTGCGCGTGTGTGTGTGTGTGTGTGTGTACGTGTAAGTGCACTCAAATGTGTTTTACGGGTGATGCTTCCAATAACACACTTGTGAGAAATAAAAACGAGTCAGTGTGAATGTGCGTTTGTAAGTGTATGTTTGTAAGTGTGTGTGTGAGCGTGTGTGTGTGTGTGTTTTAAATGTGTGAGTTTTCAATACCCCCCTCCTTTTCTAGGTTTACCAGTAATTCCTGCCTGCCTGCTCTTTGACACATGATTAATAGGTAAGCCAATATGAACAGACTGATGGATCATTCCCGGAAAAGTCCGCATCATTTTCTGCCCAAATATTTACAGCCTAACTACCTGGTGGTCAGTGAGAAAGGGCCCGTAAAACCAAGAGGAGGACTTTCCAGATAGCCGTGAAGACACCCAAACATGATAGAACAGCAAGGACGAGAGCAGAAAGGTGAGGAAAGAGAGACAGGGAGGGAGAGAGAGAGAGAGAGAGAGAGAGAGAGAGAGAGAGAGAGAGAGAGAGAGAGAGAGAGAGAGAGACAGAGAGAGAGACAGAGAGAGAGAGAGAGAGAGAGAGAGAGAGAGACAGAGAGACAGAGAGAGAGAGCGATGACGAATGATAGCAAGGAAGGAGAGAAGGACGGAAAGAAAATGACTGACTAGGAGCAGGACGGAAAACCCCCTCTGAAATGCTGCGCTGTCGTGGTGCTAGAGGGGGTGGCTGAATAAGTGAGCAGGGGGGCGACAGCTAGGCGGAGCAAAGACTGGAGCCGGGGTCTCCATTAGAGGGTCAGGACGTTTGGGGGGGGGGGGGGCTGCAGGGGCGCTGAGGCCCGGCCAGCGAGGAGAACAAACACAGAGTAAACACATTAACGTCACTCCTCGCGTCCACGGATGGCTGCATTCACAGACAGTGACTCATCAGCCCAGTAATGAGAATCGGAGGGAGGGAAGGAGAGAGGGAGGGGAGGGAGGAGAGGAGCAGAGGAGGAGCCATGTGGGCTGAGATTTTGGCTCGGTTGGCAAGCCCTGACGTTCTACATGCACGGTGTGGTCGGGCGTGTTCGCATGGACACACTCCAGTCTCCACTTACTGTCACACACACAATTATACTGTCGCTCTGTCTTCCACACAGACAAGACCAGGACATTTAATCTGTCTGCCCCCACGCAATCTCACAGCTCAAAATGTAACCAATAACCACACCGAGTCAAGTAAAGACACACACACACACACACGCGCATACACACCCACACACACAAAGTACAGTCAAACCAGAAAGAATCTCTCTAACGTACTTAAGAACCTGCTGGCCTTGTGCAGTTTGTTATATGACCTACCTGCCTGATAGGCGATGGCGTCATCTAATGAATGCCAAAATGGGCAGCATAAGCCTATAATCACACACAAAGGTCCAGCCTAGACATCTCACACGCACACACACGCAAAACGCAACGCTGGTTTTTCCATTGTGCGCTCTTCATTAAATAGCCTGAAACAACACGGTTCGAGAATGAAAGCCAACGCGGTGAAAGAAAACCCTGGGCCACATAAAGGAGGAGGGTGGCCATTTTGCAAGCGTGTCAGATTTAGAAGGGCCCCTGCTTCTTTATTTTTGCTGCGTATTTGCATTGGTGCACGTCTTACTGGGCACCATTAGCCAAACAAACCCTGCTGCAGGTGGATAATCATAGCGGCGGTCGGTGGAAAAGTTTGCTGCACTTTCTTCCCACAGCGAGGAACAATATTATCATTCATAATAACGAGAGTTACCGTATTCAGCAACAAGGCCTAAATTCCATTACATCCACAAGCAAACAGGGATGGCATTGAGTCATGGGTTTGTAGCCGGCGCTAAAAATACGCTCTTCCTCTCTAACAGCCAGTAGCCGTGCCACCACAGAGGGAGGGAGGGGTGGGGGGCCTGGCAGATGGTACGCCGCTTTCGGGTGCAACAATGGGAGGGGTGGGGTGGAGGACGACTCAGAAGGGGGGGGGGGGGGGGGGGGGCTGCAGTTGAGAAAGGGCTAACCCAGTGAACACTCTCAAACAACCCCTTCACGTTGACTGTAAAGAAGAGTGTGTGTCTGTCACACGCACACACATGCATATGCTGTATATATATATATACTGTACACAGGCAGACCCTGACCACGTCGAGCTGAAGTCCCTGCCATGAATATCAGGAGATTTGTGACCACTTCAAAGGACCCGGCAGCAGCCTTGACTAGATCGCTGATGGCCTGACTCGGGCAAAGACTCGACGGCTCGTTCCAGCCGTAACACAATCTCTACCAAAACACTTATCCCCCTCAAACGGGTGACCACCTGCGTCCTTCTGGGAAGTTTAGGATGACTTTGAGTCAGGGTTTTTGTTGCACATTCCTCCCCCTCCACCCCCCCCCCCCCTTCCCCCCGCCCCCCTCGGAGGCGGAGCACTTGTGACTTTTTGGGCGGCCCCCCCGAGGGGCCCTTTAACTGCCTGTGCTTCATGCTAATGGCTTCTGAAGAGGCTTCCCTACAGAGACACTGCATTTAGCACTGTAATAATCGCTGCGACCTTGAACTCCTGACGCACACACACACACACGCATGCACGCACGCACACACACTCAACGCCCCCCCCCCCCCCCCCCCATGCGCCACCGTACAGAGAGGTACAAGCTAGCTAGAGATTTATCATGCTGACTTTGTATCTCCTCTACAGGATATATACGTAGCATACACACTCCTGCTCCAACATCTGTTCTATTCGTATGAGCGTCTGCCTGGAGTTCAGAGTGCTACAGATGTGGGCACGGCGTTCCGGGGTTTTCCTGTCAGTAAGGCGAGGCCAGATGTGGGACTCCAGCCCTGGGAGCGTGCGTGGCCCCCGGAGCCGGGCCCTGGAGGAAGTGTTTAATGAAAGGGCAGGGGGTTTGTGGGGTGAGGCGGGCCCAGTAAGTCTCACCCCAGGTGCAACGTGAAACCACGGCAGGGACAGAGGAGTGTGTGTGTGGAGGGGGTGGTAGCAGGGCCACGTTGGACACATAATCCTCCACGCTGAGTGACAGACTGCAGGAGGGCTGACACGGGCACACGGAGGAGAGGGAAAAAAACACAGAGGGAGAAGAAAAAAGGGAGAGAAAAGCCAGCCAAGAAAATCCAATGAAGAAAGAAAACAAACTGCAGGAGAGAGAAGACAAAAGACAGAGGCAACAGAGAAAGAAAGAAGGAAAGACAGAGCGAAGGGCAGACAGTGCCGTGTGTGTGTGTGTGTGTGTGTGTGCGTGTGTGTGTGTGTATGTCTAGTGGTGATGAAAAGCGCAGGAAAGGCAAGCACGCTGTTGACTGGCTGTAAGAGGACCCTGTGTAAATAGAGCCCAGACGGGGGGCAGCACCGCACTGGTGGTGGTGACGCATCGTGTAGACGGTCTACGTGTGTGTGTGTGTGTGTGTGTGTGTGTGTGTGTGTGTGTGTTAGAGAAAGAGAGAGTTGATGGAGTGGGGGAGGACGACCATGACAAAGCTCTGAGTGACAGACGCCAGCCTCCCTCCCGCCTGCCTTGAAACCCGATCCCCAGGCGGGCCTGCGCCTCCCGCCTCCCGGCCACCCACAGTGGGAGATATAAGGCAAGGAAGACATGAGGATGTGACCACACAACTTAATATACACTCATAGTCACACACACACATCCAGGCAAACACACACATACAGGGAGACGTTTACACACGCAGCCACAAGATTAACCAGATGAGCTTGGAGACATAGAAACACAAAGCCAAACAAACTATTTATTATAGAAAAAATAAATATATTGCTACGCTAGATTAACATAAAATGGCACATTCGCAGGCAGACACGCAGGCACAGGCCATTCCCCCCCCCCCCCCCCCAAAAAACTTTTGGTGATTTATGGAGCACTTCTCAAATGTACATATGAAGAGTAAGGTTGGCACCGTTGGCGTGTTGTTTCATTAATATATCACTGCTTCCCTTATGGGGTTAACAGAAACTTTATACGGGGGAAAGCAAAACAACACCAAGGAGAGGTTAAGTATAACCGCCACATCCCAGAGTGACCAGCAGCGTCCGCGGTGGGGTTAGGGATTTGATCTGCCTAGAGTTGAAGCAAAATAAGATGATGACCGGGGGGCCAGTTTGGGGGAGGTAGGGGAGGAAGGTAGAGTACACAGGATAAGGAGGGGAGGGGAAGGGGGGGGGGGTTGCATGACAGATCTGCTGTCGACGGTGCAGACACAGAAAGATGGATGGGCCACGCCGTCCCTAAGCAAGCTAGAAAGGCAAGCTAGGGGTGGGGGTGGGGGGGTGTTGGCTGGCTGGAATGCCCGCAGACAATTCCTGTCTGCTGATTAGTCTGATATGCACCACCATCGTTGGACCCAAACTGGAGTGCTGGGTCTTCAGAGATTTATATATTTTGAATCTTACAAACACAGGAACACACACACACAAACGGCCAGCAGACACACACAGACAGTTGCTGGGGGACTACCCCGAGCAACACAAGACCATATCCAATTCCCCCTCTCTAATCGCCTCATCTGGAGTCTGGCTGCTCCTCGTCCACCTCATTGGGATGCGCCACTGCCCAGCCGGCCCACAGGTCAGAGCACAGCGGGAGTGGAGCTAGGGGAGTCTACTGATCACTATCATTAGCTGTCAGGGAATTGATAATTTACGCTGCCAGGTAGGTGTACACACATACGTATATATATATACACATATAAATATATATATATATATATATATATATATATATATATATATATATATATATATATATATATATATATATATATATATATATATATATCTATATGTGTATATACGACAAAATAGGATAGACTATTTATGATGCTAACATCACATGCCTAAGAAGTGAAACAATTCCCTGTGTGTGAAGAATGTCTCTCTTCTATTTGATTAGCCTTGCAGCCAATCAGCTTCTGAATCCAAAGGGAGACGACCATAGACAAACAGTACGGGGTCCCAGAGGAGCCAAAAATGAAGGGTACCTGAATTTACCCCCTATCTGTTTAGGCTCGAGTGTCTCGGCGGGCGCCCAGGGGCGTCACGCAGAGAAGGACGGAGGCAGAGGGGCCACCGACAGTGTCTAACCGCTCTCCTCATGGTCCTCCAAACGCCAGAGAGCTGTCCTCTGTTTCCTCTCTCCCTCTCTCCCTCTCTCCCTCTCTCTCTCTCTCTCTCTCTCTCTCTCTCGCTCTCTCTTTTCCCAGGGAGCTGCCGGAGAGCAGCTAGCTAATCACAAAGCCTGGAGAGGGACGAGGAGATGGCACATGCTCAACTCCTGTCAGTTCCACTCCGCCATCAAGAGCCGCATTAGCTGACCAGATGGACCGAATCCTTTAGGCAGATATGCCATGTACCAGTGCATTAAACGAGAGCTTGAAAAAAAACACAACAGTTAAGGGCTTTTTCTTTGTATGGTAAAAACCATTCGTAGCCCACATGTCCATATAGGATCTAGTTTTGCACTCAGGGATTTATGTGCTCAGGCAAGCAGCTGTGGGACGCCATCAGGTAGAACAGTGAGTATGGATCCAAAATGGCGCCTGGTGGCAGGACAGATGTGAGCAAGCTGCCCTGCCACTGACTCCACCCGGGCTGTCTCCCAGACCCACACCTCCGAGGGCAAAGATCTCCAGGCTCATCGCTGGAGAGAACAGTTTTCCCGCCCTCATCCCCACCCCCCTCTGCAGGGCATTCTATTGGAAGAACGGAACATTCATCTGGCCGGAATCAATCAGAGTAGATTAGGTCATCAGCGTTAATCTTTCGAGGCAACCTGACATACTGTGACCATGAATTACAAATATACGTTTGCTCTAAAATGACATTCCAGCAGGCCAAAAGAAAAAGTATAATGTGCCTTGGGAAGACATAGCTTAGGGGTAATTGTAATAATTAATGACAAATTAAATTCGGATGATCGGTAGAGGACGTCAGGGGGAGGGGGGGGCGTTCTAAAAGGGGATTAAAAAGGAGATAGCCTTGCGTGAGAAAGTTCCATAGGCGCTCCATAGGGATTAGCTATAGCATCGGGGCCTTTCTCCATTCCTTCAGGGGTCTTGTAGGAGAGCAGGAATCCAGATTTACAGCTGCGAGAGAGGAGGAGGACTCTTCTCACACACACACAGAGAGAGGCAGTGATGGAGGGTGTGGGGTCAGAGGACAGGGGTCTCTCTCTCTCACTGGCGCGCCGGCGTGCATCACCGAGGCCACGGCTCTCCATAGTACACCCTCTCAAACATACACACACATACACAGGCTTTTACGCAAGCACACACACACACCCTCACATTCACAAACACACACACACACACACACACACACACACACACACACACACACACACACACACACACACACACACACACACACACACACACACACACACACACACACACACACACTCACATTTACACAAGGATAATGCTCCTTTATTGTATGTAATGAAGTATGTGGCTCATTCCCGCTCGCCCACTCAGAGGAGGGCGACGCCAAGTCAAAACAGGGCGCCTAAAATGTTAATCACATACGGTAGGGTTAAGCCTTCACTGGGCGTCATTGTGCTCTGCGTCAGGCCTACTCTGAAACCTACAGTACACATGTGTGGGAGGGACTTATGCCATGCTGCTGAACTTCCCAACTACTACACGCAGCCCCCCCCCCCCCCTTCTGCCTGAATTGAGCTACTCGCAGTCAGACCCCCCCCCCCCCCCCCACACACACACACACACACACTGCCCCCACTGCCCCTGCCTCTCTATCCCAGTCACATCCCACCATCCTCCCAACGAAATTCCACAGTCAGGCTGGATTACCCGGCCCGCCTCTGAAATCAATAGTGGAGATTTTGTAGACAAGAGGCGGGGGAAGGAAGAGAGGGAGGCGTCGGTGGGATTGAGGTTCTCTCCCTGTCTCTCCCCGCGTCGGCCTGCCGTCTGGCTGGTAAATATCCCCGCGTCGCTTAAAACAGGAGAGGCTATAATTAACTGTGCGAGACGCCAGTCAGCCTGGGTTGGGCGTTGTGCCAACGGATCAGCCCTAATTACTATATTCACTTTGTCAGGAACGCTCACTTTGCTGCTCCCTCTGATAGGGCCTGGCAGCCTCAGAAATCCCCCGGCACTGAACAGCACATTTCTCAGGCAGGCAGGCAGGCATTGCTGTTTGTAGGGTGATGGAAGGCTGGGTGGGTGGTGAGAGTTAACAACTGCCAAGCGAAGGGTCCAAAATGGCTGACAAAGCCACAGCCGGCCCAGATCTGCACAGAGGCCAACCAAACAGTGAAATTGATTCCAGCACACGGGCAACTACGAGACGCCTTAATTGATCTTGTCTATTGATTGGGTGAACAAATTGGCTTTTTCACATAGCACAAGGCAGAGTGTGCTTTGAACTTGAAGCACTAGGCGGTATCAAGCTGATTGGACATCGAGAGCATCACAGAGGAACAATTTAGAACCTTCTAAAACAGAACCAGTCTGTGCACTCAAGACTCTGTAAAGAACTCCAATATGGTGTATCTGTGTCCGGGAAGTAGATTTTATTGATGTTGTCGAGCAGCGACAACCATGTTTTGGATATGGTTTGTAAACACCATTTTAATATGCACAGGGTTTTGGCTCTGATTAAATGCTTCAATTTGAGTTCCTATCAAAAGGGCAACTTTGTGTGGCAGAGGTATTTACACATGGTGAAATGCTCTGAATTTCTCTTTTTTTTTTCAAACAGAACGCGAAAAAACATGGCAGCCGCTATCAATGCTTCTAATACATAGGCAAAGTAAAAATATGTGAGCTGGAAAGGCAAGTAGGAAAGGGATGAATATGGCTTTATTTAAACAGTTTTACTGTGGAAGCGGCTCAGACAACCATTTCAGAGCAGTTTATCACACTAAAGCCTCTTTCACACTCCCAGGCCAAGACTGTCTGCATGCAGGCAAATCACACTCCAAAGCCTGTTTCAACACGGCCCTCGGTTGCAGCCAGAGAGGGATAAGGATCGCTAGCATGTGGGTGCATTCAGAGGGGCACCACCAAGGGAAGCCTGATAACAGAGATATAATTACCCACAGCATGCACTCGCACGGCAAACTGACGCCCCCTTGCCAAATGTGGATGGCTGGACAGCTTCCGTCTTTTGACTACCGTGGACGTTGGGCAGGTGGTCTGGTAGGCTAAATATTGTCAGCCATAAAATATATTTGGAGGGAGTTTACTGAGAGATGCATTATAGAATTCCCTGCCTCCATGTCAGCTAAAAAACAACATATTCTAGAGTAAACTCCGAACCGTGCAAGTAAGAATACACTCGGAGAGAAGCTTATTTTTGGCTACAAAACAAACAGAGTTGACAGTGATTAAACAAAACACGCTCCTGACAGAAGTCAAACCCTTACCTCACACTAACACTATCTCCCAAGGCTTTTTCTGCTCCCACTGCAGCAGGGCAAACTAACAAGCGCCAATCCTGACCCTTTTCTCCAACCCACCGCAGGATTCCACTGGTATTTGTGTCATTTAAATGGCTCCTCGTAGCGTGCAGGCATAAACACAAATACTTTCCGACAGACCCAGATAGGGCCAAGGCCAAACCCCTGAACTCTAGTCAGTCTCAGGTGAACCTCCCCCGCGGAGATACGTCCCAAACGGTTACATCTATATCCAGCCTTTTATTTCTATGTCAGGAACCACTGAATCCGGATAATGGTGAAAATGCAGCGGATCCGGGAAAAGGAAGGATGTGTCTCTTTAAGAGGGAAGCGTTGGGTTGGACCTATCAGGTCTTCATCAGACGGAGACAAATTGTAACAGCGTACAGCTGCGAGGTCAAGCAGCGATAACGCCGCCAGAAATCCCCTCTTTCATTAAACTACCTGTTCTGCCTTATCATTCTACTTGACAAAACAGAGAGGCCAGGGATGAACGCGCATTACAAACAATAACACAGTCAAACAGGCTGTCGAAAGCAACCTGGTCTGTAATTCCAACGCACAACTGACTGAAACAGGGTAGAGAACCTTCAAAATGAAACATGTACAACATAATGCCTTTCTTTGAGGAAAACAAAATCCATAACAAAAGTGGTACTGTTGGCACAATCAGCATTTACAAAAAAAAACGTGAAGGTCAGGCGAATGGAGCAGCCCAAAAGCTCTTCTCTGGCGGGGGTGGAGAGGAAGAGACACTCAGCACTTTGTAGGGGGGCGGGGGCAGGGGGGGCCTTACTCTCCGGCCCCTTCTCCTTCCCCTGCCATCTCTGAGAGAGGAGATGAAACACTACAGTGAGTTACAAACCCCGAGCCCCTCTCTGAACATCTCGGTAATTAAGGTAGTTTTCCTGCTCCGAGCGACAAGGGATGAAATTTCTACCCCTCCGCAGGAACTCCTTGATGTTCTGTACCTTGGGTTCTAGGCCGTTCTTCGGCAACCATATTCTTTATCTTCACTTCTCTTGCTCTTTCTCTCACTCTCTCTCTCTCTCTTCTTTCTTATTTCTTCTTTACTCGGCCCTGCCTCATAGAGTTCACAGAATCCCAGAGAACCGGGCCTCCGAGCCAAAACCCCAGCACGATTAATTTAGTAACGGGTTATTAAGCCCAAACATAAATCGCAGCCCTGGACGGTTTAAATGGAAAGAGAAGCCTGATTTATTGGGGAGTCGGAGACAAAACAGGTTTTTACTTTCCATTTCTTCATCAACACTCGTTGAGAGTGGTAACTAGGGAGGATTTTTCAGACCCCCCCCCCAAAGAAAAGGGAAGAAGAGAGAAGAAAAAAAAAGCAGATGGGGGAGGGGCCGGCTGCGTGGCAATGGATCAAAGACAGAGTGGCGGTAGTGGCTATAGGGAGGGGGGGGGGGAGCAGCACAATGCCCGTGACATTCTCACACAGGCCCTTCCCCTTGGACAACACCAAGGCTAGATCTGTTTAGTCAAACGGCGCATTGGCTACACAAACACATCCACGGCGCTTTACGCCTCTGCGGCCTTGCGTATGTTCTTGACTTCGTGTCATTTCGAGAGATTGTCCGTCAAGGCTGAAACGCCACTTCCTCCGGACAGTGTAAATAGGACTTGGCTCGACTTGAAAGGAAAAAAAAAAAAACCTCCTGGAGGTTCTGCGACCCCTGCGGGAAGAGGACGCCACGTCACCAGCAGAGATGAAATGACTTTCTGAACAATACGTTACGAGTCAGCCTTCGTTACCGTCACCACCACCTTAAGGCTCCGTCCGGCAAAGTAGCCCATCCCCTCGCTTTCCTTTGACGCTTCATGGCGATTCAATTGAAAACCTCAGCACAACTGTTTACGGCCAACAAAAAAACATTGACTGCTCCATAAACATCCCGGTATTAAAAGGGACTAAGCTACTTTTGTCCGGTCTCCCCCCCCCCCCTTCTCGGCCTCTCTACTCTCTCTTCTTCCTGAATAGACAGCGGAGGTTTATGACTCTGGAGGCGTATTTCTCTGACTAAGTGGGGGCCTTTGCAGGGACACGAGCCAACCACTGTGCCAGCCGCTGACAGGCTATCCTCAATCTGTCTGTTGCAGCAAAGCCTGTGCTCCACCACCTTCCATTCGGAGTCCTGTGTAAGGAGCAGGAGACTCAGACAGGCTACGGTCTGCATAACCAACAGACAGAGGGGCAGGCGAGAGGTTTGACCTGTCTACTACCAAGCACCTTGTCACCATGTTCTTGAAAGGTACCATATAAATAAGGTTTATTACTGTTATTACCACAGCCATGATTCACATGCCAAATATCTGGCAAACTGGAGCGTTTGTTAGAGCGCCGTGCATGCTGACTGTGTGACTTTCAGCCTGCACATACTGTACTGACACACAGAGGAGCAAAGAAAGCATACCGTAGAAAAATCTTTTAACTGGAAAATCGTCTTAGCTCCTGGCCTTTTACTGCAGTCAACCTAACCAGCCATGCTGACCAAACACCAACCTTTCTCCTTTCAGCTTTGGTCTCTCTCTCTCCTTTTTTTTTATCCACTCTCTCCGGTGATGTTAGCCTGCTGCGCTCAATGTCAGCCTGGCCCTGACCTCTGTGTCTGCCGCGCCGTCGGTCAGTCCGTGTGTGCCAGAGCACAGCAGGTCAGCGGGGCACGCCATGAAGCATGGGCACAGGCTCTGCTGACACTGCACATAGCGCTGCAGCCCTGCTGCTCCTCTGTGTCCGTGTGTGTGTGTGTGTGTGTCTGTGTGTCTGTGTGTGTGTGTGTGTGTGTCCGTGTGTGTGTGTGTGTTAATAGCAGTGGCAGACCAGACAGGGAAGGGCAGACCTGCCCTGAACAAGGACGATGACCTGGCCGGTAGATGTGGCCTCCGGCGACGCTAACACCACTAAGAAGACTAATAGGCCCTGAGGTGGAGCTGACTCAGGTGGACGGCACACACACGCACACACACACACACACACACACACACACACACACACACACACACACACACACACACACACACACACACACACACACTGGCCTAGCCGTGCCGTCAGACTTCTCCCTTTATCGTTCCCTCCTTTATTTTTCCCTTTGTGCTGGCTACGCTCCTATCCATCCCTCTATCTCTCCCTCTTATCCATCCCCCTTTTATTTCATCTCCCTGCTGTACCATTCCTCCGGCCCTTCTTGAGGTCTTGTTCCTCTGCGGTCTCGCATCTGCGCTCTATTCCCGGAGACCAGAGCCATGGCGACAAACACACAAAGGGGCTCACGTGACACGGAGGCAAGGCGGACACAATGAGCGCAGCACTCCACACAGCTGGGCAGTCACGCATTCCTGGTGTTTACACGCTTTCAGGAGGGAAACACAGCCAGGCTGGGTCCCCCTCCCAGAGGAACCGCCGGCGAGGCGGTAAAATGGATCCGTTTTTTTTTTGTGTTTTTTTTCCTCTCTCTCTCTCCTGAATAGGGGGCTTATGTCACCGCCGCGACGCATTTCAGGAGCATGAGAACATGGCAACCTGTGGAAAGGATGTCGGTCGGAGAGGGAATAACCGACGGGAGGCGAGCCGGGGAGGCACACGGCTGTGGTGTGCTTCTGAACGTTCAGCAGACACCGGAAAACGACGGAACGTCTTAGACCACCGAATCCGGGGTTTGGCCAAAAAACCAAAGACCCATTCCATCACTCTGATAAAGGTTGTGATATCGTGATAGTGATGGTGCGGCTCCAACGTAATGATCATCTTATAAAGGAGCTGCGTATTCCATTGTGGCCACTGGTAGATGTTGTGCCTCTGCTGGGCCCCTGCTGCCAGCCTACCTAAAGCCCTAGCGGGCTTAATCGGATCCACCGCTGAGTTTTCTGTAAATAACGAAGCGCTCACCCCTTAAAACTCCTCACACGCATGACTGGTTCACAACCCCCCCCCCCCCCCCCCCCCAGCTCAGGACATGACTTCACAGAAATTCAGCACGGCCGGTCAGAACTGGCCAGAGCAGCCTTGACCAACCATGCGACAAGATTATTCCCTAAAAGGAGGTCGTAGTCGAGTAACAGAGTTTACTGTGTGTGTGTGTGTGTGTGTGTGGGTGAGTGTGCGTGTGTTAGTGAAAGGGTTGGAGAGAAAAAAGGACAAAGTGTGTAGGGCGCGTTGGAGTGAGAGACGGAGGGAATGTGTAGGAGCGTGCGTTGCACTATAATGAATGGCAGTGTGAGGTGGTGTAAAAATGCTCCCCGTGAAAGTGGGACAAAACACAGGGCTGACCATCTGGGTTACAAAGGAGCGACGGTCTAGCAACAAAGCACGGAGTGTACTCAAAGTAGAATCCAATGATGGGGAACTAATTAGGAGCTCCACTAGTGGAGAGGAGGTATCAACAACACACTGGGAGAAGAAACACAAACACACACACACACACACACACACACACACACACACACGCTAGTGTGACACACAGCGTGAGAGAGAGAGAGAGAGAGAGAGAGAGAGAGAGAGAGAGAGAGAGAGAGAGAGAGAGAGAGAGAGGATGGAAGCAAAGTGGGAGAAGGGGGGATGGGAACAATGAGAGGATATTGTCTCCCCCGCTTGACTAGGCACTAGACAGACCCACACACGTACACGCACACACACTCACACACACGCCCGCAACAATAGGCATTTACGATAGAGCTCCATAGAGTTATGCATGATCCTACATATCCAACATACAAACAGCCTCCACCTTCACCACCTATGATACGTTACCACCGCGCGCGTGTGTGTGTGTGTGTGTTTGTGTGTGTGTGTGGCCCGCAGCGGCCCTGTCTGTGTGTTCATGCAGCGGCACACGCCCGCAGTGGAGACTCACCTCTGGTGTGTTTTTCTTGAACTCGCGGCTCTGGTCGATGAGCTTTTTCCTGGACTGCTCGCTCTCATCTTGTCTGTTGGCCAGGGCTGTGGCGGTGGCGTCCAGTTCTCTCTACCAAAGAGAGGGGGAGGGAAGGAGGACAGCATGATTACACAGGGCTCCGTGGGGGGTGGGCGACTGCCATTTACATCAGCAGGCAGACAACACAACCCTTTTTTTTTATACTCTGACTATATAATCTTCAGGCTACCCCCCCCCCCCCCCCCCCCCCCCCCTTGTGTCTACTTCTTCCCTCTTAATGTTTTTTTCAGCTTGTCTCTGCACTGCCTTTTCCCTCTCCGACTGTAAAGCCAGGCCTCCATAGCAAAGGAGAGGAGGAGGCAGAAAGGGAGAGAGAGAGAGAGAGAGAGAGAGAGAGAGAGAGAGAGAGAGAGAGAGGGAGAGAGAGAGCAGAGGCTCATGGTGTCCTGGGGGTAGTAACCATCTCCTGTGCTCTCCATCCACTCTGACAGGCCCTAGACATGGCACTGGCACAGCCCCATGTTTACAGACTGGCTGCCTGGCTGCTAGCTGGGTACGGCGCAGGCTGGGGGACCCTTCATAGGCCGTCAGCATGGCACGCACGCTCATGTACACACACACATACACACTCTAAAAACACACACAATATATGTTGCAAATTCCACAGTCCGCATGCCATAAAAGAACACCAGGTAGTTTTCACATGCATCAAGTGCATATACACAATGAAACTGAGCCCTCCCTCTCTCTCTCCTTCTCTCTCTCTCTCTCAGCATATCCTCCCCCTCCTAAGTGCAGACAGAAGTGTGGAAAAAGCCATAAAACCACTTGGATCCAGGCAACGTTTACGCAGCTTGTAAAACGTCTATTCTATGTCAGACAAAATAGCAAAAAAGCATTTTCTCACAGGGTCCGGAAATTCGCCAGCTGCTTCGATGGTCACATCGACGCGTTGACTTTGTCCTACAGTCAAACACTTAGCTAATAAGTCGCCTAGCCTGCAATAGTATGCTGGTCAATGTGCTCCTAATTCTATACAGTTTGTATATTGTTAGCCTACATATTGGCCTGCTATTTCCTATTATATATATACTGTATATATACAGGATATATACAAATATTTCAATTGGGGGGAAATTAATGGGTTTTGTTGACGTGCGTCGCTCAGGCCGTTCTGTCATGTCAACTGACACGAGGCACAAGGTGGAAAACGGATGGATGGTGTGTGTGTGTGTGTGTGTGTGTGTGTGTGTGTGTGTGTGTGTGTGTGTGTGTGTGTGTGTGTGTGTGTGTGTGTGTCAGGCTGGTCTTAGCTGGGCTAGCCTGACATCTGGGAGCCAGATGCAGGGAACAAATCAAGTTAATTAGGCTGGAACAGAGCGGGCCAGACTGCAGCCCCACTTAAATCCACCACCTCCACCTCCTCTACTGCCACTACCAAACGGTCTACTACACAGCATGCAATACATCACACAGCCACTCCTCCAAACCACCATTTCATTCCTCGCTTGCCTTTGCATAGCAGAATAGGATGGAGGGTGCCCCAAAACCAGTTATGAAGCCAGGGAATTTCTGTTTGGTAAACAAATATGAACTAAAAAGTAACAACATGAGTCTAGTACAAACAGCTTAAGCGCCTAAGATGTCGTCAGATAGTCTACCGACGTCACCGATGGTCCCTGCTCTCCACACTTTCAGGGGTCCGTGCTGCATAGCAACAGGACGGAGACCTCTACCCATACCCCCGTGGTGCCACCTCTGCCACGCGTGCCACTCAGGGCGCGCATGCTAATTGGCGCTCTGTAGGGGTTGACACACAGGGACCGCTCCTAGGTCAGTGCCAAGAGAGGAAACGGCTTGCGCTGCCACTCTACCCTGCTGGCTGGGCTGACCCAGGGTCAGACAGAGGGCCTGCAGCGCATTCCCTCCACCCAGCTGCCCCTGGCCCCTCGCCATGGGAAGCCCCTACGACGGCAAGACAGGCTAAACTAGCCGTCTCCACAGGAGCTGAGCACAGACGCGGGGCGCTAACAGAATGCCGAGTTTGCGTAGCTTTGCTTACTGGCAAGGGAGCCGACGCATTAGAGGCACGCTAACTTTAGCTCTGAGCGAGTTCTATTCCCCGGCTCCCACTTCAACAGTGGGGGAACGGAAAGCCGAGAGGGCGGGGGAAGAGAGAAGGACGAGTGAAGAGAGAGACACCCACTCAGTAAAAAAAACCCTGTCAAGTTGGCGCTCTCGAGACTGATTAGCAGATGCTGCCGTTAAGCCCATTATGCAAACGATTTGGCTAATCACTTGAAATTGATTAGCGGCAAGCGTCTCGCCCCCCAGTGCTAATGCTTCTCTGGGACATGGGGAGGGGGAGGGGGAGGGGGTGCATACTGTAGGAGGGATAATTACGGTTTTATCAACAGGAACTCAGAGTTCATGCCCATATCCAAGAATCCACACAAGCACAAAGTTTGTGTTACCAATGCAACCAGAAAGTTTTTCCACTCAATCTCAGCATGATGCCACTTTTCCGCATTATTTCAAACTGTTGTTACATCACTTTGTATTGAAAGAATCAATATAATCCAACATTATAACATGTGAAATCATTGAAACTAAATCAAACAAATGATATGGTCTAAACTCTGGATCTGCTTAAGTCTCTTGCCTTCAAGCTCCACCTCCAATTCAATCCCCAGCCAAATAACTAAAGCTTTGGCTGTCGGCTTGAATCGGGCCCTCGCCATTTCTGAGAGCAGACGCGCTTGAATAAAGGACCAAATTGTGCTCCATAATGGCTTTATAGTTTTGCTAATGGAAGAATCTTGCTGGCTCAGGCAGCGGTGCTTGTCTTAGTTAATTTGTTCAGTAGTAAACGCTGATGGAACAGATTACTGCGCTCCCTCGAGAGCTCGCCTGTGCCAGATGCTATCAGCTGCGTGCGTAGAGGAGAATATCAGAGGGACGCCTGGCTCTCCATCCCTCTCTTTGCTCGGATGAGACGAGGAGGTGGGGGAGGGCGGCCGTGGGGTCTCGTTTGAAATTGTCGGCGGGTTAGGACACATTCTCACTTCACTTCAGAGAAATTGAATCTCGGGATCGTTAAGGAGGAGTTGAGTAGGGTAGGGGTGTGGGGTCCAGATTACTGTGAGCAACACTAATCAACCCAATATGAGGCATTTGGAAGGCGTGTATGTTTTTACAAAACCACCCAGAAAGACGTCTGAAGCGGTGGCAGCAAAAAGCTGCTCTTGAAGCATATAAATGTACACAATCTGATTATCAGAGTATGACAGTTATTCAAAATGTAAATTGGGCAACACAATGTTGTAGAGAAAACAATGTTGTCTGGCGCATCCGCTGACCCAATTTCTTGAGAGTAAGCAGGTGCACAATCTATTTCTCCAAAATGCTCACTTCATCAAAAGCTGGCAATCGGTTCAAAAACAGACCCCCTAATTTATCCTCTTGAATAAATAGGCCCAATACTTTGCAAACAAAGTTGTCGACATGAGATGTGACAAAAAAAGCCCTCCTTTAGCATAAATAATAAAAACCCATGAAAAAAACGATTCTACATTCTGCCTTAAGCCTACCCATGTGTGTGTAACCCTGGTCAGCCCTGGAATGCATTGTACTACAGCTTGACTGATAAAAATGGAGTGCTAGGCTTCAACAAAATAAAATGCATAACACTTTTGTAAGGGAAATGATACGCAACAAATTGCCTGAAATTAGCACAATAAAAGAGGCATTCCGAGTATGTCAATCTATTCTCAAACTTGACTGAAGTGACTTGGCACCGGCGTATCAGCTCTTATCAGTTAATTCCGAGGTCTCGATAATCTTGTTATTAACATTACAGCGCAGACATTCTTCTCCTGCTGCCTTATTCACAGATATGATTCAGAGATTGCTTTGTGCGCACGATAGCGAGTGCATAAAGTGTGTGTAGAGGCTATGTTTGACGGCTGGCCTCGACTAGCCGGTTCTTAAAGCAGGGCAAGCTAACTGGCGCATTAAGCCGTCATCAAAAGACACGAAGGAGAAGTGAGTAGCTGAGGCAGAGAGGTAGAGGGAGGAGGGAGTGGAGTAAGCGTGAGCTGTCTAGCACTGGGTACCACTTCAAAGGGAGCTTTAGACAAATAGCAAACACAAGTGTCTGCTCTCTGTCTCGGCTGTTCCAACAGATGCTGTTAACATTAAGAGGGGACCTGATCTGTTTGCATTGTGACTAGGGAGCTAAAAACATCAAAGCCCTTTGTTTTTCAACACCACCCGGTCGGATCAGAATGTGGATTTTTTGTGGCAGTGCTTATCGTAGCCCATTGACCACCCATCTGTAAAAGCTAGGCTAGCATTACAAAATATGTTAAGGTGTAAAGCAAGGAGAACGTGTGTGTGTGTGTGTGTGTGTGTGTGTGTGTGTGTGTGTGTGTGTGTGTTTGTGTGTGTGTGTGTGTGTGTGCGTGCGTGTGTTTACTAGCAACAGAAGATAACTCAACCTTAAGTCCGAATATGTTTGACTTCAAAGGCTCGGTAATGCATGCTAAAGCACTCGTAATGGCCCAGGCAGGGTGAGGCAAACTGGGTACGAGGGGCATAAATTGGCGTGTCAGTTTAACCTACATTGAGTTGGGCTGGGTTGCATTAGCATTGTTTTCTGATAAACGACCCCAGTATTCAGACTGCACGCCAGTGACAGATTTGTGACGGATGTTTTAACAGCCCCTGAATCATACTTTGGTAGCCTGGGGGAGGGGACACGGGGTTAGTCTGGCAGTACACAACACAGGAACATACATCCCCATCAGGAACCACAGACCTCATAATACACCGGCCTTGTCTGTCCCTCCTTGGGTCTGTTCTTTACAGCACCTGAGAAATCATTTTCATCGACTCCATAACTCTGCGAAGGTAAATAATGCATTTCTGCTTATACATTCTAATCTGGAGGAGGGGGGGGGGGGGGTATCCTTTTAACAGCAGTATGATCTGGGAGTGTGAGTGTGTTAATGGAATTTCCCCAGGATGACCTCACCTAGCCAAGTGGAGCCACAATGGCATCATTGTGCCTGTGGAGGATCACCTTGGCTGTGACCTCCCTACTACCTGATTGACTGCCAGACAGACCAATCAAACTGGCTAACTCAGAGGAGGCGGCCCCTCAAGGGCACATGGGTAGAAATAAAACGGAGTGGGATGAATTACATTTTAGAATGCGGACCCTGCTTTATAACCACGGCCAGACCTTTTTTTTTACAACTAAACCAGCTGGTGTCGAAAAGTGTCTCTCCTAACCCGTTCCTCTCAGGCTCATTCATTCGCCATAAGAGTGGCAGCTCTCACAAGAAACGCGCTAGCTCCAGGCTCCAAACTCAACCACTCGATCCAATTAAGCGACACACGGGCCATTATCATAAATTTGTATGCTAATTCACAGCGTGTACCGCTACCGTAAGGACAATACGCTGCTTGTTGACCGATGAAAACACTCATTCACTCGAGGGGTAGGAGTGCAGGGGTGCTTTCTGCATCTTAATAGCTCATGATGATAGTGTGGGCAGCAGCCAGAAAAATGCATTTCATTAAGAATTGAAAAGTGTGAGCTGACATCATTAACCTTTTTTTTGTGAATTCTATCCAATCCATATAAAACTCCCGAAAGTGTGTGACATTGAACCAGTAGCCAATAAAGCTGTGGTTTGAGATTCTCATAAATAAAAAGGAGCTCTGTGGATCATAGTTAATGCAATATCACAAAAAAATGACCAATTGATGTTGCCAAAAAGCTACTAACTTGATATACTTTTCAACTAGGCTTGATCAAACACTTTTGCTATTGCTTGAGGGAAATATTTGAAGCAAACAAAAAAAATACAGTTAAATCGACAATATTCTGACATTAAGCCTAGCCAACTGCAAAAAAACATGACACATTAGACAACAAGACACTCACGCAAAACCTATAATCTGCCCCTATCCTAAATGAAGTCCGAGCAAGGTTTATCTAAGGCCTTAGACTGACATACTTCAAGTTGCGGGGCCTTGGCCTGCCTGCTGAGCAGTGGAGGGCGTTTTGTAACAGCCGCTGTGCGTGAGGGACCGTGTTGACATGCCAGCGTTATGTATTCACTATAATCAGTCTTTAATCACAAGCTTTATGGAGGGCTCTTCAGTTGTGAAGGATTTGGTGATTACAAGCCATCGTGGAGGGGACTACAGGGGGGGTTCTCTTATGGACTGAAGCTTTATTAGTGTGAATTAAACAGTTATTTTTCCAGACTGCGCTGCTGGGGGTTTTGCCGTGGTCCTGGAGCGTATCAATCCAATAGCAGGGGCCCGGCGATATCGAAAACATCAAAAGAGTGCCAGCCCTCGGAACGACAGGGGACCGCCTCACTAGGCACCCCGTCTGGATTCCCCATGTCTCCACGCGCTATGATTTATTATGCAACAAGAGCATCTCCGTTCAATTCAAAGAGGCCTCTGCTCCTGTGATGAGGAGACCAGGACTCCGGTACGGTGGCACCAAGTGAACGACACCTGGCCCAGCTCGAGAGAGCTCTACCAGCTGTTTAGGCTGGTCTAATGGCACCAGATCCAACACCCCCTCTACAAGCATTGGGGACAGGGGGTCTTAAGAAAATGTGGTTCCAACTCAATAGGACATCCAGAGAAGTTTCTCTGGGTTTCCAATAACCCTAGACTGTACACGCAGGCCAGACGATGGACGTCCTAAACCAACTCTCAGAATCCCCACCTCCACCCTACGGGCACCGACGTATAGAGAAGGCTAATGACGGCTGGCCTTTAAGAGAGAGCAACGGTTACTGATAAAGTGAAAGAGTCTTAAGGGTTAATGAGAAGACTGAGCGTGGAGCGTAGAGGAGGGAGCAGGCTCCAAGCTTTAATGTCTCCCTCAATTACAATGCAGAGATAAGCCAACGCTGCGCTGACGACCGGATGTGGTCTGGGAGGAGGAGGGCCAGGAAAGGAGTCGCGGGGGGGGGGGGGGGGGGGGGGGGTGGGGGGTTGGGGGGGTGGGGTGCATTCTTGGCTGCTCTGTAGTTGCAATTGAATGGGGCACACACACACACACACACACACACACAGAGCACTTGAAGAGGGATGGTGGCTGGTAACCTCCACCCACATCGATATCAACATTCCGCACATAGTTTCCGAGCTTTACAGAACTAATTACAGAAATGATACAGCTTGCTAGGCGGAGAGTTTACCGGCGCATTGACAAATGTGCAGGAGCTCGACGGGCTGCACACAAGAGTGAGAGCAAACGGGTGAGCCAGACAGGTGTGGTACAGTTTTACTCTAAGGTACACTTTGCTCAAAATATCCTGGGGGAGGTGGCAAGGTTGGAGAAAGTATGACTAACCACCAAGCAGACTGTTTTGAAGCAAAATCGAAGCTGCGCATTATGTAGCCCATCTCTGTGTGCTTGCCCTGTACAGATGTGGATTTTATGTTTAATCAGAACTAATTCGCTTATTTTGTTAACACAGTTATATAAATTTGCAATTATTATAATAAGCAATTATATTATACTTTGTGTGGCCTTCTTCAGTAACTCAAGGCCTAACATAGGTAACAAGATGTCGCCAGCTTTCCATCCATTACTCAGCTTGAGAGGACAAAGCCCTTCACCACCCTGACAGACATCGACAACAGCGATGTCTGTTCAGGGGAAAAACAAGTTGGAAAACCGCGGCGGAGTGAGATGGTGTCGTACTAAGCAGATTCTCCGTCATAAAGCCTCTTCATGGGCCAGCCCATTTCACCCCGAGTCCCGCAGCTCAAGTAGGAGACAAGCCGGCTCCGTGGATGTGACGGGTCACGCCTCAGACCCGGCGCGGCCTAGAACCAGCTTTGCTGACAGATTTGTAGACTAACGCTGTCACTTTAAAGTCGCATCACCTGTCAGTGCCGTTTTTCTTAGGCCGGCAGCTAGACGGCCTTAAATTCCTGACAGAAAGCTAACCGAAGCCGATTATAAAATCAATAGCAAAACAATGGAGGAGCTGGGGAGCCGCTCGACAGCGAAGAAGGAAACCTATGGACCGGGCGCATGAAATACAGCTCCTCATAACCTCCCCCTATAAATCTGAAATGGAGGAAATCCACTAGGGTTGAAGAGAGAGAAAAAAATAACACGCGGAGCTATGTGGGAGTTGAGCTATAGTGCCCTGTTATTAAGAGGTGATTTTCTGGCAGATCCACAAGCTTTTTTTTAATCCAGCCCTACAAATTTAGAAAGGCTACATCGATCACAGATTTGGGTAATGAACTTGCTTTAGCGTTCGTAGTCGATCTTGGCCACAGCCTGCAGCTGGCAGCTTTCTGTTGGGCCTGTTACTGGGAAAAAAAAGACTGTGCCTAAAATTATCTTTCTGTCAAGGTCACCTTTCGACTATCAACAGTCACCACTATTGTTTTTTGAAACCGCCAAGAGAGATTAAATCAAGTTCATAATGTTGGGCATACAGTACCATGGTTTGCAAGAAAAAGAGAAAGTAGGTTACTGTTAGGGAAAGTGTGAATGGCCTCGGCCTAATCCTGTGCTGGCTGTTATCCAGTAGGCCTGATGTGCCTCCATTAAGGTAGGAGGAAGCCTACTGAAAGCAAAGCCATGTGCACATCCTTGTTCATTCACGGTGTCACTATTATACACTATCAATACACCCCACACCACCCAAAAAATCACATAAAAAGCTTTAATTTGATACGTGTTGGCCCTCACCTGCAACTTTATAAGCAGCTTAATTCAGTTAGGGGCCTGTATTCTCAGAAAAGCTACAAATCGCCTTGCCAAGACCAAGGCATTCATAAATTCCCGGACCCGGTGTGAGGTAGTTCCAGTACAGTACGCGAACAAGTGCTGCATTATACTGAGGAATATTATGATGGTATCTCATTTATAGGGGGCTGTGCGGTTCAGACCTTGTAACCATGCATTAGCATTTCAACATGGGGGAGGCATGTGTTTACTCTGATTTGGGGGCTGCGTGCTGCATTAATTATGATGCCGAATTATAATTGAATATTAGCATAGCCACAGCGCACAATGAATGAACAGTGGAGGAGTGGGGCTGGTGTAGATGGGGGGGGGGGGGGGGGTTGGGGGAGGGAGGGGGGGTCTTGTTTACGGCTGGCGAGGGAGACAACAAGCGAGCGATTGTTGCCAGAGCGGAGCAGACACAGACGCTACGTAGACGGCACTCGGTGGGTAGGCTGTGACCTGGATTGCGAATGTATGGCAGCGTGGAGCGGTGGTGGGGTGGTTGGGTGGGCGTGCTGTACTGTACGAGGCGGCGTCGCGCCCTCGGCCCCGCTCTCTCGCCCTGCGTTCACCTTGGCTCAGCCTCCGCTCTCACACGGCTGTATACTGTAAACACTGAGACACAGCCTGGCACCGCGGAGAGCCGACTGGCACGGAGCGAGTGCGCTACACACACACACGCACAACCGGAGGCGTGGGAAGCTGTAGTAGCAGGCTGTAGTAGTGGCTGCGATGGCGGTGAGGGAACGAAAAAACGCAACAGCGTAGGTTGATCTTTCTTCTCTTTCCTGGAGACGGCACTTCCTGCTCGGCAGCTGAAAGAGCCGAGGCGAGCGCACACCGTGTGAGCTGTGGTCTGCGGTCAGAATCAGGTTTCCTTTCTCCGCGTCACACCGGGGCTGTGAAACACAGGCTTTGTTAGGGTTGCTGTTGCCTCTCACAAAGCTCCACAGTCCCTCACTACGATGGTCACACCGCACTGTGAGGCCTGGGCAGACCAAGGGCACCTTTCAGGGGATGGTGTGACGTTGTGCCAGGACGAGAGATATATAGCAGGCGAAACCCGATCCTTCACCTACTCAAACAAACCAAAAGAGACCCACTATAACAGGTATCAAAGTGTGAATTGCCCAAGCTAAATGTCAGACTTAGGAAATCCCTGAGAGCGCTTTCAGTTTCAATCCAAATGGTTCCATATGTTAAAAACACAAACCGTAAGTAACAGTTAGGCTCAGGTGTTTGCTTGTATGCACAAAGGCCTAATCTACAGACATCATTCTCAAATATACGAATTCCAAAAAGGATAAACCATTTAGCCGCCAGCCTTTGTTTTAGTAGACACCAACTTATCTTCCCAGGCCAGATTTGAGTTGTTTTATTTACAGACACTGAACAGGTATTTTCAGTAAACTGAGGGAATCTGCCTGGGGTGTTTTGGTTTTGAACATTAGTGTGTGACCTTGCAGGCTGAACCCTGATTTGATGATTACGACGGGGCCTCTCCTTCCCCCTGAGGCCCAACTCTTAGAGTGGGGCCCAACGTCTGGCTAGGGCTAGGCGGGGGAGACACTGCCCTACGGAGGCTAGACAAATAAGTCAATTCAGCGGGGAGAAGAATGTGGCAGCCTACTGCGCCACGAGGAATACCGTGCCGCGTTGAACACAGAGGGCCAATTACAGAGGCGGTATTGGTCTTCTAGGATTTGATTTGAATTGAACTTTGCGCTGGAAAGGCTTCGGCGAGATCGAGACAAGAGTTCTTGATCACAAAGAAGCCTGTACGAGGATTCACCACGATGCACCATGGGGGTTTGGCTCGGTAGGGGATATTGAGAAGAAAAAAAAGCCCTGATAAGATCTCTGAGGAAGGCGCTGTTTAAACGATAAAATTATCTCGCAACCCTAAAGAAATTGCACAACAAGCTGAAGAGACTACTTAAATAATGGCTACTCAAATAATAATCTAAGCTCATCTGTCCATAGAGATCAATTTAATAAGGCATGGGGGTGGGGGCAGAAGTAACAGACGATTCTCGAAGTCGGTGGAGAAGTGGAGATTAATTGTCTCCAGATAAGGGCTAGGGAGGAAGCAGACAGTGCTGGGGAAAAACAGCCGAGGGTCGAGTCATTCCGAGGTCGACGGAACTGAGCCGACCAGTGAACCAGGGGCGGTCAAGGTCAGGTTCAACTCACCCTGCCTTTAAATAAAAAGGGGGATAGCCTACAAATTGGAGGATTAAAAATGTGAAACAAAATGGAAAAGCATTAGCGTCTGTCAGGGCCTTCTCACAACATCCATTTAGAGAGAGAGAAAAAGGAAGAGGGGCAAAAAGCTCAAAACATCCATTTGCAACGAGCGTTCAGCTGGCTAATTATGGCGGTGGATGCAGAGCCCCGGCCAGATTAGTGGGTTTAAACCCCTCTCCCCGCTCCGTCCACCAGAGGTTGAAGTGTTATTCCGCCTGACTGGTCGGGATGAGCTCTTATCGCACATGAGAGAGATAGTAACAGAGAGGGAGAGAGAGAGAGAGAGAGAGAGAGAGAGAAAATCCAGAGAAAGAAAGAGAGAGCAACAGAAGAAGAGCAAAGAGCGGTCCCAAAATCTGATAGGAAAACCAGGGAGAGATGCTGTTTGTGCGCAAACACACCCACCTCATACCTCCTTCCTGATAACCACAGATATCATTTATTACCGGGCCTCCTCAACACACAAGCCGGGACTTGTTCTCAAGCCTCACGGCAGTGCAGGAGATGAGTCAGGGAGGCCTGGTGCGGAGCTGTCAGGCCCTGACTGAACACCTCTCCTCTGCCCCCCTCCACTCTGCTCCGCTGCTCTGCTCCGGCTCTTATCAGAGCGGCAGCCTCGCTGCCTCCCTCCACAGCCGCCTGGCGCTACCTGCACTGCCATTCAGAGGGGAGGAGAGGGCAGTGAAGAGAGAGGACGAGATAAGGGCTGGGCAGTTGTTATTCTAGCGGCCAGTAGCCCAGGCTGCGGAGTGAGAGCACTGGGGACATTACACAACAACAGCCGCGGGCCGCCTCCATCTTGAGAGAGCGGGGAACAGCAACACGCTCCACTGCTTTTCAGGGATGAAGGGAGAGCCGCCGTCACCGTCAGCGGAGGAGGCAAGGCGTCAATCACACAGGACAGTAAGTCAGACGGGTAACAGCCCACCGACTCCTGTGGTGTGGTCAGACACAGCAAAGACATTAGCTTGATAAAGGTTACTCCTCAGTGGTTTATTGTCCATGTACGCTGGGAGAAACGTCCCCCTTCAGACAGTCACGTCACTTAGCGAATAGATTGATCGCCACCTGGTATCACATGAACCTCTGACAGCCATGATGGGGGTAGAGATGTGGCCACAACAAGGAGGCGGCCAGATCAACTTTCTACCTGAAAAGAGACACCCATCCACGGAGCTATGCATTACAGATCGTGTCTGTTTGTGCGTGTAAGAGTGACCAGACACATGCTTCCTTGGGCTTACACTCTCTTGCAAGGCATAGCGTGTGACATACAGCCCTCACTATCCTAACGAAGGACGTAGCACCCACAAGCAATTTGCCGACACTGCAATTAAGTTAACTATTTGAAGCACATGGACAGAGTAATCAGTCACTTGTCGGCGAATGGAATTTAGAAACGAGCTGACGTTTTTTAGTAACCCGGGAAAGCTTAACCGCCCTGCAATGGTCAACAATGCAATTTCAGGAGCGTGTGGGAGCAATTGTAGGTTTGCTACAGCAAGAGGGGGGATGGGGAGGGGGGGGGGGGTACCTGATTTGTTGTGGTTGTTGGAGGTGTGTTTGTTTCCAAGGGATTGGGCTGGATTACAGTGGGGGAGGGGGGGGGGGGTTAGAGGGGGCTGGGGTAGCAGTGTTGTTGTCGGGAGCGGAGAGCCGTCTCGCAGCAGCAAATGGATTGGGAAGTGGCCCGGCGGCCCGGGAGCAGATCGGCTGGATGAGGGACTGTTAGCTACAGCGCACATCTCCACTCGCCACGGAAATGGGATCCAACAGGTAATCAATCAGCCAATGTGCTGCCTCCCCTCCTGGCCCTACAGGAGGCGGTGGGGGGGGTGCTCGCGGGGCGGCTGGCGGGGCGCTGTAAATGTGCTCGGGAATTTACCCGGCAGAAGTCCGAAGGAGGAGGCTGCTGCTGGAGGCCTGGTTGCAGCATGCATGCAAACATGCACTCCTACACCAACGTGCATTTCAGCAGACACTGGGTAAATAAAACCGACAGGCACAAGACCCCTTTCTTAGATTGGTGGGAGATGGGCTATTTCAATCCTGCTTCTTAACGGAGAAGCTACCAAATCCATGTCTCCACAGCAATCTTACATCCATCAAACAATCCTGTAATGTATGTCCTATTATCGCTTGTATCTTTTGTCTTTCCTTCTGAATGAACAGAGAGAAAAGGGGAATGCGGTGCATGCAGTAAGACCCTGTGTGGAGTGTTTCTCTGTGATTGTGTCTGTGTGTGGCCTTGCCTAAATGTGCTGCTCGTCTGTCAGCCTCTCTGCCTCCTAACTCTAAACCCCTGATTAAGGCGCTCGCTCGCTCTCTCTGCCAGACTGGCTCAGGCTTGTCAGCCAATCTGAGGCCTTCCCTGAAATTACCTCAATCGTGTAATATAATGGGCCTCCTTGAAGACGTCAATTTACCACCATTTCGTTCCCCACCAAAGGCCAAAATAACGCAGGCGGGAGAGAAAAAAAAGCGACTAGAAAAACACACATGAAGGAAGGAAGAGCGAGAAAAGAAATAAAAACATGTTGTCAGCAAAAGCCCATTGCCGTTCCCGTGTGGAATCTGAGCGGCCCGCGTGCTGATTCAGGCCTTGTGTGTGCGCTTCTAATTTTAGCACCCCACAAACCCCCCCCCCCCCCCCCCCATGCCCACACTCGGCTACTCTTGCACATTCATGTGATTTGGACAGTATTTTGCCTTTGGAACACTCTTTCTCCCCGCGCAGATTAGCGAAGTCCCTTTAAACATGCTGACGTGAGTTTCCACACGATCAAAAGGCCTCCAATCCCACAGCCTGCTGTGTCTGGGAAAGGATAAAGTGAAAGCATAAGGTGCCATTGAAATATGAAACACAAGTGCAGGTTCTCTCTCAGCAATGCTGGAGCGTCTTTAACGCTGAGAAAATAGACTTGAGTCAAAAATTTGAATGCAACGCTTCTGATGTCTGAAGCCTGGAAATCTATAGGGACATGTTCGTTGTTCATTCATGGCAGAGATGTGGACCCACGGTTCTGATCTGAATGCCTGAAATAATGTTCCATAACGACTTGCTCGGAGACGTGCATCTTAATTTAAGGCCTCTGTGTTTAGGCGCCGATTCAGGAGCCTCATCTGGAATATGAAAGCAGGTGGATCTATTGTCTCCTGCTTTTAGCGCTGGAGAGAGAGCCAGGGCCGGAACGAGGGAGAGCGATTGAGAGCGAGAGAGGAGCCCAGGAACACCTCAGTTCTCATTAGCTTAATAATGCATGAAATGCGCTGGAGCCTCCAGACTGTGCAAGCAGAAGCGCTTTAACTATTTATCACCGAACAGAATGCTGGTGCGGCCATTTAAACCAAACCTATCCCCTCTCCACCCGGCCCTTTTCATTTGGGCCGGTTAATTATTCAAACGACACGCCGATCTTCGGAGGGATGACTGATTGGCTTGAAAACTTTCCCTTGTCCTTTTCTCCCTCCCTCCCTTTGAGACGGCGTGGGGGCGATTAGCGGAGGTGAGGGCAGGTCAGACACCCGTCTGGCAGCCTCCACTGCGGTAACGTCCCCGCGGGCTGCGGCGAGGGAGACAACACCACACTGCACGACACCAGGGCTGAACGAGAGGCCTGAAGTCAACGCGCGTCCCTGAGAACGGCTGCAGAGTGAACGCCGGACGGCGGCGGGCACCGTCTTGACAGTGACCGGGCGGCGGGGAAGACAGGATGAAAGGAGGATGAGGAAGAAGAGCGGGGAGACGTTTATGTGGCTCAGTGTAAATCTGGTACGGCAAAGCCCCCGGGTGGAAACGGTCCGTGAGCTCTTAGGCCTAGTTTGGATCAGGTTCATTTTCCCTCTCTGACAACTGGGCTAACCGGAGCGGGGATAACTTAGAACTCTTCCATACTTTGACTGGCTGACGGCCCACACGCTGTCTCACTGCTTCGCGCTCACTACGTCCAACTGTAGGAACAGGAAACGGAGCGATGGAGGGAAACAGAAGCAGGGAGAGAGGGAGGAGGAGAGGAGACCAGCTGGGAAACATGCCTGTCAGTCAGGTTTACTACACTGGGACTGGGGAGGGGGAGGGGGAGGGGAAGGAGGAGGGGAGGGGGGGGGGGACTGAAGTAGCAGGGGAGAGAAAAAGTGAAACATGGGGTTTCTTTTCCAGAGTTTGTATTCCCCTTAACATGTGGCTTTGCCGTTTCACCAGCCGTCAGTCTTAATAACGGCAGACGCGGCCCTGCCAGTAGAATAGGAAGGGGGAGGAGTGTGGAGGCAGAGAGAGGAGGAGGAGGAGGAGAGAGGGGGGTGGGGGTGGGTAGTGTTTCCCCTACGCTCTGGAAAGGCTCCAGTGAAAACTGGTTGGAACATGGGAAACATGGTGTCAGACTGGGGGAGAAGAAAGAGCACGTCTGGCTTGCGGTTTCCCCCGAGCGCGTTCCGTCGTGACAGTGCTTTCGGCTCCCGTTGCAGGGGCTCCCCTTTCGCTACAATGCCTCCCAGGGCACTGCACCGCTGCCAAATACACACACACACACACACACACACACACACACACACACACACACACACACACACACACACACACACACACACAAACATTCTCCTATGCTGGCTCCAACCCTGCTTCCTAAAGCCGTGCACAGCCTACAATGGCAGTCTCTGAGGTGACTCAGCGAAAAAACACAGTCCCTTTGCTCTCGTCAATCTCGCGTTTTCTGTGACTGGTTCTTTGGACGATTGGCTAAGCCTTCAAATAAACCCCCCCCCCCCCCCCCTTGGACGGATGGAGCTAGCACATCATTACGGTCTGCGAGGAAGAGGATATCATTACGGTCTGCGAGGAAGAGGATCGTAAACGCTGGTATTCTACTGTGGGGCCACTGGATTCTGCCTGGGAAGGAACAGAGTGTGTAATGAACAACTCCACGACTTGTCTTGTACAGTGAGGGCACGTCTTCATTTGAAACTGACCTAGATACAACCACTCAGGCAGGTTGAGTAGTCATTGGCTGGGAATCAGAGCCTTAGTCATACAGAATGCACAGGGTTTCCATTGCTTTTTATCAGGGCTTTCTGTGTGCTTGGCTCAATGAAATCCTGGAGTGGTAGCGAGGAAGCTAGTTCTCAAAACCTTAAGATTCCATTGGCCTTATAGACTGCAGGCCTCTTCTCAGAATCAAACCAATTCGTCCAATGTAATAGAACAAGAGTAGCCATTATAGGTCTTTGTTCAGATTCTACCCTTGAAATCTGTGAAATAGGCAGTGGCTCAGGTCATGTCTAACGGTTTGGGAGGGATCAAGGTAAACGAGACATGAAAACAAGGCTCTGGTTTCAAAGAGTGGCATATCTTTATTTGAGCAAAGTCACCTAAGAACAAATTACCTTTTACAGTGACGATCTGGCCAAGTGGCAGGCAATATGACAATGTATAAAATACACACATTACACCATACAAAACCATTTAAATACGAACATTTGGCATAAACAATTATCAAATCAGGTAAGTACAGCAATTTATTAGTAATTCATCGATCTGACTAGAATACTGAAGAGGTGGACAAACTGATGTATGTAAGAATCAGGTCCAAAACAGACTTCAATAGCTGTTAAAAATAATACCCAAAGCAATTCAAAGTCCTGTAAGGGTATAAATAGGCGACCCAACTAAACAATTTCAACTTAAAAACCATATACCCTAATGCCTGCTGTACTCAAAGTCAAAAGTATACATGGAAATATTTCAACATTAAAAACACTGAATTTAGATAAGAGCACTGTCTGTGATGGGGAACGACTTAACCTTAGATCCCGATATAATGCATGGATCTGAACATAATGGATGTTCCTGTGGATGCATTTAAACCATCATAATCAAGCTCCTGATCGGGACCTCCACATTGCCAGGGCACCCAGGCCAGTGCTGTGTAAGTAACGCTTTGGATTAAAACTTAATCTGAACCGTCTGATTATCCCCCCCCAAAAAAAATGCTTTAATGAGGGATTGAAATGGGTTAGATGAGCTGAGCTTAATCGCATAATACTCACTTATTTTGGCTTGCTTTGGCGTTATTCTGTACATTTTTATGTAACTGGGTACAATACAAAAAAGAATACTAGAGGTTTCCCAACAACTATTATTAAAACAATTTAGCCACACATCTCTGCTCTGGAAATAAGGTCAAAGACTCAAATTGAAAAAGAATCATGCTTTCCCTCTGTAGACACGCTTTCTGGTGCCTCTAGGTGAATCTAACAAGAACGGCCTTGATGTAAAATAAGACTTCGGTGCAATACCGCTTTAATGCAAGCTTGCCTTCACAATCTGGATGAGCCAACACTAAGTAATGACAATCAGCGCATAAAAAAAAGAAGCTTTTTTGAAGCTGCCACACAAAACCCATAAAAGTTTAAATTAGATTACAATTTTCTCTCTGAACCTTATTCAATAACATTATTCAATCAAATCGTGTTTGTGAACAAAACACAAAAACAATGGGCTATTATAGTGGGCAAATGAAACGGAATGAGGGAATGCCATAAAAACCTGGCTCTCACATGTTTACCAGCGCAGTGACGGCAAAAGAAAACAAAAAGGGTCACATTCATCACATCAATTCAATGAAGTAGTATCTAGCTCCCAAACAACCGTGATAATTCAACTAGAATATTACATATTTCTGTCATGTTTTTTTTTCAACGTAGGCCTAATTGTTTTCAGTGCCACACTACAATACACTATGCTTGTATGGCATTTCTAAATCTTTTTGTAAAGCATCTGAACCAAACAGTCGTCCATTTTGAGCCCTGCATTCAGCCCTTACTGAGTTTTTATGTCGAGTGACCTCCTTGTGCCCAGTACCTGGCTGCTTGCACCACAGAGGCTAATGAGGACACAGGGGTATAGTGGAGTAGCACAGGCCTGGTTACCTACTGGCATCCCCCCCTCTGTCTCTCTCTCTCCCCCAGCAGCCCTGCCTGCCCTCCACACACAAACCGCCTCGACCTGCTCCACCAGGGCCTTCTCAAAATAATTGCCCTCTTTAGAGGTGCCCTGCACAAGGAGGCATCCCAATTCAACAAAGCAGAGGAGGGACAGACCAAACAAAGGGGCCCCTTGTTAGGGAAGAGAGTCCCGGTTTTATTATCTTTAACCTGGGAGAGAACGGTGACAGGGAGGTGCCATTGTCATAGGGTCTGTTTGCTGCCTACTCTGGTCCCCACCCCAGGGGCGCTCAGATTGACCACTGACTGCCTGATAGACTGTATGTGTGTGTGTGTGTGTGTGTGTGTGTGTGTGTGTGTGTGTGTGTGTGTGTGTGTGTGTGTGTGTGTTTGTGTGTGTGTGTTAGCTTTATTTGGCTAAATCTGCAACTCAGGAAAGACCTGTAGACAGTGTTAATTCCCATGAAAATCCAAATGGAGGGCTGAGACACACTTGAACCGCTTGGAATGGTGAACGGTCCAGAGGAGATAACAGCCCACACTTTGAATAGGCCAACTTTAAAGATAGGCTGACTCAGCATCAGGAACATGAATTTCCACCGGGGGATTCCGAGACGCAGACGCAAACGAAACCAACCAACTCAACCCTGAGTCAAGAGAGAATCGGGCCAGTCCTTATGACCCTCCCCGTCAGTCTCCCGTTTTGGCCCGCTAGGAGCAGAGTCAGAGTGGAGGAGGAAGTGGAGCTCCTCCGCCCCACAGGAGGAGGGCTGGCCTGCCGGTAGCCACAGGGCGGCCCCAGGCTGTGGCTGCTGATGGGAGAGCCGCAGGGAGAGGTAAACATGCCCCTGCTCAGGAATAGCCACCCCCTCCCGGGCCTTTGTCCCAAAGACGACACGAGAAGAAAACACCATGTCGACCCGTCTCCCTCCATCGCCCCGTCTCGTTGAGGAAGGAATAATATAATTTTCCAGTTGCTCACGGCATCTGGCTTTCATTTCCAGAACTCCTGGAGATTTTCAGGTCACTAATAATAACTATTTCAGGCAAAGGCAAGAGTTCAGCCAGAGTCTACCTCCATGCCAAAAGCACTGTGAGTTATACCATTGACGGGGCAATAGGAGGAGGAGGAGGAGGAGGAGGGATGGTGGGGCACCTCCCTTGAGCTGTACAGCGATCCCCCGCGCTCCCCTCCTCCTTCCCCTGGGGAGCGGGTTTTGTTTTGGCGTGTAACGGCAGAGCCTGTTCTGGTCTGGCCCTCCTGATGGATGTCTGTCTGGGGACTGAGGGAAAGGAAGGAGACCTGCAGAGGTGAATGGAGGCTAGGGGGCTGGGGGACAGAGGTTCCTCATCCCGCCCGCTCGGCAGTGTCTGGGTGTGCTAGGACAGAGCCCTGGATGTGGGACACTAAAGGTCCCTACTGAGATCCCCTCGAGCTGTCTTCTCCCCCCCCCACCTCTCTCTCGCTCTCTCTCCCTCTCTCTCCCTCTCTTACATGCTTAAACACACACGGCTATGGAAACCTTATTCCTCTAGCTGAGCTGCAGGGGAAATGAGGGGGGCCTCGGCTGAGGTCTTAATGCTCTCTGGTGCGGTTAAACTTGAGGCTTAGCAGAGGCTAATGTGGCAGTCTCTACCTTTCCCTCAGACTAATGTGACAGATTTAAAAGGGCTGGGAGCCACTGGGCTAACCAGACCTACGAGGTCAATTCAATGCCTGTCAATTGTCCACAAAAGACCAGAGGTGTCTCTAGTCCCGGCACCGACAGGACTGGTGAGTCAACGGCTTGGCATTGGAGCTTTAATTATCGCGCAGACACAAACGGCTAGCCCAAACCGAACCGACAGTTATGATTTGTGCCTGTCTTGTAATAACTCACTGTAAAAGTACAACTTTAATATAATAAAACTGTAGGCTAGCTACTTGACGGCATCCGTCACTCCTTGAGGTTGAATCAGTCACTACTGAATTAAAAAGCATGTGCCGTTGTAACCGTTGGTTTTTGAGCCAAGGCCTTCCTCTATTTCCATGGGAAAAATCATTTTGGACCTTTTAAAATTCAGCACCCCATTACTCATAGGAGTGTATGATTACAGAGCTCTAAATTTAACACTGTGGCAAGTTGTCCCAAATTTGATGAACTTAACATATGGGCATGCGATGAGCTCAGTAAGGAATGGTAATTGAATTTCAGAAGGTAGACATGAGGCCACTTTCCGTTCCTCACAGCCAATTTGAATCCACCTGCCTATTAAGTATTCTGTAGACAGAACAAAGAAACGCGATACACATTTAGAGAAAGAACTGTATAAAAAAAGACAATTTTGAAAAGAGAGAAAGGAGAAGTGTTAAGAGTTTCTGACTGGGTATTCACAGCACAACTCCTATAGCTTCTTTACCGTCTCAACCCCTTTTTTTTTTTACAAATTTCACAAATGTGTCCTTGTGACAACCATAAAGCCAGCCAAATCTCTACGTTTATTCTAACGCAGCCAGTTACATTTAGCAATAGCCTCTTCTTTTCACTATACATTGTCACTACAAATAACAGAAAACAAATGTACACTAATGTTAGGAAAAGGAATACTCTATTACAATTTAAACCAGCTGTACTTTCAAGCTGAACAAACCAGCTGTACTTTCAAGCTAAACAAATCCACTTCAATTAACTGTAGAATGACCAATTAACTGTAAAAACAACCATTATTACAGTTCTTAAAATAAGAGTTGAAACAATCTCTCACTTCAATAAGCCTGCGCTGCTGACAGAACATAAAGTCGATTACCTCAGAATGTGTCTGCCAGGACGTGAGCATCTGGGTGGGAGAGAGAATTTGTGCTGATAAATCGTCTCAGCAGGGAGAAAAACAACTGTGCTTTTCTTCCAGTGGGCCCGTTTCAGTGGGATATGGCCTAGAGAGAGGGCCACGCTATCTGATGCCAAGATGGGCCAATTCATACCGAGAAGCAATATCAAAATCAATCGACCAAGGTACAATTAGCCCGGCCAAGCTAAGTATCATCCCTTTAGCATCACTCTAAAATCCCCTTTGATAGGCCCAGCTTTACACTCTGTAGTTAAAACTAAATTTAGGCTTTCAAGTAAAACTGCTAAGACTTATAATGCTGGCCACTGAAGGTTTAATAACCACATGGTTGAGCCCTAGTGTGTCCATTGCTAGGTACGCAGGAAAGCGCCGCATGTTTGGAGCATGTAATTTACACAGTCTAGACATGCCATTGCTTGCTAATCAATTCAGCTACGTTAATAATTCATAGAAGGGGGAAATAAAAATATATCATGTTCTAGTCAGACTGAGACAGCTTGCAGTTCAGGCTGGAGGCCGAGAAAGGCAGCGAGAGAGGGAGAAAGAAAGAGAGAGAGAGACAGAGCGAAAGATTGAGAAGAAAGGAGGAGAGGAAGCACTAAGGGACACACACCACTTGGGTAGCCAGCTGCAGAGAACAGCAAACCCTAGCACTCTCTGCACCTCCATCTTTAATGTCGGATCCGGGGGCTTGACAAGTACGACTGAAGTTAACATGGATTCATAGTGACAGCTAGCCTACAGCCAGGACTGGAGTATTGAAATGGCAACCGATGCTGGTGCGCCTCGAATGGAACATCGCTCAGTGATATTCGGTTGGTCCAGAAAGAGAGACTGTAAGTTTAATAAAAGTTTACAGGACAGACTGTATTTAGACTAAGCTATGATGGACTCAAGGTTGTGACTAATCAAGTTATAAATACAATAAACATCAAGCTGATTAAACGTATGTTGATTAAAAAAGTGTTCATGCCAGTAAAAGACCCGATAAGTTGCCAAGTGCATGGCACTACTGGCTACAAGTAATCTGCTTGTTGGGACTAGGAAACCCTGGGAAAGTATGTATTTTGTTATCATCAAACTCATACCTAACTTTTCGAGATGCAGGCCTATTTGTGTATTACAGATCAACAGCTATGTCATGGTCACAAATCGAGGTCAGGGAGTATAGAGTGACGTAATATGATACGGCTTTAACAGTATTATCTATAGTCGATGCTCCACCTTCGTAATGAGAAACTGGACACGGTATCCCTGAGCTGAACAAAACATTCTGTGCCGTATTATATTTAGACTTCTGATACAGAAAGAGAAAGAGGGGCCGAGGCACTTTCAAACTTGGCAATCAAAGTGAGGTAACCATGCCAGTCAGAGAGAGAGAGAGGGGGGGGGGGGGGGACCAGAGACAGAGCTGGTTACACTCTTGGGGCAACTGACATCTTGTGTAACCTGACACATCCTTGATTCATCGCTAATGTGGACACCAGAGCTGAGTCAAAGCCGGAGCAGAACATTACTTTCTCCCTGGTCACCTGGCTGCTGCTTTAAGTAAGAATCCAGACGCTGCCCTACACAAAGCAGCTTAACATCCAGGAACGGTACTATGAACACGACACATTTAAACCAAACTTACAGAGCCCATGCATTCACATAGTCCATCTGGACTTCCTCCCTAACTGTTGTTACCTTATCTGTTTTTGTGGTCGGTTGCAGAAAGAGTGCTGGGTGATGAAATTCTTAACACGTTTGCTGCTCTCTGGGCCCAGACTGGGGAAGTCAGACTTTTCAATCTTCTTTCACATGGAACTGGAGGGCTGCTCCTGAACGGAGACCAAATGGAGTGTACTTTAATGACCTCGCTCTGATTAAACATGGCATGGGAGGGAAATACTCACGACGAAAGAGTCTGCTTGCTCCTAAAACATTTACAACCCGCAAGAGGGAAGGAGCGGGGTTACTTTATCCCCTCAGGAAAATCAATATGGTCCACCTTGCAGTGACACTGACCACTTTGTCAAGCATGGGCCTACCAGGAGTATTGACACCTTTTGAAGAGCCCATCTACTGAGACAAGTAAAAGCTGAATAGGGGGATTAAATTTAATCTTCATTGGAGCCAAATGACTCTTTATAGAACCCCTAGTCTAGGAGGTTCACAAGGCCGACTTAACTGTATTTTACTGAATTTCTTGGACAGAATGTTTCAAGCTATGCAGCATAGGCTGGATTCTGAATAGCAATTACGCCTGAATTTCCCCGCAATTGAAATCCTCTACCAGGAATAAGTATGAGCATGACCTCGTTAAGAAAGAATAAAAGAGTAGGAAACGTAGTGCTATCCCTGAGCCCTACTTCTTACGTTGAAATGCCTGCTTTATCACAGAGGACCCGCTGAGCCAGATTGCAATGTCCTGTCCAGTCCTCACATATTACATTTACATTCCTAGCTCAAGAGAATGGGGGACGGCCATTTCTTTCCCATAGCTCTTAATTCCTAAGTACTTTTGATTCTCTTATTTGCTACCAACTGTTTCCAGATGTTCCAGCACAAAAGATGAATTGCTCCTCTAGTGTTTCCCCCTGGGGTAAGCCTGTTTTTTGCAGTATGCCTACTGTTTCAATTAAGCCACCGAGGCCCTTTGAGACTTTCTTACCAGGCTGTTCATGTTGACTTACATTTATTTTCCTGACCACAGAGTGTGAGGCAATGTCTTCACAGCCGTTTATATCTTTATTTGTCCCATGATATAATCGGCTAACTCGGTTGCTCACTTTGCCACCAAAAGTCTGACATACAAGCAGATCACAAAGAGCTTTCAGACTCCACTGGTTGTCAAGTGCAGCGACTTAAAAGCCGTGGAAACTGGAACCAAATAACCTGTCAGAGGCGGATATTAGCATCTATTCATCTATTTGCCTCTCAGTGGAAAATGCTTAACCTTGCATATTGAAACGTCCCTTTCATTGTGTCTGGTACGGCTCAAGAGGTTTTCGGACTGATTGCTGACTCACATCTTTCTTGTGCGGTCTGAATATGGCTCCTTTGAGTGGGGATACCTGCTATGAGTGGCCCTGGTGATAGAAATCTGCTGGTGGAGCTGTCGCACCATTCATGCCAGTACCTAGACTGTCTAATGGAGTCCTGTGTTTACAAGTAAAAGACCTCAAATGTAAGCCAGCAGTCTAAACGTAGGAGATGAGAGGATTGTACAATCTATTGATTGTTTGCAATTTTTCTTATTGGAAACATCATGACAGCAAGTAACCACTAAAATACTCTGTTCTCCCCAAAAGTGAGCCATACTGCAATTATTGATCTTTTCTCTATTTTGCATTCTGAGAGACCACAGAAACTGCCAGCATGAGGGAAGCACCAAAAACTCACAGTAAATGGGAAAAGAGTGGGAATGAATAGTGAATGGTGGCAAGGGGCAAGCAAAGTGCGTTAGCATGCTCTGCGGAGTAACCTTAACGTCACAGTGAGTGGGCTGAGGGGACAGAGCCGTGGAGCTCTCCCCTTCGATACACCCGCCCACCCGCCTCCTCTCCATTCATCCATGCCTCCCTCCACGCCTGAAATGGACAGCACATTCCAGGCTAATTATGCATTTGGCGTCAGAGCTTCTATAAAACCGTGTGAGGCAAAAGGGGCCCCTATGAAATCCCAGCTCTCAGAGAGAGGGGCGGGGGCGGAGGAGAGGCGGGGGGGGGGGGGGGGGGGGGGGGGGGGGGGGGGGGGCGCGCACGGGGGCAGACACACTGAGTGAGGTAATGCAGGGGGAAGAGGAGTGTGAACTGGCTCTGGGCCTGGCCCCTTCACTTGTTCCCAGGGTCACAGAACACAGACATACTGCGAACGTCCTCCACAGCATCAAAAACTCCTGTGCTGTAAAGAGCAAACTAGGCGAAAGAGAGGTTAAACTGATTTAAGGTCTGTATTTAGATTTTGATAGTAGCTTATCATTTTGACTTTGACTTATCGCTTGGGTCTGTTCCACGAATCGGAGGTCAGGAATGGGCGCTTGGTTGATTAGTGTGTCTGGAACCATTCTTCTGAAGGGAGATTTACAACCAAATCTAGTCTACAGTATCCAGTCTAGGCAAGGAGTGTGTTTCAATTGATTTGTTAATTCAGTTGTGGTCCAGATTTTGTAAGAGAAAGCAAAATAATACATGATTTGCTCTGTACCATAAAAAATGACCAAAGGCAATGAGATTAATTTTGAGTTTTTACAGCCATGTCTGACTAGTTTTTTTCCACACAAGAGGGATAAAACAGATAGCGAACATAAGTTATACCGAATAGCCTGCGTCTTACACCATTTAACTGTGCGGGGAAGACTTGGGGTTCCAGCTGTGATCATTCAGCACAGCTCGCACACTGACAGCCGGGTGGATACAGAGTCTCGTTGCCTCTGAGAGGTATTTGGCCCAAATATACAGCATGGTCCCCAACGCTACGTGAAACTGCATAAATATACAGCTTTCCAATGCAATTATCAAATCCCAGAGAAAAAGGCAAAGTTGTGCGGGCTAAATTTGGACGGGGACATGCAAATGCCTGTCTTGTTTTGTGCCTTGTTTACAAGCTTGTTGGGGTTTGAAGTGGCGTGGATCTGACTGGGGAATTGAGCAGGGGTGTGCATCTGTGAGTGGCGGGTGGAGTTTGAGGAGCAGCAGAGTGACTTTGCCGAGGCTTAGTTCTTCTTTAATTTCTGCATTAAGGAGGTTTGCTAAATTTAGTTCCCGAGTGCAGGCTCTTGCTTTTTCCCTGACATGTGGCAGAGCGAGTCCCGTTTTAGCACAGATGAATCCCACTCAGGTGTCTCGAACCCCCTGTTCACCGTAAGTCCTGCTGTACAAACATTTCCAGACTGTCTAGTGCTCCTTTGACTCACCTCAAATAACTGGAAACATTTAAGTCATCAATTACAAGATCAATAGTGGAGCGGAATCTAGACCTAGATCTCCGTGCGCGAGTCAGCAGGTAGAGCCATAATCTCAACCCATGTCAAGTCACTGGTAACAGAGGCTTAAAAATATCATGCTGGAGCCAAAGCCGAGCCTACGTCTGGCACATCGTAAATATCAAACCGATATGCTTACTCCCAACAGCAGGCCAGCACAAGTTTTGGGGCACTGAAGAAGCTCAAATCTCCATGGCGCGGTCATGGGCGACATTGCTACCTTCACTAATCTCCATATGTTGACGTGCAAAATGCGAGACCACACACGGTTGAATGCCTCTGAGCACAGCATCTCACCTGCACTTGGACACCTTCCAACCATACGGAATCAACACAGGTGGTATGCTGAGCGCCTGTCTGCTTTGGAGAAGCTCTCCTAATGGACGTCTAAGTGGAAGGGGGGGGGGGATCGAGCTAAGGGACGGATGAAAGCAGAAAGCACCAGACACACTGGGCCTCGTCTGCTTCGTTTTAGCAAGCGTAGCTTTGTGTCCTGTCCTGAAAGACAGCTAAACCAGCCACACTGTGGGCCCAGTGGAACACGATAAAGAGCCCTCAAATCATTTTTACAAGTTCCTAATAATACAAATGATTAGATCTTAAAATTGGAAAACAACGGTTCAAAGAGAATCTATTATACAATTTACATGTTGGAACAAATTGTGAAATATGTCAAGAAAGGATAATTTCATCAAGACACTGAAAATAGTGCTGCATCAAAGCAATCTTTTGATATTTTTGAGCTAGGCCAAAAGCAAGCAAATTGTAATGTCATAAGGTCTGGGCGATAATTAAATAGCAATACTTATTGAATTTAACTGTTATCATATTGCGATGAAACTAGGAAACCGTATTTTGATATCATTATAATCTTACTGAGGCAAAATAAATCTTCTTTAAGGTACCTTTTAAACACACAGATCCAAAAAAGTGAAAGAATTTGAATCTTTGAAAGAGTGCAATGTAAAAGAACAATTTCTTACATAGCTCATACTATCTATTCTGTGCAAAAGGTTGAATGTAAGAAAATATCTCTAATTATTGTGAAAAAATGATTAATTTCATATCACATAGCCTGCCTGCAAAGGGCAAACACTGGTGAACGTTTGTAACCAGCCTAGCGTAATTAAGATAAGACTAATGACAATGCAATAATAAACATCAATAGGCAAACATGGCAAAAAACCTAATTACACAAAGACGGAAGCAGAATTGGGAACCTAAAGATATAATCAGAACTGGACCTACATAGTAAAAACTGTGTGCCTTTCAACTACAAAGCCATCTCTAATGGAGCCATTTCAAAGTTGTACACTCAGTGTAGCCATTGTAGAGAGCATGTCCCAAAAAGGACCCGACAAGAACCCTTTCATTCAAACTTCATCAAAGGGCCCACCACCCAGATGCATGTTCCCGTGGGTTGTCTGTCTGAGGTACACAGGGAAGTAGGCACAGCACATTGAAAGTCACCACATCTGAGCAAAAAGCCTGTGGGAGTACAGAATGTTGGTCTCCTGCATATGTGTGTGTGTGTGTGTGTGTGTGTGCGTGTGTGTGTGTGTTTAAGGGTTGATCTTTTGTTTTCCAATAGGCCTACCTTCCGTATAGATAGCCCTGTTTCAAAATTCCATATGTAAAATGATCAACGCCTAAGACCAAAATGCATGACAATTATTATCATAATAGTTTTATGTCTTACTGTATCATGCTCCTGTGTTCCATAGGATATAAACGGTAAAGAAAATAATGAATCCTTGATATAAACATGATACAAAGCAAACTAGATATTTATATTGTTATCAAATCTATTTCATTATCAATATGAAAAGAAGGCTTTCAAATGCAGTAACTAATTAAATTAGCAATATACAGAGAATGCAAAGAAAGAATTTGGGGAAAACAGGCAAACTTCGGCGCCCCTTGTAAAAAACAGTTTTGAGTTAACGGGAACATCTTCAATTTCCATCCACTAAGAAGCAAGTCATCTCTTAATAAAAGTAATCTTGTTTAGGAGATGGACATGAGATTGAAAAGGCGTTTCTGCCAAGCCAATCAGTCGTTCATTCTTATGATGTTATTGCTATTATAGCGTCCTGCAGCAACACAACAATGGCATAAACAGAAACAATGAATCCATGTTTTTATATCTGCAAGATGTACATGTACATGTTTTTATATCTGCAAGATATACATGTGGTTTTACTATCTACTCTTTTTCTGCGAGTCAAATTAAAGTGACTGTGTCTGGGGGTGATGGGTGGCTGGTCTGGCTGGAAGCGTCTGACAAGCCCGAGCACATCCTGTCAGAAAGACTCACCGATGGCAATACTGCAGCAAAGTAAATAAGTTGTCATCAATAATGGAGGTGTATTTTTAAGTCCAACCACTGGCTAGGATTCTCTAGATAGACAGACAGACCCACGATGCCTTCCTATGTTCTGTGCTGTGCAGCGGTCTTCACTAATGTCATCTGATGGGTCTCACCCTGATTATTGCAAGGCTCTTAACACATCCCTAATACTTGATACATTTATGCAAGACCTAGGCTTTGGCTGTCAACAAAAGTATGCACACTCAAACAGCTCAATAGATACCAGACATGGACGTATAAGTACTCTGAAATGCGAGCCTCCATTTACTTAGGTAATATTTTGATAGGATGAACTATCATCATTCAGAGCCACATGCATAGTCTAAATGAAAAAGATAAACTGGGGGGTGAAAGTAAAGCTATTTGCCATGGTGTTACACTGCCCAGAAACTGCTATTTTCATCAATAATATTGTTGGCATTTTATAGCATAATTCAAAGACTTTAAAACTCAATGGTCTTCTGCATCATACAATCCATGTTAGTTTCATTCAGTGACACTTTTCATGCTAACATTTATGTTGACAAAGTAGACCATAGGCTTATATAGAGATCTAGGATATCACACACTTGTCATGATACATCGGCTGGAAAAAAAAAAGTACACTTTTATTTCATAACAGAACGGTGGAAACTACAAAATACTGCAACGGATATGGTCTATAATGTCAAACAAATGTAGCCTACTCAAACTTTTTATTTTAAACCAATATGTGGACATATAGGTTCAATAAAGACAGTCATTAATACAAATAAAAATCGTAATTTAAGACTTGTAAATAAGATGATAGTCTATTTCATTCACATATTATATTGCGTATGTCTATTTAGGCTTCAAAACGTCTACATTCCTTCAAATTTACCCTTGGTGACCTGAATCGATAGCTTGATTTAATCTAAATAAAGGTCCAGGTATAGAGCTAATTATCACAATAGGATGTTAAATATAACAGACTATGAGCTATAATGTACAGGAAGATCGGTAAATAAATAATATAGGAAAACAAAAAAAGCAATTTGTTAGGCTAAATCAAAGGCTGCACTATCGCCAAGATCCCACAATCTGTAGCCACTCGAAAGAAAGACGAACGCACAGACAGATTGCCAATAGTAAAAAGAGACCAGAGCCATGGATTTTAAACGTATGGTTCCATCTAATCATTTACAAGACAATAAGCTTCACGAACTGGGGAAAATTTCGATGCAATAAGGTTGGAATAAGGTTACACAATCGATCGCTATTCGATTGTCCAATGAACCAAACTAGCTCATATCAAATCATTCAACCATTTATTTTACTTTTTAAAAGCCGTTCATATTAGTGGGTTGACATTGGTCCGTGGCAAAACAGAAATTAGAGTTAGGATTAGCCCTATCGGCTATATTCACTCGAAGCCTAAAACAATAAAAAAAATCTTTAAACAGGGAGTTTTAATAAGCTGACTTCTTACCTTTTTATCAAATTTGTCTCGTGTGTATTCGGCGAATAGATTATTTCAACAAATGAAATAGTCAATACTAATAGAGTGATTTATGTGTTTTTATAGCCTATTACGAGGTAACCTAAAACATGCCAACTTGAACTTTACCGCAAACACCATTGCGACTCAGTTTTGCGCTGCTCGTTTCGATCCTTTTTCAAACATTATTGGGCATCTCGGGAAATAAAAATAAGCTATTTTAAAACACTAACATTAACCTATAAATGATAATATAAAAAACTTATTTGAGCACTTCCCAAAATAAAATTGTGAAAATATGCTCGAGAGCTTGTGAACAGCTTAAGACAACTAGTCTCTTCTTCCTTTCCAAAAATAAATGGAGTCACGATTTAAGTATTTTTCGTCTATAAATTTGGCTATGCACTAAATTACCTAGATCGAAATAAAACATTTATATACATAGATAGGCAAAGTCACTCAACTATTTTGGCATCTACACACTCTAACTCATTTCAGCACCACAGCGCCACCCGAGAGCTCCAGACAACAAACGCACTTATTTTCTTTAACAAAATTTGTCAAACCAACGCATCAAGCACATAAAAAAGCGTCCGCTCAAGGTGTGAAGTTGCCAGTTTCGCGCCAATATACTCCTTGCCTTGAGTCTCATCGCTTTTGGTACCCAAATTGCCATGGTGACCGCTTCCCCGCGGCCATGATGTCTGATCGATGGGAATTGAACAAAGAGGATCAATTTCCGATCAACCAGAGAGCCGCTTTAATCAATGGGAGAAGAGCGCTCCATAAGCGGCTACAAACACCGGCAAAGAGGGGCTCAAGAGGTAACCCACCACTCGACAAGGGTACACCGCATGCAAGGCTCCAAGAAAGCATAAGAACTTTAAGGAAAAAGGCTGACCTGCAGCTGCTGTAAATCAAAGCGCTTCCAATATTGAAACATCGATCCCGCATTGGCCGCCATCTTGAGACATATTGAGACGGAGTGAGAGGCTGATAGAGAGAGAGCGAGGGGCTGGAGTTCAGTGGAAAGGAGGGGGAGCGCGCGCAAAACACGGAGCGGAGCAATTGAACAGGGCCATCGCTTATTGAACACGGGTGCGGAATGGAGTTATTGAACAGGAACCTGTGATATTGAATAGGGCTACAGAATGGAATTATTGAACGGGGGATGGCAAACCTCTAACAGCTAAAACATGGAACGGAGTTTCCACAAAGGACCTGAGCAATGCAGCAAGATTTTTGATAAGATTTTGCAGCAAGATAAATAATTATTATGGAAATATTTTTTTTACATGTCTCATGAAACTGCATAGCAGACATTTCGTATTATAACTAATCAGCATGGATAATTTCCTGGAGTCAAGTCTACCTGCCTTTAGGTCACCGTTTACATAGACAACATATTTTACCGTCGTGGTCAATGCTGTTTTCGATCGTTTTCTTTTATTGTCAATATTTATGAATATAATAATTATTAAATTTTTTATAAAATCGAAGCAAAATTTTTGATGTTTTGCAAAAGTATTGTGAATGTCTGAAATTGGCTTTATCAGACATAACTAATTTGTTATGATCAGCTATAACCTAATTAGCCGTTTTGGGCTTTTGGTAAATAGGCCAATGCACATAACAACACAAGACTGGTAAACGATTCCTTCTTGGAATTTAGCAACATGGCATTTCTGATTGGCTTGGTTCAATTGTGCGTGCTGTTAGTCTTGGGGATAAGGAGTGAAAACACAATCATGAAAAAAAAAAGTTATTCTAGTCCATGCCAAATATAATTTGGAAGCATAGCTTTTCGTTTCATGCTATGAAAACCTGATGTGTGTCTTTGTGGTTGTGAAGTCACTAATTGAACTATGTTCAGTTGTTTCCAATAGATCTATTTTCTCTATCATATTTTATGAGATGATCTGTGATAATTTTCACATATAATCAATATATTTTCTATCAATAAGTTGTGTCTCATGTCAAGAAGTGCATGAATTTGAACTTGAACATGGATACACATTGCCTCTGTTGGATAAAGATTGTAATTGCACACAACCTTTTTTATAGTTTGAATTTAAGCAAAACGATTATATTATGATCTGATGCCCTTATAAGTTCACAAATAAGTTTACACTTAATAAATAAACGTAGTATATTATTTTAATTATTAAGTAACAATTTAAGTGTTAAGTGTGCTAAAGATAAAGAACAAAGAATGAGCAAAGAATAAATTATGGTATGTTTTGACAAGGGGTTAACTTAATTAATTCATGGTCAATATTAATTCGGTTTTTTGGAATTTTGCTAGGTGGATTTTTAAGGAACACATTTTTATTTGCATGTTGTGTCATGCAGATTATGCAGAGATTGACAGAATCAAGGCCTTTACTAGGTTAATAACTAATAAAAACATAATTTGAACAATTACAGTATATTGTGCATGCAGTATTTATTGAATTAATGATTATAAAGCTTCTGTAATGATGACTGTGTTAAAGGGTTGTATTGCTTACACATCTAAACTGTTCCAAAACTCATTACCCCACCCTCTTTGTCAGTTAGTAGTTTAGTAAGAAACAGTTTTTTAAAAGTTCGTTTGATTACTTTTTGAATTGTCTGTTTGTTGAAAGGTTATGGAGCTGATGCAAACCTTTAAAAGTGTAACTCTGTAATCCCATTCCTTGCCAACTTTGAAAGAAGGAATGGCCAAATATACCCATTCTGTCAGTTGAAGCTTGTACCGTATTTTACATATTTTTTAGGCAGATATATGTTATTAAATTAATAATTTTACCTTTTGTAAAATATGTGATCTGGAGAATTTTTTCCTCTTTTGATCTGGTTGAGAATGTAGTTGTGCATTTAAATACATTTTGTAAAAATGTATACGAGAGGTCATGGTAAATTCGTCTGTCAAGTACAGTAGGGCCACTTTTTCTGTATGAGAGACAGAGAAAAAAATGTATACCTTATTATTGTTTTATATGCTCCCCCGAGCCTGAAAACATACATAGGCAGACAATTAGGCAAACGCAAATATGTAGATGTGTGGATTTGTAAGATAGCACACAAAGATAGAAAACACAACAAGAAGAGAAAAGACAACAAAAGATCAAAAACGTTTGATTTGATTTCCTTCCTGTCCTCACATTCTGTTCTATCTTGCCCTAGCTTGCTCTCTTAATGTTGAGTGTATCTAAGAGATTCATGGCGCCATCAATCCTAGCTTCATCGCAGGCGACCATTTAAAGGTAATCATGCATGTGAGTGCGTCAGTATCTCGGGTACCAGCACTGTCTGCCTCTCTCTCCATCTTTCTCTGAGCTCAGGGAGCTATCGTGCTTCCATGAAGAGGGCCCATAGCCATGGCAATTGTATACGCTAAGGGGAAGGTGGGAACTCGGGAGCAATGGATGGCTGCGTTTGATGAAGAGGTGTTATCCCACGTGTCCTGTCTGGAAAGAACGAAGAATGCATAAAAGAGATGGGGGTTTGGGGGGATTTCTGGTGATTAATTATGTTTGGGTTTCACCAATTATAATGGAAAATGACGGTCAATCAACCTGGCAGCAGTGTGATTAGCAGCAAAGACTCGGCCTGAAATTCGTTTAAAGTGTGTAGCAGGGTGTGTATCAGGGTGTATAGCAGCCGGGTGTGCAGGGGGTTCTCAAACTGCGTTTCAAGGAGTGTGTTAATAGGATCTACAGTCTCCAATGCATAATTTTCTTTCATTTGGAACCTGGTCTTATAGTTGACAGTGAGTGACTGCTGTCCTTGTGAAAAGATAGCCTTTATGTCTTTTCACTGTATACCACATTGCAATTATTACTTTGTTCATTGGACACAGACACAAACAGGGACAGCTAATTGAGTAATTAGCCCAGAAAGTGGTGATAACAGAAAGTGAAAAGCGGAGTGAGAAAACCAAAGGGAGATAGAAAAAGTAGCAAGCGTTTAGATCACTCACACACACACACACACACACAGAGAGAGAGAGAGAGAGAGAGAGAGAGAGAGAGAGAGAGAGAGAGAGAGAGAGAGAGAGACAGTGGTTGACTAGACACAGCGGTAGGCCTGGTGTGCAGTACATTCTTTTACACTGAGTTGGGAATTGGGGAGTTTATGGGGGGTCCCAGTGGATCCCTACGGCATTGTGCACCAGCGCTCTCCGCTACGAGGGGCTCAGGGACCACTCAGCCCAGTGCCTCACGTCCCATCGGCAATTTGTTTTTCCAACCCACCAGAGTATTTGATGTTTCCGCTAACTGTCTGCGGCCCCACTCCTCTTGCAGACTCCCGCTTCAATTCTCACTGCTCTCTCTAACTTAAGTCTCTCCCTCCCTCACATAGCTCACCGTTTTGCTTATGTCTTTCTCCCCCATGCTATGTTTCCTCTCTGATTCTACCACTCTTTCCACCCCTCTCTCTCTCCCTCCATTTATCAGGCAAGGTCCTCTGGGGAGCCCAATTAGGGCTGTCTCCACCACACGCAAATCTACCCAAGACTCCCCACTTCTCCCCCTCGTCTTTTTTTAATCAAATAAGGCTCCTCTGGAGGCTAGTCCTCGTTTTAAAGAGTCTGCATGCTGGATTAAATTTTAATTAAGGAAATGCTGGCCTTTTAGAAGACATCGGAAATGAATGGAGTTGGGGAGGCGAGGACAGCCCCCCGACAAGCATTGTGGAGGGCTTGTCAGTGTGTTGTCAAAGTGTGTATGGACTTTAATTCAAAACTGCTTAGATTTTTAAGACTGATATTGGCCTATAATTTCCTCTTACTTGAGTGTGGCATTTATATTTTGTGATTTGGTATAATTGCTTACTTCATTAGATTCCAGGAATAAAATAGCTTTAATATGCAGTTTTCCATAATTGTTTTGCATTGTATAACCAAAGCATGCACAACAGAGAACACAAGGAAGACCAATCATTTGAGTCAGGTTTGGTGTCATTGATTTGTTAACAGGGACCAGTAAAATAATATAGAGATGTCGCCATCTACTGGGATTTACATGGAATTGCAGGTTGAAAATTCAGTATACTTTTCGATTTTCATTATTTATTTATACAATATATATGTATATAAATCCATTCTGATCTTCCTGCTACTTGAAGTCGTTTATTAGCAAATAATCTTTATTATTTAAAAATGTACTTGTCCCTAAATTCAATGTAATGATAAATACATATGTTGATTTAACTTCGGGTATGTGCATGTTTTACATGTTACACATCAAAAATTGTGTAATAAATAAGGGATGGAGAAAACACTGGTTCTGAATAGGACAAACAACATACTTTCTGTGCTTGTGCTCCTACGCGGAGCTAGCTCCACTAAGCTTCTTACTCCCAAACATAAGGAGTCTGCGATCTAAACTTTGTTCATATTTCAACTGCCTAACTGCCTAATAAACTACAGCCCTTTTATTCACCCTCTGGTTTTACTTGCCCTAACTCTAAACGTAAGTTTGCCACCTAAGACAAATGAGTATGGGGTTGTGTGGAGCTAACTCCTTGCTGCAGCGATACATGCAGAAACAGAAATACAGAAAAAAAAAAAATTTGTACACATATGCACATCCGCCACCAGAGAGCGTGGTTAATATGTGACAACACTAATAGTCCTGTAATCAGTTGAGCTGAAGTAAACCATGTGGCAACAGAGAGAGATCAACCACAGGATCCTGTTGCACTCTTACGGCATGCACATGATAAAGATACATATTGTTGAAAAACATGTAGGCCCACACACACACACACACACACACAATTGCGACTGACTGAAGAGGATACATAGGCTACTCAGATTCAAACACTTGACAGGTGCTGTAATTATAATAATCTCTAGGTTGACTGATTTCTTACAATACAGATGCTTTGAGAAGTATGAGGTAATGACATTCTTGCCTTGTACCTTGGTAATCTTAGAAGCAAATCTCCTGCACTTTAAGTCAGGGATTATGCTTGAAAGTGTCTCAGTTATGCAACTAATTAAGTATTAAGGGGAAATTGGGAGTTTGGCTTCACCGCTGTTGAAATTAGGAATTAACCTCTACCTATACTGAGATATTATACCTAACTTCGTACCATATAATACTTACAGAATATATTATTAGGTTAATGATAAGTGAGGGACTGGTAACAACAACATCGAGATGTGACGGACAGATGTGGGGTGTGTGGCCGTTTGCAAAGTCAGAAAGGGCAAGTTAAATGGCTTGTGGCCATTCAGAGAGATAAGGCCTGTTTGGGTACATGAATCAAATGATTGACACTGCTGCATGGTTTCTGCGTGTGTCACATGCCTGGCTGTAGTCCAAGCTGTCTATGTTATTAAAGGAATGCAAGCTTGTCCAGGAGACCTTGACTTCGTAGCGTTGCCACTACTAGTAGGAGCACCCAACATGGGCACCACCCCCTGAAAATGTCACCCCTCTCGCTCACTCAACAAAGAAACATGCCAGGGGCCACAGCCATAGAACATTCTACACATCCTCCCCAAGCCTACTGTGGGTTTGGTTTATATAGGGGAAAATTCTCTTTTACATGGCTCACAATGGGACACTGACTGACAGACCCACTTAAACCCACACAGTGCTGGCCGCACACACACACACACACACACACACACACACACACACACACACACACACACACACACACACAATCTTTCCTCAAGGTTGCTTTGCTTTGGAGATGAGTTATAGTTGTGTGTCAGAACAATGGTCACCTGTTTTCCAGATGCCATATAAATAAAGCCTTGCACCCACTCCAGACCATATCTGTAAAGCAGAGGTCAATATCTATGGACCAAGCTTTAAATATACATTAAGACTTTTCTTTATGTAATGCACTAAGGTGTTTAGTCTATTTTAATCTATAGCCTATACGAAATTGATCAAAACAAGTTCAAAGCAATCATGAGTGATACGATTTGTTATGTCCTATATTTAGAGCGGACTTGACCAAAGCAATGTCACTGGCTTGTTTCTCAGAAAGTCTGTACCTGAACTTGAAACGTGAGCCGGCACTAACTTGAGCTTGAACTTGAACATTCGACAGCCCACTCTCCTGCTTTGCCAGGACTCAATCGGGGTGTCATGACTGTTTGACTCCATCTAAAATGCGCAAGCATTTACAGTTTAGTGGTATGTTAAATGGTGCTGCGACAACTTTTTAAACAAGATTTACTATTCACCCAGGCGTGTCATGACTTTGGTTTCCTTATGCAGTCTACTCGTGTTTTCCAATACCATGGTACGTTTATACGCAGATGAATACATCCCATCCCGATTTACCAGTTAAGCCTGGTCGATCAGCTGTTCAGTCTCCTTACACCACAAACGAGACGAGGGCATTATTTCATTAGAGTGCTAATCTGACAGGCTGAGACAGGGCGTCGGCAGCACGCCTTACTACAATGGCTGTCAAAGTCGAAGGCATTGACACGTACTCACAACGTGCCATAACCAGGGCTGGATTTGACTGTCTGACTTTTTGACCGTGGCTTATGCTCCACATATACTTTGCATAAAAAAAAACATTTCACAGCAACAATATTAAAAGCTGTTAACTATGTTGGGTACCAATGGAGGTGGGTGGGATGGGGGTAATTCTTTATATGGCTGGCATGCCTAAAGTTACAGCCCCTCATTGTCTAAACATAGTCCAGGTGGGTCAGTAAGCCAACTGTGTTGCTATATAAGTGGAAAGGTTGACTAGTTATTGTTCTGTCAAGCGTTAGTGATCTGAGACAAGCTGAGAAGCTCTTCACAATGGTAAGGGTCAAGCCCTCTTTTTTCTCCTTTATCGTTCTTCACCTTGAGGTTCCGCGTTTGTCTGTGTTGAAGGATGCTTAGAGTGTCTCTGACTTCAGGTATAAATCATTTAGAGATAGGGTACTGTGGACAGCATTAAAAGTGATAACATATTATTCAAATTGATTTGAAATGTTCAATAATTCAAGTTTTAACCAATGCAAGCGCGAGTACAATGTTTGACTAATTATACGAATCAATAAAGGAGCATCAACTAATTATTATTGGATGATGTAAGAATAATTGTGATAATTCTTGATTACTGTTAAAATGATAGCTATTCACCATTACAGTAAGAAAGGGACACTGTTTTTGCACATATCACAAATTGGATTACTTATACACTTTATACGCTATGTGAGGAATGACATTGATCTTGCATTTTATTTAATAAGCCTAAACCGATTATCTAGTTAAACTCTTTGAGATAACCGCCATTCAGCAATAACCGATTAACAAAAACATGACTGCTCTCAGGCACCAAAGAAAGCAAAGAAGAAGACGGCTGAGGCCAGCTCCAATGTGTTCAGCATGTTTGAGCAGGCACAGATCCAGGAGTTCAAGGAGGTGGGTTTACAGTAGCCCTACCATTGAAGTCACTCTAGATCAATGTAACAATAACAATGTAATCAATGCTTTGTTTCATGTCCACATTAGCACAGCTATAGGCTACCTTGGACCAATGTGGCCATCATTGTGACTGTAGTCAATGTTGTTTTACTTTAAATTGATGCAAGGATAAACTGCTATCACTTTCACAGATTGAAATACTATGAAATGAAGATGGCTGAACATTGCTATACAATTTGATGTAATGTACTACTTATGAACATGAGTTGACCAGAATCATAATTTTAAAACAAAGTGTTTTCTTGCATAGGCTTTTACCATCATGGACCAGAACAGAGATGGCTTCATTGACAAGAGTGACCTGAGGGACACATATGCAGCCCTGGGTGAGCCAACAGTATAGGCAAAACATCTGCATAAATTATTATTAAGGACGGTCAAAACACATTGATTACATTAGTAGTGGCACTGCTTTCTTGGTGGTGTCAATATACCGTTAAATTTGTACGTGTTTGTTTGTTCTTGGTCTGAAATTCACTTTGAAGAAACTGGTGTAACCAGAACATTAGGTTATTGTTTTATCGAGAGCAGTAAACGGCAAACTGTTGAAATAAATTAGCAAATATACATAATGACTGAAAATGACAACACCATTAGAAGATATTGTGGTGATATACCCATCTATGTGTTCAGCATGTGTGAGTCCATCAGTGTAAGAACGAGGCATTATCAGTTATCAGTCAATCAGTTATATATATATATATATATATATATATATATATATATATAATATATATATATATATATATGTCTTGGTGGTTTGGGATATATATATGGTGTTACCGACCTGTTAATCTGTCTGTGTGTTCTGTTGATTTGGATAGGACGTCTGAATGTTGGCAACGATGAGTTGGATGAAATGCTGAAAGAGGCCTCTGGCCCAATTAACTTCACCATATTCCTCTCTATGTTTGGCGAGAAGCTGAAAGGTCAGAACATTTCACTGTACTTTATAGACACACAGAGGATAAAACTTGCTTAGGTTAATTATCACAATCTACTACTTTAATTTAACCTTTGAGAGTTGGGTTTCTATGCCATAGCTTGTTGGGTGGGAAATCTGAGTAATTTCACATTTCCGTCCCTTCTTAGGTACGGACCCAGAAGAGACCATTCTCAACGCGTTCAAGATTTTTGACCCAGAGGGATCTGGTGTCCTGAAAGGAGAAGAGTACGGTTTTAAATATTTATACAAGCTCAGATCTCACACTGTGCGATAGGACGCATTGTCAGCGTTAACCTTTAAGTCTTTAACAGTATCACAAAGAAAACACGTAGTACACTTATCATATAATGAGGTGTTCCATTTCAGAGCAAAATTAATCTTTATCCCCGTTTCCTTTCTAGAATCAAATACCATCTCATGTCTCAGGCGGATAAGTTTACAGAAGATGAGGTAATGCACTTGTTCTAAGTTATAGGCTAACTCTGACTCAGGGTGGAACTAGTCCAACTTGGCAATGATAGACCAATAATTCACTTCCTGTCTCAAGGTTTGGCATCATAGGATTTAATTTCATAGGGCTACGTCTCTTAAGACACTTATCACTGAAACTCCCGGTTTGTGGAGGAAGCATTTATACCCTGGACCCAAAGCAACGTAAAACCTGTAATTTTGACAGGAGATCAGATCCCAAACCACCAAGAATGTATTAATTCAGTAATTTGGTACCAGCACGTAAATTATAGTAGAGAAAGGAGCCTATTTATGTTAAAACATTTAAATACCAACATTTCTAAATGTTAGGACTTCCTCTTTCAGGTGAACCAAATGTTCACCAACTTCCCCCTCGACGTCGCGGGCAACCTCGACTACAAGAACCTTTGTTATGTTATAACCCATGGAGAGGATAAAGAGGCAGAAGAGTGAAGCAGCCACCGAAAACCTCTTGTTGCTCTCATATTACACCATACCACATATCACACATTTCAGCAAATCCAATTGTTCTTTACAATAAAAGTTTCATATTTATAACTTTGACACAAGTGTTATCGTTGTGGGCGCCAGGAGGAGGGCTAAGCAATGTTGTGGTGACCGTACAGTTGTGCAGTTTATAAGAAAACTAAAACCATTAACAAATATATACCGTTTACTGCATCAAACAACTTCTGTATTAAGTTGTTACTTTAAACATTTTCTATAAGAGCAGTTAAGTTCTTACATTATAACAGTAAACAAATAATAAAAATACAGTTGTTTTGTATCGTTAGAATAGCCAAGATTTCATCTCTCACTGATAGAAGTAGACTAAGAAAACCAGTTGAATCCTGAACAATCTGATTCCAATTAAACTGGTAGAATAAGAGATAAAAAAACTGAAATAAACACAGAACAAACTCCATCAACAAAACTCGATCAACAAATCATCCCTAATTGCTAGTTTAAGAAAATATGTTGCAAGTATGTGGGCAGAAAAATACAAAGCATTCAAAATATAAAATGTAAAAGAAAGAGTAGAAAAGAGGAACTATGTTTCACTCTGGGTAAGGTTCTTCACACAAAAACATAGATACAATTGAAATTGAGACATCATCACAATAAAGATGGTGACCGATGCCATCAAAGATAAATGCTGTAGAAACATAACAGTTAGGCTGCTGTAATAAACTTGCCACAGCACATGGTGTGTAAAGGAGTTGGCTAGAATCCACACCCAATTTAACAGACCATTCCTATTCTATTCTGATGGAAGCTCATTTGGTTCACTCTATTTATAGAAACACACACATGCAACATATCAAATTCATTTTCAGCTACTATATGTGAGAGTTGAGTAAGAGGAAGTTATGATATGTTAAGTCTCGATTTAAAAAAGGAAAGGCAAAATACATTTTAAATCCTGAAAAATTCAGTTATGCAGGATAGAGTAATTTCATCAGCTTTTAGTTTAGCTATTGTATATGTAGTAGCAATAATACATCAACTTAAATGTAAATATCTGCACCTAAAAACTGTAATTGAAGTGTATAGTGTGGTCTTCCTGGGCTCTATCCAAATACATGTACAGTGCAGTGCAGATGTACCTGGTAAACTAAGGCTTGTATGGTGGATGGTGTTTTCTTGAACAAAATCAATCAAGATTCTCAGTCTAATAAGGGTATCTCCATTATAATATGGATTTACATAAGCTGTCTGTATGCGGTTTGAGAAAAAGTGCTGCACTGTTGTATTTGCACTCATGGAACATACTTGGTAAATTAATCAGATCCTCAAGAGCGTTCATGTATATAAAGTTATAAAAGTACAACTTAGTTTGGATTTAACTTTCCTTATACATATATCAGTCCGGTATAACTTAAGTTTATATCCATAATATGTGCAATCACATTATAATCTAATACAAAAAAAACATAACCAACTAAAGCTGTAAAATCAGCTGCAATATTAAAGATGTGCCATTACACAAGCACAAACTGAAAAACATCAACCTTTTTCTGAAATTCAGTGAGGAACTTTCTACAAAATATGTCTTTCAAAGGAGATAGCTACTGTATAGGGGCTAGTGCCAGCACCATGGTTACTTTATAAAATGCAGTTCAAGGAACAAAATATTAAAAATAAAATGCTCTAAAATGTAGGAAGTTTACACCATAAACTTGCAAATTCAAAAATAGAAAAAGGACACTGTAGCCAGTTCATATAAGAAAATAAAAGTACAATGCCAGCCCTGTAAACCTGTGGGATACCAATCATTCAGAAAACAAGAGTCTGTATTCAAAACAATGCCCTTTGCCTATGGGCGGAGGTGTCAGTTGTCTCCCCTCTTAACTCGTCCCTCTCCAGGGAGCTTCTGGTTTCCCGTAGAGGGGGTGTGAAGCTGGTGGTTGGGTCCTGCCCTTTTGTTTTTAAATGTCGGCAGGAGGTCGGCCAGGATGTCCAGTCCTGAACCAGGCTCCAATGGATTCTCTGTGTTGAATTCAACGAAATTGAGGAAGGTAGAGAGGTGTCAGAGAAGAAGACGCCATGTCATTATAGTAATTTTTGCATGTCTTCTGCCAAAAAGACACTTGACTCAAAGTTAGAAAATATGCAACTCTCATCCTGACAGATACTTATTATCAGTAACATATCATATTCAGTTTGGTATATAGTTGAATCGGAATTTGATTTCAAGTAAAGAGAGGTTTGAGAAGTGGTGAGACTAGACCCCAACACCATTCTCAGACACACACTCCACTGAATCATGTTGCTGGCTAGTTACCATGTATGCCAATAATGTGCTCCAGGATGAGAAGCCTCTCAGCCAGGATCTTCAGAGCCTCCCTCAGTTGATGCACCCCTTCTCCCTGGTAGATTAGATCACAACCATTCAACCCAAGTCATGCTAGCAGTTACAGCTCTATTTATATTTACAATATAGATTACATAGTTAGAATGATCATTAATAATGAGTGAGTGGGTTTCACTACATCTGGTAGGCTCTCTCCAGGCTCTCCTTTTGGACCTGGTGCACCCTACAAAACAAACACAATAAAACACATAAGACCAAGTATCAGGCTACACTTCTTCTGTTAGGAAGATGTGTGTGTGTGTGTGTGTGTGTGTGTGTGTGTGTGTGTGTGTGTGTGTGTGTGTGTGTGTGTGTGTGTGTGTGTGTGTGTGTGTGTGTGTGTGCGTGCGTGCGTGCGTCTGAGTGTGTGTACGTACGTACCGGAATACCCTTTTCTCCCTTAAGCCCAAGGTATCCCTATAAAAGAAGATGGACTTGTGGTTGAACGTGTCAACATTATAGTGGAATGACGTGCTAACAGCAGAGGATCTTTAAAAGTGAGGTACAACGGGTGAAAGACCATGGCAGGAAAATTAAGGAATTATGATTTATGTATTACACCAAAAAGTCATCAGGCTCACCCTTTCCCCTGCATCTCCCTTAGGCCCTCGATCCCCAGGCTTGCCTGACAGTCCACCCACACCCTGTAGTAGACGGTGCCAGAGTTACTTGGATAGAGGAATTACAAAATGAATGAAGTAAAGCTTTTACTGACAAAGTGTAATGTGTAAACTGCATTGATTGTATTTTGTTCACATACATTTCTCCCTGAGGTACCCTGACGGCCAGGGGGTCCGCTGGCTCCTGGTCGACCTGTTATATTGAGGAAAACCGAAAACGTAGGTTCTTTCATCCCTATTCTATACAGGTAAAGACTGGTGCAGCTCTCATCAGCCAGTGTACGATGTGCTAGTGGTCAGATCGGATTTTTTTTAAATACACTCTTTTTTATACATCACAGCTGCTGATAATGACATATGGGGACGTTTTATACCTGGGGGGCCTGGGGGACCTGGGGGGCCAGGCACAGCCCTCTGGGTATTCCTTGCTGGAAGAGCTGCCTCCTCGTCTAAAAGAAAAAACAAAACTCAAACTTGAATTAAACTGGAACAATAACAAATAAATAGTTTATTGTACATTTTGAAGTGTACGGTTCAATACACACAGACTGAACATGAGGAATAGTTGGTGGTCATGGCAAGATCGTTGTGGTATGAAGTTGTCATGCCCTGTGACTAGTAATAATACACATACATCGGGATATACAAATAACAAAGACACGTGTACACACACACACACACACGCACAAACACACGCACGCACATACACACACACACAAATATGAAGGTGCACACTCACCCACATGCACATTGCTCTCTCCTTACCCTAAGCTCCCTGCAGCATTGAGATTTGATTTGAGAACTTTTCCTTTGCATTTCCTTGAACAGGTTCCTGGCATAGGAGCCAGACTGGTTGCCAGATTCAGGCTGTTGTGCTGACAAGTTACAAATTGGCTGTGATTTATGACATACAGACTGCAGCCAGGGCTCAGCTTTAAACAAAGCCAGCTGACTCAAATAATTAAATACAGATTTCTATCGATAGCTTAGCCAAGACAACAGTGAGACACTGTCGCACTCTGGTGGCAACAGATAGGAAATGCGGCAGTCGATAACTCATCCGATAATGCTACTTTTAACAATGTAAGCAAGCCAATTTTCTCTTGGTCTTTTTGTTTCTTCCTTCTATGTATCTGCTTGCCTTGTGTAATGCACATTGAATTGCCTTTGTGTATGAAATGTGCTATACAAATACATTTGATTTGATTTGATTTAAAAACTTACATCCAAACGTCTCTCAAGACCCTGAACACTGTTCCCTACTTAAGGAGGGTCATATCAATGAATTACAGAAAACATAAACAATTTAATGATAAACGCCAACTTTTGAATGGATATTGGCTTACAGTTAGTTAAGAGATGTATATAGCATATTTCTTTATTGTACTAAATTGCAGGCCAATTTTTTTTAGCAGACACTGAATGCATTCCACAGATCTTTGATCTGCAGTTCGCATATTGCTCTTTGCTGCGAACACTGTTGGAAGTACACTTAACTTTAAGTGTTCCTCAGAGAGAGACCATCCAAATAGACAGAGGATATATCTGTCAGCACTTACAGGCACTTGGCATTAACGGCCTCGTGTGGCCGCACCTACAACCCCTTTCACGGACCATTTCTAGTGTTAGCTCCATCAGAGCCCTTCTGTCTGGTGTTCACCTCCTGCAGGTGTCCCACCGGCCCAGTTCTGGGAAGCCCCTCAAGGTGGGGCAGAAACAAAGCCGTCTCGGTGTGTAAAAGCCCGTCGGCCGAAGAACCCCCTTCATTAGACTGCAGGCGTCCACTCTGCCAACAATCACATAGCCCCACTCTAGAGGGCAGGGCCAATGGGATCTTTCCATAATATCGGATAAATCTATAAAGTGGGGAGATTACCTGCTGGACAGGAACGCCAATATGAGATACTCACACTGGCCCAATTCCCTGAGTCCAAAGACATCTCCCCTGTTGGAAAAGGGAGAGGCTGGTCCCGGAGGTCCGGCAGGCCCTGGGAGGCCCCTCTCTCCTGGGGGCCCCCTGTGGCCCTGAGGTCCTGTAGGGATGACAGTGTGGCTTAGGAAAACAGGCTATGGTCAACTGCAACAGATCATACTTGTTGAACTAAATTAGAGTGTCTATAAGATATAATGCACACCCAATTAGTTATTTCTACAGTTCTACCTGTTCCAATTAACAATGTAACAATGATAAGAACATTATGAAATGTTTGGTAGTGGAACAACTTTCACAAGGACACTGTTGGAAGAGTGTGGTACAGAGTGATACCTCGTGTTCCCATTGGTCCAGGGATTCCAGAGAGGCCTTTCTCTCCACGTGGGCCAGGAGAGCCTCCAACACCTATGGGCCCAGCTGGTCCCGGGGGGCCTCTGGCTCCTGGCAGAGAGTAATTTGGAAACCATGGTAAAATTGTATCTACTAAGAAAGAAACCACTTGATACATAGAAGAAGAAAAAAAACTTGGTAGTGGATTGCACTGAGTTTTCTTAGCTGAGTATTTCTTACAAACAGTTATTCGGGCTGCTTCTCTAGGCACAGATTAAGACAAATAACAAATTCAATAGTCAGAAAAACAAATGGTCAGGCCCAGAATGAAGTCACTAGGAGTGTTCCTCCACTGTGGTTAAGAAGTCCAGAACGGTGCAGTCTTACAGGGGTTCCCTCACCTGGCAGGCCCATAGTTGGGAGATTGATGGGGGTCGGCTTAGGTACTCCCACCTCGTTATCTGCTGCCCCTACTTTCTGGTGCCTGATGGGGATGGGCGGTGGTCCTGCCTCCTCCAACAACCGGATCTATCACAAACGAGGGGACTTTGTCATACAAAGGTTACATTTTGATTAGCTACAGTGTGAGCTTATCGCCTGATGATCCAATACGTCTCGTGGGTTCATTGTGAATTTAGTTGTTTTGTGGCTTTAACACTTGCCCTTTTGTTAAGCGTACCTTGGACTCGATGGTCCTCAGTCGGTCACTCATATCAGCATAGCCGGTACAATTCATACATTCTGCATAGAGAGAGAGACAGTGAGAGGGAGTGAAGGATTCAAATAAAGAAACAGAGTGAGAGAGAGGTCATGGAGGGCTTACCTACTATAATAAAAATGGTCTGCTCTCTGATCCAGCATACAAACAGCCATTGCCATACCACAGAGGCTTTCTTAGAGTGGCGGTGATTGACATATGGCATCTTAAAGCGGTCTGCCCTTTGTGATAATGATTACTTTATTATTCATTGTCTTATTCGGAAAAACAAAAACATAATCACACAACTGATTATGCCTCGCCTTCATTAATAAACCTTGTGGAAATGCACTATTTGCACTGTCACAAAGGTCCTGTTTTCTTAGTACTGCAATTAATGAATATGACATGAGTGCGGAGGTCTTCGTTGACAAGGCAGAGCCGGGGCTAATTCATCAGTTTGTTCACGGTTCATTCATTGGGTTTGGGGTGTGTAAGAATTCACGTAAAAACTGCATGACTAAGTGTCAGATTCCAAGAGACAAGTAGGGCAGTGCTGTAAATGTAAGGTAAAGACAACACAGTAAAAACGTTCTTATTACGACTACAAAAACGACTTTAAAGACCTGGTAAAATATGATTATGTATAATTACATTGCTATTACATTCAGTAGCATTAGTGACAGTAGTAGTCAGATAGCGGGGGGGGGGGGGGGGGGGGGGGGGGGGGGGGGGGGGGGGGGGGGGGGGGGGGGGGGGGGGGGGGGGGGCACATGAGAAACCTTTTCCCCACAACCTATATACACACATAGAGAGCTCCATAATGACTACCATAAGGCCACTTATGTTCAGATTTCTGATCCTTCTCCTAGTGTAGAAATCACAAAACCCCAAAACAGCCTTTTATGATTATAAGAGAAGCAGTAGTGTGTGCGTGTGTGTGTGTGTGTGTGTATGCTTTTCAAGGCCGTGGCATTTTTGACATGCCTCCCAATAAATTATTAATCGGTAACATTAGTTATTATCAAAGAGGAGTTGTGTCAGGTGACACGGATGAGTGAGAAGAGCATAATATGCACAGTTTTGACAAACATGTGTGAGGCAAACTAATTGGTCTGTTTGATTCAGCATACTGTACCTATTCCCTTATTTACACCTTGTCCATGAAAAACATATTGAATTAGAACAGATTTTGCTTTATTAATTGGAATAATGTCCTCCTGGCTATATATCCCGTCTTCTACTTTGAAGAGACCCGACAGGAAAAAGGGAGCAGACCCTCAGCACCTGCTAAAATGACTCATCTCAAACTGTGGAGCTATAAATCTTAATCCATCCATCAGCTGGCTAGGCTTCAGACAAAAGCCACTGATAACAAATCTTTTATTTTGCTTTTCTTGTAAGATATTTCTTTACACCTAACCTTTTATCCCTGTTCTCTTCGCCCAGAGCAGGAGATATCAATCTTTGAACTTGTGACCTAGACGCTACTTGTCATTGCTCAGAAGTTGGGGTAAGTGGACAAGGGTCGTCTTTCAAAAGATGAAGTGCGCTCACAGAGTCCAACCTTCTGGCATGGCCTTTCTGGTGCGAGGCGCACAGGCGTGCCGCTCCAGTGTTGAAGTGGTACCACTGGGTAAAGGCACAGCTTCACATCACTTGACAGGGGAGGGAGAGGAGGTGGAAAATACAGATGTTCTCTTCAGAGTTTGCCGTAAAGAGAGAGAGACGCCCCCCGAAGACAATGACGAATGCAGACTGTGCAAGGTGAATGTCTTTACCAGATGGAGGGGTGGGGTGGAGCCATTTGAAACAGTTACCAGCAATACTTCACAAGAGAGGGAGTAACATTATAGGGAAAGTTTCTGTTTTAACCCAAACAGACACAGACCAGAAAACGCAAAAGCGTCGGCATGCATGCACATACAAACACCTATACACATACATGGAGCACATACAATAAAATCCATGAGCAGATGCATGCCCTAAATGTAGCGTCAAAATATCATTCCAAAGTGCCACAAACATACTGTCATACCACACTGAAAGAACACACCCGTCGACACACAAACGTGGAGAGAGTGTTTCTGGGAATGACTCTTTGTGGATCAGAACATCAGATCATTCATCCCACCTTGACTGCCTTATTGATTCTGTTAGCATTAAAACCATAGAGATAGAACACTCTTGTCACTCAGACCTAACGAGTCGATATAAGGACCACAGGCTGGGATTTGGCTCCTGTAACCCAGCGAGGGGTTGAAGCGGGTCTCCCAGACATTGTTTCCACAGACCACTCCCAGGGGAGGTTCAAGTCTGTGTGACTGAGCCCGTAAACATTAGAGACGTGATGAAACACACGAGACATCGGCCCACGGACAGACTGAACCACAATAAAGTGTCCACCACCACTTAGTGGTCATCTTGTTGTCAGGGCCCCGATGGAGAATCGCCAATCTTCTTTCGCCTGACCAGACGAAGGCAAAAAAAACAATCACGAGCAAACTTACAAATCTGTGTCTTGCTCACCAATCAAACAACATCTGCAGGTATTCAGAACGATTGCACTTAAACAATAAGAGCGGATTTAGCCTTAGGCTGTGGAAAAGAGAAATTACAGTATCCTCTATATCTGTGAATCTTTGCTGCTGTAATTCAAGAAGGCACCAGCACTTCAGAAAAAAACACAGGCTAACATTTTAATTAAACATGCCGTTAAAAATTTAGATTTGATAAAAACAACAATGTTTCGCCCACATGTAAGTTGCGGTAAGTAATGTTGTGCTAAACAGTAGTAAATGCATTGAGAATGGAGTTAAACAGTAATACACACATTGTGAATTGGTGCAATACTGCTCAACCCATCTCAGTTCTATTTTCCATCATTTGCAGCCACCAACATGTTTCATTCTGTGAAACAGCAGGAGAGACGCAGACGGCAAAAAGATGGAAACGGCGCTTGGTGAGTGGGGTAGTTGATTCTTCTTCTGGGAGAGACCTTCCTGCTGTGGAGCATTTAACACACATCTACATTTAGAAAAACATGAAATTTAAAATGCTCAAAGGAGCGATCGAATGATTCCATGCCTCCTGTAATCCAGACCGTATGGAACATCACAGAGGGCATGTGTTCCCACTTAGAGAGCGTTTTAGGTTCACCACTCAACCTCTTTACAGACAGTCCCCCACAAATCTTAAGGATTCTTTTCTGTTGCAGAACCAGATCGACAGACTGCTGAGAGTGCTGCATATGTTATCAGATAAAAAAACTGTCTACACCTGTGAGTAATGTATTGAGACTGAGGAGAATAGCTGGGTTATTACGTTAGCTGTCTTTTCTCTAGACATGCTGCATCAGAACATAAGGAAGCCTATGAGGTATTCCCAGTGTAAGCTCACTGGACCGACTGGTAACCCAGCTGCCCTGTCAAGTATCCCATTCCAAACAGTTGCTGGTAAGGACATGTGGCCGAATAATGGCAGATTCTGGAATTACAGTATTACTGAGTGGGAGGAATGTGGCTTGATTAGACGGCGGACTCAGTTACGGCTCTGCAATCAGCTGGCAGGCTTCACTGGATGCTATATTGAGCCTCAACGTGTTTGCTGATCATCAAAAAATATCTCCTTATTTGCCATTCAGGTTACCCAGTCTTTGGCCTCACACTAGCATATTTTTAATAGAGCCACACTCTCCTCCAGTTTCTGCTGGAGCTCTTAAAAGATGCGCTGGACACATGGATAGACGCTTAACACTATGCGTTAGTGGTAAGTGGAGCTGAGCGTTAAGAGCATTCATTACAGTCAGTGAGGCATGGCCACCACAACACAGAATGGAGTGATCCACCCCAACGCACATGATGAAGTTGTGTGCACCGAACCCTTTTGAAATAACCCGAGTGTATTAGAAACATACATCGCACGCATACTTGTAGAGTGTGAGTCACGGGACAGCGTCTCGTTTATTTCTCGATCATGCGAGGATGCCAGAGGTTTCCCACGCTGCAGGGCCAAGTTAAAGTGCTGCCGGGAGGGGATTTGATCAGCCTCCTATCTCAACATGCCTGGAGGGAATCGGAGGAAACAGGTGAGCCAAGAGTGAGCCAACGCCATCCTTCTCCTCAGTCAAATATCTGCCAGAACCACGGCCACGCTCGCCCCGAGCACAGATGCCTCTCGCTAAACAGACTCGTTCCCTTCAGGTCACATTGACTGTATTAATGGTGGGTACACTATTTCAAGCAACTGTGAACAATTTCCTAGTCTGACACGGGATAAGAAGCACTGCAGACCTGACTGGCTGCTGCCCTCTCTATGCCGTGTCTGTTATAATGTCGCAGGGCGCTGCGTGCCCACCTGTCCCACTCAGCTGTCCTCTCCAATATCCTGCTTGCTGTTCCTCCGGGTTCTGCTTTCTATCTGGCTCTCACATTCACGGACACTCCCTGTTACTTACTGCTTTACTATTCATGGCTTTGGCATTTGACAACGCTACAACCATAGACATAGACCATTATTACTACCACTACGGTGCTATCTCTATGGCTGCAACATACACAAAACAGTCCAAGTTTCTTGGGTAACATTGTATAGGTTAAATAATACTGAAGGGGGTAAAATGTGACACCCATTCAGAGGGAGTCAGTCAACAATGCTTATTGATGGAATGCCAAGATTTGCTGTGGTGTAACGTACAGACAGGTTGTGGAAAGCAGTTGTGCCCACAAAATAGCAATCAGATTAATTGAGGCCAAACATAACCTAACAGTAGGTTAGATGCACCACGGTTAACCCTCGCACATCTGGAACGCATTACGAGCACATCTACAGGCAGACCACTTGATATCGAGCACATTTTCTCCAATGCAGGGAGGATATGATTTTCAAAGGCAACGCCGTCAACTTGGCTGATGTATCAGATACCTGGCAGGATGAAGAGGCTCGGCACACTTGAAACGAAACATTAAACGACTAGTTTACAGAACCATTACTGTTTTAGATGTGGACTACTATACTATATATCCCCAGCCTCGGCTAGACAGATAGCCATCGGAAAGACTGTGTCAGAGGAACAAGGGTTGATGGAGGGCACGGAGAGGGAAATGAGAAACATGCCGAGAACCCCCCACCACCCCCTCCCCTCCCAGCTCAGTGATTACCCTCTAGTCACACGCACAATCATCTGGCTCATCCAGGCCCTACACAAACACAACCCACACTGCAACACATTCCAAAGCGCACTGCAAAAAGACTCCTCTGCAAACTAAAATGTATTTTCTTTATAAAACATCCTAACTATGTTGTCGATGGACCTTGGAGTACGTGAAGACAATATGCTTGTAGTCCAGACTCAACAGAATTAGACACTCACATTTGCAGTGTCAGTGAACAACTGATGAGGTAGGCAGGTTTCGATGCTTGAGAATCGATGAAAACCGTCACATTGCCACTCACAGCCCAGGTTAAAAATAAAGATAACAACAGGATGCCCAATGACTACTGTGATTAAAAAGAAATATTGTGTTGTTGCTAAGGAATTGGAGTGTAGCAAAAGGGGCTTTGAAGCAAGGCTGTATTTTGCATTAACGTATTCACAGTAGGAGAGCATATCAATATTGTCTGGTGATGAGAGGGGATGTCAAGGCATATCCCACAGGACCGCATTTCCAACTCGCTTTTGATGTCACAGAAAAAAAGCCAGGTTTGCTTCTCGACACAGAGGCGCAGCTATATTTAGTCAAACTCTGATGTTTCTGGGAGAATTTTGCCTTTAATTGGTAAAGATAAGATCGGCTCCAGCCAAATGCAAGCAGTGGTCTCCCGCAGAGCCAGATTAAGAGGCCGACAGCGGCCAGTTGTGGTCGGCTCACTGGCTGGAGCTCACCAACTCTCCGTGGGACATCATTCATGCGAGTGACTCTCAACAAATATTTTCTTAGATTAGCGCAGGTCCAGGGGTACGGAAAGGCCCTTGGCCCACACAGCCTTGAGCAGAAGGCCGGCAAAAAAGGAGGAAAGGGAGAGTGAGGGAAGAGAAAAGAGGAGGAACGGCTGGACGCTTGATTGATTTACCATGCCAGTAGAGAGCGTGGCGCCCTTGGACATGACCCAAGCCAAATGCAACATATCTCTCTGGGGACCTAATGCAGAAGCAGGACGCCCTGAACAACCACGTTGGTCTGGAAAGGGGAGCGGGTTACCTTAGCCTTAATCTCTCTTTTGCTTATGGGGAGTATTGGTATGTGGGGTCAACCATGAAATATGCACATGTCACTATTGTTTTGGCTGTTCCTGTCAAGTCAAGATAGCTTTCAATCTCAAAGTTCTTAGGTAACTCCCCTGTTACTTGTCCAGAGCGCTGTCTTTACAACCAAACACTGCAAGCATCTCACAAAGATGAGGAGCACACTTACATTGCTCAGTTACTTAAAACATAAAACATCAGATTTACTTCAAACTTATTACAAATGATGTTTTACATTCTGAACGTTTTTTCACAACCTTCCCTGACATTACATTTACTGCGAGGGGACACCCCATGCGTTTCCCAGGAGCAGTTGTGTATGCAGCAGCAGCACTGGAGACTGGCCACAGGCTATCACTTAAGCCTCAGTTGCTGTTCTACTCTGGATATATTGCTTTATAATGGGAATATCCTCTCCATTGCTCAGTGCCACAGACAGACCCAGGCTTCAGCTTGGCTAGGAAGCTTGTATTCCAGCCACAAATCTCCCCAGAAGAGATTCATGTGGACTTGCTAACTATGTTAAGTGGTGGTTTCACAAATGCTAGGTGAGTTTGTGGCCATTAAATGTATGAATGGTCAACACTACTGTAGCTGTGTGTTCAGCATTGGGTCAGCGTTACGTAATCTGAGTGACGATCATCAGACCAGAAAACGTGAAAAATGTGTAATTTGATTGAAGTTACTCTGTTTGAACTTGCTGTAATATCAAGTTTTCATATTTCATATTGACTTTAGGTTTACATTTGTAAGTTTAATCTTAATCAACTTTAATCAACAGAGCGTTCCATGTTTCAAGCCAGCAGTTGGAATAGCGATTATCTGACTGATTCATGATTTTCTGGCCGTGCCGAGAGCAGATAAAGAGGGGTGGCTCTGAGACGTCATTGCTCATTGTTAAGCCTTCTGGAGATGTCATGGGTTCAAATTAGCGAAACAACTGAGATGGAAGGTGTTCACAATGTAGCTTTTATTTCATTGTGATTTAGTGGATGGAGAAACCACATGAGCTGTCGCACATTGAGTGTTGTTGAGTTAGCGGCCAGGCCATCTGTAAACAGCTGTACTGTAGTAAGGGTAAAGAGTTATTTACTGCAATTCGTTATTTACAACAACATGTAACAATGAATGTTAATTTGTTTATTGACATTATGGTGGGTTTATTGTGTCTAATGGTAAATAGGATAAGTCCACTACCGTATTTCTTTGCCAGAGAAATGTATTCCCTTGTCTTTCATTCACTGCATAAGGGTTGAAAGTGCCAAAGGAAAGAAATCTATATTGTCTTTTGATTTCCTTTTGAAAATTTTTGTAATTGGAAGATATTCTTTATTTTTGTACCCAAAACACTATTACTCCTTTCGATCACTGGGCAATAAAACTGACTCAGTAATCAGAACGAACCTTGATTTGTATGTTTGGTGAGTTTAGTGGAAGTTCAAGATTTAGCTCCCCATTACAACTAGAACACCCCAACGACATCTGCTGTCAACCCATGTCCACTCTAAATATTGTTTATTGAAGTGCTCATCTTGGACTGTGACATAATCGATATTATAATCGTATCCTGTGCATTTTGAAATGTTTGAAACTAATACTCAGGGTTACTTTAATACTTTTATAATTATACTTAGAGTACTTTGGCATGTATTGGACCTGTAACTGATAACATTTTAAAGCCATGATCAGTCGAGTTGTTCATTCCTTAAGTGGAAGGAAAGTTGAGAACATGATTGACAATTGCATGTCACTGAAATTACTCTTCACAATGGACTCCAGTCAGAAAGACTATGGACGTTCTCCAGAAATTGTCAGGGCAAGCAAACACTGTTCACTACTGCAAAACAACATTAACATGCACTAGCGTTTTGTTTAGACTCCTGATCTTCTGCATCACCGTGGCACTCTCTGTCCACATCCTCCTCAGTCAGACTGTCTGACTTTTGACACAGCACCAAACAGTAACAAGGGCAGGACCTGCCATACTGCGCGGCTCCATTTGGGTGCAATTATTCCAGGCACTTTGACCATGTCTAAAAATGCTAGCAGATACATTTCCAAAGGTTACAAAAACATTACAAATATGCACCTTTGTTTCCTACAACTAGTGCTGATTACATCTTTGTGAGACTTGAAATGCTCGTTGTACTCCATTGGTGAATACAATGCTGCTGAAGAACAATGGTTACTTCAGTGTTTTTGAAACCAGACGTTATCTAGTGATATATTAGTAATACATTATAGAGTACATGGGCTGTTGGACATCTCTACTGTCCTAATCAGTGGCCTACATTTATTGCAGTGTTTCTAGGGAAACCTAATAACTGTAAGAACAAAGAAAACAAAGTATCTGTCATTGCGCATAATGAAAATAGCCATGACTTTGTCATTTTAATGGGTATATGACGGCACCTGGAACTAATGCTACGGACTCATACCACCATATGCTGCTGATAAATTTGTGATTTACTCGACCGCAGACCACAAGCACAAGTCTGAGAGTGAGTTCCCAGGGATATCTGACTGACCTACAGTCTGAATGGGAGCGGCGTAGTGGGGGATGCTCCTAGGGTATGTGTGCGTGCATGTCTGTGTATGAGTGAGTACTTGTAAGTGTGTGTGTGTGTGTGTGTGTGTGTGTGTGCGTGCGTGTGTGCGTGCGTGCGTGCGTGCGTGCATGCTTGTGTGTGCAGGCATGCATGTATTGGGGGTGTCTTGACTTAACAGGACGTGAATCAAAACAAAGCAGTTGGTATGTTCCTGTGAGAGCAGCACCAGGTCCATGTCGGCGATCTGGTCACTGAAACCCAAGCTGAGAATGGGAGAAGGGGCTCCTTCCCTGAGAAAAGCAACCCAGGTCCCTAGGGCATCCAGGCTGTCCAAATGTTTAACCCAACATGCAGATAAGGGTCTGTAGTGTGCAGGCAAACATCATCTTTTCCACAGAGACATATCCCTCAATCTTGGCTAAAATTGACAAAAGGACACATAGTAAAATATACACATATGCCCTCCATAATTCACACACACACACACACACACACACACACACACACACACACACACACACACACACACACACACACACACACACACACACACACACACACACACACACACACACAGAGTCTACCATGTGTTGTGACAGTAAGCAGGATGTTTCAAATAGTCTCCAATAGGATAGCAGTGAGAACATATCAAAGGAACCAGAGCGAGGCTCCCAAATGCTGCCGCTGTAAGCCATGAAGAACATAAGCCAGGTGCAAAGTACTCTGATGTCCAGGAAGCCATGGTGGACATGGAGACAGACTCAGCGGCCAAATCCCTCCTTAGGTCACAACAAAGGCTGCGGCGTTTTTTGCTTGGTCTCCTTCCTTCTGTTGACAAATGCATTCCAGACTTGCCCACTGAAGTCCGGGATCGAGCCAGGCTGCCCCAGCTGGTCCCACCACCCTCCCTCCATAACTCAGCCATATTGCCACTCAGGGGATACTCAGACTAACAGATGGACTGCATACAGCCATGCCAATGGCCTAGCTCCAAGTCTCACAGATGACACTCTCTTTGTCAACCTGGCTACAGGCTCATTTGTGTGGAAAAAGCAGTGCTGGGCTGCGTAGTCGAGACTTTTTGAGGTTTTGCAAACAATGATGTGCTCGGACCACTCTGACAATAGCCAAGTTCTTAGGCATTGCAGACAAAACATTCCCATATTGTATGGCCACTTGGAAGGGACTAATCTACGTGCTTAATGTCTATAATCTTAAATTGTCTTGGATGCTGCGTGTCATTTTGGTAACATGTGGTGCTGTTCTAACCCACTTCTAACAGTGGTTCCAACATCCTGCCATGTTAACGCTGGGGAATTCACTAAGTAGTGAAAAATGGGATTGTAAAGTTAAGTTTGATTTCCCTGGAGCAATTTACGAATGAGGATAACATTGAAATGGCTGGGCAAATATCCATCCCCATTACAAGACATACTTTATAAATATTAGCATTACACAATATACTGCGTATATGTCAGGTAATGTAGGAATCATGTGCTAAGGTCAATTTAAATACTGCTCGGAGAGCATCAATCAAGCGAGAATCATGCCAAATTCATCAAAACGCAAAATAACACTAGCTTTAGGAGGGGAAAATTTGATTGGGGCAGTAGTTAGGCTCGTCATGTGAGCCATTTGAGCAGAACCCAATGAGTCTCATGAATTAATACAGGTCCTAAAAAAAGCTTTTTTCCTGAAAAAAAGGATATCATATCAAACAAAAGACTGAAACCTTGGTAACATTGGATTCTTATGGAAACTAAACCCGAAAGGGAGATTATCAAACGCACAAGCATGGAACAAGCAGACAGTTTTATGATTATACCTTGCTTCTTGCTTTGACAGCTTTTGTAAGACCACGCATATTTTGGACCATACTTTGGACGTTTAGGTCATAAGTATTTTTCTGTGCAAACACACTTTTAAGATGGGCTTCTACGGAATTCAACACGCAATGGTTCGTGTAAGAGTTTTCGCTTACAGCGTCCCATCAGAGGCTCTCTGTCCAAATAAGTCCGAGCGCAAATGGCGAGAGGGCTTGTCTTTTGACCAGCTGTTTCCATGTGGGGAGAGCAGTGGTTAGTGTAACACTGCAGACAGTTGGCTGAGATCCAGCTATCACAACCACCTTTCTCTCTCTCTCTCTCTCTCTCTCTCTCTCTCTCTCTCTCTCTCTCTCTCTCTCTCTCGCACACACAATCACACACACACACACACACACACACACACAAACACACAAACATGCACAGAGGCAACCAGGCCAGAAGACAGACTTGCTGCCCAACATATGACGACAAACTGGAACAGAGGCATCACAGCTCTCCGCCAACCATAACACCGTCACACTGGTTTCAATTAATGCAGCAGCCATGGGAGCAAACCTTCCTTCAAAAGAGAGTGTCGGCAGAGAGCCCTCCCATTCACGGATGACCTCACGTCTCTCTGTTTGAAGGAAAAGTATTTAGGGGTCATACATGCCGAGGTCCCTTGTGCCACTGGGACTTTTTGGGAACATCAACAGATGGCTGACGTCGATCTGACCTAAGAGAGACTTGTTTGATCAGCCTTGCACACGGGATCTGTCCCCAAACAAGGGACTTTAAACAGACATGGCACAACGTGGTCCATGCTACACGATTAGATCAATAGGTACAGTAGCATCATAGAACATCTCAAGAGCCTCTCAACACCTAATTAGTCAGTCTATTACCAAACGCAATGGCAGTAAGAGTCGAGCTAGGTCGCATACCACCCGCAGCTTCTTCATCACATGCCAATCATCAATGCCAGTTCCATTAGTTCTCATCATGTATGGTTTGTGTTATGGAATAAGGATCCCAAAATGATGTTTATTGCCAGAGGGTTACAACATTTCCCTGTCAATTTGATGTGGATGCTTGAAATGAACCCACCTTTGTGGGATACTGACGAGTGACTTGCGTGAACATTTGAACCTCTGAATGGGGGGTGTGTGTGAGCATTCACAGTTGGAGCTGGGCTTTCCTTTTGCTTTGACTCTGAGGTTTGACAGCAACTCCCGAGGGTCTGTCTACCCAGAGAGCATTTCCGCTCCGCAGAGGAGGGAATGGAGACAAGGGGCGCTAGGGTCAGTGTAAAGAGGAGCCGACTGAAAAGGGGACAGGGCACGGTGAACTAATAACAGCTGGAGTGGAGGACCTTGGTTTCCCCTGCATTCAAAAACAAGACTGAGCCCCCAGCAGAGAGGCAGGGCAAGGGGTCACAAAACAGTCTGGCTCTGTTTACCCATTCATAAGAAGGGAGCGCTTGAAGAGGGCGAAGTCTCTTTCTCTAGTGTTTCTTTCACTGTGTGTCTGCCTACCTACCAGGTAAACTACTTTTGATTGTTTGTTCCTTTGCCTGTCCACCTGGCCTTCTGTCTGCTGTGTTGTGGAAATCTGTGTGGTATGACAATAAATCACAAAAAAAAACATGTTCACATCCAGCTGTAAAAAAACGGAGCTCCACACAAGGGGAAATTGGCTTAACTGCTTAATTAAAATATACTCAAGTATATTAAAAATGGAAGGAACCATTAGTGTGGGTTAAATGTTACCTTTATGTAATCAAATACCAAGAAACAAAACCATTTCTATTCCTGTGAAACCAATCCTTAATATAGACTTAGACAGTATACTGCCGAGAGAAAACTATTCTGTGGTTGACCTCTTTTTAAATTTTGAAACCATATGTTTTCCCTTTTGGAGATCAACTCCTCTGAGCCAAAACCAATTCGAGGGAGAATGTCATACTTTCACCCTACATGGGACTTTTGATGGCAAGTACAGTCAAGTTTTCATTATCCAATATGCTGCAGGTAATACATTTTGGTCACCTAATTGGTGGTGCAGGGGAAAACACGTCCTTTACTGACTAACTTTGAGTTCTGCTGTGTTTCCCTTTAAAGACAGCGCCTATGTTCCTAAAGCGAATCAGATTTAGAGGAATGGAAAAGAAGTAAATAAAGACACCTATGAGGGCTGTGGTGCTTTCTTCAACCCTATCATATCCACTCCACTCCACAGTCTGAACATTCATAAACAAAATAAACCTCAAAAGTTTAAATGTTTAGCCAAAGAGAGCATGGATAGCAGTCACAGAAAGGACTATACAGTTGGTGATCGGATAAATTCTTTTTGGGAACTAAAGAAAAGTTCTGAGTTTTGATCCAGTCTGCTGGGGGTCCCACATTGATTTTAGTACATCCATCTATTTAAAAAACTGCAAAGCACCTCCGTCGAATCTCCCTATAAACTCATATCGGGTTGTGGCAGCACGCACAGAAGCACCAACAAACTCACCTCGACTACAGTCTTCTCCCAGGAATCCAGGGCAGCACCTCCACTCCAGTGCGGTCACCTGTCGATACGTCAGCCTGTACGTGGGTCTGACCAGGGTCCTGTAACTGACAGGGGGAAACAATCACTGGAGGAGGCACTGTCACAACAGATCATTCCCACGCCTTCATTACTATACTCTTTCAAACCATTCAAACAGTACATTGTTCTCCAACCGTTTGATATTGTTATAAGTTCGTAGAAGTTTTGCATATTCATTTCAAACCAGCAAAGCTAGATAGTGGGCTCAGGTTTGAGTCAGTATTAGAAAGCTAATAAACTATCTTGACTTGCAGTCTGGACTGGATCCAGTTGCGAAAAACAATAGTATGCTACTATACTGTTCTAAATCACACCAATATATAATAAACGGCTATGGCCCTAAACTGGTGGATTTTTCTCTGAGCAATCGTAGACATGGGAATACAGGAATGAGAGTAGGAAAAATCCCAATTGCCAATGTCTTTATGTTGGATGACTAGATAGACCATGTGGTGGGTTTAGGCATAAATCTGTCTTTTACAAACAAACAATGTACAAGTAATGATGAATTGCTAGATTGTCCCATGGATAAAGTAATGGCCCCTTTAGTATTGATAAAAACATAGAATCATATATCAGAAATGACAATGACTAACTAGACATAGTGAAATAGCAGAGGGACCAAAGTGATTCAACTAAATATAATACAAAGCCAAAACTGTATATCACAGCTCATCTCAATTAGGTTTACTACAGGTCAGGAAAGTTTGGTACATGGAATATCACTTCACAAGGTAAACTATTAACTTAAAGCAAGGCACCTTTTTTATATTAACGGATTATCAACACACTTCTTCAGGTAGCACATTGCAATGTCTATGTTGGAAACGAAAAAATCGCGGTTCAGATCAGTCTTCTTGAAGTTTCAATATTTAACACAAATTTGGTCTGCCACCTGGCACGATCTCCCGCGAAACTGTGACGAATTGCTTTATGGCACAAGAAAGCGCGTCACTAAATCAGGAAGAGATCCACATACTTGGGAGTATAGTCGTGATGGTGTTCAATAGTGTTAGCTATATGCATTTACCACGAGCATTCTGCATGTCTTCTTTGCTACAGGTATGGAAAATAATTACACTAAGCAAACGGTAGGGGTCATCAAAATCATGACTACAAATAAAGTGCCTCTAGTAACTTTAAGGTTGTTCGCGAACAAACGATTTTTTTGAACGGCTCTTTCCGGTGTAAGTAGGGAACCGCATCACCTTTGTAAAGGAGCCATTCTTTTCCGTTATAGCTATAAGATTCTGACTGCTTTCTTTGCAATTTCTCTAAATGAAAGACCTGCACTTTTAAGGGTTATAATGGTCTGTCTGTATTCCTGCATAAATGTCAATAAAAAAAGTGAAAAAATAGTTCTTAAACTTTTGACTGCATATTTTCTTGTGTTTCAGTGACAGCTTAACACTTTCAACTAAATATGTAATTTTTCTTTCCTAGGAAATTACATAATTGGTTAAACGTCTGAAAAAAAACCTATCTTCCCCCAAAAAACTTCAGCATATTTTCTAAAATAGCCAAAATGCATTGTAATTACACCCATTATACAATTTCGCGCCCGAGTGATTATTTAATCATTATTTATATCAATATGATTTTTTGCTATGTTGGCAATGTTGTGTCATTTTCAGGGGTCAACCCTAATTTACTTATTATCTGACTCACGAGACACGCAAATAGATGAGAAAAGAAGCCGTGTCTATTTCAAATCTGAAAATATAAAGTGCAAAAAGTCACGAGTAAATTGATGTGTTTGAGAACCAATCAGAAGTGCTTACTTTGATAGCTATAGGTTGATGCAATTAAAATATATATATATAGCCTATAGCCTAACTGAAGTATGAGCCGAACGAGAGCAAAATTAACCGGCTCTTTTTGGTGAACACTATGACACAGCAACACCAGTGGCTCCACTGGCTTAATCCACGATTACAGGTGTTACAACAGGGAAATATAGGTGAAACGTAAATAAGAGAATCCAAAACGTGCATTGTAAATGGGCAACTTCCAATGAGAGAGCACGACAGGAGTAGTTGGTTGTGTAGCCTATTAAGCTTGCTGGTGATGTTGTGGGTAGGTGCCTTCATTTACCGTACCTGATGAGGTTAGAACATGGCCCTGGCCATCGGCAGCTTTGGAACACCCGCTGGACCAACGTTTCAGTCCCATTATGCACTTGGCAGGATACAGTCTTCGATACTGTGTACTGACACCAGTTTCTGCTAATGTCGAAAATACAGAGAATACATGTTACGAGTATATTAAAGTATTCTGGGGGGTCTGCTAAATTAAGTTATAGGCTATGTGGCAGAATGAAAGTTTGAATTGGTGGTAGTAAAAAAAAAACATTAAAACAAGAGAGCCATGGATGTAGCCTAGTAAAGTCGGGAAATAAAGACATTGTGTATTCAAGTTTACAAAGCTATAAAAAATAAAAGGCGAAAGCAGCTAAAATTAGATTGAGTTAGTTAGTCCGGGTGGCCTAACCAGACAACAACAACAAAAAAGTCTCAATGTCAAAGTGCATAAACAAGAGAATGCCCGTAACCAATTTGGAACTGTCAATATGCTCAAAATTATACTTCCCTTACTTTCAGCTGTGACGTTCAGTTGAAACCATTGAGCTGTTTGTGATAAAGATGTGGCCAAAAAAGGTTGGCTTACATAGTTGGGCTACCATCTACTGAACAAAGAATGTGGTTGATTCAACATTTACCTGTAAGAAGGGTTCATGACTGTAGGGGGTCCGATTATTTTCTCCGAATTGATGTGTGGCAATGTCCCACCTGGAAACTGATAGATAAACCCAGTCCCTCGAGACATACTTGGTGAAAACATCCAAACGCAAAGAAAAACAATTGCTGCAACAGTCATTTTCTAACTTGTATTTGATCTTTTCAGTCAAAAGTATATGCTTCGCATAAGGTTCGATTTGCCAATATCAAAATCTGTTTTGCCTTGTTAATAAAAATGTAGTCAAACTAAAACTAACAAACTAAAGTAAGAACGATTACAATTGCAATGTTGCAAAGTCATTCTGTCGACCACTGTATTATAAAGGTTCGTTCCAACAGATGCCTGTATGGAGCGAGTGTGCGCTTTAACGCACTGGAGAGCTTCGGTGGACTGTCTCAACCGCTCAGCAAATAAGAGGCAGGGCAGAGAACTGGCAAATTTTGCCTAGCCCACCTAGCCATGTATGATACAATGTAATAACAGTAACCAACAGAAGGTGACCATTATCCCTCTCTCATGTTTTGCCAAAGACTACCAGCTGAAGCAGTCTACAAAATAATATAAAATAGTTTTTTTATGGGCTTTTGTTGTAACCTATTAAAACAAGATTTATACTGCCCCAAAAATGTATAAAATACAATCATGTCCACTGCCTGTTATTCTTTATGATTGCATGTATCATAACATTTATTTTGTTGTACCTTTCTTTTGGTACTTACATTACTGTATAGTAATAATGTTAGCAGTAGACTAAGTAGGCCTACTAAGTAGTGTTATAAAATCCTTGTTTTGTCGTAATACATTGAACGTTCATTACATAGTGGCCACTGCATAACCCGTTTTTGAAACTGTTATATTGCTACATCAAGTTTACAACAAATAAACTGCCTCCCTGCCAATAATCCAATATCCAACATCTATTTGGCACCCTCATGTGGTCATAGTATAGCATTCATGCTTTTGTGACTTTCCTGTGGCCAATCCAATCTAACTCTTCAACAGCAGACACCTGGACCTTCACTGGATCAAAGCTCAAATACTGCTGCTCTTTGAAGAAGAACAACTGTCCTCTGGGTTGACTGAGGGCCCTGTTGGTCTCCCTGGGCACTCCATTCCAGTCTGTCAGTCTGTAGGCGTAGTAGGTCTCAGATTGTAGTGTGCTATGGTTCAGAATATAGTAACACTAGCTTGTCCTTGAACAGCACCAGGTGGCCTAGAAGGGCAAGTAGAATGCACAGTCTGGGTGTCCAGGAAGGGTGTCCCTGCATTAGATCCAGAGTACTGTAAGTGTATTGCCACACACAGCTACCTGAACAAAAGAGGGTGGGGATGTGAATTAGGCAATGTGATCCAACAGGTAATTGTGTAGTTGCAGCTATTTTCGGCGAGAGGCTGGCAATTCAGATGGCTCTTCCACATTTGCAGGCATGGTTTACGACTACCTGGAGATCTTGACTTGCTTTTCTGGGGTACAGTCTAGAAAGGTTCACCATGGCACACTAGAATGTTGTCTTGGTGGTCTACCAAAAAAGTAAGTACACCAACAGACTAAATAGCAAACAAAGAAGTAAAGTCACACACACTCAGAAATTATCAAACACAATTAGCCACAAGATGGCGTTGCACATGTCATTACTTGCCTGGAGACTTGTTGAATTACAAGTCAAAGTACTATGAAATGGTCTATGTATTAGGGAAGATGTTTAACTCTCTCCTTTTTCTAAATTCTCCATTGAGAGTGTTAACATACATGCTTCTGATAAGTTCGGTACTCTGCCGCCATTGTATTTGGAATTTGTATAATCTTCATAGATTTTCCTTATTGACATTATTTCACGTAAAATACTGTGTGGCAGCAGTTATGCAATGGACATGTAGACACACAAGTGAATGCAAAATGCATTCACTGATCAAACATAATTTTTGTGTGGGTATCGTGCTCTACCCCTTCAGTTACTCTAGCTAACAAACCAATAAACGTTTAGGTTTGGTAATGGCATCAAAGAAGCCCGGCAGTATGAAGGTGAACCCTGAATGCATCTCAACAGTGCCCCCTTGGTTCAACTCCTAGTCCGGATGAGCAGAGCAGAAAACATCCCCTGACTGCGGGGGACCTGACCATTGTCTTGCTTCCATACAGACATGAAGTGCCCCAACACACAAGAACACTGGCTGAGTTAAAGAGAAATTTCACCTAACAAATGGTTTGCTTGCGATGAATCTGCAACCAAAAAAAAGGTCCTGGATTCAAACCCTACCTCAGCCAAGGGCCTTTCTCTGTGGAGTTTGCATGTTCTCCCCGTGTTTGTGTGGGTTTCCTCCGGGTACTCCGGTTTCCTCCCACCATCAAAAGACATGCTGCATCCTCCTACGAGTGCCCTGACCAGTCACTGCCAATTCAACTGGAGTCGGTCTGTGTGTCCTATGTGTGTGAGCAAGTCTGTCGTAATATGTTGGGTGGGCAAGTCTGGCGCAAATTGGCTGCCGTGGTATCACTCAGAATGAGTGTTGTGACTGATAGCTGTCGGTCCATTCGTTGTTCGTTCTGTGTTATTAATTGGCGACCAATTTGTGTAAAACGCTTCGAGTATCTAGAAAAGCGCTATAAACTAAATAAAATGAATTATTATTATTATTATTACTATTAATAATAATAATAATAATAATAATAATAATAATAATAATAATAATAATAATATTAATAACAATAAAATATCACAGATTTTGTGATCAGATTAAAGTGAACACCATATGCATTTAAACATTGAAGGATCTACAAAGCATACAACAGTGAATTAAAGATGCCCAAACACAATTCTGACTTCTCCTGAAGTAATTGGAGAATTATTGGGCAGGAACTGTTTCGCTTTTAAATTCATACAAGAAAATACATTTTCTAAAGAACATGATTCACAGGACTTAAACGTAAACCTCCCTGAAAGCCATTCAAATTGCAGACCAAACGTTTTTGCCCACCCGTTCTGTTATTGAAAGGTTGAGCACACATTTCCCTCAAGATCTGATAAAGCTAGAATGTCTAAAAGCGCCAATGAAAAAACACAGCAAAACAGTTTGTCTAGGTCTGTGCTGTTTTATCAGATATCTGGTAGTTTGCTTGTTTACTTGAGTGGGCCTTCGGGAAAGCCAGAGGGGCCAAGAGGATGGAAAAAAGAGCGTTGAACAATGTCTTCAGCTGCCGGAAGCAGGGCTTTAGGACAGAGCGATCTTTAGACATTCATGCAGTCAAAGGAAGCGTGACTTTCGAAGAGTTACATTAGAGGAATCTTCACATTCATCACGTGTGTGGCGTAGTTAAAAAAATATGACAGGCCAAGGGTATACACACACGAAATACCAGTCACTGAAGCCAGGTGTTTGGGTCATAAGTACAGGTAGACGTACATAGTTCCCTATGAAGAGTATTTTGTTGCCCAATTTTACCTTGACAACCAATATGCTTCTGACTTTGCTTGGTTTTATTTTCCCTCTAGTCCATTGTATGTGAGCCACATCATATGCCTAAATACGTTTCAGCCAATTAGAATGCCATTGATTTTATTCATTAGCAGCCCTTCACATATCTCACAATAACTGAGGCATCCTTCTAACAGATGTACTAATATATTTTTCTCCACCGGACCACAAACTCTAAGAGGGTTGCGCAAAGCAAAAATGTATAATGTAAGCCTACACAAAAGTCTTAAAATGCACACTTTTTGTTGTTTAGACCTGTATTAACCGTTTACAACTGTTGTCTCTCACAAATGCTAAATACTGTAAGATAGCTAGAGAGGTATGGCTGGTACCAAGTAGAAGAAAAGAGACAGAAATTCAGAGAGGATCAGATCTAGCATGTTTAGGAGGCCTTCAAATGGCCAAAAGGAAATTGCATGGGGCTCTTCCTGGGAGCATCCGGCTACAGTTTTAGTTTTAGAGATAACATAGATTACAAAATGCAAAGCATTTCCAAATAAGGTTGGAGCCCGGATGGTGGTGGCAAACAATTTCTCATCACATCATTTAGCCATGCCCGGTATGTTTGCCAGATGAAATGAGGATATCTGGCCAGCTATAAGTGCAAAGGGGAATGGGAATGGAGTGGCTTTGGGGCAGGGTTTACAGCTAATAAAATATATTCCTCCTGCTGTCATACTGCAGAACACTGAATACTGCCTTTTTAGATGCAGACCACTTATTAACAATTCCGTCAGCTGGTAGCTATATTGTTTAGCACTGAAGCTGGGTAAAGAATGCAACACTATCATCCAATTACTTGTTCATCTTTGGATTCAGACAGCTTTATTCATTCATCACCAATTACCTCTGACATCTGTCTTGAAGTACTCCCATACGCAATCATGCGGATGTACTAGCTTACTGGGGCTCACTGTTGGAGTTTCAGATATGCGGATATTTTGGACAGACGTTTTCACAGCCCAGCCGAGATTAGAGAATTCCCTAAAGAAATACATATTTAAAATCGGTTTTCTTCCACATTTCCCAAAGTTCTAATAATTCAGATGGTGCTTCTGCAGATGCATTTGGCTATGTGCTGTTTCAACATTCACATTCCACTCCAGCTGGTAGGACAGAGCTTTTCCATACAGTTAGTTTATTAAGAAAGCTTTAAAGCACTACAAAACAATAATATGAGCTGTGGTTAATACATTTTCTTTCTATAAAATAAGCTATATATAAATGCCCACAAGCCTAGTGGACTGCGGCAAGTTCTTTGTAAGTGCCATCCACTGTACGTCAGCCCCTTTTAGCCAATGCGTCCTTCACACCACACCTGGGCACAGCCATCTGGTGCCGCGAGGCTCTGTCCACCTGCCCAGTAACAGCAATATGTGTGAGCCACTGCAACTTCCTGAGGAGCAAAGACAAAAAATTGAACGTGGTGGGTGATCACGAATAAAGTTTCAAACTCAGTCTGATTTGGAGTACTTTACTTTATTTTGCCCAACATGTCAGCTGTAGCCTAAACAACTAGCTAGTTAATGTCACCTGGAAAAACATCAGTTGGAAATGAACGCTAATCTTTTCCTTTTCATGGAATCAATTTGTTGTTTTTCTAAGGGACTGCAACATTTGTTTAAGTTTGATACTGAGCAGCAACAAGCATTTGGACGTTTTGCATACTCAAAAGATTTTCAGCATCAGAGTGAGACATTATTGAGAAGGCTACATTCATAATAGGTTAATTTGGTCAGATTATCAGACTTTTGCCTTTATAGACAAAACCATTTTGCACCACGACATCTTTAGAATGTACAACATGGACAAGAAATATTACTGGATTGTTGTGCACGCAACCGCTCTATATTTGTGTGAAGTGAGTTTTAGGCATAAAATATGGCATTTCTTTTAACATAGTATTGTTACAGTAAAGGTTCTGAAATAAATATGACAGGGTAGTCTAACAGGTATTATTATAAAAATAGTGCAGTCAGGGAGTTTCAAGTCCCTGTGGTAGCTTACGTTTTTTTATGTGGGATGGTAGGGAGATGTGCCAGCTTGTTAAGTCGGATTATTCAGAAGTGCTCATCTCTGCAATACATGAAATATACAATACATGAACTCGCCCTATAGCAAGTTGCTCAGCTAATAAGAATATCAAGGAAGCTTTGTAGGCAGCTACTTACTAATTTTAAAAGAAGATTCAAAGCCATATAGGCATTATTACTGATTTATAATATATGTATAATAATTGTATTATATTAAGGTAAAACAACAGATTCCAATTTGATGATTTCCATGCAATGGAGTTGTTTCTGGACAGATAATTGTGGAGAGGGTACGACCGCTAATGCTTTTTTCCTTTTGCTGGATTGATTTGCCCCAGAGGCCAGAATTGTGTGATCATATTTCAATGCTCAGCTGGACTCAGGCAGGGAGCAGGGGATGAGATATGGGAGTCTCTAACCCAGTTAAGCCTATGGGCAGAGGATAATGCATTGGGCTCTTTTATGCACTGCCTGGGCCCACAAAATGGCTCCCTAATGGGAAACAGCCAGCCCAGCTGGCCACACAGTGGACTTTCTCTGTTCAAGTCAAACGTGACCATGTGTCCATCTGTAGAATGACATAAAGGATTAGACCATGTAGACAGGTCGTCCAGCAATGTCATGGTGCTAGAGCCTATCAAGTTTATATTTATCTCTTGAAAGGGGATTTAATAAGAACAAACCCAAATAAGTTCATGTACTGTGGCTTACAGCACATAGTCAGGCTGCACAGAATTACCCTGTGGGCAAATTATGGTTCAAGTTACATGTACACTAATTAGGAGTTCACTGTCTCTTCAGACTGCCTGCACTTAGACTATAAAAGCAGAAACTTTGTTTGGGGATAGAGAAATGCGGCTCTGTCTTCAAAGACCTTAGATGAAGAGGTTAGACTACAGAGTACTGAGGGAACTATAGTGAGATTGGTCCAAATAATTGACTAAAAGCACGCTTGCATTTTCGACCGCAGTCATATTAAAAATCGTTTCATGACCTTTTTTTAGCATTCCATGTCACACAAGTTATTGTGTCAGGCCCCTTGTAAACTTTGTATTATATTGGATTGGATAGTAAGACCCTTGAAGGAAATCTAAAGGGTAGATTAACTGGGCCTTGAGGTCAAGGAAGGCACTCATGCTGTGGTACATAGCAAACTGGGTTTTGTGAGGCAAGACTAAATGCTCTAGGCTAGGGCAACAAACCTTAATCTTTGTTTGTAGCCATTATAAAAGCTCAGTCACATTCCTGGCCTTACCTGTTTTTTTATTTTTATTTTTTTGTATATAAACATTAAGGCTAATAAAAACAATTCTCTAATAGACATTTATATTATTTGTGGGTAGTCATAAATAAAATACGGACAAAGTTTAATTTGGTTTTTCAGCACTAAGCAAATATTTAACACTTATCCGAGATGTTAAACTTTGGGACATAATAAGAAAATGAAATCAATGAATTCAAAGCTTGAAGTTTCATGTTCCACTGCAAAAAAAATTAAAATAAAGAAACATTATGTAAATTTTCCAATAATATGGCCTATACCGAGTACTTACTGCGTTTGGGTGCGCACGTATTAGCACAGGTGCACATTCTATTAATTTGGATTAGAGAAGTGCCCAGTGGCCAGAAAAAAAAGTCCACGTGTCAATTTGTTCATTTTGGGGTGTGTGTGTGTGTGTGTGTGTGTGTGTGTGTGTGTGTGTGTGTGTGTGTGTGTGTGTGTGTGTGTGTGTGTGTGTATGTGTGTGTTCTCAGATCCAATTCATAAAAAAAATTAAAATAAAAAAAACTTACACTGATGTTATTATTTTTTTATGCTTTATTCAAAATGCAATTTTCAAATAGCACCGGCAGCATAAGCATGTAGTGTGGGAATTTTAGGCTGAACTGACATTTTGTTAGCATGGATGAGTTAAAACTTTCCTCAACTTCTCTGCTTAACTTTGTCTAAAAAGGTTTTATGTAACATTTCAAAAAAAATTTAAGATTTTATACATCTTAATGCATACAGGCTACTAAGATTTCTTAGATCATTTCAAGCTCTATCCAGAATTTGGTTTTCAGTTTCTGAAAGGTTTTCTGAATGATATACCCTTTACTGAGGCATCTAGTAAATTCTGTTGAATATCTACTGCATTGCCAGCCATTGTGAGCTGTGTAGCAGCAAGCCTTTGATGATGCATTCATAGATAATCTGCCTCTGCAATAATAAAGCTAGGAACTTAGTGGACACATCTTTTAATAATAATCATAAAGAAGTCTACTAAATAAAAAAAACTGGCTCTTGTGGGACCATTAGGTCTGAGGTGGCAAATTTACATTGATGAATGTATGGGATTCTTTGTTTCCCAGTGTATTTGTGTGTGTGTGTGTGTGTGTGTGGGTGTGTGTGTGTGCGTGCGTGCGTGCGTGCGTGCGTGCGTGCGTGCGTGCGTGCGTGCGTGTGTGTGTGTATGTGGCTGTCACCCACTAATCTGTAGAGTGTCTCAGTTTGGTCAACACCCACTGGACAAACCCGCAAATTCAAAACAACCAGTTACGACGTGTTAACATTTTATTCCATAATAATAACAATACTATTATAACGTTGAATATTTCATTATAAATAAGTGATTCAGGAACACACTCATTTTGCTCATCCTATTACTCTAGCGCACCTCTGTCTCAGACTTTTCCATCTTCATGTTGTTGTTTCTGTTAAGGTTTCCTTCCTTTGGCTCTCCCTCGATTAATCTCTCGGCAAGCACTTCATTCTTAATTTGGTTCTTTGTTTCTATATCAGTCTCTTCCTGAGTGTTTAAAGATGGGTGAAGAGTGATAAACATTTATTTCCACTGTGCTTTTCACTTGTTGTTTTTTTATAATTAAACTTAAAAACAAGTAGGTTTGCTATAATACACATAATAGTCGAAAATCATAGAACCTGAGATCACAAGCTGGCAAAATGTGTGTACTCACAAAGCTTTGCACAGAGATATTTTTCTTGAGCTGATTTTTCTTGGCCACATCAATCCACACCCCTTGGGTCTTCTCAATCATCACCTCGCTGAAACTATGGCAGACAAGCTGCAGCATCGCTAGGTCACTCTCCCACATCTGAGTCGACAACCTCAGGATCAACTTCACGTCTGTTTCTCTGCATCATACCGATTAAGGCCTTTACCTCTGGGCACATCCGCTCCCCTTCATCTGGACTTTTTTCTGTTCTTCTCTTAAGTCTGTTAAATAGGCCTCTCAGACATCCATTAATTTGGCCTGGTTTTTGGCTCACAGTCTCGTCTCTTTCTTTGAGGTATCGTCTAGTGTTCAGGCCTTCCCAGATTAGCATCATCTCGTGCTCTAGGTTACTCTCTAGTTCAACCAGGCACTGATTTATCACCATCAAGGTGTGCTCCTTGGCCTTTACCAAGTGAGTCTTCCTGTACGGACTTTGCTTGCACAGGACAGTTGGGGCCACGTCCATCTGGAGTGAGATACCCTTTAGAGCGTTTACCAAGAGAAGGAGAAGAACATGGAATTTAGGAGGACATTAGACTCTTGCCCATTATACAGAAATGGTGTTGAGGATATTGGTGAAATGGATTTACAAGCAACAAGTTACAACCTACCAAACAGTTATGCATCTAAATGCTCACAAAGGCACACACACGTGTACACACACTCACTCAGCCTCAATACAGTCCTCTTCCAGAAATACAAGGCAGTACAGTGTGACTCAAATTTGAGAGTACAGGCATGATGTAAATTAAAAGTTGCATCATAACTATCTTACCAGGATGTCTTTCCCAGTGAAAGAATGAAGGGAGAGACGATCACCCTCCGTTTCTTTGTCCTTTACCTCCAGCTGTGTCGCCATTTTGTCATGATCAGCATGCTGTGCATCTGATACAAGAAAGGAAGGGAACGGATCCAACTGGTCAGATGTCTTCTGTATGATGCTTTCCAGCGGAAGAGACTGGATAAAAAAAAAAACTGCTTTCCATCGTTTTCCAAAGAGTAAAATGAAAACAGTAAATTATATAGTAGGCTATGTTTAAACATTGAGTTACTATTTTGGTTTGCAGATATGTAAAGAATATTTACTCTTGAGGACCACCTGAAGTTGTAAGAATCATATTCGCTAGCAGCACTGCAACTCATGTCTATGTACCTCAACTTCTGTCTCGGTAAATGAATCAAGGGAGAGATGATCACCGCCCTGCTGCTTGTCCTTCACACTCAACTGTGTTGTCTGTCCATCACACCCCTGAGTCCATACAATAAAATAATTAGTCTGTGCTCTGAATAGAGCAAAGCAAAAAAAGCATTGATTGTACATCTAATTTGAATGCACTTGGAAAATAAATCTAGGAGTGTGATTTTGACTGAATCTCTTGCCCATCAGAGTTCAATTTGCAGGTGGTTTAGCCTGTGTTATACTGATTAAAAAGCCTAAGTAGGCTAAAAACCACAGGATGTACCAAAGCCTAACTCAAACCTACTTGTCCTCAGATTATTTACCTACAGTATGGTTTCTACTTGTTTTAAAGAACCAATATATTAGACATGTGTGATCTGAAAGTGGTTCTAACCAGGCTTTGAGGCTCGGGATTAGCTACGATGCTGGGCACATCCCCAGTGGTGTCTTGCACAGCGTTTGTGATGACAGCCCGTCAACAAATACACCAAAATGCTTCAGCTTCACTTAATAAATTGAATGTTGTTTTTACAAAATGTGAAAATAGATTGTTTATCAAAATGGATGCCAAATGTTTTGATGTTTAAGACACCTGAGAGCACAGTGCTTATTTAAGACTATGTAAGCGCGACTAACCCTACTGCTTTATTAAGAAAATGTTGGTGCATTCTACACTATACAATTGACGTACGTTATGTCTTATATGGATCTTCTTCAAAGGCCATGCCACATTGTCTTTAGTCCTATGGACTGAAGTCCCCAGAAAACCAAAATGTGATGGCTAGTTCTCCAAATGTCTGTTCCCAAAATGTTGTCGAAAGTATTGTTACAATGCTATACGCAACTGACTTAATTTCATATGGCCTACTTACAGGCCTGGATCTTCTATGAATCTTGGCAATTGGCCACATCCCAAGTCCAGGTTTGTCTGCACAGGTGTCTTGGTGTTCTCCAAGTATGTTTGTAGTAGGCAACATCTCAATTTCTGGTTTTTCTGCACAGGTTTTGAGGGATCGTCTACGGACCTTTGCAGTTGGCCACATCTCAAATCCAGGTTTCTATACACGTGTGGTCGGTCAATATCAAACTGAATGAATGATGGCTCAATTGTATTCTTGAAATTTGGTAATTCACAAGTTTCCTTATGCTTAAAGATCCTGAGAAACACACCAAAAACCTAAAAAATAAAACATTTAGGGGCTGTAGAACTTACAAGTTTAGGGTATGCGGTCTATTTATCATTTAAATTTCAAATTGACTTATTTAAACAAAATGCTTGGAATTCAATTTAAAGCCTCTTCACTCATTGGTTGTAAATTAAAGTAAAATTAAAACTTTAACAATAATGTTCCATTAAAATGTCTTTCTGAGTCATAATGCTGTCTGAGACAACCCAAAAATGATTCCATTCATGTAATTATTATGACATCCTGCTTAACAACAGGATCAGAAGAGAACAACAAGCAGGAAAAAAAATGTAGAACATTTCTCAATAGGAATCTGAGTTATTGATTTGCAATCTGTGGTTATGCATTTTTAATATGACAAAACAGGTGAAAGATAGTCCAGAATCATTACATTAAAAAAAACACTATAACTGTACCAATAAATACCTTTAAACATTTTCTATTAACGCTTCTACTATAAGAAAAAGTATTGTGTTGTACAATACCATTACCTGATATAATATAAAAACTTTATTTAACGAAATGTAAAGCTAATTTGGAACGAGTTACGCTCTTTAGAATATCCTCTATGACTCCAGCATCATTTGGAGTTGGTAGGAGTCTCAGTAAGAGGACACAAAATAAGATGTTTGCCTAATTCTTCTTATGAGACTGGGACATACAGTATTTGGTATATAATTAAACGCAAGATTTGGGGTTGTTACAGAAACGGATTACTATCTTTATGATAAAGCTATTTTAAAGCAAATTTGCTGTCCGTTACCCATTTTTAAATTGTAAATTGCACAGCATGTTTCAAACCTAAAGAGACTCGCACTGCCTGTTTGTTAAAATAACACAAAAACTGCAGATGGCCAAACATAATTCCCTTTCTTTAATCTCATTTATAAAACAAAACAATCACATAAAAATTAAGTTCAGTGTACAAACTAACACAATTGTCTGAAACAAATTAAGTGAAATGTCAATAAAAGCAATGATCAATACATCTTTGGGTTACTAAAGACAACTGAAGACAGACCTAAAATTTATTTTCAATTTGCAACAAAAGAAACATAAATACTTAGACATTTAAGGAGATAAATAGCATCAAGTTGAGTTAAGGGACATTTGTTAACTCAAGAATGAAAATACAGGGAAATGCACAATACAGTTTAAAGATTCTGAAATATTAAACTAAACACGCTACACTTAACTCTTTCAGTGTCAGTGTCAGAATGTCCTCATATCAAATCTCTACATTCAAAGGCATCAGTTGCGCAATCCTATAACTCACAAAAATTGACCAACAATCATATAACAACATTAATGTTTTTGATGTCCATTACTTATTAACTGATCAAAAAGAAGTTGCAAAAATAGAGTATACACCCCAAATTCAAATGTTTTCTAATAAAAATTAAACCCACCCAATTGCACTTATTCCCTTGGGAGAGGACTAAAAGTCCTTTTTGGTTTTAGATTGAGAGCTGAGTCTTTACAAGTAGTTCTATACAAAAAAATACATTAAGTTATTCTTTTCAAACTGGAGTATATCTGACTGTCTATGAGGTCAAGACCCTAACCCTTTTCTGATCACTTGAACGAGAGCCTTGTATATTTAACATGGCCCCTCATACCATGGAATTAAATCCCAATGATTCTAAAATATTCTCTTTAAAAACAAGGGACTATAAACAGTGTTTCAAAGCACTGCCTGAAGTTGATAGACTTAAGTAAACTAGGGTTGAGTTCAATATTTGCTATCTCATAGAAGAGATTTGCAGGACTGAGTTCTGCTCCAGGCAGGCTCTTTTCAGTGGTGGAGCCCCAGAACACTCCTCCGCCTCCTATTTTAAAAACACAAACACCATCAGATCAATGATACACTAATCCATAATGTTCACACAAGCCTTGCAACCACGTTAATACAAAAATAGGAACATTCAATATAGAATGTGTCAATGTCTGTCAAATGTCCTTTTACAGTTAAGTTAACTTAAAGACATAGGCTACAGTGTCTTCAGGGACCTACCAATTCTTCAGTCAATGTGAAAAGAAGGAGTATGAGCGAAGAGCAAGAGTGGAAATAGGCTAGACAGTTTCAAACACAGGTTTTTGTTCAAAGTTAATCGATTCTCTATGGAGGCTATGATTTCTGAGTCAGCTTTACCATACGTTTAAGCTTATTCAACCTGGCCAAATCTCAAATGTCCTTCCTAAAAAAACCTTGAAGTTGATTCTGGTAAATATCTTATTTATATTTTGTAAAGCTTTTAAACAATCAAATCCCTTTTGAGCAAATTTGGGTATATTGTGATCACTAAAACCAATTACCTGTGCTGTGAGTGTCAGCAAGTCCTCTTTGATGAGAGTTGGAGGTTCATCAGCCAATTCAGAAGGCAAAGAAGGTTCTAAATAAAAATGTAATAAAAAAAACTGTCAACACATTTACTGTTTAAACAAAACATATCTTATAACAATTGAAAATTTGATTTTATTTCATCTCACTTTTTATTACTTTATTTTGAGGGATGCAGAATGTTTTCTTCAAACATTACACAATGTCACTGAATTACTTATTCTTTTGCTATTATAGGCCCTACTGGCTAAACACAATTCATAAAATGTATCTTTTGGCCAATCAGTGAATTTCCTTTGGACCTTGCTTTTCACAATAATCGTATATAAACTTTTTATTCTATTGTCTTTATCATATACACATATTTAGCTGTTTACATCGTTAAAAAGTAATAAAAACATCTTGTAATATTTGGGGAATACAGTTTATTTCCTGAGTTTTAATGACAAAATGTTAGCTATAGCATGGCAAACTGCTTTGATCAATTCTTAGTGTGCCATGACTTGTAATAAGAATAACAAATTTCAGACAGACTGAAAAACATTATAACTATTTATGTAATATCAATAGACTAGCAACAGAACAGAAACAGCAATAGACCTTCACTGAAAATATAACTTGTATGACAGCATCTGAAGGGCTGGTGCTGTTCAGAAGGCAGAGGAAGGTATAATACTTTGAAGGTTCTTGCTATCAGTATGTTTTGTCAACCTCTATTCATTTCAAATGAAGTTTGGTATTGTAGCCCCTTTCGTCAACATCTGAAAATGTGTTCTTAAATTATTTGACATCTTAATATAATAGGTAAGAGGCTTTAATAACTCAAGATTACTTACTCACATTTATGCTACCGTACCAAATTATACGACCTAAAAAGTAATGTTTTGACGGGTAGGTTTCCCAACGTTGCAAACAGGATATCAATACATAATCTTAATGAATTCACACACATACAGTATAACCCTTATTGAGCACTCCAAACATATGTCAGAGTAGCTGATGGTGTTGTAAGGCTTTTCAAACTTCTTAAATGAAGACAATGAGTGAATTAATCACTGTCTCTACTCTTGTGAGACAATAGCAAAGAGAATGAGATTAGTAATGATATGACATGCTTAGCCATGTGCCTTTGTAAAAGGATTTCAGTCTCTATTGTCTCTTACCCTCCATGATCTCCTGTCCCAAAGTAGGTGGTTGAGAGTTGTCTGTGCGGAAGTCAGATGTATGAGCAGGGCTGACTGGCTCACTTGGCTGGGGGCTAGAGTTACTGCTGCTGTCTGCTTTGGCCTGATACATGTCAGATAGCGAGCTCTGGTTACTGTTTTCATCTGAGAAGGAAAAAAAATAAGCAATGCAAAGCAACAGTCTTGTAAAGGAAGTTTTGTCACCCACACATCTTTAGCTACAAAACAAGTTTCACAACTCAATATAATGCAGCCATTGAGAGCCTACCATTAAAGTCCAGCAGGCTTGAGTGTGTATTTGCTGATGCTGGTTCTGTGGAAAAGTCATTCAACTCCCTTGTTGGTCCAGTTAAAATCTTATTTTCTTTCTGAATTAGGAAAGGAACAAGTATGTAGAGTTACAAAATATCAGATTATATTTACAAGCGAATTTAGACATGTACACTACAGTCTATGACACATGCATTTAAATTTTTTACATAGGTTTTCATCACCATGAGGCAAACAATGAATACAGTTTTCCCTGATTACTTTCTCAGTCAGGGTGCTTTCATACTTTGGCAAAGTTTGAATAATGTTAAAGTGAGTTTCTTGATTTGCTAAATATATAACAGATCAAATACACAAACAAATATAACACATTCACATTATAAATGTGCTAAACTATTTCTCAGCTTTTCTATCTCCTAAATACTATTATCCTTATAATGTAAATGCAAGAAAAGCCTTTTGACGAAGATTTTGATTAAAATACATCAGTGTTTGAGATAGGAATCTTCTGTTATGTTCACTCCTAACTTAGTGATGCACATACATTTAAACAAAGGGTTCTGTATATAGAGCTGAGACAGAGGAGAAATTTGATCAAGCTGCAATTCATTTCACCTAACTTTTTGATGTAAAGATTGACAGCCTGTGACGGGTACCTCTTTGGTGTCTATCACGGGGACCCATTTGAATATTCTCAAAGATGTGTCTCCAACAGTCACCCATTTCTTCTCCCTGTAAAAAGTATTGTACCTTTGTTATTTAAATAAATGTTTATTTTTTATTTTTTAGAAATGACACTTCCGAAGGGAACATTAAGAGATGCTGTAGAAAATGTAGCTCTTGTAGGACAAGTTTCGCTATGGTGCCACGAATTGATACAAAAATATGGCATAACATAAGTGTTGCCTATCTCTGAAATGACAAGTATGATAGCCCTGGCTAACTAATTAGCTTGAAATAAGCTTTGCCTGGCTCACACAAGGGATTTAGCTAGCTTTTCTAGGCTGGAAGCTACCCATTCATTCTCATTGGTTGTATTCTGTGTCTATCAATGTCATAGTAGTCGGTACACAACACGCCTCTTCTGTCGCTGAACTTTCTGTTTGGTGGAATCTTACGCCACAGATACTACTCTCCGTACTTACCATCTCCTAACCCGTTCGATGGCCGCCATCACCTTCTTCATATCGTCTTTGGCCCGACTTCGGGTCTCAGCTCGAACTGACCGCCCTGACATATTTGTGGATGCTTTTTTGCTAGCTAGTAGCTATGTGCTCCTGCTGTCGCTACTCCGACAAAACTGCCTGTTTCGTATTCAGTTGTTCAACCCTCACTCGCGTCTTGTTCTCGCGAGCATTTCAATACCCATTCACCTCTTGCTTTTACAGGACGCCCACGGCTAATTTTCATGTTTCTGCATCCAATGACCAGCAGGAGTCCCTTGTTACTTGCTATAACATAATAACAGGACTATTTGACCTTTTTCTTCAGGCTCGTCTTTCTGATCTTGTAACGTTTATCGTATAGTTAACATACCATGCATATGCATTTAGGAGGAAATAACACATAAAAATGCCCTGGGTAACCAAACATTTATAGAATTATATTATGTGTTTATTCAGTTTTGCAAGTGTGTATAGTGTGCATAATGAATTACTCCAAACTTTTCATATGTTGAAATTGACAGCAGTAATTGGTCTTACATAACATTTTCCCCAGAATGTAATATATTATTTATTAGGTTTGAAGAAAACGCTTGGACACTTTAAAAGCCTGCAGTTCTGGCCCATAAAATGGAAACTGCTCCTGGTGTAGGCTAGTTTTTAGATTTAAACTTATTGCTTGTCACTTCATCTTCTCTTACACCTTAGAATAAATTATGTTTTGTAGTTGACAATCTTACCCGATTTTGTTCTACAGTTATCAGAATCATATCAGTTAATGAAATAATATCCAATTCAAAAACTATATAAATATTATCCTCATAAATAATGGTATGTGCTTTAGCTTTACTGTAGAGTAAAACAAAATTCAGACTGAAGCTAAATTTCATAAAAACAAAATGTTTATTCAAACACTTTTTTTTTAAAACTGAACACAATCAACCACAACTCCCAGACAGGTCACAATGCTAGTCATTTCAGGAAGAAGCAGGGAAAAAGTAAAGAACAAGAAAATCTGATTAGCCAAGTGAGAGTCATGTGGTAAAATTCCTCAACCATTTATTCTCTAGTCCTTGGGTGTAGCTAGCACAGCGTCCAGTGCACTCTGTGCGTCATGTATCTGCTGTTGCAGCCTTTCCTTCATTGATTCATTCTGGGCCTTCTTCATCAGAGCCTGCATGTCCTTGATTGCTGCCCGGTAGCCAGTCGCATTGTGGAACACGCGGATGGCCCTGTCCCCGCTGGATACCAGGAAGCGGCTGTTGATGTCAAACCTTAAGTCAGTGATCTCTTGACTGTGGACACCGCTGAATTCCTCTTCCAGCTGGCCAGTAGCTGCGTTATACATGGCCACACTGCAGCCATTGGAGATGGCAACCACACGGGCGTCTGGGGACAGGGCAATCAAGCTACCCTCCGACGACTGGCATGGAACCTTGTTCAGCAGATAGGGGTCCTGTTGCTTTTTGTACTCCACATCTGTGTCCCACAGACGCCACGTCCCATCTTTGGACACGGTGGCCATTCTGATGCAACGCAAAAGGGAGGTAGAAAGGCGGATATAAAGAATTTGTGAAAACTTATTTTATTGTCAAGATTATAGATTCAGAATACATTTTTGTTACATTATGAGATCTTACCTCCGTGAGTCATTGGAAAATGCAAAGGAGTGGACACCAGCTGAATGACCCTTAAGGTCAAAGGCTCTTGTCACCTCTTTGAACTCTCCACCTTTTCCAAAGCAAACTTCCCAAACTTTTACATCAGTTGTGAAGCCACACGATGCCACAAACCTGACAAAAGAACAATAAACATTCACACCATTGAATTGAATCAACCCATGCCATGCCATAGAGGGAGCTCACTAAGGAAACCGATTGACCAGGCAGCAAAATCCATCGAAATAGTACAAAAACTAGATAGATGTATATAGATAGATACAATGTAGTGTGGCAACCCACCATTAAGGGGATACCAATCCTTGGTTTGAGAATCACTGCCTTAAAAGTATTAGGATATTGTTTGGATATTGACTTGATGGGAGTTCAACTGACCTGCCACATGGTGAAACAGCAGCATATGAGTTGGTCATCTGGTTCGTATTTATAGTAGCTAGTACCTCGCCTTTAAGATCCCAGATGATGATGCAAGTGTCAGTGGAGGCACTCATGATAAACTTGCCTGAAACACAGGAATCAAATGGAATGCACGACCTGGCATTACATCCGTTAAAATATAGTCCCAATGCATTAACGTTTGGCTTTGGTGAGGATTTATTCAACCGTCAATTGTTATTTTATATGCTAATAAAGACAGCTTCTTATTGTTGAATATTAAAAAATGCAGTGGTTGTACCTGTCTCTGCAATGCCAATGTTGATGACACCGGCCTTGTGTTTTTGAGGGAAATCTTCAGGAGCAGCTTTGAAAGTGAAGGACCCATCCTCCTTCTTGATCATCTTATATATGCGAATAGTGTCTCCATTCGCCAACCATGTTATAAAGGCCCTGAAAACATAGGGAATAATTAGTAAGTGAGGCACAAAACACTTAATGATGGCATGTTTTCTAGTTTCTCTTATATTTGTGTATACCGTGAGTCCGGGCTAAATCGGACCAACGTGGCATGATCCAGCTCAACGTTGGCCCTTAGACACTTGTGTTCCCGTTGATGGAAGTCCTTAGTGCTCCAGATCCTGACAGTGCGGTCGTCAGCACATGAGGCCAAGTATTTTCCATTGCTACTAAAATCGAGGCATGTCACATCACCACTGTGGCTCTGAAATGATAAAGGAAATAGAGACATGAGAGTTTATTTAAAGGATTCATTTATTATTTCATTGTGGCAGAAGCTAATGTCAGTGGGTTTACTTAGAATTGATGCTACACACGTTATCTTTCAGGTTAAAAGGTTGAGATTTTAAAATTGCCTGCCAAGTTGGTACCTTCTGAAATTTACTAGACTGCATTTTATGGCTTGTCTTGATAAAGGGGAAAAGATAAGATTGTGCTACGATTCAAATTGATTGTGGTACAGATATCAGGCTATGGCCTGATCTACCTTTAAAGAGGCTGCTAGTAGAGGGTGGCTAAAGGTATGCTGCTGGCTCTTCTCCTTGCGAGGACGCTGCTTTTCTTGCTTCTGTTTTTTAGGGGCAGATCCCTTTGTAGCGTTCTTATCAGCTGCAAGAGAGCATGAGGCATGTTAAAAAAAATATAATCAAAAAACAGATATCTACACGTCGCCTATCTACACACAACTGGCAATGACCAGTGTTATCCTGACAGTCACTATATCTCCTTTCAAAAGGGCTCTTTTTAATTCTTTGCTACGTTGCTCATGCATTATTTATTCAAAGTAGTTAGTTGGCCGGTGGGTAAGTTACAAGCAAAAAGTGTACACAGTATAACCCATGCCATAGCGACAAGAATAATCCAACAAAACAGAAGCATGACGTCGAACTTTGCCTTTGGGAAGCTTTCTGTAGTGAAGTAGAAAAGTAGCAAGCTAACTTACCAATTGATTTTGTTGTATTTTCTATTTGTTCTCTTATTTCCCCTTTCTGTTTACCGACTGCGACAGCAACCAGAATGACCAGAGCGCCTATTACTAATGTCAAGGCAATGAGTGCAGCTATTTCCATTTTTGTTGGTTTGTGCCACGTTAGCACAGAATGACAAGAAAGGCAACTTGAATCTAACTAGGCTTCTAGGCTAACCAACTAATATGCTAATAACCCACTCGGACAGATGTGTATATTTGCATTTGCAATACTCTCGAATTAACGCAAGTAGTTATTTTAAGTTAGTATACTTTTTTTGTAAATATCAGTTACTTTTTTCTTTTAAATGTAATGTTACAGAAGAACAACTCATTCGCTTCCAATCTAAGTAAAATCAGCAGCATTTTCTAACGTAAGTCAATTCGTTGAGTTCCGACAAGGCGTAAAGTACCAATTAGATCAGCAGAAACGTGGGTGTCGTAAAATATTGATGTACCTTCTCCTTGCTTAGTACTGCTGTAATCACAGACGTGTTATGTTAGCGAAGTAATTTTCCATTTCAAAATTACTACTAAATTTAGCTAGAGTAATGGCTGTATATGCGAAAGCTGCTGAGATTCTGGAGAAAGTAGAGAGGAAACAGGGTGCTGTAAAGACATTGGTGTACGACAGCAAATTTCAGGTAAGCTAAACTGGCTATCGTTAAACCAGTTTATTGACAAACAATCAGTTCCGCCGGATTATGTAATATTTATGTTTGTACGCACGCTCGCGATCATTTGTGTGTCTGGTGATGCGCGACTTTAATGAGCCTCTTATCTAACCGGCAGAATATTAAACAACTCTTTGCCTTGGTGTGCGAGACTCAAAAGTTTTCATCCATCCTCCAAGAAATTATAGACTCCACCAGGCTACTCAAACAGACCAAGCTTAAAATTCATGTAGCCAAGGTAATCTGAAGTGGCAAATGTCTTTCTCATCGCCAGTATGCCAAATTATTCCTTCAATAAATTACAATGCAATTGATCTAGTGAGACATGGAACCATGTCAAAGGAAAGTTAACTTATTGTTTGTTGTTATCCTCAGGTGTTGGTGTATGACTTAATCATTGGTCAGGGTCTGAAGTGTGGGGGTGCCTGGAAGGCTCTTATGATGAAGCATCGCTGTAGACTTGAGTCAGCACTGGCCCGCATGAAAATCAAGCAGAAGGTCAGTCGAAACCAGGAGCTACTCCCTGCCAACCTCCAGCTTCCTGAAGGTAGGCTTCATTAGTTCAGTTGCTAACTTTCCAGCTAAGCTGCAAACCTAAAATAAATCGATTGGTAATGTCCTAGCTGTTTCCCTCAAGTTTCCAGTTTTCCCTCCTTAGGTGACCAGCTTCCAAGGTATGTGCGTGTAAACACTCTGAAGACAACTGTTGAGGATGTTGTTGATTATTTCAAGAGAGAAGGGTTCTGTTACCTGGGCCAGGCCCAAAGGTGGGTTCAGAGGGTGTTCAAAGATATTAGTAACTGGACATGTTTGAGGAATCGTTAAGTACTGCATACGTGATATCAATTCAGATATGATTTAAATCCTGCTTAGGCTCGATGACTTGCTCCTAAAGGGGAAATCATTCGTAGGAGACCTACACCTCTCAGACCTGTTGGTGTTTTCTCACAAGACCGACTTCCATGAGCACTACCTGTATAAGGCTGGTCACATCATCCTTCAAGACAAGGTAAGGGTTTAGTGGGGCTATGCTTTGATTCTTCTAAAAAGATCTGCCCTGCTGACTTTCCTTCCCTCCCTTCATTATATTTAAGGCAAATAGCACATACTTCTGTCTATCTGAAATAACAGATAGATAGATACATTCACATCAAGATAATTCTAACCAGTTAGTTAAACTAGTGCATTACTATTACCCAGCTATGAGCGAGGCTCCATGCAGGTTAAACTTATCTATACTGTACATTATTGGATGAGTAAGAAAAAAGACTACATGAAATCTTACTGTTGAACAAGTGATCATGATTCAAACAGTACTCTGCATTGATTTGACCGATAAAATCACGTTGTGACCTATTCTGTGGTTATCAGGCCAGCTGCCTCCCAGCTTACCTTCTCAACCCTCCCACGGGTAGTAAAGTCATTGACGCCTGTGCCGCACCTGGAAACAAAACCAGCCACCTTGCTGCCGTCATGAAGAATAAAGGGTAACCAGAAGACTTCCAAACTCTGTTAATTTTTTAAGTTATTGTCAGCTAATTTTACAGATCAAACGATTCTAACTATTGCACTAAAAAGTATTGCATTGTTTGTGTAACTGTCCTTTTTTGAAGTTCAGAATTTAAACAACCCCTTAACACATGTCTTGTTTGTGTTAAAGGAAGCTGTTTGCCTTTGACCTGGACGCCAAGCGACTGTCAACCATGTCAACTCTCCTGCTCCGAGCCGGAGTCACCTGTCAGCAGTTGGCCAATCAGGATTTCTTGAAGGTGGATCCTGACAGCCCGCAATATAAAGATGTGGAGTATATTCTATTGGACCCCTCATGTAGTGGTTCAGGTAATGCAAATATACAATTTTTGCACAATGCACCCATCATAACCACAGTTTGTCATCAGGGCTTCTAATTTTGTGTATCTGAGATGACTCCATAAAGTCTAACAAATATATTGTTTTGTCTGTTTCAGGCATGGTGTGTCTGCAAGACAATGCCTGCTCCTCACAAGAGGATGAGCAAAGACGTCTGAATGGTCTGGCTGCTTTTCAGCTGCGCTGTATGAACCACGCATTGAAGTTCCCCCACTTGCAGCGCTTGGTCTACTCCACCTGCTCCATCCACACAGAAGAGAACGAGCAAGTGGTGGCCGCCTGTCTGCAAAACAACACCAGCTTCAGGTAAAATCATTGTTAAATTAGGCACCCTTTACCATAGGGTGCTAGAAAGAACATGTTTCTTAGCCAAAGGTAGGATTTAAATCTACAATGATTTCAAAACATTACAATAAATAAAATAGGATAAAATAAATTACCCTTGAACGCAATATTTTTGTTTGGTCAGGAGAAGTACATTGTTTTTGAACCAGGAACATTTTTATAATTGTCCCTGGGGTAACTATTATGTTTTTTATTCCACAGGCTGGTTCCTCTGCTTCAACAATGGCCAGAGAGAGGCCTGGCACCTCTGACCCAATGTCTGCGAGCTAGCCCCACTAAGACTCTTACTCATGGCTTCTTTGTGGCTCTACTGGAGAAGCACACATCAAAGAGTCTAACCCTGGAAAGAGCTCAAACAATGTAATTACCAGTATGAAATGAAACTGAAGTTAAACATATAAATACACACAAAGACTCTAGAATTTTAAACTATGAAATTCTCTTCTGAGCGTAGAACCCTATATATGCAATAACTAATTTGTGCTTATATTTCAGAAACATCCTCACAGAATTGAAAACATGCCGTCCTGCCATTAAGGAGAAGCCAATAACTGAACAGCCCAGTTTTTGCCCTGAAGACTTGGTGAACCAGTGTGTAGAAAAGCAGTTAGACAGCATGGTAAACAAGAAGAAAAAGAAGAAGAAAACAAGATAAAGAATGTAACGAAAATGGATTTACTATAGTTTGTCTTTTGTCAAATTTTTGGAATAACAACAAATATATAGTTTTTTTTTTATCTGGACTGACATTCTTTCAAACTGTTTTTACATAATGAATTTAAGTAATATTCAGTAAGTCTAAAGATACAAAGATGGTTTTCTAGCTCAGTCAGTTTACCTACAATCAAGAGGTAATCAGTGTGCATGTACTGGCAAGACAGTTACATTGTAAAAAATTGTATTGGCCAGCGGTTGGAGCAAGGAATGGGCAAAGCTGTATTGCAAAAATAAAATACATTAAATAAGTGATAACATTTTATTTGATTTTAGTCCCTTTAAGGGTACGTCGAAAATATCCCTGCTAATGCATGCATTTTATGTGGATTGTTAGCGGATTTTAAATGAGGACGCAAGTAAACATACAGAACACTGAGGAACCATGTTCATCACATTTTTATTCAAAACCAGAACATTTCAAGACAAAAGGGATGTTATAACACACACTCAACCTTTCTCTTCACTCTAGTATTCTCAATAGGGACATGTGAAATGCAAGCATCTGTGACAATACACACACACAAACATAATATAAACCCCTGGATAATAGCCACACAAGCTAGCTATATCACTCATGACATTTAGGTCTAATACTTTTTTTCTTCGTCTTTAACAAGGAATGAAGTTGATATTTTGACTATTATATGGATTAATTTATACGAAGGTCTGGACGTGATAAGGTATGGCCATAGTTTTCTTGTTTTGATTTATATACTGAACTATTAGCTATTTAGTTACAAAATAAATTAGTGTTTTCTTGATAACAAAATAGGCTTAAGACATACCCCCTTTCATTAGGAAACTGGTATACAAGCACAAATATACCAATATATATTTATTCCCAAATAAAGTAAATTCAAGCTCACTGTAATAAAGTATATTGTGCTTACCAATTTTAAGACATTTAACATTTAGGGCTTTAAAATGGTCCTTGACTAAAGGTATGTTTTAAAGCAGATCTTCATGAAAGGTTAAGCACATTAAGACTAGGTTTAATACGACCTATAGAGCCAGACCATTTCCAAATTTCCTATTAGAAATGCTTTAAGATGAGTGCTTCAGTACCAAAACTGCACTCTGCCACTGAGATGTAAATACACAAACAGTGTAAAACTAAAGAGCCCTTAGTTCAGATGCACTCCATTAAACTAAAATGGATGTAAAGCAAAATATAAATTACCCATATAATAACGTACATAGTAACATTATCAAATGAGGCCAAATATAAACCATAGATTTTCTTAAAATGAAAAACAAGTAAGTGTACCGGCACAACAGACACATGTTCATTTCAGTTGACACACACTGTCAAAAGTGACATAGTCTACACACCACAATTAGTTTGCCCAACTTGCACGGCTGACAATGAAAGACAGCAATCGCATACCTGTACACTCATAAAAAAGTTGAACTCTTACAAAAGGAAACTTTGAGACTTTTATTCCACTATTGCAATACGGCCGGGTAAAGTGTAACAAATTAGGAAAAAAGTCATACATTTAATAACTATATATTGCCTCAGTGAGCCAAGCTGGGAGGAATTTTAAAAGGCAACATGCTTGAATACAAAAATAAAGTTTGTGCGCATTTATTTTTTCACTTTTAGCATTCGTTGCCACTTATAAACCAAATCATGCCCTACATACACACATTCTCACCTCTTACAATCACTAACTGGCACAACCAGGAGATTATTTTCCGGCTAATATTTATTCAAATTAATTTCTCAAATACGGGGCAGAGCAGCTGATTCAGCACTGAAGGTAATTTTATCCATGGTTTGCAAAATTAAAGCGCACAAAAACAAGTTTAATTGGATAATTTCCCCTTCAGTTCCTTTAGTCCTGAGTTTCAATACAGCATTTATAACAAGACCACCTCTCCTGCTTTCTAAATTTAAGAATCAATTTAAAATGATAACACATTCATCAGTAAATTGTTTAAAAAAGTTCAGACAAAGAATTCTAACCTCAACCCCAGTTAGCATCCAGGGAAAACCATGTCCGGCACTAACATTATGCCGCCATTCACCACTTTGCTTCCTCCAATCTAAACTCACCAAGGCAAATCTAGTAACAAGCAAAAGCACCTAGAAGACCTGGGGGTGGGATCAATCATAAAAAGGATAAAAGAGAATGGGTGTATGTTGAAACCTAGGCTCAAGTATGCATTTACTTTTAATTAACACCAGGATGGCTGCTTGCAAGCGAGCATCAGGTGCTATTGATGCAGTCTGTCGGCATATTCAGTAGACAGATACACCGGTTATGATACGGCGTCACACGTCTCTTATGTGCGTGATACAACTAGTAGGACAATGGGGAATAGATGGAACCATGACACGTGCACTAATATTCAAAAGTAAATACTCAACCAAATCAGATTTAGATTAGTCATTAGCAGGGTTCAGTAAATTAATAATAATAGCTAAACCAGGGGTTCTCATGCTATGCTTGGATTTAGGCTTGAATCTACCTCATCTCTAAACCAGTGGGAAAACAATAGGGAGAGATTCTTCACAATCCTTTAACAGTGCCAGACGTATTTGAATAGTCCCTTTTCTCAACAATTACATCATGAGCAAGAGGGTCTAGGGAGAGGTAGTCAAGTACAATTGAACACGATAATATTAACAGGTGGTAGTCCAGAGATCGTTCCACAGGTCAAAATAGAATGAATTGGCTTTGGTTTTCAGCACTCGTCCTGGGCAGACAGTTTTTGGGGTGTATGTTTAGATACCAGGTTACATAAACAATATGTGACATCAGCCCCCATACTATCGCGGTAGTCTTCCCATTGTGCCATTGGGTAACTTGTCAAAATTTGAAAGATCTTTCTAAAGACTTGCCATACAATAACAAACTCTTTCCAACACAGCAATGTTGCCCTTTAAGTGCAGACTCAGCATATTCAATAATTGCTATTTAGCCAATTATTTAAAAACAACTCTTCACAAGTAAACCAAACATTATTCAGTTTAAAAACATCTCCTGTATATTTGGACAGCAGGTAACATGTGTAGCTTGAGGATACATCAAAATAAATCTTACATGAGCCCTATTTTTTACAAGAGGACATTGGTCATGTTCAGAACGATGGTCAGCCGTGATACATTTGGTAACATACAGCCCCTGATTAGCACTTTACACTTGAAACAGAAGATCTTGGGTAGTTGAACACATATTGGTCCGGAATAACTACCACTTTTTTAGAACTAGAACAAAAGTAATGGAGCTGGGACACGTGGATAGGTTTGGATATGCTTTGCTTTGAGTCAAATAGTCTTTCTTTCTCATTTCAAGTATAATACATTGTATTGTTCCATCTTCTAAACTCTTTGTTCCCTCACCAGGAGCACTGTTACATCAGCAGAGCACATCCCGTTGGTGGTGGAGGGGGTAAAACTCCTGGAGCCCAAAGCTGGCCAGCCCAAGCCAGCCAGAGGAGGAGTATAACAGGGCCAGGCCAAGCAGTTTATGGTCTAAGACTTTACAATGGAGAGCCAGGTAAGTCAAAGCGGCTGCACTCGTAGCAGTCACAGCAGTTCATCTCCTCCGGAGGTCGTGTTGGGCATCTCCAGCAGTGGCAAGTCGACAGGAGCTCCCTTTACTTCTTCCTGGGGTGCTGCCTCCGGGCCTGGAGCCTTTGGCGAGCTCCAGAAGGCTTGGACCCTGCACCGATGGAGAAGGAGGGGGTCGATGGAGACCCTGCTCATAAGGATAAGAAAACACTGGATATTAATGCAGTGCAGCATACGAGCCATGAATGGGACCGAAGGCGAGAGGGTCAGGGTTTAATGATGTGAAAATGTTTTTGTTTAGTACTTACCAAAGGTAGGGGGCGCAACAGGGTTAAAGACTTGGACAGGGGTTCCTGGGGTTCCAAAATGTATAGGACCTGCAGCGACACTTTGGCCAAAGGCCGGGGTAGAAGTCCCTGTAAGAAAGACAGCAAATTTAGAGCATACAATCAGCGATCTGACACTTTTCTCAAAGGCCAGTGCAGGTTAAATTTAACTGCTTATAGTAATTAAATGTGCTAGAGCAACATTTCCAGAAAATATGTATTTTTACAATGTTAATTTTAGATGTTTCTTTCCAACCTCTACACATCGGGCTGTCGGAGCTTAGCAAACTAACAACATTATTTATTTATAGTAACGGGAAATAAAGCTAATTTCTACTTTGGTGTCAAGTTTATTCAGCGACTTAAATTTTGTGTGACAGTTTGGGGGGGGGGGGGGGTTAGGGTACCTGCACAGCAAAGTACAAGGTTATAAATCTAAGAAGGAAGAGCATAAACACAATACTCACCAAAGGCTGGCTTGTCAGTAGCAGCAGTTCCAAAGTTAAAGCCTGGCGTCTGTGTTGCAGGATTATTGGAAATGGGTGTTCCGAACTGGGCGCCTGAAATAGCTGCACCAAAGTTAAATCCACCAGAGGTAGGCTGAGCAGGGGTGGCTGGACTCTGCTGCGCAGACACACCGCCAAAGCTGAACGTGGGTGCAGGGAGTGTGCCAGTAGTCTGAGAATTAGTACCAAAGGCAGGGGCGGCTGGGGCTGCAGATGGATTGGTGGGGTTGCCGAATGCAAAACCAGTGGAATTGGCTCCAAATGCCAGTTTGGCTGGCGTTCCAAAAGTTGTGGCCGTGGTGGTAGCAGCTCCGCCGAACGTAAATGGAGCTGGGGCAGGAGTAGGAGAGGGGGCAGCGACTGCCGCTGCAACACTCGCTCCAAACCCAAAGGGTTTTGCCACCGTTGCACCAGGGAAGGTTGACGCTGCTGGGGATTCAAATGTCGACTTGCCAAAAGAGAAGGTGGACTGGCTTGCAGGAGCGGCAGCTGTGGTCGTGGTTGCACTTGTCATGCCAAAGCCCCCAAAAGATGCTGTGGTAGCGATCTGGGCCGAGGAGGCTTGGCCGAAGGAAAACGCCCCCTGTGTATTGGCTGGTGGGGCAGGCTGTGTCGTGGCAGGGGTGGTGGTCATCGCTCCGAACGCAAAGGCGTTGTTACTGGTGGCTGTGGTAGGGGCCGTTGGGGCGACAGAGGCTACAGTAGTGACAGCTGCCCCGAACTGGAAGGTACTACCTGTGGCAGGGGTGGGTGCAGCTGTTGACACAGTGCTTGTTGTAGGCACAGCACTCCAGTTTCCAAACAGGGACGTGATAGCTGGCTGGGCTGCTGGGTTAGTGGTGGCGGTGGTAGAGGCAGGGGTACTAGCGGTACTATTGGTCAGACCAGTGAACAGTGAGAGGGTAGGTGCTGCTGTGCTGCTGTTGGTTAAGCCACCAAACAGTGAAGAACCACTCACGGTCAGGGAGGGAGCTACGGGGGCAGCTGGGGTGCTGCAGGGCTGTCCAAAAGCACCGCTGACGACGGCACTTCCAAAAATGGGCTTGAAGGTGGAGACTTCCGGCTTGCTCTCTGCGACAGAGCTGGCTGGGGCTGGGGCTGGGGCAGTGGTGGTGGCGCCAAAGATTGGCTTGAACACCATCGGGTTGCTGCTGATGGCGGAGCCGATTAAGGTGGCCGGGGTTGAAGTCAGGGCTGGTGAAGAGGCAGCAGAAGAGGCAGGGGTGGCCGATGGGTTCACCAGTCTAAACAGCCCAGCTCCACCCAGGGTGGGAATAGTGCTGGGAGGCTTAGCGGGCTGAGACAGCACTTGTGTGAAAGCTGAGACCATGGTGCTGGCCGGTTGGCCAATGGATGCAGGGGTGGGTATGGACATGGAAGCTGGGGCAAGCAATGTGGCAGCGGGCTTCAATGCTGCACCACTTGGGCCTGTAGGGGCTATGGTTGCCATCACTGGTGTAGCGACAGACAAGACTGTGGACAAAAAAAAAAAATAAGCATGCTTACAATCAATGAGTCAAAAGCCAACAACATCCAGGCGTATAACACGTGTTTTTGTCTACATCAAACACATAGACAGACCTGCAGCAGTAGTGGAGCTCATTGAAGTACTCGTTAGAGGGTTGCTTGACATCTTCATCAGAGACTCTAACAGAGGATTGGAAGCGGGGGCAGAGACTGGAGCAGAGGCAGGGGTGGGGACCGGAGCAGGAGTGGGGACCGGAGCAGGAGTGGGGACCAGAGCAGGAGTGGGGACCAGAGCGGGGGCAGGGGTGGGTACCGGAGCAGGGGCATAGGCAGGGGGCGCCGGCCTGCTGGTCGATACTGGGTCGGCAGTGCTTGAGGGTGCGGGGTCTAAGTTGATTATGGGGATTGGTGCCACGACGCTGACAGGGGTTGACGCTAAGGGAAGAGGGGCTGCCAAAAGGCTACTCAGAGTTGGGGTGGGATTGGAGGACGAGGTGGTAACCACTGGAGCCGGAGCCGGGGCAGGCTTCTCTGGCTCTGGAGCTACAGGTGAGAGAAATTACACAAAAACAGCGTGGATTAAGGAGATTTGCCTTGTGAACATGAAATCAAATCTGTGTGATAAGTCACATTCACGTCGACACTTCTGCCATGAAGCTACACCTACTTACCAGGTTCTTCCAAGACCTTCTGGATCTGACATAGGGCAGCTTTTTTCTCCTGGTCAAGGTCTTTCACAGTGATGGTGTAGCCCAGCTCTGGGGGTGGTGGCTGCAGAAGTAAAACCAATGTTCACACATCAAAGAGTTGTGGTTACCATATCACTTTTCTATAACACTGAAAGCACGCCATTTGTTGATATCAAAATGGCTTGACGCTTTGCAAAATAACTCACCAAAGAGATTTGGTCTCCGCGTCGGCTGGTCACTAACGGGATCTTGCGTTTACGCTTCCCTCCACTACCTGCAGAGTCGGAAGAGGCTGCAATCGGGACATCAGGTGCCGGCGTCGACCTCCCTGCAACAAGACACAAACACTTTAACACACCGAATGGTTGTGCCCGCACTTTTGTAACCAAAACCCCTGAAATAATATAAATCCCATGGAAACAAAGAGGAGATTAGTGACTACATAGGTAAATATACTGAAATAAGTTGTGGCTTCATCATTCCTATTACACATAATTATTAACCTTTAATTTAACCAACCAGGTCAATTAAGAACAAATTATTTTTTACAACGACAGCCTTGCAAACAAATAAAACATTACAAGCAAAAAATACATACCACACAAGGTACAAAAACGACAGCAGCAAACCTTCTATTGCTCAAATGACAAACACAGCCAAAGCTATACCAAAGCACTGGCAAAACTTCTAAAACAGGGAACTATAGCGCCACTTTGGAGCAACCTACAAATTATATCTTTACATGCTCATGCATAAATCATCAGTAGTCAAGACTGATAGGAACTGCCTTACCGGTGTTCGTTGCGAGCTCTGTTGTTGTTTTGTCAGACCTCACAGACGATGCAGAGCTGGGGGAGCGAGTATCCTCCTCTCTAGTCATGAAAATTAAACAAAAAACAGTTAGGCACAGAAACAACAAGACCATCCTCATTTGTTAATCATAAACGCATAAAATAATATAAAGTGTCTAGACAAGTAACACGACGGTCACTAGTAAGTTACCTGGGCTTTTTGGACACTCGTTCTGGGGTCTGGGAGCGGGAAGACCCAGGACTTGATAGAGGAGAGAGGCTGCGGATGGACGCTTTCTTCCGCTTTAAAGACAATAGGAAAACTATAGTCGCTTTCATGTTGTACATTTACAAACTACGAAAATTCATGCTGATTCAGTATTGTCAACGCAGCTGCTCAGTCTCCATTATGGCAGTACAATAAGAACGAGCATGGCGTTGTTTGGTACCTGAGAGAATCCCTGTGACGAGCTGTAGGAGCTGCGAATGGGATTGCGGTCTGAACCAAGCGTCCCACTGGGGCTCTGGCCACATCCCACAGAGCTGATGGAAGATGTACGAGACCTCTTTGTGGTGGATTCCTCCAACAGAGAATTAATCGCTCTCTTCATTGTCCCAGGCCTATAGGAAGATGAAAAATTGAGAAACCAAGCACTGAGGACGATTTCCCTCACATTTTGGCTAAAGACATGGTCAGGATGTAGAGTAGTAAAAGCAGACTTACTTGGGCACCATTTGTGAAGGAGCTCCATTGGGTAAAAGAGGATCAAACGCGGAATGTGCACTGCTACCACTGTCATTGCGCCTAATGAGAACAAGGGACAATCTTTGAGAACCCCGAAAAGGCAATTTTTACATACAAACAACGTGTACATCATACATGCTATAGTTAACAATGAAGTTAACTGTAACACTAAGAGTAGTAGACATAGCTGGCACTAATGTCGGTTGAATACCTTCTTTTGCTTTTTTGTCCTGCCGTGAAGCTCCGCTCTTCCTCGTCATCAACCTCTCTCTTGCGGCTCTCTTTCAGTTTGCTGAGAACGGTCTCCCTGGAGCAGGGGTCTACTGGGGCCCCTAGGCCTGGTGTGCCCAGTACCCCAGGAGAGTTCAAATGATCAAAACTGGCACAGAAATAGAACACATTTTAATTTCGTGGTCCTACACACAAAATGTTTTAACAATACGTAAAGATTTTCTCTTCCAAGGTACATTTAATCCCCCCCCAAATAAAATCACTCCACATAAAAGTGTTACCAACATTAAACAATAGGCACAGCCGGCTATCAGGTAATCCACATCAGAGGAAGAGTAGATCGAGTTGGCTTACAAAGGGGATCTGATGGTGGTGTGATCTGGCCTGGCGATCTTCACTGTGACTGGGCTGTGGACGGCAGAGGAGTTTCGGGGGGTGAGAATATTTTTCTTTCTGAAGCCATCCCACTGGGCAGAGGGTAGGATACCTACAGAGGAGGTTCCTGTCTGCTGGAGGGGGTAGTGGCGCTGAGGAGTTATAGTGAACCTACTCATTGTGCCCAAGTGTTCCCTGAAAAGAAAACCACAATGAGTCATCAGGTGCTTAGCTTTTGTGACATGCATAACAATTTCAATTTCATCTAACTTTATACTGAAGATAAATATTCATTTAGTTTTAACAGAGTATCAAATGTAACGTTGCTTGCTCAAACACTTTTGGCTGGTGCACAATTATCAATAATGACCGCACTGGCTGGTTTCTGACCAGCTATATTCAATCGTTGCCACCTTGAACTTGAAATGAGTGAATATTTCTTTCACTTACTAGCATTTTTTTTTTTTTTAATCTTAAGCTAAAGGCCGAAATAATTATTTGCCTTCGGCATTCACAAAAATACAGTAGCTGTCACAAGACGCCAGGAGGAAGATCCCGGCTTAGAGTATTGTCGAGTCTACGAGCAACACCCACATTTTCAAATCTTGGAGGGAATCTGACTTGCGTGGATGCCTCACCCTTAGTAGGTAAGGTTAAATAAGACTAAACATTCAGGAATAGCTATCACCTGCATTGTACCGAAATATTGCGAACAGTTAAAAAAAATATTAGTTGCTCGCCTTAACGTTTTCGCCAACCAATGCAACGTTATGGTAATTATTGATCCAATATCATACACAACTTGGATCCGAAACTAACTAGTTTAACTTTAAACGGCTGTAGGCAGCAAGTCAGATATCGTTAACCTAATTTATTTGTAGTTAAATAGAAAAGCTCACTAAACAGCAGCAGTATTTACCCTCCAAAGGATAATCTTCTATTTGGTGTCGCAACTGTATTGTTGGGTCGAGACAGCCTTTCGCGAAGTTGCTCTCGAGCGGTAGGTTTAGCATTAGCCCCAAAACTTCCACCGGCATTGGGCCTCTCAACAGCAGAGGGACTTTCTGCCTTTCCAATATAACTTCCCATTAGTATATCCCGTGGACTGAAAAGAAATGAGTCACTTGTTACCGCGTCCCTCCGAAAGACAGAAGTATCGAAACGTCTTGGACCGGTAAAAACTACCGAATCAGCCTTGTTGATGCGATTTCTTATTCTCGCCGACGTGTTTACCCCGTTCACGGTCCTCCCGGTGAACCAGCGACGCAGCACAGGTGGGATGGGTAGTCCACGGCGTGGATTTGGGCCTAACCTTGCGTAGAGTGTTTCGCCGGCGTTATAATAACAAGCAATGCAAAGGACCCCGAGAATTAAAGTGATATAAAAGAAATTTGGTACAAAATATAGACCTATAAAGACTATTACGATAGCACTGAACACAACAGAGGTAAGCACTATGAACCGCTTCTCTCTTGGAGACATGGCGGCACCGCGCCGCCGGAGGACTTTGATATCCCATGATGCTACACGCCGAGACGGAATTTTATTTGTGAGGGTTAGTGTGCGCAGCAATATGCGCATTATTTGTTGCGTACTGTGCCCCTTAATCTAGGGTCTACTACAACCAACGAAAATGAGTTTTTTACTGCATGGAATGTAAAGTGCTTTGCCGTATTCAACTAGCTCATCTGGGTAATTTATTCGGTTGCTTTAATTTGTTTTAAAAATAGTGTGCCAATACGGCAGAAGGTCTAAGTTACATCAGATGTGTGACTTTGTAGACTGTGGCTGAGTTGAATAATTATCTAGTTTGGTATACTTAACATTGACATCTAGTGGCCATACCGTAATTTTTGATCATCCATGAATAATCCCTTTTTTAAATAACTATTTTTGTTTTTGTCCGGCAACCCCAGCGTGACAATATGGCGAGACAAACTATTCTAATAGAACATGTTGGTCATTGTTGTACTTTCTAAAATTATACTGTATCAACTTTAAATGACCAATGAACTAGATATTGCACAGAATGCATCTGAATTGAGTTTCAATGACTGCAAATCGGGGTATGGCCACTAGATGTCACTGTAAGCCACTTTCTCATCCCTATTATTCATTCAACATTGTACCAAATGTAATATCTGAGTTTATGTTCACCAATTGTGCAAACTCAAAGACCTTGGTTTTTCAATGGTTAGTCTGGCATGGTCATCAATATGGTTTCAGGTAAAATGCATCTAATATTGCTAACTAAAATATGTATTTATTTACAATAATAAAAAAAAGCACGGAAATACAAAACAGCCAATGGGTTGCTTTAGGGGATAATGGAGGTCCAGCTGTCCCATAACAGGTTTTTCAAGGCAGGGGCATGATCCTCAGCCTTTTCATTTCCAATGACTAAACATTCTCCATCATTCAGGTTGGGGTCAGGGTCACTCCCTTTATCAGTTGCCTCTCCCCGTTTTAAAAAAAACACAATCGCAGGAAATATCGTATAAAGATTGTGTAAAGAAAACAGTTTCTATATAAATATATCCTTATAGTATATTTTTAAACAACAAACAAATTACTATAAAAACAAATAAACAAATAAAAATATGGACCGTTCTGGTGCATCCCAGAACAAAGCCTGTACAATTGGCCAGGCCCTCTCTCATTTCTCATTAGATGTAATCAGCTTGGTGCAGATGGTACTGGCTAACAACTAGGATAATGGCTTTAACCTAGCACAGCTTTGATTAGCATTTTTCTACCAGACCCCCAACCAGCAAACCCAGGAGGGGATAGGCCAATTACTAACTCTAAACTAGATTAAGGGCATGGGGTCAAATGTTCGGGTGAGGGGTTAGACTTAAAATCTGTCCTTTGTGAATCATTTGCATTTTATTTCCAAAATTATTTATAAATATTTTATTAAGCCCATGTGTGGTTGGTGAAGTATAACAACAGCATTTGCACTTGAATGATAACATAGTTTGAAGGTCATGTTTTTATTGTCTACTCCATGCAGTATTGGCAGATTAGCTTGAGTTCCTTCCTTAATTGGTTAGGCAATTAGACAGCCTAGATTTTTAGTGTAAGGTTTATGTAAAACAGTGCAATAGCTCAGAGAACATATGCATGCTCACATAATAATGTATAACAACACATCACTTAATTTTTTTTATTAATGTAGTTTCTTAAAAAATTGGGAACTAATGGGAATGTTCCAGAAGTTATATACCATCTATCTACCTCTTGTCCTCCCCAATTTAGTCCATCCTATTTTTATAGGGAACTATACTTTACTGCCACTATAATTTACCACTATAGATGTATAGGTTTTATTTTATCTTTATTTTATCTTATTTTATTCTTGACTGATTTTACATTCTTACGGATTTGGCATGTTTGCATTTCATTATAATTTTAGTGTACAGCAAATTGATATATGAATATATACAAATAAAACCAAGCATTGCACTTTGATCTTTAAATGATCTAGTAGTGTATATACAATATTACTTAATGCAATACATTAAAAAGTATTATAAAAATGGCATCAGGAAAAGAAAGGCAAACATTTACTTTTCTTTTTATTTTTTACAATTTCCTATACCCTCTCCCTCCCATCCTTTGCTCATTCATTGTCTCGGTGAAGATTGCAATAATTTCAAACGGGTCAGTGCACTTCGCTCTGTTTACATCTACACACTTGTCCCTATACTGGGACACCTCTAATGACTCTTATTCAGTTGTGAATGAGTATCTATTTGTAAATGCACATGTGTAAATGTGTCTGGTTGTGTGTAGTAGCAGATGGCCTAAATGCCTCTTGAGCAGGGAAGATTGGTCCACTGCCTGTAGACAGTCAACCGTGTCAACCACTATTAGATGTGGTTATGTCCTGTGGATCCATTCACATTAAGTGGGCTTCTGCGGGAATACTAATGATGACATGTCAACTGGAAACCTGCACTACCACAAGCCATCATTGCAAATAGGCAGTGGTGGTAACCATAGCATTGTTTTGACAGTAAGAAATGTATTATCAAATAAATAAATTGGCTCGGTTGCCTTAGGCCCCGATCACACAGGACGCGTTTTTTGCAGTGGGAGGCGTCTTTTTCCAATTGTTTTATATAGGCAGTAAGCGTTTTGAGCGCTGCTTATGCGCGCTGTGCGCCTCGCTTTTTATGCGCCCGCTGCGCCTCGCTTTTTTGCAGGAGCGCTCTGAACGCCTCAAGTTGAAAAAACCTCAACTCAAGGCAGAAAAGCGCCCGACGTCATTTGCGGTTTTTTCCCATTGTCCAATCGGATGAATTGGGAGCAAGTACTCACCGTCGGTCCATTTTTTTTCTTCAAATGCTTATGTTTGCAGGCAAAAAGCTGTGTTTACAAACGGCAAATGACTTTCGTGTTCGCTGTTAAACTGACAGCTGATTCAGTGGTTACCTAGCAACGATATAAAAAAAACGCGTTGAACTGCTTTTTTTTTTTTGCATCAAAAAGAGCAGTGCAGCGCGCCTCGCGTTTTTGAAGCTGCAAAACGCGTCCTGTGTGATCGGGGCCTTATGATGACAGCTTTTTATGGCAGTGCTAGGTGATTATATATACATAAAAATCACTTGTGCTTTATTATTGCAGTGGCTTGAGATATTTGGTAATGACATAAATATAATTCTCAGCTAGTATTTACAGAGCATTACTCTCTTAAAAACCTATTCATAATATTAGAACTTACATGTGATGAACCTACATGTTCAACACTACCTAAGGTTTAGTTAATAACTGTACATTGTACAAAGAACATAGGTTTTTATACTCTATGACCTGTCAAGCTAATACAGCAGAATTCCATTTTCCAGTTTTAGAGATGACAATGGGCTTTTTGTGCAGACCTCTTCCTATCACTGACAAATAGGCACATACTTGGTTTACCCCATAACATTCATACATCTTAGCAAGCCCTCATGGAGTACTACCAAGACTCTGGCCAATTTAGTCCCTATATTACATAAAACGTCTCTCCCCCACTTAGCAAGACAATATTAGTTATTGTGCTATATAATATATTATGTGGCAGCCAAAGTTGTCTTTCAATCATGCTTGCAACACTTAAACAATGAACACCTTTCAAGGCTCTCTCTCTGGCCCCTTTGGTTTGGCTGCCTTTGGTCTCAGCCATTCTGGCTGCAGTGCAGAGTAAAATCTTAGCATAATCCAGCTCTGTGGCACAGACACTTACAAATATAGACACACGTGCTGCGCTCAACCACAGACATGCCCCAACTTAACTCAGACAGTGTCAACATGCACACACACACGTACAGAGATAGATTCAGTCGCCGCTCCCATCTCAATCTGTATAATCTGAAACCAATGCAGAGATTACAGCACGCCTAATCCAGGACGAAACATAGTGCTGCTGGTCTGGTCTTTCTATTTGAGTGAGAAGTGGAAAGAGGGGGAGGGAAATAAGATAGTGAACATACGGTTTGGTTCGTGGCTGCAACTTTAAGGGAATACAGTCGGCCACTTTTATTCGCTTATTTTTCATCCATTATGTACACACCATGGCTCAATCCCGTGATTAACTACTTTATCAGTGCCAGAATGGTGCCATTCATTTATAACCATGTTTGCGTGACAACAATGGGCCTATCTATGAGATCTATATGTGAGTGAAACAAAAAGTGCACAAAAGAAAGAGAGTTCCATTGAACACCCTTTTATAAATTGTCGTAGCATGATGTTGCTGTACTGACCCTTATTGTGTGTTATGTATTAGCTCTGGTAATAGGGTGCCATGTTGTCTGGGCATGTGTGTGGTGGGGTGGATGAAGGCCAGGTTAGGTTATTTTTAGAACTATGGGTCTGACTACTAAGGGGTTTGGGGAGTATTTCTCAGTGCTCCAGTGATTTCATCACAACACGTCCCAGAACCCCAGGAAGGACACACCCTTATCCCACAAACCCACCTTACCTCACACTTTTGACGTCTGCCTTCACTTCAGATTTGTAATTTGAGGGCACACTTTTTTTTTTTCAATCCCTACTATTTAGATTCAAAGTTCATCCCTTACCTTCATGAAATACATAAATTCAGCCTTTCCGAAGCTTCACCACGCCCATTGGTCCCACAGACTAAATAGAGCATGTGGTTTTTCAGAGCGCGGGACCAAAGAAAACAGCTCTAGCAGCTGCACAAGCCTCTCTGAGTTTATGAAGGACTCTCACATAGGAAACGTGAAAAGGGCCAGCCTTGTGCATTCACAGGGATCTTTTATGTCATGGAGTGCGGAAGTGAATGAAGGATGAGCCAAAATCAAAGGTTTCGTTAAAGTGTTCTAGGTGATACAACAGTGTTTGGATTGTTGTGTGTGAGTTTGAGAAAGAATGCCATTTCTTATAAGGGTTGTGTGTTTTATTGCAAGGCACGTGGTATATCCAGATACCTTCTGTGGGCCTTTTACCGTTGTTTTGCGTCTGTGACCATGATATAATTAAATGCTGGGTCTTCCTACCCCTTCTATTCAAACCATTCACAGCGGAAGGTAATGGTCTGTAATTTTATCACGGCAGTGTGCCATAGTGCTCTGTACCAGTCAGGAAACAGTAAGTAACCAACCACTTTCATTATTGTCCCTGGAACCCAGTTGCTAGGAGACTCTGTCCCACCATCTGCTGCTGCAGACAGGGCGAGAGGCCCAGGCACAATGAAGGACCTGCTGATGATAACCAGATGAGGCTAATGCTCAGTCAGAATAGCCAACGTTGACATATTCCAGTCTATTTATATGCATGATGTGGGGGGGGGGGGGGGGGGGGGGGCAGACGTTACTAGCTGACCCGCTTGGGTAAAGACAGAATGTCTAACAGGTAGCCTATCACTTTGTTATCTGCATGTTTAGATTATGTTGCCAACAGTGTTTCTGGAGCATGAGGAGGTCAACTGATCTTATAAGTGGAAGTATGAATAGAGCTAGCTGCCTGACAGTGTGGCTCTTCAGAGGATAAACTGATCACAGGAAGAAGGTCGTTAGTTAATAGAAAGTAGAAGTCCAACTTGTATTAAAATCACACATTGGCATTTTCATTGTATTGATTAAATGAGAATCTTTATTGAGTCCCCAAATATTGCCATCATACTTCTTTCCATTACAAAATACACTAAAATTTAAACATTTTAAAAGAGTAAAAAAGTAGGAAATCTAACTGTCCCGCGCGGAAGTGAGCTCAAAGACAGACAGCAGAGCATACACTGAAATAATCGATTAAATGAATAAATAATACATTGAATATGGCTATTTACATGAAGCAATACAGCTCATAATAATAAAATGCATTATGTTCATCGTGAATATACAGGTAAAAACATTGCAATCATCCAAATAATGATCTCACAGAAAAAGGCCAACCTTCAACCTTGGCCCCTGGCCAATCACAATCCTTCATTCAGAAACGTTCTGATACATTTCTCATTTCGGCAGGTACAATAGATGCGTTCATTTATTTTAGCCAATGACTGAGTTTGACCAGTAATCACAAGCTCAGTTTAAGCCGTTGTAGACTTCTAAAATGCCATCAAATACATTTTTTTGTAATGTCTCGGCCAAGTTATTGAGCGCATCTATTGTGTTTTTTCAACTTTTAGTTGACTGGAAAATCTTTGGTTGTTGTGCTGGGACACCCACTGACAGAGTACTTATTGGGTACTAGTTTTAACTGCCAGTAATACACCAATTGTAAATTAAATAAATCAAAATGGAGAAATAAGAAATAAGCAAGGTGAGGTGGTGGAGACTTTTTAAAAGAAAATGAACTAGGCAAATTGAGAGGCTTTGGTGGGTTCTGGTGGAGGCAGCAATAGGCCAACATTTTAACATCAGCTTATTCTCACCAAATGCTCTATGTAATTATTTAGGGAAAACGTCAAACTGGCCTAGGTTCAGCTTTAACGTCAACCATGCTGCTTTCAAATACAGCAACATTCTAAAAGTTGCTGACTATGCTACTATTCTCTCTCTTAACCCAGATACATTGTAAACATTTGCTCACCGACATGATTACTTGCACCCAGTTTTGTTACTGTAAAATATTTTAAAATATTATATTTGTTACATGTATGGTAACAGCACACTCAGAAAGGCAAAAGGACGACACAACAAGTGACACCTCAAAATATAGAATACTACCATTGGATGTGGGAGAGGACTATCACCAAAGCTGCTACTTTTCAAAAAAGGAAAATGAAATACAACCCCAGTCCCCAAACAACATCAAATAAATAAATGATACATTTAATAATAACTTAAACACATGCTTAAATAAATAATGAAATCAACACAACAGGATGGACATTTTTCAGGTCACCAGTCAAGCAGTTAAGTTCAAAAGCACGTTAGCCAATTGTTTTGTAACAATGGTGCTGATTTGGTTTAAGGGAGTCTTTATCTACTGATCTTGTCAATGCTGTCTGGTGCTTTCAATGAGCTGGTATCTTCAATGTATTGCGAGCCATTCAGAACTTAAGAAACAAGCACGTCATGGAGGAAGGGACACTATGCGAGACTAATCTGTATGAAAGGAAAAGTCTGCCGCTGAGAGGAGGGGTTGTGGCCTGAGAACCAGGATAAATTCATCCTCATTGTGAGCTTTGAGACTAGAGGACCAGCCTTGTCTTTTCAGTATCATAGTTATTTGCCACAACATACGTCTCACTCATTTAAAATCTGCTTAGATGATACACAAAAATAGAATCTACATCCGTTATGAGGCGTGTAATAAAATATTTCAGCATGCTCAATTAATATCAATGTGTGTACGCGAGCATGTGTGTGTGTGGTCAAGATTACTCCAGAGTTTATGTTCTCAGCGGTCTGCTTAAATGAGTCACACACACACACACACACACACACAGACTTGTAAAAGTGGAGCTTTTCAGCTGAAGTAAAGAGTAAATCTTGTCTTTGAGCACATCCCCCTAGTGCCACACACTCAGTCCCAGCCGTTGTCCTTTATCATGTGGGCCAGCTCAATGATGAACTTGCCTTCCTTGTACTTCTGACTGCTTTCAAATGCATGCTCCTGCAGAGGGAAAAGTCAAAGGAGCAGAGGTTGAGGGGAGAGGTTGACAGGTATATAGAATAGAGTAAGTTAGGAAAGAGCAAGAGAGAAAGTGAAAAGGGTGAAAGACATTTAGTTACATGGGATAGTAAAATTACACTCCTAGAGTATGCTTTCATGAATGAAGATGCTTTAGTGATTAAACATAAGAGTAAATATAACATTTATTTCATGTTGCATTTTTCATCATTCTAAATTGACTTTGTGCATGATGTGTGGGAGTTTGAGCTTGCACCTGTGCATGGATGTCATTGACTGTTTATTTTTATTTTGGGGTATATTTTGGTGTGCAAGACAGATGCTACTAGGTCAGCAGCACCTTTGGCAAAGTGACAGCATGCACACGCATGGCCTTGTGGAGGATATCAATAAGCCCCTCCCAGATGGGACTCCTACAAAACACTTCAGGGACACATACTGACCCACTCTCTACCACTGTCTCTCCCACTGACCACACACACACACACACACACACACACACACACACACACCCACCCACCACCACCACCACCACCACCACCACCACCACCACCACCACCAAAACCCTTGCAACCACAACACAGCTTCGTCTCTCAGACAGCAGGCACACACACACAAACATAATCAATAGCAAATTTAAACACACAGAAGCACATGCCTGGATCTCTATACAAACACATTCACTCAAACCTCCAAAATGTGAACATATGGCGATGCGCGACACACCATCGTTAGCCTAAAAACTGAGCCAGGGCTAGGGGGAAAGAAGAATGTAGAGCCGGAGGCTATGTTTGTGTCTAGTAATCTGTTTGATCCAGACCTGTATGTCTGATTGAACACTATTGTATATACTATATATAATATATTAATAATATCATATATTTTATTATATTCTTCACTGCTGGATTTAGACTGTATGTAATCATTCACTGTGTTCATTTTCTGTCTGCCCTATCAGGCCAATTGTTCAAGTTGGTGGATTTCCATCACTACTTACATATTTCCAGCCAAGGGTGGTTTTACAGTTTTCACAGTATATATCAGCTACAGCGTGAAGACCTGTTAACAACACTCTCTCCTCGGCAGGCCCACATCCAACATTCACCCTGACAAACAAAGAATGGGAGAAATAGATAAAGTTAGTAAAAGCGTAAAAAGCAGAGTTGGCATTGCAGATGATCTGAAAAAGACACTAGTTGAAAAAAAGGTAAATTTTTTAAAGGTTAATTTACACTAAACTGCTAGTCTGTGAAAGTATTTGTGCAAATCTAAATGTATTCAGATGATTAAAATTATGATTGGTTGGCTGGTAAACACCAAAACATGTTAACAAATGATTAGCATCAGTATACTTACACTGAGTTGAAGAGGTAAGCTCTGCCTTGACTTCCTTGAAATGACTGTAGATGAAATAAAAACAAATATTTTCAAATGGCAATATGTCAAAAACACAATGTCTTACAGAATGACTTCATCCTTTCATATATTTTAAAAGAGTAATGAGTTTCAAGGCAGCAACAGAATGGATGCTCCCTTTTGACCAACATGTCTAGAGCTCTAAGCTCTGTCATATGGCCACTGATGAGACCCACCCTGAGGGGAGCCACTATCATTGGCTGCTTTCCCCCCAGGACAGTGGGAAATGGAGTACCATAATGACATGCTGAGCCAACCGCTCATTCATGAGCACGCATACACACCAGCTCTTGCACACTGCAACTGCCAAGAGCGCCATATGGTGCTCCATTGTAGCCATAGCCATAGGCTATTGCATACTCTGTGAACAGAGCATTAAAAGGACAGGCTTGCTGTGAACTGTTTTAAGCTCTAGAGGTCTTTGGTTAACTAATGAACTGCTGTATACAGGTTTGAATGACTTTAAGCCAAAGTTTGGGGAGCTAAGCCAATGATGTTCTTAGCCAGACGAGTCCATAGATAGTGTAGATGACGTTACACAGGGTTGTTTTTTAAATCTAAATGAAGATGAGACTGCAGAAATTCTGACAGGACCTATAATCTAGAACATAATTGGCTGCTGGCTTTCTCAAGCAAAAACCTTTACTCTAGTCCCAAAATCACCCTTGTCACAATGCCTCAATTATTTTGATAAATAAGCTTTATACTACACGCCGAACCTTTATTGTTTCTGGCTTGAATAGTTTTATTATGCCCCTTTTTGACATTTTGAATGAACGTGAGGGTAATAAATATTGTTAGCGTAGATATTGTTTTTACAAGTGCAACACTTCTGATGGTTCCTTCTCTTTTACATGAACTTCCTTGTACACAAAGACCTTGACTTAAAATGGACACAATCTCGTTGTGTGAGACAGCTGGTCTGTTCCATAACACAGGCAGTCAAAACCATGCTGTGGGAAATCAATGTGGCCAAAATGCATCATACCAACACAGTTTGGTGTCACACAACATTATGGGCTTATTCCAATCTGTTAAAAACAAAGTTATTTCGGAGGATTATTCGCAAGTGGTCACTTGCCTGGTATAGTGGCCATCATCATTGAGTGGCCACTTGGCAGTGCAGCAAGGGTTTGAACGAATCTAATTTTTAAATTTGGGACAAAATCAATTGTCATCTCCTTGCGCATGTAGTTGAATCAGTGGAGACAGTTGTGGCTGCGTCTGTATTGGGTTAGTCATAATCTGCCCGATTAATATATGAAACAGAGGGCAGATACAGGGAAAAGATTGGAAGATTGGAAAATAGCCATAGATTCATGCCATTATTTCATTCAAATTTGTAAATACTTGAAATGCCTTCATTTTTAAATGTAATTATCCAGGGGGCTTGCACTTTGTAAAATGATTAACTGATAGTCATGAGACTATGCTTCAAGAATTGTTATGCCGGTTGTAAACCCACATTTTGAATTGAGTGACCATGACCTATGCTTTCAATGAGCACTGCCCATGAAAATAGTTTGACATTGCTCTCATCTGTCTGGTTGATTGACTAGGAATCCAAGGACATTGCAAATATCATGCAAGGGATAGGTAATCACAGCTCGACAGGACGACACCACAGCAATATAGTGCATACAAATGCTTGAATGACGGTTGTCGAAACCCACTTGGGAAAGGACTCGCTCGCCGCCTTTTCACCGATGCCTGTACACCAGCCAGGTTACAAAGTCAATGAGTCAGTTAGTCTGGGATTTTCTTCTTGAATGATAATCCGCACCAATTGGCTTCAGGTGTTTAGAGCTAACTTCTTAGCATGGTGCTCTGCTGTACAGATGTAAAAATGGTATCTACAGACTCGTCTTGCCCTGGGTAAGTACATCAAAGGCTTATTTCCCTTCAACCTCCGGTATCCGTTTAATGGCCTCTGCTTTTAATGGGCTACTGTGCCATGCTATTGCATTGTGTCCTCACAGGTAAATAGACCACAATTGAGTTTTTCCACAAAATATGCCGTTACAAAATGTTGCTGCTGGCCTGACACAGTGCCTCTGGTCTGAGGTGGTACAATGAAACCTCTGCCTTAAGCAGTGGTATGATAAACTGGAACCAGGAAGGGCCAGATGGCTATGATTCTAGGCTGGTGGCAAGTTTCGGTGTGTTACACCAGACTCCTGGTGCTAGCCGATCCGTCAGACAAATGAAGGAAGTGGGTTAGTCTCCTCAACAGTAAGCTTGTGCTAACACATTAGAGCCCTTTAGAATAGCCTACAACCACAGGTTCACTAATGTGACTAGACAAAAATGGACGTACACTGACGTCTTCAAAAGATCCTGTGTGCCGCTCTGTAATTTTGTCTGTGCGCAGGAACAAGTGCACTTTGTTTGTGCATAAACACACGCAAAAACACAAAACAAACACACACAGCCTTACACTTGTGTCCCTTTCCCTTTCCAGTCCGCCCACACATGTGCCACCACGGGCCTTTTTATTTCTGTCTGGCATGAACACATACTGCCTCCATGGCAACTGTTTGCAGAGCAAAGCCCATCAATCTGCTTTGATGAGCTGGCGGATTACGAGGGCGCCTTAAATTCTATGGAGTGCTATATGGACCGTGCTATATTGCCAGGCATTAATGAGGGAGTGTTCTAAAGACAAATTGGTATTCAAACAGCCACTCTTATTTGTCATTACCCCCTTTCTCTTTTCTTCCGTTAGTTCCATCTTAGTCCGGCCTGTATTTTATTTGTGTAGACGCCTTGCAACACAAAGCCTTAATAGACTTAGGTCTATCCCTTGATCTGATTGTGCGCCAATCCGTGCAGACTGTGTATGTGTGTGTGTGTGTGTAATTGACCGACATTTTCCATGACCTCTGAACACAATCAACACACAAGTGGTGGAATGACATGAACTCTTCTTCACTAGAGGCAGCACAATGGCCATCAGATGTTACAGACAACAAGGAGCAACTGGGAGCAATATTCGTTTTGATCAAACACAGCAACATACACAAACAAACAGTGAACACATTATTGTACATATGTTCACACTTGAATGTACCAAGCATGAATACTATGGCTTACTTTAAACTGTGTTACATGCATAGATGTGTGCCTTTAAAACCGTGTTAAACTGTAGCAATAAGCATTCACACACTGATAGCCATTAAAAGGGTAAATGTAATTTTGCACATGAGCCAAATAGACATATGAATACGCACACACACACACACACACACACACACACACACACACACACACACTGCAGTAAGAAGCTAGGCAGGTGGCCAACAGTGGGATGGAAGTAGGATTTAGAGTTGAAAGGATATGGAGTCTGTTTACCACAGACCATGCCGTTTTGTAAACATGCCAAGTACAGTTGCACTAAAACATTCAAAAGTTGTTTTGATAATACTGAAAGCTTATCAGTTCAGAAATTTTAAATATTTTTAGGTGCATTCTTTTAACTAGAAATAGACCTGTTATGTTAGACAACTAGCTCAAATAACCATTAACCATTGTATCCTTTGTACGCTAAAAAGGTTTAATAATAACTAGCGCAATAATGTAATTACTTTAATTATTACTGCCTTATTTGTTTAGCGCAGTGTTTCCCTAAATGATCTGCATTGCACCAAGATAATGACACATTCTCTTCATCAACAACTCAACGACTGAACGGCACATTATCTGCATCACAACTGCCTTAATGCGATCTAGGTTTAATTGTTTTTCCACCCAGACTGGCAGGAGGTTGACTTCATTTGGTTAGAGGAGTGTGGATGTGAATTTGATGTGAATGAAGCATTAGTATTGTGAACTTCTGCAAATACATTTTCTATTTAAATAACTTTTTAACATAGTGTACTGAGATTACATTGCATTTCGTAGTTTTCTTCTGCCATGTGCTACTAATTGCCATGATCCCAATGCTAATACTACATGCAAACTGAATTCTTGTCGAATTTAATGAAACTCTTGCATGTGCTTTAACATTGCAACGTCACTGAGAAGCCAACTATGTTTGCTTACCTTAGAGATAAGCTCGTCGTGATTAGCCAGGTGTGCGCGGCAGTGGATGCAGCTGTAGGTGCGGTGGCAGCTGGGCAGGTAGGCTTGGAAGGTCTTGGAGCGGGTCATGGCTATGATTGACGGGGCAGATATGTCAGTAGCTGGGACCACAATGTTGCTGCTGTTGCTGGGTGGGGTTGGGGGGCGGTGCAGGAAGGGGCTGCCGGCCCAGGTAGGCTCGCAGGGAAAGCACCGCAGCACACAGGTGAGGGCCGTGGTGGGGTGCGGGGCGGGAGGCACAAACCTGGAACAACCGAAGGTTTTAGGGATTCCCACTATGTGACACCACCAACATCCAACATTTAACTTGGTCGAAACCCTTTTCTAAATGGATGGCTCCAGCAGGAATATAATCTCTAACCTTGCTGGTATGAAAGAAAAAAACCCTAACACTGTATTCTGTTAAAGAGGCTCTCTTCCAGGCATGGTTGTTATGACTTGTTACGATTTAATAGGAGTCTTGTTTAGGATAGTATTGAAAATGGTCAGTTACGTGGCCAGGGCTCCCTTGTAAAAGAGATATCTATCTCAATGGGACTTGCCTGATAAATAAAAGATTAAAAAAAAAAAAAAACACATATGCAGATAAATCTGTACTAGAATTCTGAAAAAATTGTCTGACCAATAAATCGACTCTAGTTAAAAGTAAACAAAATAATTTAATGCTTCAGATTAGCCAATTTGCTGACCCCATTAAACCATACCTGAAAGATTAGCATGTTGTTTATTAGCCTTGTGTGAAACTGGAGGGTACAGGCCGGGAGGCCTTAGTGGTCAGGACGTCAGCCCAGAAAGACTAAGAATGGAAGATAGCCACGGTCGAGGATTACACGTCTTATCATCAACAACTCATTTTCACATGTTCCAACATGTTATAACATATTAAGGCCGCACGCTTATTGAAAATTGACAAAGGAGTTGAAATTGGTTGACAGTCAAATTGGTTGGCAGTTATTGATACAAGGACTGGCTGTGTGTAAGACAGGAAATCTAGTTTTTCATGTGCTGTGAAGTACTGAAATGTTGTTTACATTTGCGTCAAGCCTCACCTATAATAATTGTTGTCTGTTCTTCAGTAAAGAACATTGTAAAAAAACTGGCTACCGAATCATGAAAAATGCGTAGCTTGAACCTGATCTGTTTGATTACATGAAAATGTTTTAAATCATGCCGCCCTAGAAGTAGGTCAATTGAATTGATCAGACACTGAGGGCATCATCTGTCTTCAAATGTGGAGGGATCGTGAGCTATTTAAGAAAATATAACAAAAGATTACTATTGATAAAAAATAAATGTTCATTCAGGCAGTCCAAGAAGGTAATTTTAGTAGAAGGTTTGGAGGAACATAAGATAGTGCCTACCAAATCAGAAATCCAGAAGAAGAAGGTATGATGGATGCCAGAATTCTCTAACATCAGGGCTACACATGAACATGCATTTTTCTATATAAATTGGTGGGAGAAGATAATGTATGTTATGTGTTATATTTTATTGATGCAAGACAGTTGCAAATTGTTATGTTTTTCCTTATGAATCAACAGGCCAATGCCTTACTGATTTGTGCTTTAAAGTTACAAGAACGTTACCAAAACAAAACAAAACACCCTATGACACAAGACAAATAGACTTTGTGCAAGCTGATAATATCTCGGTAGTGAAGGACTTAGATTTCTCTCTCTAAAGGAAAATACCAGTATCCGCATTACCATTCGTATACAGGGTCCAACGTACGGCTAGTGTAATAACAGTGGGCTGTCAAAATGCTCACTCCTATGTTCCCCACTCAGTTGTTCAGGCTAGCTAAGCAGCTTGTGCCATGTAAGCCTGCTGTGGAAGCTGCTGACTCAGTCCACGGTGGCACCAGCTGGCACAATGAAGGGGACACCCACTGTAGGAAGAATGGAAGTGCTGAGGTCAGACCTCTCAGGGCATTGGGGGGCAAGGGTCAACCATGCAGTTGACAGTCAAATAGTCCGCCACTGGGGTTCAGGGTGCACTCTGTGTTTTAACCGTCTGAACAGGTGAGTGTATTATGTTGGAAAGTTTAATGTCACTTATGTGCTCCACATTGTTTAAGATTGTATCATGATTGATGTTCTACAAAGAAAGAAAGCTATCAATCATCAGCTATAGGCCTAGTTAGGTGCTAAACCAGCTAAACCAGTTTCAACGCAACTCTTCCTCCCTAATGTAATCAGAACTCATATGCAAATTCATCATGCAAGAAAACAAGCATATTTATTTATCAGTGTACCTTAGGTTGTTTCCTACCTATGCCATGCTGGGACATATCAATCAATTATGAAGGGGCCAATCCAGGTTAGGCAGAGAAGGTGAAAAAGATGACACCAGTCTCAAAACAAAGAGCTTGGCTAGTACTATTAAAGCCATTCACTGCCAGCTTAGTCTATTGCAAACAGCTGCAGAACCTCACACAGCTATGTGTGTGTGTGTGTGTGTGTGTGTGTGTGTGTGTGTGTGTGTGTGTGTGTGTGACCACGAGTGACATCAATTGAGCAGACCACGCTAGTTCTCACATGCAAACGACAGATCAAAACGCTTTCCCTCAGGGTGAAACCAATGAAAACAAATACTCTTTTGACCCATGGTGTGTTGCTGTTCACACAAATGCCTGCCTGATGTACAATGATGTACAATAAAAACCGCAGACACCATCCAAAGCAAAACAATACAACAAGATGACCACCTTGATGCACGTGAACCTTTCTGCCCAGCACTGAATTAACATACAAGCAAAAGTATTTGAGTGCAAACATCTATCACGTGGTCTTTAACGTATTATAACCCATGAAACAGCATGGATCATGAATGAACAGTAGACAAGAAAGGTGAGAGCTATCCTTGGTAAATAATCTTTTTTTTTTTGTATCCAAATGCGAAATGTGTTATCTGCCGAAATAGCATCATGGTCAAAATCTACATGGCCAGGTTTAACTGTTGCAACTATGTAGGCCAGGCCAGGAACTTGTGCTTCACCAGACTGTCCAGGTGGCCTCCACTAGCTAGACTAAGCCAAGTTAGCTAGCTCCAGCAGAATGTCTTGAGGATCTATGGGTAAGGCTACGGGGCACCTACCTGGACCCTAGTCACATTGTGACACCTTGGCTCTCAAACAAACAATATATACAATAGATGAAAACATGTCGAACAACAAGTCGAAACCTATGAGAATGTAGGTTTAATTACAACAATGCAAATTAAAAACATTGTAGGAGACAAGATAAACAATGCCACTAATTCTGTGACCAGTGTGGGAAAAGGTTTAAACATCTCCTGTATAGTTTACAAGCAGGCTTTAGGAGAAAGTGTGCAAGCAGACAGCTGGTCTGTGGTAAGTCAGCTGCTCTATGCCATACAGCTCAATTATAGGTCCATAGGCTTCTGTCAATAAAAAAATTATAATGTCCTTGCCCAGTGTAGTAAGACGCAATGACTTACTATTAGCTATATTCTATGCCAAAACAGGTGCAAAGTCAATCCACTCGCCCTTTCCCTAGGTTTTACTGACAACATCTAACGGTCAGTTTGAGAAAATTTGCATGTAGCCTACATACTACACAAATCAAGCCACACAGTCAAATAACACAATTGTCAAGCACATACACAAACTGACAAGTCAAGACATGTCACAACTATTTTCAGCACACTAGCTCTTGTCCGAACTGCTTGCAGTGAGAACCACTCGCAAAATAGCCTTAAAAGACAACGTTAGAAAACACACTAGCCAACTCCGTAATTTTATTTTAGTTTCAACTGGTGACCTGAACTGGTGTACAGCTCTTATAATATTTACGATGACAACATTTACAATTTGTAAAAAAAAAAAAGAATATCCTAAACTACGCGTTGCTTTTCGCAACTTCCTTAAAGCCGTAACATAGAGCAGGCCTACTTGGAAATAAACAATGAGTTGCATCCGCGAAAGAAAGACAAGACCCTTAGGACAAAGTTTTTTATATAATCTGTTGTTTTCGAAATAATTTAAAGGCATCATAGCCTTTCATGAGTCTGTGAAATCGAATGTCTCGTTTATTTGGCTCAACTACATATATATATTCTTACATCTACCTATCCAGGAGTTGTTCAATAATCAATAATTAATATAATGCATAATCATGCAGTAGTCAAATTAGCTTTGAGGCCCAAAACATGAGCGTGCACTGACAATAACTGTCTGTTTTTTGTTGTACAATGCTGCGGTGGTGCAGAATACGCCACTGCCAACTTTGTAGAGAGGTGTTATTTAACCAAGCAAGTGCCACTGCGGATGTAGATAACATTGTTTTAAAAAGCTGTCTACAAAGCTCTGGAAAACACCTATACCGTAACAATTTGTCAAAATATATAACACATTTTATACCATTTTCAATAACCCTATTGTGAACTTTCGATGTCTGAAACAGTTGCATTTTAGCAATAATAATGCTTTATACCTACCTTTGTCAAAAAAATCACTGTTCACACTTGTCCGCTGTTTCACGACTTTACATACAGCGATTTATTTTCATTTTGTTTCAAGGGGTTTGCTTTTACGCAATGACTTCAATGTACGGACTGTGGTGGAAGATGTCCATCGGATTCTGTAAAAGTGCACGGCTCTAGCTGATGTTATTGCGCAAAGACGCTTCACCATCTGAGAGACAGATTGATAGCCTGTCTAGCCAATCAAAGCCACATTACGGCATAGCAACATTCTGACTATTGGCCAAGAAAAGAAAGGAGAGACCAATCACCACGCTCAGTCATTTACCATGTTGGAAACCATAACAGAGGCAGGCTCAGTCAGGGCTCAGTGACAAGGAACAGTTTTTGTTTATTAGATAGGAGGAAGTAGGTCTTTAAGTCACACAGCAAAGCTTACTGTGACAAAATTTTAAGTATACATATTGCCATGCGTCATGTAAATTTCCAATATAATACCCATTTCTCTTCTACACAGAAATACTAATGTTACATATAAAAACAATTACCAGCGCACATGTAAGACTAATCATAACTTGTGCTTGCCTTTTGGTTCACTATGAAATTTGAGCCTTTACATGCCTCAGTTGAGAACCTACAGATAAGGAATAAATATGATCTTGTCCTTGCCCTGGAGTGACTAGGAAGTATTAAAAACATGACCAACAGTGGCATCTGGTGTTAGAATGTAATATTTTTATGATTTCTTCTTTACAGAAAGGTTGCCTAGAACAAATTTTATATGCAATGATAATGTGTAATTTGTTTTGTTGATGCAGCGAATTAACTCCAGACACTGAATGGACCTTCATTTTATTTGGAAATTTACAATACGAATAAAAAAAGAAAGTCAATAAGGTTTGTACACTTGTTTAACACCAAATAATTATTAAAATCATAATTTGCTCCGGTCTTTGATACCACCAGGAGCAGCCACTTTAAGAGGTCTTGGGGAGGTAACGAGACCCACAAACATATTTACAAGCACTGATGGATGCATTGCAACGTATTCACTGTGGTGGAGGATTGGTAGTGCTGGCACGCAGAATACCTCTGAGCACCTTATAGTTGGTGAGGGGTTGATTCTCTTTCGGGGGGAAGCATGGGCCGCGTTCATTGACGTAAGAGTATGGGAAGCGGAGCACCCACAGGCCATCTGGAGGCAGCACCAGCTCAGTCTGCTCTGGGTGAAAAATTGGACAAGGAGGAGGGCCTGGCTGTACCTGAAAATGGGGGTAGAGAAACAGGAATTAAAAAACTGAAGCATTGCATTAAAGCAGTCTTATTTGTGTGTCAAACAATAAAATCTCTCCATCTGCTTACCTGTGGGTTAAGTGTTATCTCCAGCGGGGCATCAGGTACCACAATGAACAGTCGAGCCAGTTGGGCATAGTGTGGCTTCAGCCCACGACCCTGGGCAGGGGAGGAGATGTAAAGTGGCATATCTGTATTCAGGCTCCTGGTTGCGGGCTCCTTAGCCCCTCCAGGCCCCAGAACCTTCACAATCTTATCAGGCCCAGAACTGAGGAAGCGTCTGCCTCTAGTATCCTCATATTCAAATCCTACAAATGCCCGAGCTAGGTCATCCCTCCTGCGCCCTCTACCGAGCCCTCCAGCATTCCCACGCTTCCCTGCCAGTGCCTTATTTGGGGCAGGCCAGGAGGAGGGGCCTACATCTAAGGGATCGGCAAGCCCTGTCTCCTCCTCAGAGCGAGACCGAATCACAACGTCCCAGGGAAGGAGAAATGATGAGCCAGGAAGGAAGCCTGGCTGTTCCAGACCAGTGTGGCAGTTGTAGGCCTTGGCTGGTCCCAGTTTGACCAGTGACCAACTGGAGAACTTAGGTAGCAGGCCCTTCGGGCAGCCAGAGTGAAGCATGCCAGGGAGGTACTCTACAGTAGAGGGCTGCCTGTCCACCAAACTTGGCCTCTTGCGCTGGCCCTGAGCCACACTACCTTCCCCATCCCCATAGGGACCCAGGCTGTCAGTGGATTGTCCCAGGCTGAGGGCAAGGCTGAGGCTGGTTCGATCCCCTGGAGTGTGAGTATGAGTGATGGTGGTTACTTGGTCCTTTAGCCTCTCGCCCTCGCTTTGATCCACTATCTCAGGGGGCTGGGGAGCTTCATCACAGGCTGGGGCTGGGTCCAGGGTGCTGGACTGAAACACTGGGAAGTCTATCCTCTCCAGCTTCCCACAACATTTTTCCTCCAGCATCTGATGAGACAGTATTAGGAAGACCAGTTGTAGATGATATACAAGGTGAAAGGGTATCACTGATTAAAGTGCTTACACATATACATATTTATTATTAATTGATTAAAAAGATCAATAACTCCTGGGTCAATGGTCTTCACCCTACATGTTATTCAATACAGCACTAAAACAATAAAGCCTAAAAACAACATCATGAGTCATGGCAGGGTAAAGGCAAGAGCCATTGCATTATCAAAGACAGCTGACTAGTAACAATGTACAAGAGGAGTTATGAATTCTGCCCTGGATCATCGTCTCTCTATGGGAAGTAAATAGCACAAAATTACAGGAATTGGTGTAAAAAGAGTACTTGCTTGATAGAAGTCATAGTTGGCTGACTGAATGTCAAAGGGGTCTTCGCGGGGGGCTTGCTTGCGGCCACAGTTACAGGAACTAGTGGAGCGTCCGCGGCTGTTGTGGTTGAGGATAGGTGGATTATGGTCCATCTCTGGCTTCTCACCTGTGGAGACGAATGTTTGTAAAGAAACATAAGGAAATTTGACTACATGTGTAGACAGAAAGCATATAAACAATGTTGTGAGTACAGTTATCCTCAAATACCACAATAGTAAAATGCACATGGTACACAATTCAAACTTGTTATAATTGGACTATATTCCTGGTTTTTGATTTGCAATCCGGTGGGGATATTTTTTACATATAAATTGTTAGATAGATTAATTTCTGAAAGAACGTTTTTTTTCCCAGGGATGTGTGATCAGGAGTAAAGCTTTACCTGGCTGAGGTAGTAGGTGAAACTTGTGCACACAGTGTTGATCTGTAAGACTGCGTTCTTCACATAGCTGGTGGCCGTTACTCCAGAACTTGTAGCAGTCCTCATGCAGCTGCAACGCATAGCGCTGGAACGCCACCCCACGAGCATGCTGACTATAGACCCGGAGAGCTTGAGCCAGTTGGTTTTTGTGAACCGTAGTGGTGTAGTTATGGGGAAGGTTGGACTGATAAGCGCTGTGGGCCAATGGCAAAGCTTTTTGGCATCTGTTCTCAGAGAATTTTGCATCTGCATCAAGAAAACCCTCCAAAACTTTCAGTTGACCTTGTACTTTGATGGCCAGGTCTGCAGTCTCCTCCTCTGTGCTGGTTATCATGACCTGGTAAAGTCTATAGGCAACCTGTGCCCACTTTGAATAGTTTGGCAGCTCAAAATGTGAAGGTTGTGGATTGCGTCCAACGCTATCATCAAAGCCTTTCTTTGTCAACACCAGCTCAACATGCTGCCAAAGGAATTCTTTCAAAGTGCAGTCCACTAATTGACCACCTGAAGACATACTGGAGGATTCCACATTGAAAGATGGTTGTCTGGCTGAATGTCGCATTTGTTGATAGCGTTTTGGACCAGATAAAATTGTGTTAGTTTCATTTTCACGCAGGGCACAGTTGGACCGCAGATGTCCAAGCAACGCACCCACTGGATCCTCATCATGCCCAGAAACAACATATACAAACGCCTGGTTAGCTGGCACAGTGAATAAGCAATTACTGCTTTGGTTGGTAAGAACCCTACTTTTGCGGAAAATACGATATATTTGGTCTTCCAATGCATGCTGTAGACGCCTACGTGGCGAGTGCTTCTTGGGTTTGTCAGAATTGCCTCCAGACGAGTCTGCTGCATTTCCACTTGAACCTGCCACCCTTAGGGCTCCATTCATTTGAAAAACAAAAAGAAGGCGTGGAGGGCAGGGGCGACAGTTTACCTTCCATTCTTTGGATACTGGGGTATCCTTGATAGCTGCACGTAGTAAGGGGAGTGCTTTCTGCCGAAGCCCATCCAAGGCACGAAATAATCTGTCATAAGTGACATCAAAAGCGCACGTAGGGTGTACCAAGAGAAGGACATGGCACAACGAGAACAGGTACAGCAAATGAAGACAATGTTGTTTATCAGCACCTTTCCAAAACTCGTGCGCGTCGGAGTGCCCGATCCCTGCACTTAAAGACTCACATGCACTAAGAAGCTGACGGTTGTCACAGACAGAAGTGAGGACAAGGTACAATACGCGACTCTCCTGGCTGTAAAATGCCTGAATCAAGCTCCCATCCTTCTGCGAGTCTGCCTCGTCTATCCCGCCAAACACAGCAAAAATATGCTTGTCTGCAAACGTGTTTACAAGGGATTCTTTGAGCAAACATGGCTGCATTGCGCTTTTACCAAATATACCAAGTACACAGAGACCTTCGTCTTTATACAATGGGTCTTCTAACACCTCCGATTGTAGGAGAGATCCCACGCTCGTCGGCAATGCCATGTTCTTCCAGAACAAGACTACGCATTAACAGGAAAACAACACAGTTGTGCAAACTTCCGGGAACGCACAGAATATTGTACCGGGTGGAAACAAGAATGACAAATTGTATAGAAACAGACCGTATGCTTTTTGGAACGATCACAAAGTTGATGGTACATAAACAAAAATTATTTGTCTCAGGAAACAAAAAATTACATTTAAATAATTTATTTGTGAATGTCTTAGACGTGTGACTGAGTGAGAATGGAAATGGGTAGGAATTGCTTAATTGAGCACTGAGGCTCCAAATCCCATTAATCCCCAAGAGTGCAAATTAAGTATACATTTCATTTCAGCACAAATTTACAGAGTCACTTGAGACAAAAGAAATGTCGTATTCGCCACGTTTAAAAATCTACCAACAATATTTTATCCAGCAAGAATACAATAGGAAGACGACCAAATTAAAATACCACACAAATCATTCATGGTATTTTATTATGAAGCACAATAGAGGTTACTTTCCTTTACAAGTTATAACACAAAAAATGTACGCATAAAATATGTAAACACATTGATTACAGCAACAAGTCATGCATTTCCTTTTCAAGAAAAAAATATAGACATAAAAAACAAAAAGTATCCGTTGGTATCAACATACAAAATTCAAGTCATATCTACCATCGCCAATATAGAAACAGTCCACAATTTACGGATTAAGAGTTACATCTCCTTTACATAGCAGCATAATTTGGTAACTTAAATAAAAAAAATTGCAGAAAGCAACCTGGGGTAGTAAACATCGCCAGCAAGTCATCATTGATGATCCACCACTGTTCTCCGAATTTGAGATGCTGGACTCTGGAAGGTGTTGTAATGGAGGGGGGGGGGGGGGGGATGCAACTACAATGTCATCTACAAAAAGGATATATATCCCTAGTGCAATTAGTCGATCGAACAAGTGACTATCCAAAACACTTGTCTGTGCATCATCCCTTTTTATGCATAAGGCCTTCCAATGGCTTGTGCTGTGTTTTTTTACCCTAACTTTCACCTAAATGCATTGCTGGTTTTTATTAAATCATAGGGACCAGTCTTGAAAGCCAAGTAAAGGCAAAGACACTTTCCAAAATGTGGAAATTCTATACATGCACACGGAAAAATAGTACTATCAGTAAAACACTATCTGTTCAAGTAGCTTGTCAAATTTCTGTTACCACAAAATATGCATGCAAACAAATACAATAAGTCTTTGGTAGTTACACGCTAGACTGGTCACATAAATTAGACTTGGGAAAAACCAGTCATGGGTACTTTGACGATTGATTTAAAAGTTAGTCGAAGTAAAATAATATACATTTAAAGCAATATTGCATCCATCGTTAGTGGTAACCATTGTTTCAGCAGTAAAGCAGGAAGCATAAGAAAAAGTGTGCATTATATCATGTATCTCAATCTGCATATCATGTATGTATATACATGTGTTTATAAACAGGGCAATGTGGGGGGTCTGTCAGCCAAGCACATCAAATTGTCTTGCTAATCAGCCATTTTGTGCAAAAACATTTTCACCATCAAAACTTTCATTGATACTGTTGGATTTAGGAGTGAGCCTGTCAGGTAAAGCCCTCTGAAAAAGACAATAGTTGAAAATAAGAATGCAAAATTGTGAATAATTTCACACAAAACCTACAATGTATTTCAAAGAAAATTAAGAAAAGGCGACCAACCTGGAACTTGCGTTGTAGAGCCTGGGTCATGATTGGGGTGAGGCCAGTGCCTGTTTCAATGTTCTCCTTGTCAAATAGAGGGGTACCACCTGGGGTTCTATAGAATAGGTGAGAAAACACACAATATTCCACTTTTAAGTGACTTATAGGGACCAAACGATGTGAACTAAATATGAATGTAATTCAATTTACACTTGTACTGAGCGCATTATTAAATGTAGCCAGGTAGGTATCAAACAACAGATTATCTAATGTGCACCAAAATATTTTCGTTGATTATTATTGATGAGTTGACAGTGTTGTATTGCATTACTGAAAATCACACATGCAACTGAATACGCATCTTTGACAACTGAACAGTTTTTATTTTATTTTATTTTAGAAAAAATATATATATAAATAGTAAAGAAAAAAAGTCCAACGCAGGTTAAACAAATAGTCTACCATGGCCTACAGTGCATCCGAGAGTTTAACTTAATAGATGAAAGTTATATTTTACAAACAAGCCGGAGTCTTAACAGGCTGTTGGTAAGTATGCTTACTTACCTACAGATTTGTACCCTTTTCAGCTGTGATCGAAGTCTCAAGGGGCTTTTGGTAGGTGTACTAGAATTTGACATTTAAAATGTTAGGAAAGTAAAGCAAAAGCCATGTATCTATGGCATATAGATATAATGAACTACTGAACATAATGGTTTTTCTTACCCATTAGTGGGGTTGGCACCATACACACATGCACAATAAAGCTCACAGACATGTACATATACTGCATCTAATGGTTTCCTACTCTAACATCCTTCAGCTATAAACCATTAGTCCACAGGCCATTAGGTCTCTGGACCTGTTTGTATACAGAAACTATGGAAAAGGGTGAGAAACCCCTGATACACGCATTATTCCTACTCCTACACAGCAATACAGTATTTATTTTTTCTTAATAATGTTGGATATTCGATAACCATTCATTTTAGGCTTGTCCTTTGATTATATTTTGTATTTTAAACTCTCATGTTGGTGCATTTTAAACGTTAATTCTGATTTACCTGGAGATTTGACGTTTTAAAGGCAGGCCATGAGATCTTCTCAGACAGACTTTCTGCAAGTCGCCTACTGTGATCAGTGGTGCCCTTGTCTGCTTTGATGACTTCTGTGGTAAACACAGTCATCATAAGTGTGTTATTCTTGATCATACAGGACCAAATACCCAGCTATGTTGTCCATCCTTATCCAAAACAATCAGCAAGTCACAGTATAATGTTGTTAGCTGTGTTCTAACAGGTTGTAGCAACAGTAAAACAATAATACAATAGTAATTCAATGCCAAAGTATGCCAAAGTTTAACCAGGTAGGTAAAGACCACAAACACGCCCAATTTTATATGAAAGGGCGAAAATAAATGTTGTCTTACATTAGCTATTTCGGTGTTGCCGGTGGTGACTTTTTTTAGTTTGACAGACTGTATGTCCCTGAGGGTGACAGCCAGAACCAAGTCTTGATTTACTTCAGAATTCTGGTGGCAAAACAGACACAACATACATTTTGTGGTATGTAGTCAAATTATAAACTCACTCATCTTTGACAAACTTACTTTTCATTCCCTTTAACTATTTGAAAAAGTTAACCGTGGAATATTTACAACAAATGTACAAACACTTAATTTCTAGTTCCCTCCTTTTGTAACAAACAGGCTAGTTGAAGCAAGAAGGCGGAAGGAAATAATCAGGAAGTGGCAAGATTTCTCCTTTTTTTCAACTGCAGCATTTATGAGACCGGAAACAATTCCAGTTTAACTTTGGCTTGATCTTAGTTTGAATGGTAGAGCAGTGGCACACATACGTCACACACAAATTATGATTTGTATTACTGATTGGTTGAATACAGAAGGCCTACTACTGTGTATATTCATTTATGAGTAAACATTTTTGGGAAACCACAAAGTGGTAATAATTTTCACCCACTAAGGATGGTTTAAATGGCAAGGATCAAAGAGTGTGCGTCCTAGCAGAAAACAAATACTTGAATTTCTTTAAAAAAAAACTGGAAAAGACAAATATGTGTTTGTTCCCTTACTGCTGTTCACCCTTAAAATAGTCTTTCCATAAGGTCTTTCCAAGTCATTGCGAAAGTGGGACTGCATGTCCTTACAGGGCATACTTTGAACTTAATTTAAAACAACATATTTAACATACGCAAAAAACATTTAACTGCCTGAATGATAGTTAGTACATTTAGAGGGGCATGCTTGTTTTTCAGGCTCTAAAAGCCTTAGAATTTTTAAACATGATTATGATTTTACTTTAAAACTAATTCACTACAAAGACTTTTCTTCTGTAGAGCAATAAAAAATGCAGGCAGTTAATCTGCCAGTATAGACAGTATACAAGCAAACAAAAAACATTCCCTGGGCCATCAATGTAGTCAGAACACATCATTCCTCATTTAACATGACCTATATTGCACATCATATCTGCATTGCACAGGACACAGGCCCTACTATTTGTCTGCTGATGGCGTTTACTTCTAGAAATGTCCACACAGCAGGAGGCCTTGCTTGCACCCTCTATCAATAAGTATTTTTTACCTGTAGAGTAGCAAAAGCTGCTTTTTTTTTGGGAATTAAGGGCCGAAGAACGGTAGTAGATGGTGGTGGCAGTGGCGGAGGGGGTGGAGGTGGAGGTAGAGGAGCTGGTGCAAGGATAGGTAGTTGGTCCACACTAGATCCATAGCCCAGTGAAAGAGGTAGGGGCAGGGGATGGGGATGTGATGACCTACTATCAGCAGCGTTTTCCAGGCAAATAGACTCAGCTGCACCCCTATACTGCTGCAAACAAACAATCAATAGTAATGTTAACAGATATAAGCAAATGCCTATTTTCTAAAATAATTTATATAAAAAAAAAATTTGATGCAATGTGTTATTAAACCTTTAGAACAGAGTGGAGGATGACAATCTCTCTTTGTAAATCAATCATTTGTTTCTGAAGAGTATTAATTTCCTGATCATAGCTCCGCCAGAAGAACATTCTAATAATGCCAATATAAACCTGCAAGAAAGAACCAACAGGCAAATACTTAGTCATGAATGGAATTGAAATTCAATTTAATTTCCATTATGAATCCCACTCCAATTTCGGTCATTGTTGATGTATACCTGACTGAGTCTGCTCCTCCACATTTGGCAAAAATGGCCAAAAGCTACCAGCAGCTGCCTTACATTTGGCAATGGAATCCATTTCTTAACCACCTTCCCATGGATGTCTTCTGAATGTTCTTTAATCATTTGTGTACTTCTTTCACTTTTTCCAGATATAAAAAATTATATCCAATTAAATATATTCAATATAATAATGATAAGGCATTCAATGCATGTTTATTCAAGTAACGACATTACAGAAACTAAGTAGCTAGGCCATGATCACCGTTAGCCACACCTAGGTAGTCAACTATTGATATTTTACCGGGTGGATATAGACTCATCTAAACTCATCGTCATCTGTTGACTTGAAATGTTGCATCTGGACTTTCTCGCCTTGCGCTTGATCTTCTTTCTTTGTCGCCAAACGGATTTGCTTAGTCCCTATGACAGTGTTGAAGTGGAAACGGTAATAGTATTATAAGTAGGCCTAGTAGCCTAGCATTTACACACGCAGATGTTGTGGTAACATAGACTACTACAATGCATAAATTAATGACGGATGGTTAGAACATCTGTACTTGGCAGTTTACTCTAACGTGGCGCCAAGAACGGTTCATTATGAACCAGTTTATCGATTTCTGTAAAGTAAAGTCACCTTTATCCATAAGGTAATAAGGTACATACCCTTGCTCCTGCCATATTTTCCTCAAAACGTTAAGTATCAGAATCCTTGTCTTTGGCTTTACTTCTTGTAGCGCGGTGCTCAGGCTCAGCCTCATTCGGGAAATAAGTTCAAAATCTTCAGACGAATCCTTTCCACCCAATCAGATCGTGCCTTTCTAACAGCTGGAAGAACGTATCCAGAAAGCTTAATTTTAATTGGTTACCAGAAGTGGGAAGAAAATGATTATCCAATCACTGGTAAAAACTCCCTTTTCAACCAACCACAATGTCTCTGTGTGTTGCCGAGCAACATGGCCTAAACAAACAAGAAAAACGACATGGAGATTTGCTAAACTACAAGGTACTTGCTTGTTTTTGATTAAGATTCTCTCAAGTTTTTAGTTGATCCATGAATAGTTGCGTGGAACGGTAAACATATTGTTTAATTATCTTCCTGTTTTCGTTACATTTTATTCATGTTAAAATAGTTTTAAATAAATAAGCCAAAGAACTGTCTGGCTACCAAGTTTCATATCCGGTGTCTAACTAATGTAAAAAAAAAAAAAAAACATTTCATTTGTAAAGCGCTTTTCATTCTAAAGACAATCTCAGAGCTAACCATCAATGAAATGGAATGGGAAATTCTTTATTGATCGCAAGGGACATTGTAGTATCATCATGGCCATTAACAATAGAAACCTAGGCTCAAGTTAAATAATAAAAACTAAGCTAAACTAGTTATATCTATGTTTGATTAAGTAGCTCACACAGCTTCTTGTTTTGTTTTTTCAAGCATTTTGGATTTACTGATGGTGGTTGGATGAAAGATCAAATTTAGCCCTGAAGATTGTAAAATTGAATATATTTGAAGCCTATACAAAACAAAGACCCCTGAACTACACTTTTTTATCTTTTGAGAATTTTAAAGTGCATAAGTGACGCTTCACTCAGATTAATTTCGGGTGCAAAAAAAATCAAATGAGTGGCAGTCGATTGGGAGTTTGGCAGCTACAAGTGGCATCATTTTGGCCTTTTAGTGTATTTGTCACATCCCTTGCTTCATGCACAAGCCCAGCTTCTAACAACATGCACGAGCCTCTAGCTCTAAAATCATTAAAAAAAACACACCACTACCTATCTACTGCACCGCTAGTCAGCAAGCAATAACATCTTTGCATCATTATGCCTCAAGTATGAGGCGTAAGGCTTTCTATGTTCAGCCCTTTGCAAGTGACTGTTTAGATTTTTTTGATGACTTAAAATTAACATTGACTAGCATCTTTTTTTTTTCTTTTTCAGAACTTGTACAATGGCTGGTACAATTTTTTGCGACTCATCAGAACTATACAACATTCTTAATCAGTTCACCCATGTGTCTAGATTAACAGAGTTAAACTACCTCTGTTTAATTGGTAAGACAGCAGACATGTATGGTGACTTGTAAATCATGGAAAAAATCATAAGCCCTGTCATAATCATGTATAACATCATAATAAGTATTCAAAAGTGACTAGCATGTATATATATATATACGGTACAATTTCTCTAGACGCTCGAAAAACAGAAGACTACAATGGAAGCCACATCATCACTGCAAAAAATGTCAAAAAAGTATTATAGAAATTTTATTTTAAGTTTTACAGTATATAACATTATGAGATGTCAGAAAAAATAAGTGTAACTGTCTACAATTTACAGGACTCAAATGGCACATTTGTTATTCCTGAAGGAGTGGAAGTTGAGAGTATGCGGTATATAGTGGTCTATGACATTAATACCAATGTGTTGCAAGGCTCAGGTAAGATGCTATTGCATCTGAGGAGACTACAATAATTAGTATAACCAAATGTGGAAATTAAGCATATTGTAATATGCATTTTGTTTATTCCAAGTTTCCCTTTATTTGCAGTTTTAGCGCTTTTAAAGTAGTTGTGAATTCCATGTGATTTTAGGAGCTGCAATCGAATGTGCAGAGGCTCTGGCAAAATCAAGTCTCTATCCTGTTCAGATACTGAAAGGGGGGTTTCAGAGGTTCTCAGCTCTCTATCCTTTCTTTAGAACAGATAAAGTTCTGTACACCATCAAGGTAACACCTGCATCCAAACTATAGTTTTTTGTTTGTTTTTTGGAAAATGTATACCATATGTCATCAAATAAATGTATCAGAATAGGTTTTATGTAATACTGAATTGAGGTAAGTTCTATGTTGGATATTCATTTTAGGAGTTAGAAAACTTGAAGCCTTATCCAGTGGAGATATTACCAGGAAAACTTTATATGGGAAACTACAAGCAGGCCACCAATCCCAACATCCGCCAAGACTTGAAATTAAATTTCCTTGTCAATGTTTCGGAAGATAACATTCTTGTGTAAGAAATAAGTTACATTAGCAACAATGTTGACAGTTTTTCAATGACCCATCACCTAAATATTTCTTTTGGCATTAGATTTGAAAAGGGAGAACACACCATTCTTCACATTTGTGTGGCAGATTCAGTGGAGGCTAATTTGTACAGAAGTTTTGAGAGGATTTGTGTTTTTATTGGTAAGAATCTCCCTCCCCCTTAATCTTAGTCATTTTGTTCAGTTGAAATAGACAATTCCTCTACTGACTACAATTACTTTTTTCAAAGCATAATTAAATGTAGTTTCATTTAGACAAATCAAACCTTCCAAAAGACACTTGCTTACTAATTGAAGCAGATTTTGTTTAGTTCTGCATCTTATACAAACATGAACTTGAAGGATACTATTAGTATTATTTCACATATGATATAGGTAGCAGATTTTGTCAATTTATACATTACTGTTTCATTTCCAGGCTCACGTATCAACACAGGATCTGCGGTCTTGATATTTTCAAGCCATGGAATAAGCCGCTGTAGTGCTGTGGCTATAGCCTTTCTTATGCATCATTTGAAATACACTTTGGGTGTAAGTCCTATATATGATATACAGTTTCTATAGTTGTTAAATATACACTGTTTCAAAAGGTTATTTTAATATTGTCACGTCACGTTCACAGTATTTCAACACTTGTGTACTTATTACAGGAGGCCTGGGATTATGTCCTGCAGCGTAAAACAAACATGAGGCCAAACAGAGGGTTTGTGCAACAGTTGTCTGACTGGGAGCTTAAGACTGTTGGGAAACAAACTACTAATATAGCGGAACCTCATTATTGAAAGAATTAATAAACATGTACTGTAACTAGATTTGTTAATTCATCACATAGAAATATGCATTTTTCACTGTTTCTACAACAAAATGTGTATGTACCTTTTTTATCTTAAGATACTATAGATTACTCTTTATTACACTGATTATGTTGCAGTAACCACTTGCTGAATGATTGCACTATACTGGCAAACAAAAGTGTTTAAAATTAAAGATGTAATTAAACATTTAGGCCTACATTTGTTTTAGTTTTTTGCAAGATGTTGGAACAAAAAAAAGACAACAAGGGGTACTTTGTATGATACCCTTTATTAAACAAGTTGTGAACATGATTTTTTTTTGGATGCTCACATAATATATTTGGGGGTCCTGAAGATTTGCCATAAAAAAGGTTTCTGAACGAACAATCCAGAATACTAGCAATTTTTTGTTTAGCCAGTGGCTACCAAATGGTGTGTCTATGTATGACACTCTTAATAACAGGCACCTATTCTACTAGAAAATATTTTCAATATATGGAGCCTATTTAACAGAGCCTATTTCCTATAAATACATTTGTTAATGGGGGGGGGGGGGGGTAATGACCAATAATGTCAATATTTCTATGTTGGTTGGTGTGTCAATTACATAACTAAGGGACAAATCAGTTGCACACCATGCTGGTCTAAAAATATTCAAGTCTGCACCCAAACAGCTGTTCCATTGTTCAGAAGCGCTCATTGGCCCTAAGCCTTGGGCGGGGAAATATGGTCAGCACGTTTTTTGATTGGTTACGAGTTGGAAGTAGTGGTTGAGTCTCAAACTCTTGACAGTTCTGTCTGGAAGACGTACAAGTGTGGAACAGCTTGAACCAGAATACTTGACTAGACGTTGTAGTGCTCTAAATCAACGTTCTTCCTCAGTCAAAAATACACATAATGTTATGCCCAACATCTAACTTAGCGGAATGTTTGAAAGAATGGGAAGACTTGGAAAAAGACTACCAACAAGTTCAGGTGAGGAGCCATTGCGTTGAGCTAGCTACTAGCTAGTTTCTGTGACGACGTGACTGAGCTATACATGGCTAACTTGCCGACCTCTTCAGCTGGTTACAACGTCAGCCAAGCATCGTACTAGTCGAAGGCCAACAAACAGTTAGTGGAACCACGATCTCGAGTTTTTTTTGTTATTCATATTTTTACAGTCAATTGTCCACTTGCTATATGATAGTTTGACAACCGTTATATTATAATGTAGGGCAGGCTATGGCCAAATATTGATAAAGGGAACTTGTGACCACAACCACAGCACATGAGAAGCATACACTGTTAATAAAAAATAATCATATCAATGTCCCGCACCAGATTACTTCTTTAATTAAATGCAAGACTGAGCAGCTAAGCTTACTCTTCAAAAAAAAATGTATTGAAGCTTCAGATGTTCTGAAAACAAAACGCAACTGTAGTTAGGAGATATAACAGCTTACTATTGAAACTGTCAATTACCACCAATTTGTGATGATGAAGCCATATTGTTGTTCATTATGGGAACAGATTTTGACAGACAAGTTGTTACCGGTAATATTTCTGCGCTGCCCAGGATTAGGCTAATTGATAGAATAAGATCCAATCTTTTTATCATCTTTTTTTATAGGAAACCCATCGCCAATACAAACAGAAGCTGGAAGAGGTCTATAAACTACAAGACATCTGCTCCCAAGCTATTACAAGACAGAAGAAAAAGCTAAAAGAGCTGACTGTGTCTTTAAAGGAGTGAGTCTGGAAAAACAAAGCATTGAATAATAATGCACTTTGGAGAAGTCACATTTAATTATTTACTTAAAAAAGGGGTAACACATTGCACGTTTCTGCTTCATCGAGTTAGTTTGAATAATTGTCAGTGATATCCCAATTCCCAGTTACATAAAGTGCCGCAATCAGCATTGGATATATGATGCTTACTAACTGCTGCTTAAATAACTGATATGTGACTGCTGAGCCATAATCTATGTATTACAGTGTAGTATAATCAAAACAGCTGTTAACTTCTTTTTCACTTACCTTTTTTTTTTGTAGATGCAAAGATAAACTAAGTCCAGATGAAATAAATACAATAGATGAAATCAAGGAATCCATTAAGGTCAGGCCAAATGTGTTCTTTGAGATGGAGGCTTTTCTGCCAAAGAAGAATGGGTAAAAGTCGACAAAGACCTTTTTTGCTGTACTTGTATTAAAACAGGTGTTCAGATTTTAAACCATTAATTAGCAAGTTATGTTTTTTAAATCATATGCAGTTTTATCATAGCTTGGTTTGTTTTTGTTGTCAAAATGCTGTGTTGGGGAAGCTACATGAAAGCATAACTTTGATATCTACGAATTACTTCAATCTGAAAGACATTGTGCTACAGCAAAGCTACCCGAGGGAGAAATCTAGTTTGGTTAACTAAAGCTGCTTTACAAATAAATTGTTAAACTACTAGTTTAATTACATGTTGTTTGCTACTAAGTAAAGTAATAATTTAACTAATTGAAACACTATGCAAATATGAGCTCCAGCAGAATGTAGTTGAACTATTAGTTTAAATTCATGTAATTTTCTATTCCCCAACACTGTCATTCAGTTATTTATGTACAGTGCAATTGTATAGCTTTGTAATTTAAAGACAAAGTAATTGGTCAATTAATGCACATGGGTGTCAAAATAATGTGATTTATCTTAACAAAATTTTTTACATTATATTTCTCTCCTTTCCATTGCTACTTAGGTTATATCTTAGTCTAGTCCTGGGAAATGTGAACGTTACACTTCTCAACAAACAATCCAAGTAAGCAAAGCAACAAATTATGGTAGCAAAAATAAATGAATATCAGCACAGTAACTCTTGACTAAAATTAACTCTATCTTTTGTCACCAGATTTGCCTACAAAGATGAATACGAAAAATTTAAATTGATACTCACAGTTATACTCTTCCTGTTCTCCTTCACATGTTGCTTTTTGTTTAGCTACAGGTACAGTCCAAGTAATATCCCAAATTGTAAATTAACAAGGTTACTTTATCCTATTCAATACAGAGAATACAACAGAAAGCACTTTCCATGTTGTAGATTATCCAGCTGCATATTTCTTCCTTAAATTTACATTTTAATACATTTAGGATGGATTTAATATTTGTCTTTTGCGTCTATAGGTTTAAGTTAACAAACAGTTTTTTGCTTTTTAAATTTTTACTTTTCAGAGTCCTTGATGCACTTTTTAATTTCCTGTTGGTGTGGTATTACTGCACACTAACCATTCGAGAGAGTATCCTTATTAGTAACGGCTCCAGGTCAGTACTGTATGTCACATTATTCATTTGTATAACTTAAGATTTACCCCATTCATATCATCACTTTAATGTATTTGAAGTCCAGTAAGTATGCAACTTAGCTAAATGCATTCCAACAGGGGAAACCTTTTTTTATGATAGAGCTTCCTTGGCTGTAGAAATTGCTGTCATGCATTGCCCCATTGAAATGCCTTGAGCAAAGATGTGTGCCAATGCAATTTACTCAATATTAATGCAAGATATAAAACTTCTATATGTGCTTGTTATCAAAGCTCTAGATAATGCTTGGGTTTAATAAACCTAAAGCTGTCGTTTAACATTTAAGTAAGAGAAGGAAATCATTAGAAAACTATTCAAATTTATTCTCAACAAAGCGGCACACCATCAACTTCAACACCACAGACACTGCATCGCTGTTTGTCTTTCACAGAGTGACCTAGTAGGACAGAGTGCTACTATGTTTGCCGTAGACAGGGAACCCTGTGTTACTACAGCTTTCTCTTCCCAGACTATGCAGTGTTGGCACAATGTTGGCTTGTCTGCACTTTCCCAATCAGTATGTTGATATGGATACTGTTCATATACGAGTATAACACTCTTCTTGTATGATGCACCTTAAGTATTTGTGCGAGCCTGCATCAGTAGAAAATGAGGCCATGTGTCAAATGTTGGCGATAAACTAATCCTTTGTCTGGAGCCCTATGGGTTGGACATTATGCCCAGAAGTTAGCAGATGTCTGCCTCTCCTGTTTTAGAATCAAGGGTTGGTGGGTGTTTCATCACTATGTATCCACCTTCCTGTCTGGTGTTATGCTAACTTGGTAAGTACACCATCTTTTGCTTATGTGTTATACATACACCAAGCATATAAGTCTCAAAAGCCATACGATAAAACAGTACACTGGATTCTTAAAAATGTTTCAATAAAAATAATAAATTTAATGTGTAACAACCATAGAAAATGTTGCAGACTGTGGTTCTAAGTTACTGGCAAAGCAACCAAACTAGTCTATTCTCAAACCAATGAAAACAGACCTCTTAAATCTGCATGTTTACTTTTTTCACAGGCCAGAAGGTGTTCTCTATCAAATGTTCAGAAACCAATTCCTCACGTACTGCATGTACCAAAGTAAGTGACGATTGTAAAATCATTAGTTACTGTAAGAGCTAAATGCTGCCAGAACCCTGCCCATTTAAATAGCCCTATTTATTCAAATGTTTACACATGCTATGGAAATGAAAGATAAAACGGTACTATTGAATTAGTACACTTACGTTTTATATTTTTTGTTTTTTGCACAAAGTAGGTTTTGTTCAGTTCCTCCAGTATTATTATCAGAGTGGTTGCTTGTATAGACTTCGATCTTTAGGAGAAAGGCATAATATGGACGTTACGGTTGGTAAGTAAAACCAATTAAGTAAAGAGAGATTGTAATTTTTATGACATACACGTTTTAGCTATCAGGCAGTAATATTGAGTGACTTCAATTTTCTATAGAGGGTTTCCAGTCTTGGATGTGGCGAGGCTTGACCTTTCTGCTCCCCTTCTTGTTTTTTGGTCATGTGAGTATTCTGTCACAGTAATTCTTTTTCTTAATCCACTAAGAAATACAACAACACAACTTGACAAATGCTTTTGTCAGACTGCTCCATACCATGGTTTGGAATAGGCTACTATGAAAGAAAGTCTTTATTAGGAAAATAAACTTTAATGAATTACAAATGTTGCTATGATACCAGTCTTTGACAGTATTAGGAAGTGGGATTTGAGTAGGGCTCAGTATATATGTGTTGGATGGATGGGAAGGGTAAGTAGGGTTGTAGACTATGCATGTTGCTGTTTTGAATTTGGGTAGAAAATACCCCCCTTCTGGATCACATCTATCACAGCTGCACGAAGCAAAGCCTTGCAAAATCATGTTTGTTTGTTTGTGTGTGAGAGAGAGAGAGAGAGAGAGAGAGAGAGAGAGAGAGAGAGAGAGAGAGAGAGAGAGAGAGAGAGAGAGAGAGAGAGAGAGAGAGAGAGAGAGAGAGAGAGAGAGAGAGAGAGAGAGAGAGAGAGAGAGAGAGAGAGAGAGAGAGAGAGAGAGAGAGAGAGAGAGAGAGAGAGAGAGAGAGAGAGAGAGAGAGAGAGAGAGAGAGAGAGAGAGAGAGAGAGAGAGAGAGAGAGAGAGAGAGAGAGAGAGAGAGAGAGAGAGAGAGAGAGACACAGAGACAGTCAGTAACTACTACTCTCTGTTTGTAGTTCTGGCAGCTCTACAACAGTATAGTACTCTTCAAGATTGCCCAGCTACCAGAGTGTAAAGAGTGGCAGGTAAGTGCACTTCAGAAATATCTTACGGCTGAGTAGTTTCTGTAAGTTAACAGTTCACGGGAGACTCCCCCCCCCAACCACTACCACCACCACCACTGTACCCCATTTACTTACTGGCTATGTTGGAAAGTAAACATAGTATAGGTCTGTCAACTGGGTTAGATTACAATTTTGTGATCAAGAAAATTCCACGTGGGCTTTTTTGTATTTTTTCACAAACATAAAAAGATTATTCAAAATCATATGTGTGCTAATAGGTTTCTAGTACATTTCAAGGTATTTAGGGTGCCTGCAAACTAAAAACACTGAAAGAAAAGACTGCGAATGAAAGGTTACTGTCAAATCTACCTCTAAGGGATGGTACAGGTTCCAACAAGACCTTTGCTCAGAATGAAAAAAATCTATGAGTTTTTTACTCAAAAGTGAAGCACTTTTAGGACCAGTTTCCCAGACATAGATTAAACCTAATTCTAGACTAAATCTCATTGTCAATTAAGAGTTTTTATTGAAAAGGTTTTTTAGTCTAGGAATTGATTTAATTAATCTGAGTCCGTAAACCAGCCCATAGGATCACACTAGACCTAGCAAATTATCTGCATCACTCGGCACATATACTACAGATTCCGGAATAATAAAAACGTTTTGTTCTTTGTCCTGTCCTTCAGGTTGTGATGTGTGGCTGCTCATACCTAGTCTTATTCCTGGGGAATTTTCTCACCACACTTGGCGTTGTTTACCAGAAGTACATGAACAATCAAGACAAGTCTAAAACACTATAAGTGGAAAGGTTGAGACATTGTTACATCAAGTTAATCTATTCATGCAAAAGGCATATGTGCAAAAAGTGTTTTTATACTAGTGTTGTGCATCAATCGTACTTGTCATTTTTTGCATTTCCAGATTACACCTTTAAATTGTCCTTATATTTCACTCCTTTGTTACAAAAGAAGTCACTGTTGCTGAGTTTCTGACACACTTGCAATATTCCAAAAGTCCAAGGACTGCTTAGCTTCAGCAAATGCTTGTGCCTACCAGTTAGTCACCCAAATGCCCTCTTTTCTGGTGTTAATCCAAAACGTATAGATCATCAGATGGATAACAGGTAACATTTTGAGTTAAGTGGTGCTTGTGTTTGAAATACATTATTTTGGATACGTCGCAATAAAACTTAAGTCCATTTTCCTGTTTGCCACTTGTAGTACCTAAATATAATTGTAAGCTGCCATTTTTATTTTTATTGACATCATGATTTAGCTCCAGTGACTTCAACAAACAATTGTTACATGCCATACCATTTTCTGAAAGAAAAACATTCTATGCGGTTGGCCTTCATGTTACACCCATTTTCACTTAAAATCTGCTCATAAAGTATTACAGAAACATCATGTTGCTTATATGTTCTTCGGGTGCTTGTGGGCTATCAATATTAGAGGAACGTATATTTCAGTGATGTACATTCTAGGTGCATAACTATGGAAGCCCATAAGGGACTTTATTCAAATGAAAATGTAAACTTGAAAATGCAAATGCAATTCAACAATAGCATTATCACTTTCCACATTTGTATGTGTTATTTGTGACAAAATGTAAATGAAAATGCAATAATCCCATTTGCATTTTCAAATGCTTCAATGGGCATTCTGTGTCAATATTCAAATGCAAAAGCTGTTTGACATTACATTTTCAAAGTCCTACCCCGCCATAATGCGGACAATATTCAAATGTTAATTCAAACTTGAAAATTAAAATGCAATATAAAAATGTATCCTCATTTTCCATTTGTGCAAGCATTATTTATGTCACAATTAAAATTAAAATGCAGTTGTCAAACAATTTGAAAATGAAAAGGAAATCGCATTTGCCATTGCATTTTCAATGACTTAATCTTCAGTACTACGCTGTGCAGTGGACAATATTCAAATGCAATCCGCGAATCAGCGCTAGGAGTCAATTGCATTTGCATTTTCAAGTCACCACGCTCTCTTGCACAGAACATGAAAATTCAAATGCAATCTGTCAGTCCTCTCATCAAGGCGGGTCTTTAGTTAGGATGTCACTTCCTTGTTTAGTGACTCGCTTCGTTTATTAACCTTTTACCAACTCGTTGTTGGAGCTGCTATTTCGCAAGTCCGTAGTCATATTTATGTGCTGCAAGTACTATGTTTTTGCATTTATTAAAAGAAGCATATTTATTAAAATCTCTCTAATTATTCACAATGACAGTGCTGAAACGAAGAGAAGCAGGACAGCCATATAGCTGAACGCTTGCTGTGGGCTAATAGATTGGGCATAACTGCATTATTTTCAACTTTCACGTGCATGTTTACACAATATTAATTATCAGAATCATACTTACTAAATGAACGTATAGCACAATATGGGATATGGGTGATAATATGAAGGCAGGATTGAACCACTTTAGATTGGACAAAGCTATTTAATTAGAAGGTGCATTATAAACGCTGCAAATTTGTTCTGGAAAAGGTTTTAATATTTTCATAAACGTTCACACCTCTAGTTTTAATAATGTTGTATTATAAATATGTGGCCATAGGTAGTGTTGCGCTTGTTTTGGGCAATTTTATTAAGGTGAGGTTGCTCATTTGTCTTTCAAGAGTTAGCAACACTGAATGTTCATCTCTGCGGCAATGGCATAGGCTTGGCTGGTGCGGGAGACACGTCCACGTCGGTGCCAGAAATGGAGTAGACCTACTCTGCAATGCATACTTTCTCTGTTCTGTCGCGAACCTCTGTTAGTGGCAAAATTAGGTCAGCTCCAGGCGCACCGGACACCGCTAGCTACAGCTAGTGTCACAGGGTGAAGTGACAGATAAGTGGATCATTGGGATAAGGACACAGCTGCAATTTATTTGTTATTAGGAAGGGGATTGGCTACTTTAGGCTATAAAACCCTGTCTTGATTTGTTTGAAAGGAGGGTTGAGCAGGAGATGTTTTCTGCCCCACCAATTGACTGTCACTATTGTACGATTTCGGGTGGAACGCTGCCCTCCGTGAGATCCTTGTTTCTCGAATGAACGAGTGAGTGAGTGAGTGCGTGCAAACGTCTGTGTGGGTGCGCTGCTTCTATCTTCCAGTACGGACAGGTGATTGCAGTAAGGAGACGAACTTCTGTGGCGAGACGGGGCTGGCCTGGGTAACCCGACGGTCCAAACAGGAAACTCATTTAGGTCTACTTCGGAGGGGAAGGGCCAATGACTACGTTGCTGATCGGCGGTCTAGTGCACGACGGTGACAGCAACGAGTATCCTGAGCGGCGGTGGTTTACATCGAGGGGCGGAGCCATTGACGACGTCATTGGTGACGTTCCAGCATAGCTGTGTTGGTCCTGTGTCCAGGTCCCAAAGACGCTTACCTCCTTATTTTATTTGTGGGGAGTGTTTTACTGGTGTGCAGTGTACTAGTGTTTAGTGGAGTCGATCTCTCCTCTTGCAACTGTTCTGTATGTAGTGCTAGCCTTATTGCCCCACTGTGTTGTGGTGTTAATTCACCTAGATAGTGTGTAGTGGACTTTCTGGGAAGGGGTAGGATCATCCCATCTGTAAAGCTCTGCCCAAGTTCCTAACCAAGGGGAGTTATTGTAAGGACAGTGCTGGGGAGGGGTTTTATAAGGGGTCTTGATTGTTTTATGATGAAATTGTAATAAAGTATATTTTTCATATACTTTCCTTGTCCTGGTCATCTGTGTGGAAGTGTGCTGGAGAACTGTAAACCCTGTGTTGGGTGGAGTTATTAGGTGTTTACCCAAAACCGTGACACTAGCACTATACTAAGTGACTGAAGGAGGAAGTGAGGTCCAAACTAAAGACTCGCCTTGAGGACTGACAGATTGCATTTGAATTTTCATGTTCTGTCCGAAAGAGAGCGTGGTGACTTGAAAATGCAAATGAAATAGACTGCTAGCGCTGATTCCCGTATTGCATTTGAATTTTGTCCACTGCACAGCGTAGAACTGAAGATGAAGTCTTTGAAAATGCAATGGCAAATGTGATTTCCTTTTAATTTTCATATTGTTTGACAACTGCATTTTAATTTTAACATAAACAATGCTTGAACAAATGGAAAATGAGAACACATTTTTTATATTGCATTTTAATTTTTAAGTTTGAATTAACATTTGAATATTGTCCGCAGTATGGCGGGTAGGACTTTGAAAATGTAATGTCAAACAGCTTTTGCATTTGAATATTGACACAGAATGCCCATTGGAACCTTTGAAAATGCAAATGTGGTGATTGCATTTTTACTTACATTTTGTCTCTAACATACGAATGTGGAAAGTGATAATGCTATTGTGGGATTGCATTTGCATTTTCAAGTTTACATTTTCATTTGAATAAAGTCCCTTATGGGCTTCCATACATAACAGCTTTTGTTTATAGCCCCAATCTCCAAGTTCCTGAACAGGAAAAATTAAAAAATGTTACTTGGGTCATTTGTAGATTCAAATTTAGTTGCTTATAATTGATGCTTTTACCTGTGGAGTGTTTTTGTATTTTTTAAATTTGGGATAGCATTAAATACTATTTTTAATTCTTTATATTAATTTTCTCTGAAATTAAGCATAAATATAAAATTGGCCTCTATCATCATAAGTGTTACATTAGCGCAACAAAGTATTTCTGCTTATAATTCTTATTTTACAACGGATCACTAAGCGCACATGGATGACGTTTTAGGTGCATTCCATTATACTCGGAACTCGGAAAAATATTACCTCCGACTAGGAAAATTGCAATTGAGTAGCCATTCAAGTCGGAATTCAAAGTCGGTAACTTGGGCAAGATCCACCATGCCCGACTTAAGTTCACCTGATGTCAGTGCAATAGTGTTTGTGTTGTGAAACATGCTGGAACAACTTTGTAGTTGCCATTTCCACTTGCATGTAGTTGATTTGTGCGTGATAGAAGTATTTTCGAGTATGCGGTACGAGCCTACTCTCACCCCGTGTTCACACATTTGCATTGAAAAACACTCAGAGACTTGCCATACAAACATCAGTATGCTGCGGGCGTCCATGCTTTCCCGAGAAGACGCACTGGAACGCAATAAGATTGGAAGTCGGGAATACCGACTAGGAACTACCCGAGTTCCGAGAACAATGGAATGCCATAGTTCCCGTTTACTTCACGTGTCTTACCCAAGCATTCGTGGTCTCCAGGCAGTCCCCAGCCTTGGATTACAAGGTAGTTAGTTTATCTCTGTTCTTTGAGTGAATCGATTTTTGTCGTTTAGTATCATAGCTCCATTTTATAATTTGAATATAAATGGCCTGTCAATGTCTTTTGCTAGCGCACGTGCAAAACCTTGTGTTTATGAAACCAATGAATTGTCTGCATGGGACTGGCAGTGGTTACTTGTTAAGGTTACACAATTAGGCTATTCCTAATTTTGAACCACTATTGATTAACATACATTTGATCATGAATATAAACGTTTGTTAAAGAAAATACTATTTTACATTCATTCAACAGTGGTTTTTGAAGTGACTTGCATATTCGTGAGGGCAGGTTGTTCTTACACCGGGCAATGTTACCTAATGTTAGTTCTGACAATTCTCACAGCGTGCAGTTTACGTAGTCGAGTGAGGTCATACATTGAGATTGCATTGCATTTGCGCTTTTGGAAAAATATTTTTGAGTTTTTATTGATCAATTTACAAAAACGCTGATTCGATCAGTCCTATAGGTTTTTGTGCGTATAAGGTTTCTGCATGTGGTTTAAAAAATATATGTTTGCATTTTCTGCAAATAAATGCTCTAAATTTGTATTTGGGAGGAATGTTGTCAGTAATTTGTAGAATAAACAAAACAATACCATTTACTCAAACACATATCTACAAATTGTAAACCAGTGAAGCTGATATTTTTGCAGTAGTCCCTTCCCTTCATTTTTTTCGTAGCTGTAGGCCTATAACCTCTTTCAACCTATTTGTAATTCTATCAACATTTTAAAGTTTAATCTTTAGCAAATTTCAGCTCAATGTATCAACAATACAGAGTACTTTTTCAACAGTCATTGGGTACGTTTTACGGTGTGTATGCTAGTGGGCCATCTTGTGTTTGAATTTGAAACTTCATCTCTATGGACCTGACAAATTATATTTAAAACTGTTCATGATGAACAGCACACATTACTTTAACATAAAGTCTCTACATTGGTCTATGCATTACATTAAAGCACATCTTTTGGAGTCTTATTTTTATTGTTTTTGTATAATTTACATTTTGCTCCCTGGACATTTTTTTTGCACATTGCACTCATAGACAGACATACAGCAATTATTTGGAAAGATATTTTTTATTGGGAATCACTCTTTTTATTTTTTTGTATTTTTCCTATTGTGTTTTTATTGTGCTCCATAACACCAAGTACATTTTTGTGTATTTGTTAACCTACCTTGCATAAACCAGATTTGGATTTAAATGGACTATAATGGATGATATCAGTATAACTTTCACTTGTGTGATGAACAGTGATAGGTCACTAGAGGTCTTATTTAAAGTCGTTATGGTACAAACTGTTTTATTACTTTGGCTCACATAATTTTCAGTCTGATAAATAATTACAAAAATGTTTTTTGGGACAGGCCTTTTCTCAGCCTTAGTAGCCGACCGTGCTAATCTGCTAAAGCCTAAGCCAGTGGCCCCATGGCGGACATGGAGGCAGAGATGCAAGCTACGGAGGGCCATGAGATGACTGCTGTAGAAGAGGAGCCGCTGTTCAGCAACCTGGACATATTCCTATTCTCTCTCATTATTGGAATGCTCATCTACTGGTTTATGAATCGCAAGAAACCCGAGGAGGCCATACCCGAGTTCAAGAGGCTTACCACTGTGTAAGTTTAGGCTTTTCTTCTGTAGACATTTGCTTAAGTCAGTCTTCATTGCTTTAGAGTCGGGACTTGTACAGAATTTATACGCTACTCCTATTGGTGTTATTGTGTTTGGCAAGACCAAGTGACCCCAGTAAACAGAGTAGGTCCTGAAAGTTCACTTATAGCAAAAGAGAGAATAAAGCGCTTTCCAAAGCTGTTTATGTGTCGTCCAATACCACAGTACTGGTGTGGATTCCTCTGTTGATCTCAGGAAGTCTTGCTTGGGGGTGTTTGTGGCTTCTTTAGTTTACATTTGTCGCGTGTTCTTAATTTAGTTAATATAATACCTATCTGCTTTACTACAAACATTCTGATATTTTAGAGGCCTGTTTATACCACCTGCAATGATGTTATAGTTGTCTGACTTGCTATCCATAGCTGCTGGCAAGAAGTTAAGTGTAGTTATAGGTCCCTCAAATGTAACAGAAGCCCAAATTGAAGGCTCTGTTTTTTATCAACAGGAAAGTACCTTAACCTTAAAGACCTCTCAAAACAATGCACTTCGTGACACTTTGTTTTTGTTCCATCAAATTTATCCTTCCAGGTCATACAAGTTCCTGTTTTCTAAATCTCTTTCCCGTTTCCTCTGGTTTTATCACTTATTTTCTCGCTGGCTGCAGAGTAGGAGAAAGGTTGAATGAAATTCAAATCTTGTTTATTATGGGGCCTTTTGTTCTCTGCGACTCTTTCTGTCTATTTCCCTCTGCTTACTCTTTCTCCCTTTCCGTGGCTTTTCCTCTGCACGACAAAGCCCCATTGAAAGGAAAAATGCGAGAGGAAATGACCCACTCGGGCTATGAAAATTCCAAGAAGAAGTTTTGTTTTGAAACCCCTGGAAAGTGAGCACCACTGTGGAGTTTTGTCCTTGAAAATGTCTTGTGTTTTTTTGTAGTGGAAAACTATGCCTGTAATGTTTGCAGAGCACAGTAATCTAATCGTTGTGTTCGGCTTTTAATACATTTGGATGTTGCCCTTCAAAATTAAGCAGATGCTCTTTTCTTTTGGAGCTCTCTGAGGTGGAAAGTTGAGGACAAAGTACAGCAATGCTTTCCAGATCAGTCCTCTATTGGTTGAGGCCATCTCTAATTTGATTTGAGCAGCCATGAATGGATCCAGGCTATGGCATAAATAGTGACCTTTTACGATAGATTAGGTTACCATAGCGACAGACTCAGAAGGCTGCCGTCTCTGGGGTGTGCTCTGTTAAAGCTTGATTCGTTTCTCTTTAAAAAGGCTATCAATGGTTGAACAACGCTATTAATGGTTGTTAAGGGGACTTGGATCTTGTAGTCCCTGTAGATAGGGAGAAGAGGAGTAGGACTGCAAGAGCATGCCAGGGTTTTGCATTTCAGCTGATGTGCTTGAAGGAGATCTATGGGAAATGTCATTCGGTATTTTCTCGGCGCCTTACCAGCATCAAAGCCAGATGTTTGCTGGATTTGCGCTTGAGTCAGTGAGGACAGCTATAACAGTGCATCGGTAGGCTACGGATGAGAACACAAGCCCTGGAGTCTCCTGGCCAGCCAGTACTACGCTGCCTCGGCTGAACCGTGATGGCTGCCTGTGCATTTTGATTTTACCAGAGAGAAGCGGAGAAAAAAGATAGACGTGAGAAGGAAAACGTGCGTGTGTGCGGTTCAGGGGGTAGTTGGTTAGGCTGAGGGGCAGCCTGAAAACCAGCTCTAGCCGTTGCACAATGGACTACAGAGAGGTCAGCTAATTGTTAGCTCTGTCCCCCTGAGGGGCTCTTTCTTGCGTGCAGTTGTGTTTCCTTCTGCACTGTGGATCTAACAAGTGTGCGGTGGCGTGCTGCAGAACGCTGCCTCTAGTCATGGGCTGTGTGTTCTCTCTGCCAAAAGAGCGGCAGGCAGCAGCAGCCAGGTCAGTGCTTGTGTTTGTTTGTCTGTCTGTATGTGTGTGTATGTGTGGGATTGACCTAGAGCCAGCCAACTTGTTCCGACATTAACTGATAGTCTTCTGGAAGGAAATGGGTGCTGTTGGGAATTACAGGATTTATGTTCTGTTAGGCAACATACCTTTATTTATTTTACTGATAATATTGTAAGTCTAAGCTGCTTGTTACACGTTAAATGTGAAACATAAATTGCTATGTGTTTGGTTTGATATTTATGAAGTGGTCTTTGTTTTAGGAGTAATATATTGAGTTATGATGTTTGTGAGTTTATGATGTTTGTGAGTTGGAGTTTTGATCTGGGGAAACTGTTTTATCACTGCATGTAAAGTTGCTGTTACTCTCTTGTGAAATAAGGTGGCAAAAGTTATGAACTTATTAGCATCTGCTTTGTATCTTTTACAGAGTCACGCCACAGAGAGAAACTAGCTTCATTGAGAAGATGAAGAAAACTGTAAGTATCTCTTTATAGAGCTGGAAATGGTGAACAAGGTTTAAGTAACCATTACTGGCACAAAATGTATCATATAGTCTGGTTTTGTGTGTATTCAATGATTGTAGTTCATTTTAATTGATCTTCACACTCTTTTTGTCTGCTTCCAGAATAGAAATATAGTGGCATTCTATGGCTCTCAGACAGGCACGGCTGAGGAGTTTTGTGGCAGACTGGCCAAAGATGCCCAGCGCTACGGAATGAGGGGCATGTCCGCAGACCCAGAAGAATATGACTTGGTAATGGTATCCTTACTCCCTATTGCATGGCCAACTCTGCCTACTGTCAGTATGCATGTAGGTATGTTAGCCACTCATTTAATATCTCTTGATTATGAATGACTAACATTTTCATGCCTTCCCATCCTCAGTCAGAGCTGCCTCGTCTGGCAGAGATTGAGAATTCCTTGGCAGTGTTCTGCATGGCCACCTATGGAGAGGGAGACCCCACTGACAATGCTCAGGATTTCTACGATTGGATGCAGGAAACAGACGAAGACTTGAGTGGTGTCAGCTTTTCAGTGGGTATCTCAAATCTTTTATAGAGTTACATTTGATAGAGCATCAATGGCCACATTGCCAGTGCTGCAAGCACTGGTAGATTTCAAAACTTTGTTTTATGCCTTATTCCTCTATTCACCAAGTGGAAACATGCGGTTTTGCCAAACAAAGAGTTTGTGCCGCCCGCCTTTGCTATAAAGTACTAGTCTGTGGATTGGACAAACCAGTCTTCATATGGAGTATTCCCACCATTGACATCACTACTAAAATGTTTGAACCACAGCCACCTCTGCTTATTATGTATTGGTCAGTCCTGAGAAAGCACTGTAGGTTTATTTTTTTAGACTGAAACAGCTTACAATTTCTACATAGCATAAGAGTTGGAATTTGTTGTTTCAGGTCTTTGGCCTGGGTAATAAAACATACGAGCACTTTAATGCCATGGGAAAGTATACAGACAAGAGACTTGCTGAACTGGGTGGCAAAAGGATCTTTGACCTGGGAATGGGAGACGATGATGGCAAGTAAGTGCTATAGACTCACAAACTTTATAGTCACCCTAAGCACACTAAACAGGAAGCGGAAGCATTGCGAAGTGTCCTGTATTTAAAGTGGCAGTATTATGGGGATTAAGCTCTGGGACATTAATAAAATTCTACCTGTTTGTGTACTTTAAATGTATCTAATCCAGCCTTGAAGAGGATTTTGTGTCATGGAAGGAACAGTTCTGGCCAGCTGTGTGTGAGCACTATGGGGTGGAGGCTACAGGGGATGACACGAGGTGAGATGCACCACATTTCATGTTTCTCACTTTCTTTTGTGGTTGCCCCCAGTTGTTAGCCATGGATACTTGCCATGGTAACACTCAGTAGACAATGTTCCCAAAATGATAAGATGTTAGAAGAGATGCGAATGCAAATATATTTTACTCAACTTAATTTGCAAACAATATCTCTTAATTCAAATCCTGCTTCTGTTATTATACGTCCTCCTAGCTTGTTCTGTATTTAAACAGTGCTGTTTAGTCTGTTGTTGAAACACATTTATATGGCACACCTTTTGTACTTCATGTGCATCCTCACATTTGCATCATGGACAGCAGCCCAGGCTTTGAGGGGGCTGGCGTTTGGACACTGAGCATTAGCTTTACTTGCAAGAGAGATAGTTTTAGACTTCATTAGAGATACATTATGCCATCAACAACCACCTGTCTGTTTCTATCCTCAGCATCCGTCAGTATGAGCTGGTGATTGCTAATGATGTCAACATGAATAAGGTGTACACAGGTGAAATGGGGCGCCTGAAGAGCTTTGAGAACCAAAAACCGTAAGTTTCTACTTGAGTGCAGGAAGTGCATCCATGCATGTGGACATGACAACAACAGTGCATTAGTGAGGCCTATTCAACTGGAATAAATTGAATATTTCTGTTGTACAGTGACACAAAGAAGATGACTGTTTTCATTAGTGTGTCCTGATTATCACTGTTTAGCTGTATGTACAGGAATAGAAGCAAAGTTAGGTGCTGTTAACCTGCGAAGCATTTCCCTTTTGAAAAATGTGGAAGAGAAAGACACTACTCCCGATCAGTCTAGGAGTTGTTCACAAAACTGTTCTATTGTAGCATTGCTGGTTGAGTTGACTTGAGATCCTGGTCACAAGTTTATAACATCATCAATAAAATAATGTAGAGTTTGTGTTGGAAAGTCTCACAATAATGGATTAATTAATACGAATGAATTCGTTTTTTTTTTTCTCCTACAGGCCATTTGATGCCAAGAACCCCTACTTAGCCACTGTGGTGAACAACCGTAAACTCCACAAAGCAGGGCAACGGCATCTAATGCACGTGGAGCTGGATATCTCTGGCTCTAAAATTAGGTATTACCTGCTGTAGGCCACTTTATAGCTGATAGCTGAATGTTATGTATTGCAGTGGTATACAATTTTTACTATGTAGCTGTGTGGATTAGAGTGCATAAAAGTTATTACACTTTGTATTTGATGTTTAAAGTCAATGTAAACTTTTGTTTAATGCTCACTCCTTCTCTGGCCCTATTTCTCTCTCTAGATATGACTCTGGAGACCATGTGGCTGTTTACCCCATTAATGATGTCTCCATAGTCATCAGAATAGGCCAGATCCTCAATGCGGACCTTGACACCGTAATCTCACTCAACAACCTGGACGGTTAGTGAGTGGTATTCAAAAATAAATCAATCTTAGATCATCTGTGAATTAATCTACAGAATGCTTGTGTTGTAATAGGCAATGTGTTTGGTATATCAAAAAGTAAGAAATAAAGAAAGTGATAAGGACTTTAAAAATCCAATCCAATAATAATAATACATTTAATGTAGAGCTTTTCTTTAAAGAGTTGTCCTAGAGAATGCTCAAACTATTATGAGCGTCAACAGACACTTTTGATACATCTGCCGTGTGCAGACGACTGCGGTACTAATTATCTTGCATAAATTAACGAATAACTGATAACATTATTTGATCAAAGTTTTGAGATAGACATGGAAAAACTATGATTTGATGTCAACAAAGAAATTAACTTATTTCAAGACTTCAAATATTATTAAAGTCACTTCAATCACATTGAAAACAGGTATACCAAACTGTAAATACTACTAATCAATATTCGCTTAGCTTGAAGTCTTAACAAGATTTGCTCAATTGGCACAATTTCTTATTCTTCCTTCTTCATATTTCAGAGGAATCCAATAAGAAGCACCCGTTCCCTTGTCCCACCACATACCGCACGGCTCTGACCCACTACCTGGACATCACCAACCCTCCCCGCACAAACGTGCTTTTTGAGCTCGCTCAGTACGCCACCGACCCAAAGGAGCAGGAAACGCTGCGCAAAATGGCTTCCGCTTCACCTGAGGGCAAGGTGAGCAATGCCATCACCTCCCGCATTCATCAATGCACTTGTGTGACTTTATGTCTGTATACCTCTATCTTTAAATTTCCAAGTTATCATGCCCCCTTCCTTGTCCTTAGTCATCCTGGTAACATTTCATATATCCTTAAAACTACACACATTTCTCCAGAGCAAGCCTTTTTATTTGTGGTGCTAACTGTGTGTATGTGCCATTCCAGGGCCTTTACCAGAACTGGGTGCTAGATGCGCAAAGGGACATCTTGACAGTGCTGGAGGATATGTCGTCTCTGCGTCCGCCCATCGACCACCTCTGTGAGCTGCTGCCCCGCCTGCAGGCTCGCTACTACTCCATTGCTTCGTCTGGCAAGGTCAGCCTAGTACAACTTATATGATAGAGAATGTTATAGCAAGACTGTTAATCATAAGCCAAGTTTTAACACACCAACGTGGCTCATTAGAAGAATTAACCAGAAGCCTGATATGTATTTAATTGGTATACAGTTACTTTAACATTACTTAATTCTTGGGGCTTTTAGCTAAGACATGTTTCTCTTTTGACATTACAGTTAGGCCTTTAAATCTACTGAACCTTTTTTTCTATTTTTGTCCGCTCTGGTACCGTTATTTCTCTATTCCTTTAAAAGGTTTACCCCACTGTGCTAAGCATCTGTGCAGTGGTTGTGGAGTTCCAGACCAGCACAGGCCGTACATTCAAGGGTGTGGCCACCAACTGGCTGAAGAACAAATTAGTGATCGACAACGGGCACAAGGCCACTGTGCCCATGTATGTGAGGAAGTCCCAGTTCCGCTTACCTTTTAAGGCCAGCAACCCCGTGGTGATGATTGGACCGGGCACGGGCATCGCCCCGTTCATGGGATTCCTGCAAGAAAGAGCCTGGCTCAAGGAGCAAGGTATTTTATTTACATTTTGCAAGTTTATTTAGCTTGAACAACTAGATTTAATGACACACAATAGTGCATTGTACCCCAAGTTCAGAACAAGACTTGTAATCTAGCTATGGTGATGTTATGTCTGATCAGCAGTAAGCTTGCAGTAAGTTAGACCAAACATTCCCTTCTGTATTTATTTATTTCAGGTAAGGAGGTTGGTGAAACGATACTGTACTTTGGCTGTCGCCATAGAAATGAGGACTTCCTGTACCAAGAGGAACTGGAGGAGTTTGAGAGGACAGGGGTGCTGACCCAACTTAATGTGGCCTTCTCACGTGACCAGGAGAACAAAGTATGTTTCAACAATGCATTAAGTTCTCAAGGTCTGACTAAGAAATGATTACATTAATGTGATTTTGCTATTACATTTACCATCTTAGAAATGTTTGACCACATCTGCAATTGTTTGCCATTCAACCCTCAGGTATACGTGCAACATCTTTTAAAGCAAAATAAACAACATTTATGGAAGCTGATCCACACAGACAATGCTCACGTTTACATTTGCGGGTGAGAACTCTTATCTACACTGTAACATTATTCACAAACTTTTTGTAGTCATATTATCTAAGTATTCAGGAAAGAACCCCCAATTAAACACTGGTACAACTGGGTATTTTTTCCAGGGATGCCCGAAACATGGCTCGAGATGTACAAAATGCCTTCCATGAGATTGCGAAGGAGGTAGGGGGCCTTACACACACCCAGGCTGTGGCTTTCATCAAGAAGCTGATGACCAAGGGTCGCTACTCTCTGGATGTATGGAGCTAAATGGTGCAGACTAAATCACTAGATTCGATTGGAAGACTCGATTGCAAACAATACTATGGCCAATGGCAACTTAGTAGCATAAAATGTTAACTGAAAACACTCTTGGAGATGTAAACTAAACAAATATTATTTTTGATGCCCAAGTTTGTTAAATGCTTTGTTTTATTAATGGAATCAACAACAAAATTAAAAGTGGAATAGTTAGGAATAATACTTGACATGAAACACTTTTTTTTTTAACCACAGAATGCAAATAACAAAGCACTCTGCTAAAATATTTTCCTAATACAAAGTGTTAGTTAATCTTGTTAGGGTGTCTAATGTAAATACATTTTAGATTTTCATGAGTGTTGTATACTTTTGAATGAAACACATTTGTAGATAAATACAGAGGTGCATGGGATTAATTAATTGGGTTATTATGAATTAAGCTTATTGACAGTAAATAATTATACTGGTATATACTCATCCCCATCTTTATGTATGTTCACCTTGTTCTTACGTTCAACTTTGTCAAACATCTCAACAGTTATCAAAAACGTAACATACTTTATTTAAATGGGAAATAAAATGGGTTGTAGTATGTGTCATGTAAAATTGCAATATCCAGGGATATTGGGTCAATCTTGAAAAAAAAGGTTAGAAAACATTTTAAACAAGGGGAAAATAAATGGTATTCTATTTTTTTTTTGATCAAATTGTTTTATTCATTACAGCTCTCAGCTAGTCAAATGTATTGCTATGGAGCATTTATTTCTATGTAAGAGAGGCAGTGTAGTCTGTGCTCATCAATCAAGCAAAAAATGTGTTCTGCATACAAATGTTAATTATCACCTGTGTGTTGAAAAGCTGCATTCATAACTGTCAGCTTATTTGGTATGTTATTTACAACTGAGCTACTTGAAAGCTATCATAGACTTCTTTCATTAGTAAACTGCTAAGAAAAAAGTTATCCTGTAGGTGCTCTTGAATGTGTTTGTATGTGTGTAGGCCAATGTGCCATCACACACAATCTTTCTCAATTATTTATTAACCAGGTTTTTGAACTACTCAAAATGTTCCTGGCAAATGCAAGGGATTACACATCCATAATAATATAATGTCTCCACCATGACCTCTAATGTATATATCTCTTATAGCACATGAGGACAATTGGAAGACAAATAGCAAATGTTTACCTCAACTAGCCTGACATTTCTTTGAAATAGAAAAAAGTAGGTAATGAAGTAGTAATGTAGTAGTAGAATGCCTTTTCTTTATTTTCTTTACAAATATTGATTTACATGACTTTGTGGCTTATCCCATGTGCAAATATGTGTTTGGTCATATCAACACGTTATTGGTGCCTTTTTCAACTAACTATTGTGTTACAGCATTATAATTTGTGGCAACTTTTCTCTGACTTGATTCTGTTTTGTATGCAACATAGTATTTAATATTACAACTGGAAAAGCATGTTTTTGGTTTTTCAAAATAAAACTATTAGCTAAGTTAGTGTCTGTTCTTTCTCTAAGGGGTTTTACACAAAACAGACTATGTGGATCGTAATAGTGGATCATCTTTTGGGTGTATTTTTAAGGTACAAATGGTAGAGGGACAAGGTAAGATAGTGGCGGTGCAGCTCTGCCAAGTTATCTATTCTTAGGATGCATTTTTACGATGTGCGCATTTGTCAAACCGAAAATGAGTGTGGCTCATTGATAATTTTGTCTCTTCACTTAAAATACTTGTATAATTGATATGTTTTGTTGTGAAGTAGTTGACGTTCTAAATAGTAATTATACCAACTCTCCCTGTGAAATTAAACAGTTTGTATAAACAGGTCGATTTATTCACAACAAATCATTACACAAACATTAACAAAGGAAATATAACTGATTTGTCAGTGGACCCTCCGATGCCAACCTCTACCTAGGATGAGTGGTGTCCATGGCCATTCGCAGAATACTTATACCCTGGCAACCACATGTTCAAAACAGTTTCCTGGCCTTGTCTAAATAGGTGATAATAGTGAAACAGTCAAACACTCAGCCCTTACCAACAGTCTAGACGTGGTGTGGTGGGTGGAAAAAAGTGATTAAAAAACAACACTTAATACATTGATTATAGGTAGATAAACATGTTATTATAGTGTTTATATATAGGTTATGAGTTAGATTAACCATAACCTAATACTGAAGGCACAAAAAATAAAACACTAATCTTCATCCTGACCTTGGACAATAAAAACCTCTCTTATATGATTTTATTTTTAAACATTTCATCAGTGTAGTCAGAAACACAAAAACAAACTTAATTTATTGTCATTCAACTCTGCCTAAGACAAACATGCTTTGTTATGTGGTCCAATGTGAATAACTAATGACAGCTCATAGTCTACGTTTGTTGATAAACCTTGGGCGTCTCACAAATTGACCGAATCACTGCCAGACTGACCAGGAAAGATAGCTGCTGGGCTGTGGTGAGAATGTTGAGCACATGGAGCTGCAGATGCCCACTGACGCTTAAACAAATGCCCATGCCCAAAGTTGTTCTTGCGACAATGCCCATGTTGACCTTGAACATGGCTATGACTGGTTGTGGTTGTGGTTGCAGCTGTGCCCCAAGTGTTGCTCATGACTATGTCCGTGACTTAGGCTGATGACTTGTCCCAGACCGTGACTGTGTCCATGAAGGGTTGTGGGTGGAATGGGGCCGAACTGAGCGTAAGTTGGATGAGGCCAACCTTCGTACGTATTTGGTGAAGCCCAGGAAGCTTGTACATTGGAGGGGGAGGACACTGGAGCGTAGGCCTGAGTAGGATATGACCCTGGGGTTGGGATAATTCTGCATTCAATGAAAACAAGATCAAAAAAATGTTTAAGGGATGTGATACTATATCCAAGGTAGAATCTATCAAAAATCTTATTTATTTAATTAGAAAAGGAAACTACACAATTCTAGCAGTTATCCCTAACTAAAATATTGGTGTACTTGAAAATTCTATGTCAAACAATGAAACGATTGATGCTTTGACTATTTGGTAAATACATTCACTGATTTGTTTATATTTCTCTTCAGTACTCGCCGTGGATATAGAGTCTTCCTTCTCTTTTCAACGGAGGCAGGGATGTATAGAAGTCCATTGAAGTTCCCCAGCAGTCGGAAAAGCCTCCACTTGTCCAAAACACAGGCCCTGGCCTCAGACATATCAATCAGGGAGAACCAGCCCTTACCATCTTGATCAGCTAGGTAAAGGAACTTGATAGTGATGACAAGATGTTACACAATATTGAATAAGAATTATAACATTTCTTAATGTTAAAGACATGCAAATAAAAAAAATGCTGGGTCATGGTAAACCAGAAAGGTATGGGATTAAGAATATAACCAAAAAGTGTAGGTTTTACATAAATCATTCTGGAAAGACATAGCCCTACCTTTGAACCCTTTGAAACAACCAATCTACAGGTACATAAATCTACATGCTCAAGACAGCTTTGGTACAAATTGCACTGGTGAAACATGACAAGGATACAGATCCACCCAGTTAGGATAGCAATAACATTGCAGATGAACACTGTGTCTGGGATCAGAACGGTTACAATGAGCAGAAAGAACCATGGAAGAGCTACAGTGGGCACATTAACTCCGAAGAGATATGCCTTTGCCATTCGAGTGTGCATTGTGGTCACACTTATCATGATAAGAGATGTAGGGACCAATCCCTCAAGTGGAGAGTCATCAAAAAACTGTAGCTGTTTCAATAAGACATATAACACCCCAGTCCAGGTAGAGAGTAACAGAAAAAGGAACAGGAACCGAACAGTGCCCACACTCTTCTCAAAACTACTGCATAGAGACACCAGAACGCCGATACTCAGGAATAGCTGGGGCAAAGTCTTGTGGTAGAAAGGGTAGGTGGTTATTGTGTGAACTGCAAAGGAAAGTGTCAACATATTAACAGTCAAAATATTGCATCCAAGTTATAGATTGTGCAAGCATTTCCTTCAAACACTTTATAGTAGGCTATACAAGTAAAAAATGCATCGGTTAGATTACTTTATAAACTGTCGTGTAATATGAACATGCCTCTCTCAACATTTCTATTTTGATAGCTTACCATGCCCCTTCACAAGAAAATTGTTCTCAAGACTGAAGGCATCCTTCGAAAACCCGAAATATTGAGTTACAGCAAACAAAACACAACTTATTGTGACCACTGTTGCGATTCCACTCGTGAGTCGGAGCCGAGGAACGAAACTAATGAAGTTCTGAACTGCATCTTTGAAAACAACTCGAGAAATCATTTTTGTATGAATGAAGTCAAGGTGATCGAATTGATTGCTGTATACGGACATACAAATCGACCACGTTTCTTATAAAGAAGACGGGCCCGTTTTTGTTTTTTGGGGGAAACATATTTGAGACATCATAACTTCCTGTATGTTGACCATAACATTTACTTCTTTGTCGTATGTCTAACTCTCTCAGTCTACTCAGGACGCAACCGAGTGTATAGCGCCATCTACTGCTGTGGAAACTTTACACGGCCTATTTCGCTTGACTGATTTCCTAAAATAACTTCAGTTTTAAATCCAGAAAACTGCAAATAAAACAAAATTATTGTAAATATTTTAAATAAAACTGAAGAATATCAGGTCAAATCAGGATTGGCATGGAAACGCTTTGCAGTTCAGGCCAATAGACTATATATGGTTATCATTAAAATACAATGTTGTTATCTCATACCAGCAAGCATGTGTCTTGATTGAGAGTTTCAGCTTTTTTGTTCATGCATGTACTTTAAATTGAACATTTGAGATAAGGCGCCGGTTTAGGCCAAGTCTGGTTCAAGTTGGTTTCCAGCCTCCGTCACGCGCTGTGTTCGGAATCGCCTATATTATTACTATAGTTCTTAATATGCTAAATATGAACTAATTAATTTACCGGCATATTTCGTACGTTAAGGACGCATAATATGCCATCCGAACATACCTACTTTAGCCAAGACCTGCATCACACAAAAAGTTAATTTGTTACGTTTTCCGAACACTTGATGGCAGTAAAGATCTTCACCTACTTAGAAACCAAAGAAGCACTCCACGCAAAGCCTTGTTACCATGCAACGAGACGCCTTGCTGTTGACCCTGCTTTCTTGCTAGCATTTATATTTACTTATCGGATGGCCGTTCGACCTTTCACGATAAATAATCGTTGCAGCTTTCTTGGTAATAAGCGAAATTCTGCCTGGGCCTGGTCTGCAGAGTGCGCGTGAATGAGCAAACTATTCTGCCTACTGACTGTACTGCTGCTAGGCTATTTACCCAATGTAGCTAGCTAACTAACTACTATCTAGCTCGCTACACACAAACAGTGTCAGTGTGGACAGGAGTCACAGCCAAGTGTACGTATAGCCTATAGGTTAACTACGATGGCAGACGGGTGGAACACAGACACCGGGGAGGCTGTCTATCGTTCTCGGGATGCTGTTAAAAACTTAAAGATAAAGTAAGTATCTCAAATTAATTAATAAGTTATATATATAGTATTGTCTGTCCATCCAGGGGAAATAAAGGTAGCGTAAACGAAAGCAGAAACAACGTTGCTTGTTGAATTGAACGTTGCTATTTACCCTCTGCCCTATTGTTGAACGCTAGATTTTATTTAGCAACGTTACTAGTAGTAGTAGAGGCATCAAGTCCTCATCGTTGGGCTAAGGTGCAAGAATGATCAATTTAGTTTTGTAGGTGTCTCACCAGTGTCATTCGTCATCACTTGGAAGTTGCAATTCACTTCTTTGTAACATTTTACTTATACTATGTCGGCTACTAGGGTCAGTATTCAGAGGGTGACCTCCACAGCAGCCCTCTCTCAACACATACAGCAGCAGGTGCTGTCTCAGCAAGAGCGGGGAGTGATTGAACTTGACACTTTCGGCTCACAGGCTCGATCAGGTATTTATACTGATATTGAGGTTATATACTGTAGTGTATAAATAATCCACAGTTGATGATTTTTAAGTGTGTTGAAACAGCAGACTAGATGTTTTTTTGTTTTGTTTTAACCAGGCGATGATGACGAAGAGCTGGTGATAAACTGGCAGGAGAAACTGTTTAGTCAGGTGAGTGTACCCAGATAGACCTAGCCAACAGGTGAAAGTCACTGTCAGGGTTAAACACATTTCAGTCACTGTTATTCTGTTCATTTATTGCAACAATTTTTTCTAAATGCTTCAGCTTAGAATTCATGAGTTTGCATAATGGTTTACTCTTTTATTCCCACGAATATGCAATATCATTAATATGATTGAAAATGTAACATCTTTGTTTAAGCCAAGTATTGTGTTTGCCTCCTTTGCGTTTGCATGTGTTTGTCAATGTCTGTAGTATGAAGTGGACTTGTATAAGAGTGAGTCTGTATGTCAGACCCCTCTGGAGAGACAGTACCATACAGAGGTCATGGCCCTGGAGAAGACCAAGGGCAAGCGGAATCGAAGGATGTTCACCTACACAGATTTTGACCGTTACACCAACTGGGAAGGGGTATGGCAAACTTAATCTCTTGTAGGTTCAGTTTCAGTGCCCACAATTCCTCAGTATGTGGTTCCCGTATGGTAACAGTAATCTATAAGATTATATCAGAAGCATAAGGATCTGCGACATATCACTCTTCTTGTGCGTAGTTTGGGAAGGGATGGGGAATTTGATTGCAGTTTATTATTGATTGCAGCACTCTCAAAATCCTGTGACCACAGTCGTGTCCACACCCACCTTCCTGGCTGAAAGGATGGCCAACGTGAGGCACCGACGGCAGGACAGACGCCCATTGTAGGTCACATTCTATCTTAAACTAGAATAGTCTACTTGTAGTGTGCTTTAAGACAGGCAGCACGGTGGCTCAGTGGTTAGCACTGTTGCCTCACAGCAAGAAGTTCCTGGGTTCAAACCCCATCTCAGCCAAGGGCCTTTCTGTGTGGAGTTTGCATGTTCTTCCCGTGTTTGTGTGGGTTTCCTACGGGTACTCCGGTTTCCGCATCTTCCTACCAGTCACTGCCAATTCAACTGGCGTCGATCTGTGGGTCCTATGTGTGTGAGTAAGTCTGTTGTAATATGTTGGGTGAGCAAGTCTGGCGCAAATTGGCTGCCGTGGTATCACTCGGACTGAGTGTTGTGTTTGATAGCTGTCGGTCCATTCGTTGTTCGTTCTGTGTAATTAATTGGCGACCAATTTGTATAAAGCGCTTTGAGTCTCAAGAAAAGCGCTAAAAACTAAATAAAATGAATTATTATTATTAATTATTATTATTAAGAGTAGCCCATTATTTCTGCTGAGTTATCTACATCAGGGGCAAACCATTACTGATTCTGTTCCGGAGTGTAGACATTATTCAAGTCACCTTTTATAACTATGTCTAGATGACCGGAAATTTACATAATAGAGTAATTGTACCATTGCCGTCTTCTAAGTATTACTGACGGTAGCAAAAATTCAGCAAAACCTAAATGGGGTATGTTTCTAATGTTTTATTGAAGAGACTCTAGTATCCCCAAATCTAAGTTGGTCACCTGGGAGCCTACAGAAGATTTTGTAAAGAACAGCCATGTGGTAAACACTCCTATGCAGACCATGCACATCATGGGAGACCTAGGACCCGCTGGCAAGTAAGTGTCACGGGGTGGGGGTTGCGGGGGGATCATTGTACTTTTCAAAATAAGGGGGTATATTTATTCGTATTGTATCAAATTTTGGCACATGGTCTGAGCTGTGCATGTTTATCCAGACTGGGGCAGAAGGAGAATGAGTGTGTGCTTTGTACAATACGAGCAGACGCCAACGGAGTGGTCACCATGAAACCAGACTTCAACAAAGGCCAAGAGCCCTACAGGCAAGGGAAAACATTCATCCTGATCTTAGTCCAGATGAAACCTTTATGACCTGTTGTGGTTTTACAGGAAGGCACATGGCTTATCTAGCTTGCATACTCCTTCTTAAATGTAAGTTAATGTACAAGAGATATGCATATTGCTATATAGAATCGAGACCGAGGGGGAGAAGAAAGAGATCTGGCGTCTCACCCTAGAGAACGTGTCCACAGGCATCAACCTTGAGGAGGAAGAAAGGGAGCAACGCATGTACAAAGATGTGAGTTGAATAGTAGAAAGATACATATCATGTTATTTGAGAGGTACCCAACTACAAAGGTGTCCTCCATTTTTCTAGTAATAATCGTGTTAATTTAGCTGCTGTGTATGACAAAATCGAGGAGTTTTTGCTTGTCTTTTTCACTAGTTTGTTTCTTTATATCTGTATATTTTCAGTTATACGTACGGCACAAAGACTATCTCAACAGCCTTGTTGGACAAGACTTTGAAATGGTAGGCATGCTGCCAATAACAGGTTCCTTGACAGGTTTATTTGGGAAAAATAGCAGTGTTCCCCATGAAAAGAAAATCTACCTGAAATTCCTATTACAGTGCTCAATGGTTGGTGTTAATGTTCAATGGTTTGTGTTTGTATATATATTTTCAGCCTCCCCCTGGTATTCTGCGTCTGTTGGTTAATGGGGAAATAGGTGAGGAAAGAGAATGGATGGTGTGAGTTCAGGACACCTGCTTTACAAATGTATTAAGTACTGTTACCTTAAAGTAAAAACAACAACAACAAAAAATATCTGTTTTATTTTCCCCCATATCTCTCCAGTCTCTGCCAAGGGCTTTGAATATGATAACCTATACATACACTTCTTCATGGAATTGCCCAATAGTAAGTCAGAAATACAACTCCAGTTGGTATTTTATTCAGGCATGGTAGTCATTCCAGTGAAGTTGAAATTGATATATGCCACCTCTTCTCTTTCTAGATTGGTCAAGTTTACCATTCCAGTCTCTGTCGGGGGTGACCCAGACCTGTCGCACCAAGGCCTTAGGGAAGGTGGGTGTTTTGGCTTACATGGCTTTCGGTTAGATCCAGGAGTTTAACTTTCAGTGTGTGTGTGTCGTTATAGCATTTTGGAAATGTGGCGGTAACCCCTGGTTTTTGGTCAAATACTGGTCGGACAGTTTATATCATTAATGTTCAACATTTACATTGTTCAGGACAATGTGGCTTTCTTTAGCCACCCGTTCGACTTTGAGGCTTTTCATACTAAAGAAGATGAAAGTGAAGGTAAGATTTGTCAATCTTTATTCTCTGTCAACCTGTCCATAAACATTTCAGTGTATCTTACTTTGATTGCATATTGTTAAAAGAATAAAAAAAAACGTCTTCATTTTGTCCAGACCAATAAAATAGTCACGCCGTTTAAAATTACAGAGTCCCTTCCCCAATGGCCAGTGCTGTATTTCAAGGTTCTCTCACTAGACTTCTGGCAACGCTACAGAACAGAGGGGTACGGCTACCTGGTCTTTCCTGCCACACCTGGTATGATATGAATGGGATATTATACAGATTCATTATAATACAAATAATAAATGGTAATTTTTGGTTTTATAATGATTTGAACCATCTTTCATTGCATATGTCTGTGTGTGCGCGTTTCTGGGTCTGTTTGTTCCCGTACACAGGTAAGCACACACTGACTTGTCACACATGGAGGCCCCTCCAGACAGGAACCGTGTCAGAGCTCAGACGCTTCTTTATTGGGGGATCTCCTGAGCTGGAAGACCACAGCTACATCAGAGTACCAGGGACCTTCAAGGTGAGCTAATTTCTTTATTTTAAAGGTGTTGATTAACATGTGTAGACATAGTTTAATGTGTGATCTATCAAATCCCTCTCTGTATGTCCCGGTAGGGAGAGAGGCTGAGTCGTTTTGGCTTTCGCACTGAGACCACAGGAAGTGTTACCTTTACCCTCCATTGTATCCAGCATGCAAGGTGAGGAAGATTGGGTGAAAACGGTCTGATTAAAACAGCATTTGAAATGTTTTTTCATTGTCAGGATTCACCTGTACTTTATGAATCAACATATTAGTTAGTTCTATTCACACATTGTGAACATAATACATGCTTCCACTTTGCCTGTGATGTACCCATGCACAGTACTCCCACATGATTGACGACAATCCATGAACAATGACCACATAATTTATACAACCATCGTTTGGAGAAAGGGGCAATTGTTATTATATACACATTATTATAATTCTAAACATGTTGTTACTGTAGTCAAGTGTACAAAATTAACACATTAGTCAACGTAGAATGGAACTAGCTCCACGTTACCACTTCATGCTTTTGACTGTAACTTACAATATTGCATATTCACAATATATACACAACAAACACTTAAACTTGTTTTTCTGCATGAAGAGCAAGTTAATGCATAGTTTGCTAACTACTGATATATATCTTGCAGGGCCTTTGTCGACGCCAGCATACTGAAAAAGAGGAGGCAGAGTGTTCTGGACCAGCTGGGAGGTTTCAGTCAGCAAGGAGCCGTCTATAACGTCCTGGGTAAGAAATTCCACACAGAGCATACCATTACTTATTCAACACGGCACACACTGTGTTCAGGATGCCTCAAACATAAACTGAACATGAATATTTCTTGAAAGGAGGAATGTTCTCTCTTTTTGTAAGATCTTATGTTAAGATTGTTATCTTATCCTGAATGTGTTCCCTCCTCACTTTTGTAATTTAGAGGCTTTCCAGAGGGCCAGGAAACGGATGCAGGAAGCCAGAGAGAGTTTACCTAGCGATCTCATCAACACAACATCACAATTAAACGATGAATCCACTGCCTATGGATAGACACTATTTCATAGCTATTTCATTAATGTAATGGTACTCTACCATCTTTATGAAGTTACATCTATATGTTAAGTACGTTATAGAGCTTGTGTTGTCTGGAAAACGAACAGACCAAATGTATATCATAGCATTCACTCCCTTTGTACAGCATCCACCTTTTTTTAAATCCTTGTTGATACATTTTCTGGAGCACGTATTTATAATTTTGTAGAATGTATGTACAGATGTTTTAGATATTTCAAAGGCCGACTGGGGTATAAAAATACAGTGATCGAGTATTAATACTACCATGTACATGTACATACAATTTATAGAGCTTTTTAATAAAACTGCAAAAAAGTGTACTTGAATCGTGCTTGATTTGAATAGATTCCTACAAAAATATCAACATAAAAAAAATGTAGGACACATTTTTGTATATTATTTATTTTGGAGATGTTGTTCATTTTAGTAGCCTTACAGTCAGTTTATGTGGTAAGGATAAACCGTATCATGATCTCACACTCTGCCTTTCATGTTATATCATTTACAGCACTGAATTGTGTACTGGTGCAGAATGTGCCCGGCACTTGCCATCTGCCGCTTTGCATCAGATGTAACATTAAGAACAGCTTGCAGTGACACCGGGAAAACATTTTATTTAAACAAAGCTTGTTTTGTTGTCCGGCACCGTCACAACAGGAGCCAGGTGTAAAACAAGCACAGGTATCAGGCCCATTTAATGTCACTAATTAATTTGCATGGCAGAGCTGTTAGAAAAAATTTTTGGGGCAAGAAATATTTTACAATTACTTATGAATGGGAACTTATTGTTTAGTTTTTAACACTAGTAGTCGCACGTTTCTTTGATCCTATAATTATAACAGGATTTATGATATCGTATATCTGAATATTTTGAGACATGAAATGCTTACTAAAGTCTTGATCTAATGATTGTGTAGCAACATTTGAGTAAATGCATGCCCTTACTTGCACTTAAGATAATGTGTCACGTTTACTTTCGGGGGAATATAAAGGGAGTCCACAATAGTGCAGCACTCTACGGACCACTAAAAGGCATTTTTTCCATTTTTTGCCATAGTACTTGGTGTGAATCATGTGTTGATTCTGTCTCAGATTTGCAAAAATAAAAACGTCATACAAATAGAAAGCAAAATTAATATGTCATTCTACCCTGCCTTTTGATCTCTCTCTATCCCTCCTTCCAATTAAACAGGTGGGGGGCACTTATCATTCCATTAACTCACCAGCAGACCCACTTGTTGAGAGACAAGGAGACAACCACACAAATATTCACACACTCACTCTAGGATAAGGCTGTGAAACATGGCTGGATTTCAGACCATACTGTCTCCTGATAACCAGTGGATCCCATGAGACCCTGTTGGCTCCATTGTTGTCTCTAGCAGAGGATCAGAATGTTGTCATGATAGCGGTGTTGATGCATTTAATCCATACTCAAACTGAAGTATATAAAACACTTATACAGTTTGTTTTTGGACTCTTTGTTTTACCTGTATTTTATTTTAGTAAATGCTCGTTTGGATGGGTTTCAAATAAGTCCACACATAGACAAGCCAAGAAAGACCTCAGCAGACTCAATACTCAGTCATGGCAGATGGAAAGGGAAATAACTTCCCCAGAAAAGACATGGGATGTGGGATTGCTTCACAGACCATTCCCAGTCAGTTCAGCTTTGACTAGTGTCACAGAATGATATACCGATGTATATATCTAATTATAGATATAAAGATATCTTAATGGAGCGAATTTAACAGCCCAGAACAAAAATTACTGAGATAATTACAATATCCAGTCAAACTATGCTGTACCAGTAGGTGTCACTGTCGAATTACAAAAGCAGGCTTCTTCACTTCAGCCAGTACCCAAGATACTACCGTATCTTTGTAGAACTGGGATTCAGGTTTCCAAACTGTATCGAAGTAGTGGGACATTACTAAGGCATGTCTGTAGAGTTCTATACAATAATGATTATACATGTTAAGTAGTACATTACCTGAAATACACTTGAGTTTAGCGATACGATCCATTGACCAGGGAAACATATCGGTCAATATTCCTGTTGTTTTAAGGAACTGAGGGAAGTGACACAGCTGGCCGTGTGTATGTGTGTGTGTACTGGACACCTGCCTACTGCTATGAACTAAGAGGTAAAGGTCAGCAAAAAAGCAACCTTCACTTCATTAGTAGCATTCTCCCGGGCCAGCTGGTATTGTCTCCACGCACACAGAGACATGCACACGTGTTTCTCTGTGACCATAGAGCTAATGCATTGAATTGCGTTTCAGTCCAATGCTGCAAGACATTGAAATGGCTACGACCCTGTATTCAGAGGATGCATTGAAGCTGCAGTTCTGCCATTCCTTATATCAGCAATTGCAGTTTGCAGTGCAGCCCCCCCCCCCCCCCCCCTCACATCTCTTGTGACGACTACCAGAACCCCTCCTCTCTCTCCATCCCCACGTGTTGGTAGAAAGTGTTGCCATGCCAAACATCCCACCTCATCTGTTTATCAGTGAACCGTGTGGCCACAGCATGCCTTAGGTCAGGCCTCATCACCCCAGGGGTCCCTGTGGGTACACCATAATAATGGAGCTAGGCTGTTGGAGCATCCCTATTTCTATACCAGCACATCACAATGCAACAAGTCTGTTGCATTCAACGTGTTATTGCAGGAGAGGTTTCCTTGCTGAGAGGCATGTGGCAGCCTATGTCAAAATGCATGTCAGTCAGGCTGATAATGCAGCTATGTTGGTAGAGATAACGACAGCTTTTAGCGGGACAGGAGAGACAACCAGAGCAAGAAGGTGTTGGCAACTTGCCGTCAGGTTGGAGTGCATGTGTATGTGTGTTACGTGGGGTGTCATTTTTATGACTGGTATCAGTGTCTCTCTTTATTTCTCCTTTTAAGTATGTAACATGTTGTCCGTTGGGGTGTGCGTGTGCACGTGTAACTTTGTCTGGGACAGCTCAGGGCCCTGTGCCTTTATCTGGCCCACCAAGGCCAACCTTGATCCCTTCCTTGTAAAACATTGGCTCACTATATACACCATGCCCCCTTAATCCTATTTTTGACAAAGCACACTCACAAAACATGAACACACTCACACACACACACACACACATGCACACACGCACATGAGTAGCACCCAAACGTTCTCACTGGAACCCTAATAAACAACTACTTTTAGCAAGGGGGAGACTACATATAAGGGTATCATTTGAATGTTATGTATTAGAATTTTCTACATAAACAAGGGTACACAGAATTCACAGAATTGCACACCCACACCAACAAACCATGTTCACACGGACACACACAGAAACCTCTGTCCCAAACACCCTGCTCCTAATACACACCGGTCGAGCCGAGTTGTAGATGGTGCGAGTGGAGTTGTGTGTCTGCCAACGTGTGGGGATTAGTGGAGAGATGGCCTGATGCCAGGCTATGGCCTCATCCCTCCAGACTGTTTAGCCCTTCACTTAACAACACCGGTGCTGTGTTTAGCAGTCTCCTGACACATCTCGCTACATGTCTTTATCTAAAGGGAAGGTGCTAACGGCTTGTGATGCCTGAACCACATCCTTTCCCTGTTTGTCTCCATGGTCGAGAATTTTGTCAACATGTCAACGAGCCACACCAGCCATACAGTGAAATAGACATATTTTGGAAGGGGTTGTCACATGGATTTAGCGGTTGTTGTTTTTTGTTATGTGACATGTGATTACTTATGTAAAAAATGACACGTTATTTATCTTTTCCAATGTTTTTTAACACGTATCAGCTCTACTAAGGCAGACGCAAAGCATAAGCGAAGCAAATACGTTCGTTGCACATTTCTGTTAGTTTAGAAGTGCCTTAAACCAGCTTGAAGAAGCATCACACTAAAGATAGCCTGTGTGTTAAAATGGCCTTCACTAGTTCTATTATATTTTCCAATCAAGTAAAGTTAAAAAAAGAACAGATTTAACATATCTACCAAGGCAACTCAATTTCAGCAATGGGCTGACCAATTTGTACTTTCAAACTTTCATGCTCTTCAACTTGCTCCAGAAAATGTCCATTCATTCATCTGCAAACTTTTGCTTTTCAAAAGCTAAATTGAATCGTCCCTTGAATGCCCCTTCAACAGTTGTGAGCCCAATCAGCGGGCCACAGCGTTTCTCATAGTCTCATAGTAGCCCCCTCGCCTCCTGTCTTAAGCGCCCGATGATGGCTGGCAGGCAGCTGTTGGAGCACCATGTGCTGAGGAGCCAGTATGTCACAGGGCTCTCGTCACCCTTCTTGGGGACAACTGGGCCCTGGTTGAACAACACTGCTGTGTCGAAGATGGCAGTGCCAAGAATGCCAGCCAACCCCAACACCTTAGACTTCCCATGCATCAAATCCCGGAGGTTCAAGAGAGAGAAGTTTGCTTCAATTTAGCCCAAGACTAGTTTAAAAAATCTCTGTTCAGATATATAAACATCAACTGCCTTAATTTGCTCATTTGCTGTTTTATTGAAATGTCCCTTTCTTGATACAAATGATGACACAGTTAGACTTCAGGAAATATACAACTTTAACATAGACTTCTCAGACTGCAAGACAGTGTTGTCAATGTGGACAAATGATGACTTCCTCCTAAGAGTCCAGGATACTGGGAAGACTCCCCACCCTCACATGGAAAGAAAAAGTGTGAGATAGAGAAATATAGCCAGCTATAAATATAAAACTGATCTTGGGGTCTCCAGAGACACACTCAATCCATTCCAACCCCCATCAGCTCCCCACGCTCTAGTCCCAAACAGCTGGCCCCGGCATACTGGAGAGTCCCCCAGGGCCAGATGGAATCTATTGCTGAGGTAAAGCTATGGGCCTTGCTGTGGCTCTTACTGAGCACCCCTCATCTGTCCTACGGTGAAAAGTGGTGTGGCCTATCAGGCCTACTCTATCATTTCAACCCCCAAGCCCCCCACCACACACACACACTTACACACTTCCTGTGCTGCTTCCTATATCTGGAGACAAGGCCATATCAGACATCACTGATTGGAGATTAGTTTATCACACAACACTACTGGTAAACGTCAATAACTAACACACCTATGTGATGTGTTTCTTTGTGTTGGTGTCTCTGAGTGTCTGTATTTCATGTGTCATGAGTTATAATTTTGGAAAAGGCTCATTATGTTTTTACATCCGATCAGCTTCACCTTAATTATACCAACAGGATCACAGCATTCACTCTCATCCCCCAGCATGTCAAAAAATCTCATAGAGCCACAGCTTGGGGCCGTCTCTGCATAGACTCGGGGATTAATACTCGCATTAAGAGTGACAGCTGACGAGGGGGCTCCATGAAAGAAAAGCAACATAGACATGGACCCTCTCACCCAAGAGCCCGGCTCCTCTTCCAGCTCCGTTTCCTGCTGACAGATGCGATAACGTGAAACTGCAGGCCGCGGCTCTGGCGCCAACCTGTTTTATTGCGTGGTGGGCGCACTCGTAATCTCCTCGGGGTCCATGATGGGGGTGTGCGGGCCAAGGCGGCTGGCAGAGGGTCGGGCTGCTACTGCAACAAGTCCCTGGAGGTCCTGAGGTTACGCCTGTGCCTGTTGTTTGGCCATGGCATATGTTCACACTTCATAAACTGTGAGGGTCTTCTGCTTTTCAGCCAAACCCAATATCTTCCAGCATTAGTCCCTTGGCTAGTGGCAGGTTTGCAACAAAACACCAAAATTCTATATTTTCCATCCACGACATTGTCAATTAATAATTAGGCATACCAGATGAAGTTTAGAAAGACTGATGGTGAATTCACAGAAGATCCTTTAGAAAAGCTTTGTAGGCAAAAATTAAGGGAATCTTGGACAACTACCGTATAGTAAAAAATATGCCATCCTTATCATCATGGCCTAAATTCCTCTGGAGATTTTGCCAATAACTCTCCTCAGCCACCATGTGTAGTGGTGCTAACTGAGCAGAATGCCAGCAAGGCAAGAGTCCAACCCTGCAGACTCTTTGTTCTTGTGCCAAGAGCATAGCATTTGCTCCTCTAGCTGGAGGGCAAAAGTAATGCCTGTGACCCTTTCCCTTTGTGAGCCAACTTTGGGAAACCAAATTCGGAACTGTGCCCCCTCAATACGGTGGAGTGTGAATGGGATTATTGGTAATGCAATAAAGCAAAACACTGGCATGTCAGTGGAAATGGTGTCCTTGATCTCTCACGTGAAGTAAGAGATTCGGTAATTCTATGAGAAAGCTGAATGGACCAGTGAAGGCTATGTAGATATATATGTTTCAACTGCGTAGCAATGTTTAGCTGACATTAAGATGTGTGTTTGCGAGAGGGATACTTTAGAGGCCTGTGGTAACGTTTGAACAGCCAAGGATGGAAAAAGCCCAAGCAACAAGGTTTAAGGTTAGATACCAGCAGAAAAGTAAGAAAAAAGATTTTATTGTGTGTGGAGAACCTGTTAGTGAGGATGCTTCATGACAATCGAATTGATCTTGCTTTATCAGGTAACCAAAGAAACTTTGCAACAGATGGTTAAGAATAAGGAGTGGCTTTGTCAGCAAACTAAGAATCAAATAATCTATCTGCTTTGCTATTCATTCACTGTTGCCATTACATTAATTGTGTTCCACTGGATGTTTCACTGCATAATATAATTATCTATCAACTGGCTGGCTTATCTTATTAATTAGCTAGTTTTATAACATAACATAACAGTTGTTTGTTGCATTCAAGTTATTTCTATTATTTATGTATTTATACAGGGGTAACCGACTGAGACCAGGTCTCTTTTCCAGCAGTGTCCTGTTTAAAGCTAGAATATATAAATTACAAATGAAGCTGCTCCTGTTTCTCTAAAGGCCATAACCTCTTTTGGAATGGTGCCGTGTTTGTATTTTGGTTTACACTCTCCCAGCCACCATTCCCTCTGTGGCTCTTGCATACTCACAGACTTCCTCTCAATTTGCACTTTCACCAATAGTGAAACACAATTCCAGATTTTTAGTTTTTGAGTTCTCTGAATTGTTTTAGGTTAAAACTCTTAAACTCTATGGAGGACTATCAACCAAGGGCAGTGGCTGAAAGTTAGGGAATTTAACAAGCTCCCTTTGCAAACTGAAAACCATAAGTAACTTGTTTATTACTAGAGTGATCTGCTAAAAGCACATCGGTTAAAATAGACTCTTGACTTCATTGACCTTTCCTAATGCTTTTTTCTATACATTATTTAACACTCTGGAACATTTACAAGTCAGCCAAAACACACAACAATAGAGTTCCGTTATAAACACAAAGTATGACGCGAATACGGATTGGCCAGAACAATAGGGAATGGACCACACAAAAGTGGCTTTGCAGAAATTGCTGAGGTAAAAGTATGAGGCCTGGGCCATGTGTACCTAATTTAGCTAGTAAAACAGAAAATAGTGCTGCCCTGGTCTGTGCGCACTGTATCTTTTCCTTTTCCCGCTTTTCCCAATAACTCAGCATTCTTCCTGAGCCAGGCTGGGGTGGAGGGGAGAAACCACATCCTCTTGGCTGGTATTCTGCTGGAGCTAACACCTGGGAGAGAGTCCTATCACCCCCAAACTGCCTGTCTGATTTGACAACGTTTTCTCTAATTTACAGTTATATTGTATCGTCAGTGAAAAATCAAGTCATACTTGTCTTCGGTCACGCAAAGAGAAGCCTTTGCCAACAAAAAACAAAGCAAAAACTCTCTCATTCCGTTGTATTTGTAAAAGCAATACATAAACAGCAAAATCACAAATAAAATAAGATTGTGCAGACCACATTGTAGAGTAACTCTTTCATTTGAGGTCAGACAAACCAGAGAGCGCATGTCAAAAGTATCTCAAGCCAAAAAGTCTACCTAATGAGTCAGGAGTCAGGACTACTGATTTATAGGAAAAAGCAAACTACTCATCCGATGAAAGCACATTCCAAGTAGAATTGAAGTGATTGACCAATGGGTGTGTGTCAGGTTAGGGGGGGCACGTCGTTAAATCCTTTATACACTGCAACCCTCTTATCACCCTTATTCCACTCATGACAGTGAGGAGGGGAGCTAGACGTGGCCAGATGCTGAGTGTAACCACAGCCACCATTTATTAAATAGTTGTATATTGAGTTGACAGTATGGGGGCTAAACATTTCAGAAACTACTGCTGTTGCACCGCCTTGGGGGAGGCCTTGTTTCTAGAACTGTGAGTCGAGGTATAAACGTGCATCTGTCTTATAAATGGCCACCCGTTCCAATACTAGCAAAGAAATCAGCAAATAGAAGAGAGTGAGGTGGGAGTCTATGTAACAGAGCTCCTGCTGGTGAGAGAGGTTTAAATAAGAAACAGTTACACACTGGTCCATGAGAGCTCCTTTGAGTGGCAGGGCAGAGTGACAGGTCTGTAATGTGGGGCAGATGGGGGTGGCATGAGTGTGGAAGTGAGGGAGAGTGATGTACAGTCTGGTCACTCCAGATTGTTTTTGCTGTGTGTCAGACAGGTATTGAATGTGGTTGTATTTGGAGGGTGGACATGGTGTGGGGATCTATTTCTGGACTTCTGAAACTGGAACTTGGAAATGTAGACTGCCATGAATTCTTCCAGTCAAACTCGACGCACCCTTATGGGTCTAAATTGGACATTCCACTTTGGTCTTTGTGAGGGTGAATTTCCTTGGAATAGTATACCAAGGTTCTCTCAGAACTTAAAGTCATTTTTTACTTTGATCAAAGACTCGATCAAACTTTCAGTTACAGATCCAGCTCAAAGACATGCTGTCAATCAAAAGCCACCCTCACGTTAGCGCAAACATTTCTATATCTAATTTGTATGCCTACCCTGTGTCTGACTATGTAATGTCAAATACTTGTCTAAAATCAGAGCAATGTTGTCAATTATTTACATTACACAAACTTACATATTATTATACATACCTTCCAGCTATAAAAAATAAACTAACCGTGTTTTCCACTTTGGCTTTAACGATTGCTAAAAACTGTTTGCTACGTCTTTGCTAAATTTCTTCAGGTGCACCTTAAAGATCAACTGGGACAGGGGATAATTCGTGATTTTGCATGTGTGGATATGTGATTTTGCGTGCACTGAACCCCAATGTTTCCTCAGTGGTTTGTATTGTTGCACTTCCTAATTGGTTTGATTAGGATCCTTGACTTGTGTTATCCTGTAATCTTCAATACCTCATTTTCCTTTTTTGCTGTTTTTGTTTTACTGTCGTCTTGAAAGTATAGTAGAAAGTCAATGGAGAAATAGAAAAAAAGGCAAACAAAAATGTGAGGGACCTGTTTTCCTACCATCAGCATTTCTGGTGTGGTCTGTTCATATATGTTCAAGACCTGGTCACTGCAGAGGAACACAAACCAACTTCCAGTTCTCCATTTTCTTCTAATTTTATTAAACGCTGGTTGGAAAAACAAACCTAGCAATAGGAGCTTCTTGGGCATGCTGTAACACAATGCTCTGGGCCATAGTGTGCTGTTATTTAGATAAATGTTTTTCTGTAAGGTAATATGTGCTTTTTCAACACATGCTTAATTAAAAATGGGCGCCACATGCACCAGGACCCAGACACCTCATTTGGCTCTAATTGTAAGCCCAATTGGCTCTAATTTGTTAGAAATTAATCAATTATTTAAGTAACAATAAAGAACGGAGAAGAAAATCATAATTGACACAAAATTGTTGGACGTAAGAAAGCATAATTTGGAAAAAGCTATTTAACATAAAATGTGCTACCCTCTTTCCATTATATAACTGGTAAGCTCCACAATATAATTTATGCACTCCTAAACGATAACATTTATTTCTTAGCATCTTAAAGGTAAATCTTTCAAACCAATTACCTACATGAAATATATCTGTAGACCAACAAAATTCACATTCCAGCTACAGTAGTATGATCTAATCACCTTTCACTACTAGTGGAAAAATCTCACTATAACAACCAATTCTCTGCTAACTCTGAGACACCAACATTTCCTTAATGTGCTTCTTCCTGGAACAGGCACCAGACAGAATATCTGTCTGGCCAAGTAGAGGGCAGTAAAAAAAAGATGAAGGGCATTACTATTAATTAACCTGTCATACCCGTCTCCCCGGGCCTGGCAGGACCACAGCACCAGCCAGGCCCACAAGCTCCAGGGGATGCAAAGCTGGGTGCCAAGGGAAATGCTCGATGCTGGCGTGAGTTGAGCTAATAGGGTACATATGGCCAGGTTTTTAAAACCACACCGGTGTGTCTGGACTCACTAATAAGGGAAACACTAAAAGCCTCCCTCCCCTCGCATGAGAAGTTGTTTGTGTTTTGTTTTTTTGTGCAACTACTAGCAGACAATAATTATTATTGACAGGAAATCTTTGTCTTTTGTCTGCAGTAGAAGGGAGCACTACATCCTACTATAATGTTATGATAAACCCTTATAACCTACTGCACCAACTGGCTTGAAGACTGCACCAACTTGTTGGAAAGCCAAAACTAAACAGGTGTAAGATTGCATTTATGTACCATCTCAACATAATCACAGATTTTAGTTTTTGTTTTCAATCCTGTAACCATTTGTTTTTAAAAAATATCTAGTTTTCTAAATCTACTAATAAGATCTAGTTGCACATACACTGCTTTCGCTGTCTCTTTCATTCCGCCCTGTTTTCAGAACTTTCCAAAGTTTTAGGTGCAGGAGTCGGTTTTATTTTTTCTGGTCTATGTAACATGTCACCCAGTGTAATTGACATGCTTTGTAATTTAAGAGTAGGGTGGGGGGCAGAGAGGAGAAGTGGAAGCAATTGGCTGATTCAAGGTTTTTAACTCACTTGTGCCCATCTTTCCCCCACTTTCTCCCAGTACAAAGCCTTCTGTGTCATCAATATCAGGGCAGGCCACAGCAATGGCCTTTTGTTAGGGCCACAGTCTGCTGGCTTTGTGGCTTGGCTAAATTATACACGCTTCTTCACCAATATCAACTAAGCAGCACTGCTTCAACCACAATGTTAGTTGTCTCATACCCTTGTTTAAGACATTGGCCATAGTCTGAATAATCACTGACTAACAAAGCATAAAAGCTTATTATTTAAAGAGCACAGGACATAAGGATGGACATAATTTTTTACTAAATCCAAATAACTAATTCATTTAATTCAGTTGCTTGTCGAATAAATTAAGATTTTCCTCCCTTCTTTGAAAGGGGATTCCTGTTGTTCCTCCCTTTATTGACAGAGAATTCCTGAGAAATGAAAGCTTAACGACAGGTAAAGAACCTAACTTTGGCTTCATTCCTCCCCCTTCCATCATTGACATGGACATTTGATTATGAACAGGTGTGTCAAGTAGCCTAATTGATCTGTGTAGCACACACAGTATTTCACTGAAGCTTACATACCCTCACATTTTCTTTTCCTCAACCTGTTGTGGTATCAGGGAAAAGACCATAGATATGTTCATAGAAAAAACAATTAAAGCGAGTACAGGAAAACAAACTACAATAGACTGAGAAAATATACTGTCCCCATATCCATGTATACAACTAGGGTATGAGAGGCTAGTTGATCCATGCTTGAGTTTTTAGGACAGAGTTAATTCAGCAGTTAATCTAACTAAAATAGACTCTCCAAATTGAAGAAGGACGATTTAGTCTGTAATCATTATTTTATGATTATCAGAAAACATATTCAGCATCAGAAATAAGCTTCTTCTTTAATCGAATACTGTATGAGTGTTTGTGTCTTAGCATAGAAGTAATTTAAGGATGATACCAATGGCAGGTGGGCAGTTCCAAAGGCAGTTGCACACAATATGTAGGGGGGGGGGGGGGGATTTGGGCACGACACTCTTTCTAAGGGCCTGCAAGCTTTTCAGTGTCCTTTTTCAATAAACTCATTTCCACATCAAAACTAGCGAGGAAAGAGATATGCCCTGGGGGTGGAGAATAATGAGTAGCCCTCTTTTACTCTTTCCTATTGCCTTTTTTAAGGAGGGGGGGGGGGTTAATGATCTCTTATAATCAAACGCATGGGCTGACACAGGCTTTTCCATTCACTGGGCACACAATTACACAGATACTCTATCTTGTCCACTCTCTCACAATAGCAGCAGGATCCTTTATTACTGTGCATGTGGCTTTGCCAAAAGAATTCAATGCGAGGGGTGGCAGCTAGCCTATATATTTTCTGCTCACCCTCTAAGAGCTACCAAGTTAACTTTTTAGGTAATTGAATCAGTTATAGTGCAGTTCAACAGATGGCTTGATTAGTGAATCCACCTTAATAGAATGATTTGTGGGGCATGAAATGTTATATAAAAAAACGCTGAAGAAACTCTACCTGTCTCTGTGATATAAACTTTAACGTGACAACCTTAAGATGAAAAGTATATTTTCACAGATAGTTTGACATTTTTACTTGCAATTATTTTCCTCATCAAAATTATCAAATGCTTTGGTATTTGTCAAAAGTTAAAGACAGTGTGCGGTGGAAAATTAGAAGAATGTGTAATTTCAGAAAATGCAGTACCTTTCCTCAAATACCTCAAATTTCAATGCATGTTCACGATCCCTTACCATTTAGTTTCCAACAATAGTGTGCTTTTCTGCCAGACCAATGTGTATTGAAATGTACCAACATTCCTTATACCACAAACCCAGGAACAGCGGAGTTCAGTGTCTTATCATTAAAGGCTTTGTCAGTTGTAACTGCTGATGCAGAACAGACTGTTATTGTTATGAGAACCAAGTGTTTATCTATGTCGCCTGTTTAAAAACTTGAAAGTGGGCCCGCTTTAATTATGCTTTATTGTGACTGGTACATGTGGTGAGGGCACCACAGCGGGTTCCCAGTGTACGGCTCCAACACAAACACAGCTTTTTATGGTGAAATTAAACAGTGGTTTTCACTTTGGGAGGATATGCTTTCCACCAGGCCATGGACAATGTCTGCACAAGCAGGAGGCTGGCACCAGCACCAGGGGAGACGAGGTGTATAAAACTCAAATGGCCTTGTTCAAGGGATTAATTGTGCGGCTGGAACAGCACATTAAATGTAAATATTACCACCCTAATGTAAATGATGAGGTGTAAAATGGGGCTGTGACACAGTAGCAAAGTCTGTTGAATGTATTCAACAAAGCTTAAGTGAGGTAATAGAGGAAACCAAATGGCTCATAGTTCTGTATTTCCGCAAATCTTCAAGACTTCAAGCCTTTTAGCTGTTAATGTTAAACACAGAGAACATTTTTATTTGAGGCAGTGATCATGACTCACACTTGAAAGTCCTGGGCTCTTTCTCTCTTTCTCATGGTGTGGAATGCTGTCACACCATGTTAGTTATTATTGCTGGAGCTGATGATGTTACAGAAAGTAGAGCATAACCTCACCAACACTGCTACAGAGAGAGGCCTGGGTGTATAGCGCTGATAGTTTTAAGACTGAAGTAAGGCCACAGGCTAGAAAAATATTAATGCTTTTTGTTAACCATGCAGAAGTTTGGCATGAAGCTGGAGGGTGTCAAACACATAGCTTTTTGTTCAAGTTTCCAGTAAAACAGAGTTGAGTCCAAGTTATCAGAAATTGGCATATTAATTAAATTAACAGTGGAGCTGGAAACTAAGACTAGCTTTGGTCTGCAAGGCACAATTCAGTACATAACTAAATTGTGTATTAAAAAATACTATTATTGACATACATCAAGCTCACAAAATACTTACGTAAAAGTCAAACTACCAACTCAGATAATTTCTCTGGACAATTAATGTGTTCCGCACGCGTTGCATTTGTCTTTTGTAATACTTAAACAGATCTGTTTTAAACAGGTAAATACACGTGCAACATGTATGATCTACATTTGATGAAGGACATGTATGTATTAAACACGCTGGTGCAGACGAAAATATAAAAACCAGTATTGAGATAATTATTTTATAACAGTCTGAAAAGGAGTAAATGTCACTTGAGAGAATATAAATATGTTTTATTATAAATTCATTTTGTCCTAAAAATATTTGTATTTCCAAAGGCACCAATACTATTTTCTGTCAAAAAACATTTACGGAACGCTAAACTCTTTTAGATGGGCTTATATACAGTACAAAACATATGAAACAAAGCTGAAAACGTGAAACAGAACATTCCAACAATTCTAATAAATAAACATACTATATGAAGAGAAAATTTATAAAATGTCTTCCATTAACGCAGGATCTCCACTGAATTCAGAATCTTTTTTAAATTTACAAACATAAAACAAACTTTATGGCTTGCTGTGCAAGAACTGTTCCCTTTACCCCAGATCATTGTATTTGCCTTTCATTTGTAGCTAAACCACAAAGAAAGTCCTCCTCATAACAGTCCAGAACAACTTTTAGACATCAGAAGCAGTTAAACCTGAGTTTTGCCATTATCATAATTAATTTCCCTTTGGGAGATAGTCAATACAAAGATACTGCTGAAAATGCTACTTTCAGACATGTGTGGGGCTCTCTATATAAGAGTCTGTTTTGGACATGTGCAGTACCACTGCCGGAGACTTGTAGTGGCAGTGGGAGCTGCTGCAGCTGACGCTCCCGCAAGGCTTCCTGTTAGTCCGCACCGCCAGCTTCCTGTTGCACAGACCTTGCCAGGTTTGAAGGGTCTTAGAGCTCCACACCCACACACCACTAGTGATGCCCACCACTAATGACATGAAGATCTTCAGCATGAACACCGCTACAGTCGGCACAGATGTGTCCAGGGTGCAGTCTTCGTTTCTGCGACCTGGGAAAGAAGCGCACTTGCTCTCCAGGGCACGGTACTTCCAGTAGTCCATGTTGAGTCTCTCGTAAAAGTAGCAGATGATGACGCAGGTGGCGGGCACAGTGTAGAGGATGGAGAAGACACCAATCTTCACCATGAGCTTCTCCAGCTTCTCCGTGTTGGTGCCGCCTGTCTTCATGATCTTGCGGATATGGAAGAGAGCCACAAAGCCTGTGAGGATGAAAGATGTCCCGATGACCAGGTAGCAGGAGAGTGGAATGAGCACAAAGCCGGTCAGCGCGTTGACGTCCATACTTCCCACGTAGCACAGCCCTGTCAGCTCGTCTCCCGCCACCTTCCTCATGGTGAGGATGACGATGGTCTTGATGGCGGGAATGCTCCAAGCTGCCATGTGAAAATAGCTGCTGTGGGCCTCAATGGCCTCGTGGCCCCACTTTTTGCCAGCTGCCAGGAACCACGTGAGGGTCAGGATGACCCACCAGATGGACGAGGCCATGCCAAAGTAGTAGAGGATGAGGAAGACAATGGTGCAGCCTGTGGACTCCAGGCCCTCCTGGATAACGTACAGCTCACCATTTTCACGGTCACAGGCAATGTTCTCTGACCCAGCCACAGAGCGAATAATAAAGGCCACAGAGTAGACATTGTAGCACATGGAGAGGAAAATGATGGGCCTCTCTGGGTACTGGAAGCGCTGCGGGTCAAGGAGGAAGGTCAGTACGGTAAAGGCAGTAGAGATGAAACACAGTGTGGACCACACCGCCATCCAAATGAAAGCAAAGTCCTTATCCAGACGTGACCAGAAGACATCCACTGCAGATGAGCAGCGCGGCGCGCATGACTGGCTCTTTTCCACGTACTGGAACTTCTCTGGGTTCTCACAGGAGCCAAGGCTAGCAACCGCACGGTCACCACTGCCTGGACCTGTTTGTCTGGGCCTAGGGGGCACCGGGAGCATGCCCTCCCCCTTCTTGGTCTCCTGTTTAGTGTCATTCTCTGGGGCCTCCATGCAGAGAGCGTTCGGGTCATTTTTTATTGGCAGTTTGGAGCAGTCTAACGAGTCTGGCCAGCCAAAGCTGAACTTCTCCATGATGGGCGAGCATCGCTGTCGGGCCTGCTCGCACATAGGCCTGCAGGCAGGGATGGTGGTGGACACCTTGTCTGTGCACATGGGGACATATAGAGAGCAAAGAAAAAAACGCAGGTGCACGTCGCAACCATATTCTACCAGAGGGGCAAATTCATTCAGTTTAATGCTGGCCTCAACTTGGCTCTCATACTTCATGAAATTGGGCATCCGAGTCATGTTGTAGCCAATGCCCTGGCACATAGGGATAGTAATGACTTCACATTTGGTTGGTCTACCCCTTTCAATGTCATATGAAGCAATATCCAAGCTAAATCCATTGCTAAGGATTGGACACCAGAGAAAACTGAGAATCCTCAAATAAAAAGCCTCCATGGTTATTCAAGGAAACACACTTAATCCAAATCAGACCATAAACATATTTTTTTGTAAATGAGTATTTCATACCATTAAAAATAAAACCATTTTTGTCCAAGACTGATGAACAAGTGTCAATGCTGGTTAAAATAATGTTGCGTGAATTAAAGGTTCAAAGCCATAAACTGCATACATCATTATTATGTCCCCGACAAATGTTTCTAGTTTAAAAAGCACTAGTCCGTGGGAGATGATTTTAATGTTATAAACCTGCGATTCAGTACATTCCCTAATGTAAGCAGTCAATTTCAAGCCATGATCTTACTTTGACTTACTGAAAAGTTATTCCAAGATGCTAACGTTGGGTTGAACGGAATTACTAGACTTCTAACACCGGTAGAACGTACTTTTAAATTCGGAAGATAACCAGTCCGACTGAACCTTTATTATAAACTTGCTGAAATATTCCAATCTTCCAAACACATCTGGTTGCATGGTTATTCCGTATTTTCCAAACTAACTAGTAGGTCGACAACAGAAGCCCACTGAAGCACGCATTTCGGTCCACTACTATCTCCTACTCCGGACTCAGCGTCTCTTTACTTGCATCTACTTTGTAACAAGTTTTAATGCGGTCTCCGTCCCTGAATAACTGGGCGGGCCGTGGGAGCTGGGCAAATGACGATTAGAGGTAACTCTCCCCGCCTTCATCTTTCATATTGCACTCACTGCTTATCTTGCCCATGCTTACCAACGGAACAGTAACATTGTCTTGCGAGGTTATGAACAATTAACAGTAGATGCCCAATTAATCATGATAGCAGGCTTAATTCAACTTCGCAAAGAAAGTACAGACGATAAAAATATGACGGATTGTAGACCACTCTAAAGCATGTCAAGTTTAAAAATACAGTACACAGGCTATGCCGTGAAAAACCTGAATGCCTTCATATAATTGCAATGGGGCGTAAGTGTGACATTTGGACGAAAGGATGGCAATTTGTACAAGGGATAGTCACCTGTGTCACCAAATGTCTGCCACCATTTTTATGGCATAGCCTTTGACCAAACTAGAACATTAGCATTCCAACCTATATAAAGTTGGCAGCAGCTGGCATGGCACTGTGTTCATCGGAAAACAATTTAATTAAATCAAAGCCCTTGAAACCCCTCTAATGGGATGCAGGCTTTTCCCATTGCTTGCAAAAGATGATTGCAATCTAAATTTAAAGAGTGTATAACCTCAATCAAATTAAGGCATAATGATATCCCCTTTTATTTAGTCCCTGTCAGTCAAACACAGTCTGAGCAGTCAGTGCAGTAATCTCTCGGACGCCTATTGTTCCCATCTAGTGGTCACTTTGTACACAGCACCTGAATGTGACTGGCAAAGCAGTGGAATACTGTGACCTGATGGTACAGTAAAACTCTGAAAGAATAAAGTAAAAAGCAAATACCGCACCCAATTTAACACTTTTAAAGAAGTTTACTGGATTTGGTGTTGTCTTTGTATCTTGACTACTGATCTCTTTTGGATGAACACCTAAAGCATTGAATTCTTGTAGCCCACAGATAACAGATTTTACAAACTGTTGCCTGTTAGTGTGTATTGTAAAGTCAGAGATAGCTGTTCTAATCTAAGTGGTTGTATGTGTAATATTGCATAGAAATGAAACCAAGTGTTTTACTGTGACTGGGATACAATAGTTGGCTATCAGGCTATCCACGGAGGAAGACCACTTACTGAACAAAACGGCAGGTTTTAATACCATTTAATTGGCAGAATCAAGGTCTAAAGTTTTAGCAGAGCCAGACACTGATGTCCAGAGATTATTTTTGCCCTCCAAATGCCACTATTCCTACCTCTGTGAACAGCTTGGCCCTGACCAATAGCATACCTTAATGCCACCACTGCAAAGTGGTTTTACATTACATTTAGTATAATCTTATAGAGAGTTTGCAAGTTGATTGAGTTGACTTATACAACTGAACTGCGTCATCATGAAATATACACATTTTTGTGTTTTTGCCATATGAACACTTGCATGTTCATTAAGCCGTGCAGAGTACGCTCTGTTATCAATTCTCTACTAAGCTTAAATGAAGACTGGCTGGGGACAAGACCGCAGAGTCCATCTTCTGGGCCTATTTTAATGCTAAACAGGAGAGTGCATTTTAAGTAGCACAGTGAGCACCCACTCCACTCCCGTACCCACACATACAAAATAAAAGCTGCCTTGTTTCCAGAGGCCACTTAGGAAGCAAGCCAACTCGTCACGTTCCCTCAAACTGTATGGACTCAGTTCCCCTCTCGTGCCCATTTGTATTGCTCTCTCTCTCTCTCTCTCTCTCTCTCTCTCTCTCTGTCTCTCTCTCTCTCTCTCTCTCTCTCTCTCTCTCTCTCTCTCCCTCCCTCTCTTCATAGACGGGTCATTTTCCTGCTCATATGAATGAAATAAGACTCCTATTGGCGGCTGTTTTTGTTTTGACTTAGAGCTGTTTAAGCAGCACTTTCCACGTTCTCTGCAAGGCTCCTTCAGCTTGCCATGAAAGGGGCTATTCTTTGCACTTGTTGAATGAGGAGAAAATAAAGAAAAAGTGAAACCACAGCTACAAGCGCAATCAGTCAATGTTACAATAGCCGACATCGAGGTGGAATTGGGAATGAGGTATTTCATTAACTTGACCACTTAGTCTAACATAATTCAAACTAACTGTAGAGTGCATCATTATAATGGGTGTCTGTGTCTGGCCCCATCTTTGTGTGGTTGCTCTCAGAGGACTTTGCAATACTGGTCAGAGGTGCACAGTGAATTATAGAAGGGATAACAACCTGCCGAGTTGAAGTGCTCACACCATTTTTCATACCATTGATAGTTCATCCACAACCTTGACATTCACATTCTGTCAGCAAAACACATTCTGTCAGCAAACAGCATTTTGAATCACAATGTAATAATAGTGTTACGTATTTGAATCTAAATCCATAAAACGGGTGTATAATATTAAAAGTTTTATTTGTTACACAACTTTTATCATTTTAAATGAATAAATTACAAATATCTGAAGAAACTCTAATCATCAATTTTTTTCCAAGTTCAGAGAGATTTAATTGACAGACACTTGTGGCAACAACTCACATTTCAAGGGTCCATCTCCTCACCACCCCATTACCCGTCTGCCAGCTGTCACCCTCTCAAACAGAATATGAAAGGACAATACTGACTGAATTATTTAGCATTTAAAGCGATAAATACAGTACTCCACTGTTGGTGAAATAACTTGTACATATTATGTTGTAATATTAATCTTCCTTAAGTTGTATACCATGTTGTTTGGTTTGAGATTTACAGCTTTGAACGAATAGCTTGTTATATCTACACTTGAGGGAATAAAGGTTTACCACAGTGAAAATAAAATACAAATTCAAACTAAAGAAACCTTTGGCAATCTCTTGAGAGTCGCTCCTATTTATTTCGTAAAGCCTCTCCACCCAACATGGACCATGTTGGCTCATTGAAGAGCTCCATCATAGGATGTGTCTCCTGAAAGGTGGTGTCTCCAGACAGACCTCTTTCACACAAATTCCTGTCCTTTCTTCACTATTTGTGTCCATTAAGGAAAATCAAGTTTGTACAGCAACTCATACGTTGCGAGCATAACTCACCATTTCCCTAATAAATTATGGGAAAAAAGTCAGTTATCTTGTTGTAAAAGCACATATGCCTTCTCAACCAAACTAGGGATGGCAACACAGCGACCTGTGTCTGAAGGGCAATTTGAAGGTAGAGGACTCATTGTGAACAGGCTTTATAAAAACCAAAAGACAGGAGGTCATGGTCATGTTTTGGCCTCTGCTGCTAAAGAGAGTGACTGGCTCCAGCACCACACGCCTTGGCTTCTGTAGAACTATGGACAGAATACGGAATGCCAAAGAAAGCAAATAGATTCAGGAATTTGAACAGAAATTGGCAGATGTAGGTAGTTTAGACTCTGGATCCGGCAGACTGCATTGAATAGCTACCACGCTTAGTCACTGGAAAAATGGTGGTGGGATGGTGCTGGGTGGAGGTGGGAAGGTGTGGGGGTGGAGTACAATTGAGATACATACCCAAATACGCGTGAACCACACACATTGATTTGTGTTGTTAACTCTGCTGAAGGTAGTTCTAAAGGTGCAGAAGAGTCTAAAGGGACTCTATGAACTGCCAAGCCTCCGAAACAAATACAACCTTACCGGGTCACGACTTGGACCAGGGGGATGGAAACAGAGGTCTGTCTGTACAGTCGTCAACGCGCCTGTTAGTAACAGAAGGATTGACATAGGAGAGAGAGAAGGAAGTGTAAAGAGTTTACAGCACTGAGAGTGCATACTGAAGATGCCTGGCAGTCTTGGAAGACCTCGTATTTCCATGAGTTGCCACAGACAGGAGAGGGCAGCAGGTTGACTCTCCCGTGCCTTACTAATAAGACCTCTGGCCATTAGGAAATGCAGATAGTAGGCCGTTCGCCACGGAGCCCCACCTCATTGACCCCTGTAACCTTTTTATTGGCTTCATTCTGGCTCTTCACATGAGGCCTTGCTTGAGTCAAGAAATGAAACAGGCCATTATAGCGTAGACGAAGAGAGGAGACACCTCTAAGGGATAAGCGTGTTTTAAGGGTAAAAGCTCTCAGGTGAACTCAGGATAGTAAACTATGAATGATAGTAACCTAAAGAAAGGGAAACACTCACAATATAGGCATATTGCTAAACTTTTTGCTGTACAAAATAATCTCGGGGAACATTATCACCTAAAGTAAATAAATTGTGGTGTTAGAAATTCCTTTACCATTACTGCATATGTTGTTTTATGCTTCTTAAAATAACTGACAGTTTTAATCAGATTGGCAATACTTATTTTAGATGTCGCTGATTATTATGTGTTGTAAAACTAGCCCTGTGGGGGGCCAGAGGGGGCCACGGCCCAAGCAGCTATAATCCAGCCCGCCAGTCTGTTGTTAAATCATACCCCACTGTCAGAATCGTAAATAGCAGACAAATCGGTCCAATTATCAGGAAAATACCTAGAATCGGCCTCTAAAACTCACCCGTCACCGCCTCTGAGGCTGTATCTTTACACAAGGGCAGGTTTTTTTACACACACAAACACACAGGCCTGCACACACACATGCAAATACGCGCACACACACTGCTGTCTCTCATGCCTAAAAAAACGGAACGTATTTATATCACAACCTCAGGAACACATTTAAAGCACGAGGGTGGTCTATGTGCTCAGAAAACAAACTGGAAATACACTGCCTGTGAGCTATTCTAGTTAGTATGATCGTGATAAGAAGCAAATGTATAAAATACAGATATATTGGTATTATAGTATTAAACTTTCAATCATCTTTATGCTTTATACAGCGCACATGTTTTATACAGCACGTGTGTCGAACACAATCTGTTTAACTTGTGCGCTTGGTTTGCACATTGGCTTGAACAAAAGCGAGCTTGGAGCAGGGATAGAGATGGTGAGGTAAGTAGGAACAGGGTGTGTGGTGACAGCAGAGAGCTAAACGAGCCGCGGCTGATATGAAAGGTCACTGGTACATGAGACGACAGAGCAACAACAGAAGACTCTGCGCTTGCAGTCTGCTGTTGCTGGCAAATTAAAATGAATTGATTCCTTACTACCTTACTTTTGTCTTGGTTACCCCATGCTGCTCCTGTTCTTTTATTTGCACCACCACCTCCTCCTTATTTTACTTTCCATACCCTTTACTGTCTTGCTCCCATGGTCCCTTGTCCACCTCTCGCTCTCTACCACCTCACTTCTTTGCTTTACCTTTCGTTTGAACTCTTATCCTTAGTCTGTGTTTTTCACACCAGTCATCCTGAAGCCTTCCACCCTCTGCCTGGGGTTAGGTTACCAGTGAGGCAGGCGCGCCAAACCAATCCTATTAATACCGTGTGGATGGACAGAGGGGTCAGGTGGCATGTCTCTGGTCCAGTTTGGCAGGGGCGTGACAGAGGGGCAGCAGCGCCCACAGAGGGGCAGACGGTGACGGGGTGTCCAGATATATATCGGCCAAGACCAGACCTACTTCTTTGTCACTGAAATAACATATATGACTGGGGTCTGGGGGAGAGCTAAGAGGCCACAATGGAAGAAAGGCATAAAGTTAGTCAGTGGCAAACTGTTACATTGTGTGTGTGTGTGCGTGTGTGTGTGTGTGTGTGTGTGTGTTTGCGTGAGTAATTGTGTGTGTGACGTGGGACGGGGAGAATAATCATGATCATGCATCTACTGGTGTCTCCATGCGTCACTCTTACTCTGGAGTTGCTGAGACAGACATACAAGCACCCATACACACAAGTGATGATATTCTTTGTGGATTCCCACCCCTTTACCTTTTTCTCTCAAAGCTCTCTTTGACTCAGATCTTGGCGCTTTCCCATTTCAAAGGCTGTTTTCTTTGGAGCTTGAGGCTCCTGGAAAACTCCAGGTTCCTAATTCACGACCACTAGAAGAGGCCTCCCTCTTACCTCCTTCTCCCTTGGTCTCACCTTCTTTCCTCTCCTTTAATGTAGTATCCCCCCTTGCTCCTCTCACCCTAGCTCCTGTATGAATAGCCATCCTTACATGCATAAAACTCAAATTCTTCTCCATGTTGAGAAAACAAGAAAAAAAGGAAAAAGAAAAACATCTATGGTAATTTTGGCACAGGATGGTGGGGCAACACAATGTCATTCCTTGTTCTCTGGATTTGCGGTGATGCTTTTTAGAAAATTGTCAAGTAGGACAGTCTTCCTTGCCTTCTAAAATTGTAGGTGCTTCAGAGACTGATTGTTTTGTTTCTCATTTTGTTTCACATTCTCAGAAAAAAATTATCAGAAAAAGTGCAATGCTTATTAATGGAGTGGTACTCTAAAATGCAACAGCCAATGTTCCTTGGTCATAATGGATCTTTTCTTTATTGCCAAAACCTAAGTGCTGGCCTGACTTGGTGCTACGAAGCCCATTGCTGTCCCTTTAAAAGTAGACTTGGAACATGTCTACTTTTGTTGTCTACATGTTGTTTGTTGTCTTGCTTTGGTGAACTGAAAAATATACCAACCTTTGTTTTCTATAGTGCATCAAAGGCATGCTTTCTGAATCGTATTGATCCTGACGTTTTGCTGCTAACTTTATTTCTTAGTGTGTGGAGTTGCACACTATTCTGGAAAATACTCAAGAGGTTGTTTTCAGAGACAGTGCAGCAAACCTTAGAAAGCGAGTTAAGAGTGCAATACAGAAGGTTCTGAATCCCATCTAAGCTACTTTAACACTTACACTTGAGTTAATTTTCATTAATTTCCTAAAGATTGCCCTCAACCAATGTCTCTGTTCTTTTCTGTGTGACAACATGGCCAGCAAAAACTAAACGCTGTAATTACAGTACCAACTAGTTTAACTTGGGGAGAAAATGTGTTGGGTCTGAATATTTGTAACAACACACAGTTTAGAACTTACTATTCTGACAAGTGAGTCATTGCTCGCTAGTGAAGACTTTTCTGCCAAGTCAAGTTTTTTTTTCCAAGCGTATTGTGAAAACTATGTTGCTGGTCACTAGAGCTAGACACATGATGGGAGCAATTATTCTACCTAGGTTCAGCGGCCCCCTTTTTATAGGTTATTGAACACAAAGCCTGCATTCACTTGGAGCCAACAGAACCAAGCCTGCAGGGGGCAAGTAAAACAAAAATAAGTGTTTTCTCTGGTAATTGTCCTTAATTCTGGTAATGAGAGTTTACATTTAAGGGGAAAAGTAACAGCAAACAACGAGATATACGCCTAGGGGCAAAGATCCTAATGCAATCCAGTGTATTTTGATGTGGCTACCTACGGAGTGGTCTCAGGTGGCCTAGAAAACGATATGGACATTTAGTTCTGATATTTGGATTAATGAGCTCTCTCTAGGCCATTTAAGTGAGGTGAAGAGGAGACCATCTACTCTACAGTATATCAATGCCGATATGCAGCGTCCTAGCAAACGCCTAATTGTGCTTTCTTAAAGTGGTACAATATAATATAGTCATCCTAATAAGAATAGGTCTTACCTATGAAGAGACCACATTCTTTGACCTTCTCCATCACCACAATCTCATAATTTTTTATTGGCAAGAGCAATTTATACCCATCCCCATGCCAAAAAGACCATCACACAAAATAAATAGCACAAACCACAGACCAGGTAGCGTTTCACATCAACAAAGAGTATCTTTGCCCAACAACATAACCATTTTCAAAGAAAAAGGTTTTGAATTGAAGATTAAGACTGCAGTCTTCAATAGACCTAGCCAAGCAACATTTTAAACTCTTCACAACACATTAAAAACACTAGGATGGCTGAAATGTCAAATCTGCAAGCAATTATACAAAGGGGTCATAAAGGAGTGCCCCTCGCTTCATATGTAAGGAAAAAGGTTGAACAAAAACCCTTAGTTTTAACAAGGCTTTCTCCCTCCATGCATACATGCTTACACCAGCAAATGAAAGAGAGACCCACATCTACACGCTGAGAGCAGGAACTGATACTCGGAGATAGGTAGATAACACACTGACCAGCCAACAAAGCCAGGTCTATATTGGGCACGGGAAGAAAGGGAGACATCCTTTCCTTTTCTCGTTTCTACCTTTAGAGTGCTCCGCTAATACAGATGACAGGAGGGATTGTGTAATCAGATTGAACAGTGAACAGAAAGGGAGGGGAGAAGAAAACACAAAGCTTCCTAAACCCGGAAAAAGGGGTGGCACAGCACTCCCTTTGATATAATGAATAAGACATTGATGTGCCAAAACGGGTTAAGTGTTGGAAAGAGCTTACATGTCTATAAATGGAGGATTTGACCAGGTGATTCATTCGAAGCGCCAGACACTGTTGATTTAAGGACAGGGTTTATTTATCAACATATACTGTTCTCTGCTTGTCCGATTGGACGCTTTGGAGAATCTCCTTCACCGTAGCTGTCTTGGCTGACTGACCTTTAGCTGTGGCTGACCCGTTTTTTTGGCTCTCAATTATTTAGTTTGAACCATAGCCCTGTTTTTCTCTTTGACTCATTGATTCCAAGCAAGTGAGAGTTGGCATGCGTAGTCTCTGTCACAAACTGGCCCATTATAAACTTGACACAGAAAAACAATAATCACACATTTTGGAACATACAAGGATGACATGCCTTACTTAAGGGCACAATGTAGGTAATAGTTTAAGGAGGATGTTACAGCAGACAATGTCAAGCACTTCTGGATTCAGTTGAAAAATATATATTCTAAATCATTAATTTGTATATATTGTATATTTAAATATATAATTTATATTATAAATTCAATTGAACTTGTGTAACTTCATAATTTAACTTAACACCCCTTCACCCTCCAATAGCCTATTTGTATTTATTAGTGGCACCAATCTCACTTCCCCTCACTTACATAGAGGGCCTGGCTTGCTCATAGAGTACCGTTCCTTCCCTGCCAGCTGTAAGTTCAGCACAAAGTAAAGAAAAATTCTTCAGTTCAAGTTTATCTTGTTCAATTTAAGGATGCCATTTGCTTGGGTTTACACAAAGGTCTGTGGTAAATGCCAAAGTTTAGTCATGCCAGGTACCTAAGTGTTAGGTAAGAAAATACTAAATGTTTATGAGAGTAAATCTTAGATGTGGTATAAACCACAGGATAGTACTCCACACACACACTGTGTTCTATCCCTTTTGCTCTGACATGCAAATCATATTATGTGTTTTTTAAACAGCATGGAAAAGGAGCAAAGATAAGATGTTTGAAGGTTATGTAGTTGAGCCCCACAAAACCTTCATGCCTCACAAACTGGCCAGTTCATTGACAGCACAAAAAACGTACTGAGGGGAAAAACTCTAATTAAATAAACGACAAACAATCTAATGTGAGGGAAAAGTTAAGATTCAAATACAGACTATGGAGTTCATCGTGTATATTCATCAAATCTGTGTCACTCTCATTGGTTGACTCATCACTATAGCAGCAAAAATAGTTGGGCCAATACTCTTCAAGCAGTCAGAACACAGTCATTTGAGAAGGATCTGAACACCTTGTTAGCCAAGACTCCTATATTGTATCTATTTAGCAGAATTCAGTAATATTACTCATCCTTTGATTTCACAAATTTGAAATTGTTGAGAGAATCCACAGCAAAGTTGACAAGGAAATGGCTTTTAAAGCTATACCAACCGCATCAATGGGGCCACTATTAACTCTTGTGTTAGTCTTTATTCTACATATTCTCCTGTAAGAAACACTTAGGTGTTATATTATAGTCAATTAAAGCAACTTTGTTTATTGCTTTTTGCAAAAATACTCAATACAATTGGTAGATAACAGAATTGCCAATTTTCAAAAGTTCAGTCAGCCACTTCCAAAACTGCTGAATTCTTGCAAAACATGCTAAGAACTTGACCCCAGGGTCAGTTACTATAGGTGTAGCATTGAAATGGATGATTCTGTATGTATGATCTGCCAAATGCCTACACCAAACTAAATACAAAATGTCCTGTATGTAGATTGTCGTATACTCAACTTTATAGCATGAGTTAGAATCTTACATTATATCATACTGTTCCATCCCTTACTTTCCTACCCTGTACAAACGGCCAAATATGCTTAAAACAAAGATAATAGTCTCCAACACAAATATTATTTAGACAACAAAGAAAATGTTGCAGAAAGTATAATTATTTATTAGTGTAACAAAATAAATAATCTCTAAGGAAATGTAAAAATGTTAACAAATAAGAACGGAAATTCAAGTCTCAGTAATCAAACAAAGGGATAAAGTCAAGCATACACATGAACAACTTTGGTATAACAATTCCATCCTCGTTTGCACATGATAGCATACAAATTCCAGCTCCTGATGACTTTGCGGTAAATATAAACCGCTTCACACCACCACCACCTGTAAAACAATAGCATAATCATTACTAGATCAATGATATTCAAAGTACTTTTAGTCTAATATTGTCATTGCAGAGCTCTCTCCTTTTTGCTTATTCGAGAGGTGCCACCTACTGATAGTGGTACATATGCCTCAGCAGAAGTGAAGAGTGCTAAAGCCCTTTGAAGAGTCCTTCAGAGTATGTACTAGTTAACACAATTTCAAAATTACACTTTGAAGTCTTCAATTGGGGAATGCAAGCGATGTGCTAGGGGCAAAGAGATTAAGGAGATGTATGCGTCATTGTAGCTTTATGCTGTGCTGGGCATTCTATGCACAAGTGCCGAGCATGGCCTACACAGAATATTTATGTGTGTGTGGAAAAAAGCTTCTACTGACAAATCACACTGAGATATGATCTATCATCGCTATCGTTGCAGATGTCGTTGCAGATGTCTCCAATATCAGATCTCGTGTTGCACTTTCCTATTTCACGCGAGCCATTCTAAACTCATAGCACACCATTAAGGTCATTACAACTCTTAGAAGCACTAATTTGCTTAGAGACTAAAAATCATCCCTTTAAAATCAATAGGATCAAGCATGTGTGATGTGTGAATCACTGAGTGAAACACTGTAAATAATACTGATGTTTATCTTGTATAGGTTTAAAGTTTGGGTAGCAGGTGTTAAGATTGGATCAGGCTAACTAAGACGGCTAATATGTCTCGACAACAACCAAACAAATTATGAGGATTGTTCAAGGAATCCTTCCCAAATAAATTAAATGAAACCAATTTGAGTAAGAAATGGAAATGGAATACGTACTACATAGGTGACAAATACAGAAAATTGTTTTAAACTTGAAGTTTAGCTTTGTTGAACTGTGCATTATAATACGTCTTCTCTGATTTAAAAATATATTGTTCAAATTCATAGTAATTATGGCAGCTGTAACACTACTAGCACTGTGCCCACTGACAGTACTGAGTCATTTACCAGTACTGAACAGTGAGCACATGAAATTCACAATGCAAAGCTTTATTGACCAAACATCGCCTCCGTGAGGTTGAAAGAGATAAACAATTCAATAAAATCTGAAGTCATTAAAATGAGCATCAGCGTAATTAGAAAATCCCTTACATTCACTTCATTGCTGAACCATTGAAGTCTGCAAACATTCTTGAACACATGTCTTTCTCTTTGTCCAAGCAGTCTTTGTAGCCTCTGCAAAGCGAACATGTAGAAAATATGTACCTGTTAATACATATAAAATATGTAAATTATTATTGTTATTTGTTTTATTAATAGCCTACAGTGCCCTGTTCACAAGGCAAGTAATACAAATTTTTATAAAACATAACAAATATACATATACACACATGCGCATTACTACAAAGTTTACTCATGATGCACCAACAAATTGGTTGACAATTATTGCCATTGATGAAACTTTTATCTTACACAGCAAGCTTCCTCAGTAGGTTGTTAATATCCACGTCAAAAGGCTTTTTGGCTTGAGCCATCATGAGGTAGTCCTGGGCTTTCTCATAGTCAAGCATTTCGAGGTAGGCCTGAGAAACAAAATCACCTTATCTTATTTTAGGAAGTTGCGAAGAGTGTTACAGGAAAATACATGAACTAACAGTGCAATTCACGACAAAATTTCACAATGCAATTCTTACTTGTTTTGTTTGTGCACGGGTACTGTTACATATTAATGTAAATTACTAATGTAATAAGTCACTGCATATTGAATTCTACCAGGAATTCAAACTAATTGGATGGAGATGGGAAAAACATAAAATGGTCCTGTCCAAAAAACAATTAATTAAAAAACATGGCCATGACTTCCCTTCTAAAAAATCTCAGAACGACCATGGTGGGATCAGTATAAAGAACCATGCACGTTGTTTCTACTGATCTTAGCTTGACAAGTAAAACATTTCTGACCTGACCACAGCGGAAGAGAGCCTTTGTGTTTTTGGGGTCTATTTCTAAGGCCTTTTGTGCATATTCCAGTGATCTCTGTGGCCTGTCCAAGCGATGCTGGGTCAGCGATAGGTTAAGGTAAATGGGCAGCTGTGTCGCCCTGATTCTCTCCATCTCCTCTTCACTTTCTGTCTCCCGGTTTTTCAGCAAAGTCATAGCCTCAGAGGAACAACCAAAGGTAAAAATACAAACACAAAAATATGTTTGACCTTTTCCCGACTATTTGCACCTCCATTGCTCCGTGCATGAAAGATTATAGATTCAATGTGTATTTCATATTTGTAACATGATCATCAAACATATCTCACTAATACATACTCTTCTGATTCCTTTTACACACGTATTAAAATTTTCCCAAGCGCCCCACAAATATCCGAAACATTTTAGTTTTTTTGTCAAAACTTACTATGTTTAGTTTGGAACACACATTTAAAACGTTTAATCACATGATATAGAAACACATTATTGTAAGGCTCAAATATTGTCTTATGCTAGTAATACCTGCTTGTATCGATCTTTGGCGTCAAAATAACGGCTTTGGTTGAAGCAACGATTTCCAAAGCTGCGTTCAGTTTCTACCACATTGAGGAGTGTTGAAAGAGGAACAGTGTTCTGCTCTTCCTGTGTGGCCAACATTCCAACAACAATTCTCAAAACTATGTTATCATACACGTAAGCTCAGTCCCTATGAAAAATGCAGTACAGTTTGTCAAATCTATTTGTATGTATATTGATAAATAAAGTTATTTGGGTTAATTGTGTGCAAACCATTTATTTGAATTCATAATACCGTAATAAGTATTTCCAAAGATAATTAATGAAGACTAATTAATGCAGTGTGACTAAGATCAATGAATAGCTAAATACAAAACGTTTATGTAAGTTATTCTTTTCAGAAACATTTATATCAGGACAAGATATATTTAATATGGGCTTAGACTCACACTGTACACAGCAGGATTACAAAACATATTAAGCCTACATATCAAGTATCCTTACCGAACCTAGTGCAAAGAACTCATCCACTTGGGCGGAGTCAAGAAAGTCCAGGACCTGCACCTCATAAAGAACAGTAGCTACAGGGGGGATAAGAGGAGGGCAGCCCATTTCCCCATAAGAATACTGGGGCAGAAAGAGGAAACGTGAGAACTCTCCTTTTTTCATGGTGAGCAGACCTAACTCAAGCCCGCACAGGGTCACATCTGCAAAAATAAGGTGGCCCATAAGAGTTGGTTAACGTTGCTGTCCTACTTGGTAACACCCGCTAATAGTCTCCTCTGTCATTGTCTAACCTCTTCCTAGTTTCATCATTCTAGGATATTTCAGATGTCTAGTGGTCTCAAATGGACGATCAGAATACTCCAGAAAACCTGAAAAATGAACTGTGGAATGATATGGTTAGTCTCTTGGTAGTAATATACCAGCAGATTCACACAGGCATTACCTTTCTTTAGAATTAAACTGTTTTTAAACTTTAAGTCTTTTTAAAAAAAAGACTGTTTAAAGCGTGTGTGTTAATCTCCTACTTGACACCGAAGCATCTCTGGGAACCGGTGGGCCTTCACCATGTTGGACCACCTCTTTCAGAATCCCTCCATCACCAAGAATGTCTTGCATCTGCTGACTCAGCCTATTAAAAGGACTCTGATGAATACAAATATATATACATTACTAGTGTACTACATTTTAAATAAAAGTACTGTTCTGATGTATAAAAGGTCAGTTACAACAATACAGTGCCAAACAGGTATGAAATAATACTCTTCTGCAATTAGTCTGTCTGAATAAAGACCAAAATTACACTTCCAGTGGTAAATACGTGCATAGGTGGTATGGTAACAAAACAAGCTGTTCCTACTAATACATCTGCACATTTTTAAAAGCCTAATCTTAAATTGAGCAACACTTATGCACACACAATAATCAAAAAACACAAAGACACCGATGGCACAAAACACAGACACTCTTCATGCATGTACACACTAGAGATAAGGCAACTGATAAAAACGATGCAGACTAGAAATAGGCTACTAGGCAACTTTGAAAAAATAACCATGAGATTTTACAAAATAACGATGTCACCTCTAAAATGACAATTATGTTTCTTGTTAGCATGGCACAACCCACACTGAAACAAAACGCGTCTTGTCCACACGTGGGCGCAGTTGGAAGACTTCTTATTCAGGCTAACCGTGAAAAACACAAGACACGCACATGGGACAGCGACAACGACGACAGTTGAGCTATATTTCATGGTCTTGTAAAGGCTTATCTACACCTTGCTAAACAATACACATAATTAAAAGTTCTAAAATAAACAACAATCAATCTAAAATAATGTCAAACCATCTAGCGTACATCTGCCAACAGTTATTCACATCATTGCATTGGCTAAAGTAGGATTTCAGAATCACCGTACCAATTCACGTGTAGGTTAGGTTAGCTAAAAAGTAAGATTACCTGGATACCTGCCCTTAGCTGTTCACGAGGATGTAAAAACTGTTGGATTCTAGATTGCAGTCCATTTCCCGACATTCTGTGGTTGTAAATTTGTTAGATGTAATTTCTTACAAAAATGACCAGCAGTAGACCCAATTTAAGCGTTTAAGTTTAGCGAACGCTGCTGAAATTAAATAGTTTCTACTTTTTTCCTTCTTCTTTTTTTCGATTATTCAACTTTGACCTCGTGACCTAGATATGTCAGGGACCGATACAAATTCAAACGAGATAAAAGTTTAGTGAGCAGGGCAGTTGGAAAATTGGGGATAGGTTAAGGGTCAGATAACTGCTTAATAATTCATTGAGTTTGGGATGCAGAAGGTTTGTTTAGAATAAAGGCATGGACACCATTAATTTGGCCTACATATGATGCGTTAATTCCTCAGCTATGTCCAGTGTCATAAGAAATATACACTGTGCATTTAGTATTTTAAAAGCCGTAGGCTATTTCACGAGTTCGTAATACCCCAAAATAATAATTGTGAATTTAAAAAATGTTGCAAGTTGGTGTATCATCTAAAAACTTCATTGAAATAATTCCACTTCCCCAAAATTATCTGCCAGACTTTAACTAGCGGAGGCATGTCGATGATGTGGGCATTATGCCTACAGGTAAGTAACATCCTTAATTTGATGGTATGCAAATATTTGTCTACAACTGAAAAAAATTAATAATTGCAATTAAATATATTTGCGCAATATGATATCATATTTATGAAGTATTGTTTCATTTATATGCCTTCTGAAACAACTTTATTAGCTGCGCTCTAATTTTGGATAATAACAGTACAAATGTTTTACGTTTACGTTTTTGTACTTTATTAATGTAAAAGTCAAACATGTTTTCACAAAGATATCATTAATAATTTACAATAACCTTTATATATATATATATATATATATATATATATATATATATATATATATATATAACTTTTCAGAATTATAAATCCTATTGGCACCGAAAGTAGTTTTGAACAACTGATCCAGCATTAAAGATATAAAGTAGCCCATAGTGCTGAATACATTTCTTAACTAGAACCAGCCAAAGTCCATGCTAGTAAACTGATAAAATTTACAATACACTCAAGAATATTTAAATTATAAGATGATATGGGCTTATTTGTAACATTTAAGTTAAAAAAACAAGTTGAATTATTTTTGTATTTAAAAGAGCAAATAATTATGATATATAATAACACACCCACACTGTATTATTGACACACTGTATTATTGAGTTATTTTTTAGGACAGAATGGGAAGTTTTTCTTTTTAAACTGCTTAATGAATGCATGCAAAAGCTTATATTATATTTTAACTTAATATGCCTTTGCATAATTTCTCTTTGCAGTAGGACGCCTTCTTTTTTAATAGCTTAACTCTTGTTAGACCAATTTCATTATCAATGCTTTGTAAATACTATAATGAAATATTTTGTCATTCCGATTGCTAGAATTTGACTCACTTATAGAGCAAAACAAAACAAATGTAATCCAAACATGTATTAACGTCCAACCTTTTACAGCAGTGTAACAGTACATTGTCTTTCAAATCAAAGAACCAACAACACATAGACTATTAGAACCAATCCCATTTTTTTTTGTTCTTAGAACTATAGGACTTCCAACAGCAATGGGCAAACAGAGTTGCAAAATGTTTAATACAATTATTTTTGTGGTTTTAGGAAGCCACTACTATTTATTCACTGAAAATATACTGACACAAAAGAGAAGATGTGCAAATTTGGATACTTGTCCAATCAAATAATATTCACAAAGTATGGAAAAGTAAATACAAGAAGAATAGCCTGTTGAGGTAATGATGTAATTTCAGAATAAAAGGTCCAAGAGTATTCTGTGGTTGTAAAGTGCATTCTCTTGACAATAGCAATTCTTTCATGCGGTGGTGCATGGAAACATTGTTAAAAGCTTTGTCAGTATACCTTTATATCCACTAAGAAAAAGTAAATTTCCCAAAGCATTGCTTTTAAATACTGTAATTAGACTATGTCAAACATTGGATGTGCTTTCAAATAAACATCAACAGACATTGCATCAGGAGAACATTAAGTAATCAAGTGGTGGTTTAAAATTACATACTTTATTTATTAAATAAATGTTGAGACTGTATACAGTTATTCAATTCTGCTTGTGTGTGTAAGTGTGCACCTGCATACATTTGGAGGCCTACATTACATAGGTTTTGATATGTATTGAAACCAGCTCTAAGAGATTGATGAAAGTGCAAATTAAAATGAAAGACTGGTAGGATGATTAGTTCACTTGCTGTCTGAAAATGTGTTACAAGCCTGACATAAGCATAATAGTCTACATGAAACATTAAAGTGTAAAAATCTATCTGCACTGAAGGCAGTCACAGTTGTAAGAAATGGTTTTGTTTTTAAAACAACTAAAAACCAGGTACATTCAGTTCAGGCAGAAAAAGTATTTGGAATGAACAGATTCTATCCAAGGACATGATGCATTCCTTAAAACAGACATGATATTTAATATACAGTATGTGCACATCCCCATTTGGAGCAGTTATAAGGTACAGTAATTACCTATAAAACAACTGGTACAGTAGTAGTTCTAAAGTAAACTTCACCATCTTGTAGTATTTGTGTTCCAATGTTATGGTTGATCCATTGCATGGTAATTTGAGGCATTAAGGAATTTCCTATCATGAATCAATGATTGTTTCACATTTAAATTTAATTCACATTGTACAGCTATTTGCGTTTTCAGAATATTAATGACATTGAATCAAAAACATTTAAAAAACATTACCATAACATTAAAGTTGTCTAGGGGTCTTTACAACACACCCGTCTTTTGAAGTATTTTATACATTTTAAGTCTTGCCAGTATACCTTTTATGTTGCAAATGAAAATTGTCACTTCATTAAGTCGTTATCTATATATATGAGAATGAGCAACGCCAAATACCAAGATTTTCACCTTTCAACCATGAGCATTCCAAGGCACTTGCTACAAAAGTGTCAAGAGTCTTGTAAAACTAGCTACACTAAACAATTATTGAGGGGTAAGCTCTCTCTAAACCCCAAACAATGGTTCAGGCGAGGTCACAGAAATGGCAAATGTGCCATAAAACAATGTTGTTGCCACAATTTGCGAGTAATATATCCCTACTATTCAGCTGTTATTTAAACAACAATTGCTTAACACCCCTGTATCCTTTTTACTAGATAATGTGTAAATTAATAACTTTCCCATCCCATATATATTATTGGTACAAGAGAGAAATAAAAGCCAAATGCAACCAGTCATCTTTCTCTGCAAAATTATTTCTCTAATTGCTTCTTTCTACATCCAGACTGAGGGGCTTATAGCCATTATAATGTTATGTCCTACTAAAAAGCAGAACGTAAAGTGGACAGTAATGAAAGACACAGCTTGGTTGTGATTTTAGCAAGTGTTTTGCAACCTAAAAGTGCCATGGAAATGAATAAGCTCATCATCTGACCTGAGGGAGACATTAGAAATTACAAACACTAAACTACTTAGACTCATATGATGCAACAATTCGTCTTTTTGTTCATTCAATATTAACATCAATATATTCTCAAGAACCCCAGAAACAATGTAAAAGGCTCAAATGTTGTAATAAAAACTTCCTTCAAATATTGAAAGTAATCTACATCAGTTCCAACATATGTGTTATTGTGTACTTGAGTTCAGTTTTTAACTGTAGCACCATTCAATTTCACCGGTATGTACAGAAAGGCCATCTCCAACATCCATTCACTTGCAATTGAATTCCCTGTCAACTCTCCTTTGGAAAAGGAAATAATATGCAATGTTCCCTCTACAGAATAACCTTTATTTATTGGATTAGTGAAATACCTCATCTAAAATCTGCCTCTTTAACTTGTAATCAAAAAACTATAAAAAGTAAAAATTTGTTCAGATATTTTGTACAGTAACACTTTCAACACTGGTGAATGATGTGTTTGAACAAAAAAGGTGCATGTGATTGTGCACATAACTTAAAACAATCAATCTCTGAGTGGTACAGGCAGCGTTGCTATTGTCCTTTTAGCCCGTAAGTGTTCCTTACTTGTGTGCCACCATGCATCAGGACCTGAAGACGTGAACGGCTCGGACTACATACTGCCTGCAGATGGGGCACTCACTCATGCGCTTGCCACACTTGCTGCAGGTTACCATATGTCCACATTCGAGCAGAACACAGTCTATTGGAGAGTCCATACAGATCCGACACAGGTTCTCCTCCAGATTTTTGGGTGTGGCAGATTCTGTGAAAATAGAAAATTTAAGGGGTTGACAATAACTCCACTCGGTGTAGTCAAAAACGTTTTTATATGCTTGTAATTTGTTTTGAGAATGGCCAAATGTGTTAGTGTAGTTTTATAAGTGTCAGATTTCAAATGGCAAAGGCATCCTATGACCCAAGTTGTTTGTAATTATACCAGAATAATTAGTAGAGAACAGCGTACCTTCTTCCTGTGTAGTATTTGTTACTGAAAAGAGAAAAAACCGACAGAAATCACTGACGAAAAGTTAATTTCATTACCAATAAGGAAAACCTAAATCTTAGGTTTCAAAATTGCAGTACAGAAGAATATTTGTAAATTGAAGTCATTGGTAGGGAAAATTAGTTCGACCACAAAATACAAACGGATTAAAATCATATTATGCACTCACGCCATTAAAAGCCTAGATGTATCGTTAGAATCATAGAGAGCAATTGTAAGAGCACATGTGCATTTTATTACAACCATACATGAAACATGCCAAATTCAAAGGCTCTTTTTCCTCATTGTATATTTATATATACAATGGTATGTTTAGATAAGCTATGCTTGTTTGATAACTTGATCCATTCAGAAGTCCAGGGTTTCGGATGAGCGAGCTTTTACTGTGTTTAGTAATGTGCGGAGGTAAGACTTACCTAGGTTTTGAAGGTCTTTCTGGTCATTGTACAGGCGGGTTACCCTCTCCATCAGTTCCCACTTTTCACAACAGCCCTTGAAGTTTACAAAGTTTCGGGCAAGGATCTCTTTGAGTTGTCGAACGCTGAGGCCCTCAATGTCCTCTATTCTGCTCAGGTCCGAAAGGGAGGCCCTCCGGCTGGGCATCAGGGTCTCCTCACTGTCTGAGGACTGCTAGAAACACACTTGTTATCAACATCAACATTACTATCAACTTTATTAAAGCACTTTTAAAATCAGACTAAAGGTTTGGTTAACAGTTAGTAATAAACAAATAAAAACAACAATTTAATCATCTTATCCACATAAAGTGTTGGCACAATGGCTTTGTGTTTTCATGTATGGCCTCTTGGTGCTTTTTCTAGGTCAGTATGCTTTTTCTGGACATACACATTATAAGCATTTCAGGCAGACAAACTCATCCGTCTTAAATCACTTATTGAATGTTAACACACATCAGTTTTGGCATAGTTGGGCCTTCTACATATTGAAGCTCCCTGTGTTATATTGAAGTGTCATATCCGGGACACCATTCCAAGACAGGGAGCACACATACATTAATCCTCTTTGGGACACATTAGCAGAACATATTAGCAGAGCCGAGATGGCAGTTGGGGTGAAGGTGGGAACATTTCCCATCACCTCATTCAACAAGCTCATTCATCAATCATTTAAATACTTTCCCCCTCCCTCATTGACATGATATTTGATTGTCTACAGGTGTGGATTAGTGTGTGTTGCACGCGCTGTATGACACTTACGTCTGCAGCGCACAGACTTCAAGTTCTCTGCCTGAACTTTAGCTGCAAGCTCAATTTAATACTTACTTGCACTTAATCTTTCACCAACTGTATGTACTGAAAATTCCATGACAGAACTTTGTTCCCAGTATTTACCTCGTCTTCATCTTCGTCTTCATCCTCCTCATCATCTTCATCCGAGATCTGCTCCGCCTCAGGATCTATTCCTGTTGGTTCGCCCTGCTCTGGGGGGGAGTCAGGAATGGTTGGATCCACAGCAGGTGGTGATGCTGGGACGGTGGGAGTGTTTTGAGCACCCTGTTGGGACACAGTCTCACTACTGCTGCTGGTACTGGGGGTCTGCTGGCCTAACACTAGCTCCACCAGCTCCTCCTTCTCACGACATGTCTGGGTGGGCACCTCATGAAGGTGGAGGTAGTCACGCAGCTCTCGCACCTAGGGAATTGGAGAATTGTCTTACTGTTTAATTATAATCAACATATTCCAAAGTATTGTTGTAATTCTACCATCACGTTTTTATTCTCTGCATTGAAAAACAAAGTAATATGGTCATGACCAACCTTAAGACGCATCAGCTGGCTGCGGTCAAAGAGTGTGCCATGAAAGCGTTGGCATGTGTGGCACAGGCGTGGGCATGGTGGCTCCAGTTGCACAGAGCAGCGTCCACAGAAATTCTTCTTGCAATCCACACACACATGCTGGCAAAAAATACATGAATATACTTTGAGATCAGAGGAGAACCAGTTAACTAATTAAAAAGTTGGAAAATGTAGCATGTAAAGCTAAGTTGTTAATGATTCATGTATAATGGATTAAGTGTTGTAAAAAAATGCAGTAACTGTTGTTGTCTCCCTTTAAATGGTCTTTTATAGCGTTTTCTTTTTTTTGTTGAGGAAACCAGGATCGAAGTTATGCACAAGGGGGCGCAATGCAATTGTGGCGCTGCATCGTTAACTGTGCAAAGAAACATTTTCAACCATGAAGCAGACAAAACGGCATCCTTTATGGGAACATTTCACACTAAATGAGTATAATATACTTCGCCAGCATACTGATAGTCTTTTCAAAATATAAAAGCCTAATGACCCTGGTAATTTGCCATTGGAAAACCAGGCAAACTTTGATTAATGATCATAATATGCCGTATAAAACGCATTTTGGAACAGAGTAGCACTGCCTTTTAAAATTTTTATGAAATAGATTCTATTTACTTTAGAAAAACACATAGAAGTTTGTAGTTGTCAAAAATAAACAGTTGAGTGAGAAAACCTCAACCTACATGTCTGTTTCCATGGATGTCAAAGTTTGTTGTACCACAGAGGTTAACACATTCAAAAGTGTGAACTCAAGAGTACAAACAGGTGCAACCACTGCGAGCAGTATCCAATCATTGTTAAAAAGTAATTTAGTATTTAAATAAAACTAAACAACACGGAGTGTATCAATATAAGCTTCCATCTTATACAACAGCAGTTTGTTATGCATTACCTTTCTAGCCATGGTGTCAAACAGGCCTCCGCAGGCCTTGCACAAATGTTCGGGGGAAGACAGGGATGGGCTGAAGCCCGAGTTTGTGTAGGCCTGGCGCCATGAGCTGCCGTTTTGTTCCACTGTGGCGGTAGGTTCAATACAGGACCAGCTACAACAGGATGTCCACATGCTCCTGCCTTTTGACACACACAAACAGAGAATAAGTTACATCCCTGCAATGCAAGTCTTTAAAATTAAATCCTGATACATTTCAATAGTGGTGTAGGAGAAAGTTGCTTAGAAGGAGATTTTTGCAAGAGTTTTCTGTGCTTCAATTAATGAAAACGAATTATTGTTACAAGTAAACACAGACTTTAACAGAGCACAATTTTTCCCTAATACAACTCAACTTTCTAAAACTAACAATGAGAGAAAAAGCAAAACCATACGACTGTGTACATCTAACACAACAAACCCTACCTGTCCTTTGCTACTGAATTCAGGGCAACATGTGTCAGTGTGATTTGAACAGCAAACTCCTTGTTCAACGTGTCATCCAGCTGACAGTGTGAGACTCATCAAGACAATTGGGACATGCAAGACATTCAATATCTTCATCACTGACGGCAAATTTACAAGATTAGATAGTGTTGGTCATCCAAGTTAACAGACTATTAAATCCCTGTCATTGTTACTTTAGTTAGAATAGGGCATGCAAAAGTTTAGACAGCTGAGAATAGCTTTTAAATAGTCTGATGTGGAAAGATTAGACAACTAATATGTATGTGTTGAAGGTAGGCTAAAACTTTTACCATATCGATTTATAGCATTTTAGCTGTCTCTGGAATTAAGCCAGCAGACTGAAGTTCGATTCCTGGTGTCAAATTGCAGGTTTGTCACCGAAACGTAAAAAACAAGCGGAACTAAAGTATAGTGCAAACGATGACGGACAATGCCTTACCTTAAGTAGACATGTACACACACAATGTAGACTACGTTTCACTTATCAAAACAATGTACTAACAGATTCACTTGATAAGTTAAATTCTGTTAAAACAAGTTTAAGTTAAATTCTATTAAAACAAGTTTTGGTGACAAACTCCAGGAAGAATACGGTGCTACAACAGACACTTTCTGAACCACCCTGGCCCGCCCAGCATAACGCCGCCTAGTATATCCCAGCCTATTGGCAACCGCTTCCCAGTTACAGGCCCGAAGAATGCACACGCCCTGTTTCTGATAGAAGTAAATCGGAAATCAACACTCCTGTGTCTCACAAGTCCGTCCGGAGATTTCGAATATATATATTTTTAAGGGCAATATAACAAGGGTTATCCACTAAGGATATAGGCATAATGTAACTTTAATTTCTGTCCAAATATATAGCTATAAATAATATAATGATAAAGGAATAAGATGATTTCAGGCGCCAGGCCTGCAGCTTTACATTTACCTTTAAACGTCTGAACTGCAGCAGGACATGAATGGTGCAACTGTGCAAATAAGGATTCTAGAATCATGTACGCGTTTGGCTATGCTGCCCATACGGTTTAAACCCGTAAATAAGTAGGCTATGTAGAATGTAGTGACAGCTTAAACATTTTATAAACTTCCTTGCAATAAAAAAGGAGGAAATGGGAATAGGGGGATAACACAATTAAAAACTGTTGGCTCCAAACTAAGCATAGCCTGCACATGGCTTTTGTATGACAAGCGATAAATCAATTGGACTTTCCCTGAGCATGACGGAATGATGGGTGTGACTGGACGCCTTCCAATGGTACTGATGCTGCATGACGATGCTTCAACCAGCAATTAGTAGCTACTCGGGTGTATAGCTACAGTCTCTTGCACAAAGTATAATAATATCAATTATGTCATTGAGCAATAATGTTTTAATTATTAATTTCTAAACGTGTATTATACCAACATTTAGAAATAAAATCACAAAGAATGTAACACCCGCTTGCCGGTTGATAGCCGATGGTGCGCGCAAGCGACCTTACCTAGCTGACCCGGAGCAAATCCTTTTTATTATGGCCATCTCGTTCTTCTAGGTTCAGTTTGAGATAAAAAAAAGAATCAGTTGGATGCATGCGACCTCTCGATGCACAGCTTTAAGCAAAAATGGTCCCCTAGTCTGTGCAATGCCTGTACCCACAACAGGCTGTCATTCCTGGGATGAATTTCTACTGATGGAGGACTGCTCGCATCATCAAGGAAACTACGTCATGTTAGCGCCAGTAGTTTCGTTCTTGTGCTGGCGCGGGAAATATAGTGGAGACACCACAGGCAAGGCAGGCGACGGTGGAGCCACGGAACCATGGATGTGGAAATGAAAGATGCGAACATTGACAACATTGAGACGGAAACACAAACGAAGAAAGATGAACCCTCTACAAAGAGCTCTGCCACCGCATATGAATTGCCATGGTACCTAATGTTATGTTGAATAGTGTGTCATATTGGTGATATAAAGGGAACGAACGTTGACTAGCTAACGCTGCTACTAATACTAGTACTTGTTAGCCATGTAACTTTAATTAAGTACCCACATTAAATGCGTTGCATGTCGGTAGCAAGCGGCGCTTTTGTTAATATGTATTTTAACGGCTGTAGCTCTACTAAACTAGAGTAACATAATAATTCAGCAAAGTTCATGTTATTATGGAAGAATTAGCTGTCTCATCGGTTAGCTAATCTAACATCTCAAACCAACTTTCTGCAGGGTTGAGAAATACAGACCACTGAAATTGAATGAGATTGTTGGCAACGAGGAGACTGTCAGCAGATTGGAGGTAAACTGTTGAACTTGTAAGATATTAGTGCTTAATGCTAGACTACTTTTTACTCGTAATGAAAATGAAGTCTGTACGAGTTATTATATAACGGGAACTTACCCTGGCATGTCAAGCTTCAGCAAAAGCTTCATAAAAACTAGGGGGATGTTGGCTACAATGCCATATGTTAACTCGATTACATTTTTTTTCTCTTAGGTTTTTGCAAGGGAGGGCAATGTGCCCAACATCATTATTGCAGTAAGTACTCTTTCAGACGGGTCCCCATTCTACAGTGTAGAATATTTAAGTTCTAGTATATTTGTTGATTTTCCTAATAGTTTTTTAAACAACTGTTCTGCCTTTCTGCCTCAAAACATTGTGTTGTGGCTCTATTATTCCAGGGCCCCCCTGGTACAGGAAAGACCACCAGTATCCTTTGTTTAGCCAGGGCTCTTCTTGGCCCTGCGATGAAAGATGCGGTCCTCGAGTTGAATGCTTCCAATGACAGGTGAGAGCTTATCCCTCTAGTTGGGTCAATATTTTTTCCAGACATTTCTTCTCAGACCTGTTAAGCTCTCACTAATCATGTTGCTTCGTTGATTGTATCTAGAGGTATTGATGTCGTCCGAAACAAGATCAAGATGTTTGCCCAACAGAAAGTTACACTCCCTAAAGGACGACACAAGATCATCATTTTGGATGAAGCTGACAGGTAATTAGGAAGTTGAGATGCACATGTTTGTAACCTCTCTTTAAAGCTAACCCTTGGTTTAGCCGCATCTTTTGTAACACTAAATGTATGTGAGAGATTTGATTGTTGGTTTTCCTAGCATGACAGATGGAGCCCAGCAGGCCTTGAGGAGGACAATGGAAATCTATTCAAAGACAACGCGCTTCGCTTTGGCCTGTAATGCATCGGACAAGATTATTGGTAAGAATCTAAAAAATTCTAGTGTCAGCTAAAAAATATAAGGAACACTGAAACAATTTGGTAATTCAGACTTGATCGTTTTGGTGGGGTGCCAAATAAAATTATTGCTATTACTTTGTCATTCTGTAGATTTGTTTTTTAGAAGAACAGCATATTTAGCTAGTTAGTCTGGGGCTTGCTTAAGCAGATAAAGGTCAGCAAGCAGACTACCTTGTGATTAATCTTACTACTTACTGTATATTGTTGCGAGAGCTTTCTAGCAGGACTAGAAACGTGTTCTGTATTGTCATATACATTTCACTTGGAACAATTAACAATGTATTAGTCTTAAATTATACAAGGGAAATGGATTGAAGTGGGAAACACCGGCTGTAGAGGCACATAAGTAATCTAGACTGGTCCATCTCTTCTTCAATTTAGTTGATTAAAAATAATTCAATCAGTGAAAAAGGAAATATGTAAGGCAAGTATTTTTTTTTTCTTCAAAGTCAGAGAGACTGTTCTACTAAGGTTCAGGTAGTAAAGCAATAGGGGGAAGAATAATCTATTCACAGATTGTTTAGCATGCATAGTTTTTCATTGGAATTCTAGATTTCCAACCACATGTTGCAAGTACCGATACGATACATTGTGTGACCGTTGTAGAACCAATCCAGTCACGCTGTGCGGTGCTACGCTATGCCAAGCTGAGGGATGAACAGATTATGATGAGGCTACTGGAGGTGGTGGAGAAGGAGAGCCTGCTTACCACAAACGATGGCCTGGAGGCCATTATCTTTACAGCCCAAGGAGACATGAGACAGGTAGGAAATGCAGGGAAACAAGACATGTTTCCTCTTCCTTTGTTGTCCTTCCTTATATACTATTAAGCGCTACCCCACGACAGTCGTCTGAAATATGTTTCAGGAAAAATCTTCTATCTGTAATCTATCACTCTGTCTTCATTAGGCTCTGAACAACCTGCAGTCTACCAATTCTGGGTTTGGCTACATCAACAGTGAGAATGTGTTCAAGGTATTGGTCTATTTACTTAATGCAACTTAAATTTAAATCTTAGCCAAGTGTTGACTTTAAAAGTTAAGCTCTTAAGTAATAAAAATCATGAACCAGAGTACTGATGATAGTTTCAATTTTAGGTATGCGATGAGCCACATCCGCTAATGGTGAAAAGCATGCTAGAGCACTGTGTTAACGCCAATATCGATGAAGCTTACAAGGTATAAAAAGAACACTGCTGTTGACACCCAATTGAGTGATGACTAGTTATTTAGAGGGCTACATTTTTGAAAGCAAAACATTCTTGTGTGCTTGTAAGATCATAGAGCAGCTGTGGGCGCTGGGCTATTCACCCGAGGACATTATAGGCAACATCTTCAGAGTTTGCAAGACCTTCCACATGCCTGAATATCTCAAGCTGGAGTTCATCAAGGTGCTGTGAGGTGCTTCATTGGGATTACTGGGCATAATGGAAAGCCTAATTTAGTGTGAGACACTTTGTAAATGGATTGTTAATCCAAACTTTTTTTTCAGGAGATTGGCTACACTCACATGAAGGTGGCAGAGGGCGTCAACTCCCTTCTGCAGATGGCAGGTCTCCTGGGCCGCCTTTGCAGCAAAACTGCCGCTCCTGATGCCAGCTAACCCATCTTAGTAATAACTGCCACCCTCAGCACTGCATTTTTACCACCCTGATGTGAAACTAACATCAATATCCGTAGTGTGTGAAGGGGTGGGTCAATGTTCATATTTGCTCCACTGAATCTATTCAGTAACTACCTATATTGACTTAATCTTCACTGATCCGCATCACGCAGGTATCTAGATATTTATATAAGTTAAAGGTTTCTGAATAATAGTTGGCAGATCTGAATACCTTCAAATTGGAATTCTCATTCTACTGGAGACATTGCACTGACTACAGTTGGCCGTGCTCTACAACTCAGTCCAAGGAATTAATAAAACAATTCATTTTAATCTAGTGTCTGTAAATAATATCCGACATCAGCTTTGTAATAAACTGTTAAACTGAGTAAGCAATTTTTCTTCTTTCATTCTGTATTTCTTTTAATAAACATAACAATTACTTTGAACTTTTTTATACCACTAGAGGCCACATATTGCATTGACATTCCAAGAAACCTATCAACAATGGCATTGTTTATACGTCTATAAGAGCATGTACCATGATCTGTGGCAAATGTTTTTTATATACTGAAGTGATACATTTACTTGAACTAGGCAATTTTAAATAAAAAAGCAGTTATGTAGTTAAAATTGTTTGCACAGCAGAATTATTTCTGCTTATTTAAGGAAATGGTGGGTTGTATTTTTTTTCCCTACCAGAGATGGTCTATAAACTGTTCTCCAGTGGTTTACAACAATAGGAACATCAACCCTATAACTGTTGGCTACGGCCTGACCACAGCAAACGTCAGTTGAGCCTGAATGACCAGTCCACAATTAAGCGCAGCATACCATCTACTTCAGGCAGTATGTTCGTTATCAGCATTCACATAATCTGGTTCATCTGTGACAAAGAGAAAGCATTGGACAGCAGAAGTTCCATACTAACAATGCATTTAGAGTCCTTTAGTAGAAGAGAAATAGTGCTGTAAAGCGTACCATCCTCCTGGTTATTCTTGCCCACTTGCTCCAAAAACTCTGAGTTCTCATAATCTTCCCCATCTGAAAAATGCATTTTGTTTCATAGTCAAGTTGTAGAGAACAGGAAATGTATGCAAATTGATTTAAATAAGATGCAGCTTAGAAATGGGTCCCAACGTACCAGAGCTATGGTTTGTTGTAATACTAATAGGCAATGGTTGAAAAACATTACCATATGCACATGGATCCGCATCTGTTGTTGAAAATAAAATATGAAAAGACAACACTGCATGTATTTGTTCCATGAGTCAATACAAATGATGAAAATACAATTCAATGGTCTACAGTGACAGTTTGTGGTGTCTTCCTGCTTGCAAGAAATCTTTTTGCCATGGTATTTATTTAGGGGTTAAAGCCTCGTCTTTTGTATGAGTGTGTTGCAACGTCAGTGCAGTATAAATAAGTATCACGTGAGCTTTAAAAACATAATTTTATTGTTCTGTCTGATTCTAACATTGTGGTTACAGTGGGACCTCAAGAACAGACAATATAATTTCCATAGGATATCACCTGACGTGCCTCCCCCTCAAAGTCCATCATACATCATTCATATGTAACACTTTCCATTGAGCTAAACCCCAGCCCTACAATTATAGCCTTTGAGATAGTTTTACTTATGATAAAATGAAATAGGAGATATTAACATGCTCACTGGTATCTGGAATTTCCATTTCCGGGCTTATTGTCACGTCAAAGTTCTGGTACACCAACATTGGAAGTGGTGCTCTATAAAACATACAAACACACACACACACACACACACACACACACACACACACACACACACACACACACACACACACACACACACACACACACACACACACACACATATATATATACACACACAGTACCAGTCAAATGTTTGGACACACTTTCCCATTCAAGTAAATGGGAAAGTGTGTCCAAAACCTTTATATATATATATATATATATATATATATATATATATATATATATATATATATATATATATATATATATATACAGTATATCCAAATAATAACTTGACTGTACTTAAAGTATAAGTATAAATGCAATGGCAATTTAGTGTATTCATAAGCTTATGCCGTAAAAATGCTCTTATGCTCTGGATATATGCTTAGTACTTACACATATGTTGGTTCAAGGATTCCTGTCTGAGCTTTAAATCAGAGTTAAAAGGGTAAATTCAAGATTTCATCAATATTAACAGTGTTGGATTTATTGCACACAGCAATATGTATGGAGGTATGTGGAAATTAGTATAATATATGCATAAGAATTATATAAAAACTATTATAAGATACACACTTTTGTGGACGTTTTCATATTTGGGTTGTACATCAAACACTGCTGTAATGTAAGATTCACAATAATGGTTTTAGTTTGTATCCAGCCATATACATTACTTGCTCCTAGATTAAACTTTTAGTTACTATTGAACCTCAATTTCATTTTGTTAAACAAAATACTAAATTAGAAGCTCACGTGTTGGTGTTGACAGTATGGGAGAATCTCTGGGAAAAATGCAGTATATAAATTGTGACTTACAACATGCTTCACACCAAGAGGGAAACATTTAAAACGAGTAGACAATTGTCTGTAGCTTAAACAAAAGGAAAGCAAACACAGCCTTTGTGTCTTGCACAAGTTATCCAACGAACGTTTGCACCAAGAGGGTTTGATAGTTCTATGGTAGGTGTAAGTCAACATGCAATTTAGAAAGGTTAGAAAAAGTTAAAAGTTTAGATCAGAGACGATGATAATGAGACATGCATAAACCAGCCTACATACGGTGGGGTTGGAGGTAGCTGTCTTGTAATCTGGTTGGGCCGTGTGACTGGAAAAGTATTACAGGTGAATATCCCGTTTGATGATAACTATTAACATTGATTTATTTAACTTGCAGATAGCAATAGAACATTTTGTCAAAGATCTTTTACCTGTTTTTGATCGCATTACAGCAAATCGACTGCCACCCCTCTGGCTATAGGGTTAAAATTGTGCTTTAAATAGAATATTGTTCATTTGTTGCTCATTGATCACAACTCCAAATAATGATGTACAAAAATGACACAAATAAGTTATTCTAGTTCATGCACTGGCCCTTTTCATAATCAACCAAGTACTTACAATGTCTGTGGGTCATATATTTGATTTTCTTCATGTATTATCTCTGCAGAACATAAAAAAAAAAAAAAAATCATGTAACACGCAAAACAATATTACAGCCTTGCACCATGTATTGATATGCATTTTTTAGAGAATAGATTTAGGGCTTTCGATGTGAATTTTACTCAGTAAATTCTCCAGAACAATATATCAATAATCTCAGTTTAATTAGTTAATTCTATTTCATAGCATCAAAAATAAGTAACTCACTCGATTTTCTCCTGCACCACAGACATACTAGAGATAGCATGGTTAAAGATGCCAAAGACACAACAGTAAGAACTGTAGCCGGGGAACTGTAGTTAACAATCATCCCTAAAAGAATAAAGATAGTTACATATATTTGTCACTGAAAAATGGGTTGATGGTTCTTGCACGATTATAATAATGTCATTATTTTAGCACTGTTTAGTTATTTTCAAACATTACATTACATTACATTAAAAGTGTTTAAAAATCTGTTTATTGCTGATTTTTATACAAGACACTTTCAGGCAGACAAAATATCTCAAGACATTTAAGTAAGGTAAGAGGTATGTTTTACATCAATAACATTTTAAACAGCTTGGAAAATGTTGTTTTTGGCCATCAAAGATGTAAAGCCAGGGTCACAATTGCATAGGCCAACCATCAAATCACACACCAACCATGTAAGGCATATACATAATCAATATCTTTTTTTTAAACCTTTCACGTACAAATTCAATTGCAATTGTCTTTGCCTGGCACATGAAACCAGGCCACCATTATGATCAGCACCAACAAACAACTGTTCAACACAACCCAACATCAAGGCAATGCCACTCCCATAGCCAGTAAGCCCATAGCCACACTACCACATACAGATTAATGCAGTTTACTGTCTGAACATGGGATTTGCTGTATTAACCTACCTTGTAGCTTCAAAATGCTCCCTTCAAAGTCAGGCTACTGTAAAAGAGCAGGTTCTAAATATGCAGCAAGAGCTTCCTGTTCAAACTGAACTGTTAACCACATCCTTTATGTGCTGGACAGAGATGAAGACCACCATAAAAGAGGTTGTTATCTGTTGGTATTGTCAGTGGAGGACTGCAGCAAACCTTATACAAGAGTGTTTAGGCGTTTTGTATTTTTTCAGTAATTACCTAATTATCTTTCTCTTGCTCTGTTTACCTTCTTGCATGTTTTATAGTTTATTTTTGAAATGTTGGGTCAACTTTCCTTTTATGGATCATCATTCAACACTGCATCAAAATGTTGTTACCAAGACGTGAGTTCATCATACCAGTATACTTTAAATAGGTAGACTGAGTACAATTAAAATATATATTTCTCTCATTAAATAGAAAACACACTGTGACTATCGTAGTGACTACGGAGTGTCTCGCTGAAGGAGGATCCGTGCCGCTAGAGGGCGATGCCAAACAGTTTGCTCAAGTGTTGACTCCGGAACATAAACCATAAGTTTTTCTCCACAGGTCACGCACACTTTCCTGCGTTTTCAACACATGTCTTTATGCATGGACTCCGTAAAGCAGGCAGAAATGGGAGAGATAGAGAAAGAACCAGTGCGACCGAAAATCACTGATGCTAAAGGTATTCTTCAACAGAGTCGCGAGTTCCTTGATTTTTTCTGGGACATTGCTAAACCCGAACAGGAGATACGCTTGAAGGCTATTGAAGATCTCGTACATTATCTGAAAAAGAGTGAGAAAGTAAGTGGAGCTTAACAATTGCACTGCTGACATATAAGCGTTGCCCTTTTCAAGGCCAGTTGGAAAAAGTGTATTTAATCTATGGCTTGCTTTTGGATAGAACTGACACGCATATTCTATCGATTTACATTCTCAAGCTGTGAGACTTCTCAAACTATATCTGTTTCCATTCTCAAAATTGTAACTTGCAGAGGTTCACGTTTGCTTTATGATTCACCTGTAACTAATACGTAAATAAAAAACCGGTAGTGCTTGTTTGTAAACGTCTCATCAATGTTGCTGTCTGCTCTATTATAGCCAGATGAGTTCACATACACTTTGAAGAGGTTGGTGGATGGACTGGCACATACTAGAGAGGTTGCTCGACCAGGATTCAGCTTGGCTCTGGGACAGGTATGGAACTTTGTTTTAAAAAGACCTTAATTTAGTTTAAATGGGATATCCTTAACGCATAATTAGAAATGACAGACATTTTGACATTTGATCATTTCCTAGGTCCTAACTACATTTGAGGAGGTCCCTTTACGCACAGCATTTGATCAAATCAAACAGAGGCACACATTGCAGACCGCAAAGAAGGTAAATAAATTAGGAGCTAGTAAGATTTGTTGTGGTGTTGTGCTTCATAGTCTGTACATTGTTTCTAGATACAATGAAATAAATATTGTTTACACTTTCAGAAACTCATCAGAAATGCTGCTTTTGGGAATTTCTTTGGTGTCCTTGCCCTGTCTCAGTCAAATCGTCTTTCAAAAGTAAGTTTAGAATATTACCAGCAGCTTTGTTTTATTGTATCATTACTTTCATATTGTACGGTTTTGTCTAAAATACAGTGGCGGTAAGGTTGCAGCTTAATGTTTGTTTGTGACAGGAGCCACAGGTGGTGCTTGAGTGTGTCCAGCTCTTACAGAGTCTCTCTCAGCATAGAGAGCATCTCAGGGACTTGCCTGCAAAGACCATTGTGGACATCTTGTCAGAGGTATAATAAATAAATATAACTGCACATTGAGACAAATTTGTATTGTGTAAACACCACGTTTACAATTGCTTTTGTTATTGTTGCTGCTTTTACAGCGATAAAGATAAAGAGAGTATTGGTTGAATTAATTATGACTCACTTTGCATTCAAGGATCTACCAGTCTTGCAATTAAGTGTTTTTTATAATGATAAAGGCATGTGTTTCAGCTCATCACGTATATTGTGTGTGTTTCTATCAGACCCCACAGGAGGTGTTTGAAGAGGTGTTGTTGGGAGCCCTGCAGAGTGATTTGTCGTCCGCTTTCAGTACCCCTGAACAACTACAACTCCTTTTGGTGGCCATGCAAAAGTTCCCTGAGGTCCTGAAGCCCAAGAAACTGAAGAAGCTACTGGGCACTGCCACCATTGTCACCACGGCAAACGTCACTAAGTACGTCAAGCCACACTTTCTTAGATTATAGGTTTACTCTCCCAGTGAGCCTAAAATTAGACAGCGTGAAACACACTCATTGATCACCTCATTGCATTTGTAGGTTGTTACAGTAGGTGAAGCATGTATATTTACATATGAAACACTCACCCACACACCTATATAATACAATCTTAAAAGATTGAATAGAAAATAAAATTTCAATAATGAATTCCTTCTTGACCATAGGTTGACGGAAGTGCTAAGAATGGCAGCACGTTCGATGAAGAAAGACAATCTGCTTCCAAGTGTGGCTCTGGACCTGCTACAGGTTTCCCTTAGGGAGGACAACTTTGAGCTCTTCTGGGATGAGGTTATTACCAAAGGCATGATGAAGGACCAACAGGGACAAACACAGTAAGCCCTGCACTGACAAAACAAAAGTTTTTGCCTCATGTAGCCGGGCTATCTGGGCGCTCTATCTTTGTTTGCACTGTGCCACTGCCCAGCAACCAGCAAGCCTAGGCCAAGCTATGAGCAATTGGGCATACGAAGTAAAAAAAAATTATAGACACGTGCTCATTATTTTATTTTTTTTATTAATCAAGCATAATGATCATGACATCATTGCTAGGTACACCTTTTTGACTGTCATATTAGTTGGCAAATACGACGGAATAGGAGAATTGCTGCCGTAATCTGGGGGAAAGAAAGTACCGCCCACTGTACCATTACTAAAAAATCTGACCGAAAATGCTCAAACCAACGTATAGGGCAAGCTATATTACTTACTGAATGTGTAACGAAGTTGCATGGATTTTATTGTCTTGACCAGGTACCTAGGCTATCGCTTGCTGGGTGCTGCCCTGCCCTTACTGTCTTTGCCCCAGCTAAAGAAGGTGTTGTCTGGGGAGGTGATGAGGCGCTATGGAGAACACGTGGTCTCTGTTCAGGTTGGGGCCTTTTCTACTTTGGTTTTACTTGTTCCAATTGGTAACAATAGAGAATATGCACTGGGGGGGGGGGGGTACAGTACGGCACCCAGCTATTGCAAAGTGGTTCTACACACATTGTGAACCTTTTAAGAATTTCCAGAATTCGAACTAAATATTTAGATTTCTACATAATTCCATCTCCTAAAATATATACAAAACACCAATCAGCATGCCTGAAAAGTAAGTGCAATTATTGTTCATTTTGTCATTAATCCCATGAAAGATGTTTTTCAGTGTTTTATTTTTATTTTAATGTTTTAATTTTTTTGATGTCAATTTAATGTTATTTAGGAAAAACTGCCTTATGTTTAAATATGGGGACAATTCTAAAGGGTTCGCAAACTTTTAGCACTATTTAACTACTTGTTCACAAACATTTGTTCCTACTACTTAAACACATCCCTTCCTGCCCATTCCCAGCTCCAAGCCCGCTTCAAGTTTGGCCCGGTTATGGAGACCTACGTGGGGGACTTCTTACAGGGTTGTGATGACTCAGATAAACAGCTGGCGGTTATGTTGGGCTTCTCCCTGCTCACAAACCAGGGCTACCCAGTTGTGCCCTCCGTGTGGAGAGTGGTGCAGCACCTGCAACCCCTTGCTCTGCGGAGCTACATAGACTGGCTCAAAAACATGTTCCTCCAACCTCAGATGGAAGCCTGTCTGGACTTTGCCACCCGCAAGCAGACAGAGAACCAGGAGGAGGAGCAAAAGCAGTGAGTATGGATCAGAAACACTGACAGGAACGAGGCTGGCATGTCCACCTACGTACCTTTTGGAAAATGTATCTTAGGAAAGAGGGCAGTTATTAATTGTCTTATTTTTCTGTGGACCTCATTCTGTTTGTGTAGAATACTGTCTTTGTTAGGTTTATTTATAGAGAAAAGTATTAATTCTCTCTTCAGGAAAGAGAACCCTGTAACCCGTCTAAGGAAATGGATAATCCCTCGTCTCACCTCCATCATTGAGAACTGCCAGGTCAAAAGGGACGAGGCGCTAGTCATGGACGTGGCCAGGTGAGAATGTCATTCAAGTCTGTCATTTGTTCTGTGACCATAAGGAGTAGGGTTGTGTGAATTTGTATATAGACACAAACCTATGGCTTTATTTCATCACTTTGTTAGGTTTGTGTTTTTCCATGGCTTCTTCAATACTAAGAAAGCCACACCAAATATCCCGGAGACGCAAAGCCCTTTATCGGTCCCACTGGATGACAAGTCACGATCCGTCCTTGTCAACTCCTTCTTCGGGTAGGATCATCTGTTGTTTTTGTTAAGTTAACATGGGTCGTCATAAGATCAGATATTTGAATGCTGTTTTCTCGTACTTTTCTTGGTAGTTTTTTATGACTTCTCTGTAGAGATGCTTTGCTTAACCCATACCTTTTTAAATGATGACCTTACAGCCTCTTGCAGCACATGAACAACATGCCTGTGCTGGGGGAGTCTCCCGAGGGGGTAGACTCGAGCCAGAAGCGTTTCCAGGGAGTGACTGCAGACGGCACCATGTGGATCTACCATGTTGTGCAGTTTGCAGACGCCCTGCTCAACCAGCCCAAAAATATTACTAACAACCAGCCATTCAACCCCGATCAGAGACAGGCGTGGAATAGGTATTGACTTTTCGCACAATTTGGGATTTTTGATGTGGGATATGACATTGTAGGTATCAGTTAAAAGTGGTACTTATCCAATGAACCTTAGTCAACCACTTCAGTGCATCAGGGAAGTTGTTCAACACTCAAGCTTTAACAGTTTTCCTATCGCCCTACTTACAGTATGTTATCATCTGTAGCAACTTTGATGAAGAAAGCCAAAAAAGACCCCTCTCCTGAGACAAACGCTTTCCTACAGCTGTTCTTGCTGGTTGGCATTCATTTATTCAAGGTAACTGCTCAATATACATTTCTGCTAGCACTCCGTCCTATCAAGAGACTATTTTAACCCCAAAGAGGTAGCATGGAAAACCCGTTTTCCATCCTTAATGAAAGTGGAAAATCGAGTTGGGAATGACTTGGCTCTCCTATGCTTTTAAGGCTCCTGAGGATCTAGTGGACCTAATGAAGGATCTTCAGAACTGTATGGAAAAAGCCCAGGAGAAGAAGGTCAAGAAGAAAAAGAAGAAAACAGGTAAGGGCAGCTAACATCCTCACACTTATCTTAACTCCAGTGTTCCTCAAAGTATCTTTCCACTATAAACACAACCATGCAGTTGAAAAATACATTTAAGCTAGGGTCACAGAAATTGGCATGTGTTTAATTCCCCCCTCATTTGCTTACAGCTGAAGAGGAGGAGCCCCATTGGGCAGAGGTGGTGGTGGACATCCTGCTATCCTTATTGGCCCAACCCAGCCGTCACATCCGTCAAGTCTGCAAAACTGTCTTTGCCCACATCTGTCCCCATGTGACTGCCAGGGCCCTTACAGCCATCCTAGACGTACGCTGCACATACTTTATAATCTATGATAATACTAGTATCTTTTAGTTACATTTATATAACAGCTCTTCTGCTGAGTTCTCATTCAATTCAGAAATACCTTTTGTGCAAGTATTTAACAATAACACTTACCCAGAAATGCTTAAAAACCAAACTTAGTTAAATGTTAAACATATAAATCACTATAAATGCAGTAAAATCTTTCTGTCTTTAGGTTTTAGATCCTGATAAAGATGAGGAGGAAAGTGCCATTGCAGTCACTGATGACAAAGACCCAGAAGACAAAACTAAGAAGGGAAAGGCAAAACAAGGGGAGGAAGACCAAGATGAGGATATGGAGGTGAGGTGTTATTAATGTGCTTGTGAGCGCGTTATCAGCAAGTTGTTATAGGTCTTGCAATGACGATCGATAACTATCTGATTACTCTTAGTAAATAATTATCGTCCGTGAGAAAATCTAAGGGTTCCCTTTTAGTATATTTCAGTGAATGTGCAGCATTGTGATACAACTTCAAATTTTGCACTCCCTGCTTTCTCAGGAAGAGGATGAGTCTGGATCGGATGATGATTCTGATGATGAGGTGGATGAAGATCAGGCCATGGAGGAAGGCAGGGAAGAGGTGGATCAAAACTTCCGTCTGGAGCTAATGAAAGTCCTCCAGAACCAAAATGCCTTGGTGGGTGCCCTGTTTATTACTTATTTATTTTATTTATTTTTCTATTGGTTTGTTTGTTTATCTATTTATTTATTTATTTATTTATTTATTTATTTATTTATTTATTTGTTTGTTTGTTTATTTGTTTGTTTGTTTATTTATTTATTGTAATCTTTGTAAAATGCTTTATGTTTTTTTGCATATTGTGGCATAAAATTAAAAAAATTTGTTGTATCTAAGAGCATTATGAAAGCCTACTTTTTAAACGTAATAAGATTATAAAAAAAGCAATATAGCTAACTGTATTTCTCTCGTTTCTAGGCAACTGAGGAAGATGGCAGTGATGCGGAGGAGCTTGATGATGAGGCTATGATGAAGCTTGACGGCAGCATTGCTGCTCTGTTTCTGGAGCAGAAGAAGAAGATGCAGGCCAAAAAAAATGAAAAGGCTCAAATGAAAAAGGAAAAGTCTCTTATTCGAGACTTCAAGATGAAGGTATGTGTTAGGAAACTATTAAACGAAAGAAAATATGCAGATCCGATTGCAGGTCCTGCACCCAAGCAGGACAGAAAATACATTGTCAAGGACAAAAAAGGCTGCAACTCCGATTCTGAAACTGACATCTTATTTTTTCTGTCATTGTCACTAGGGGAGAGCCATTAAGAATGTTTTTGTCCGTTTGGTCCATATGGGCACATCTGACTATTAAGCCCTGACCTACTTCTGATAAACTAACCCGGTAATGTTTCCGTTCAGGTGTTAGACTTAATAGAAGTGTTCCTAGCCAAGCAGGCCAACAGCCCGCTGGTGCTGGGCCTGGTGGAGCCCCTGCTCACCATCATTGAGACCAGCATGAGCTCAGAGAGCGACCAGCAGGAGCAGGACTTCCTCCGTAGGGTAGCCGACATCTTCAGGTAGAGGTGGAACTGAATCCACATGTAGAAGAAGAAAACAAGTTACACAAATACATTTAAAAAGAATTCCAATTATACTTCTTTTTTTTTTCTTCAATGTATGCAGCTGTTCCATTACAATCACTCAGTAATGTCTACATCTAATCTTCCAGGAACCAACTGTGCAGGGCCAAGCTGTTTTGCAAGACAGTGGCGGACAGACAGGGGGAGCTCCACGACCTGTTGGAGAGACTGATGGACAAGGCCCAGAAACAGACTGACTCTTCAGTATCTCTTTATTTCTTCAGGTATGAACTCTGTATAATCAAAATACCCCCTAAATAGAGGAAATGGGTTCAGACATTTATGGTTTACAAATGGCATTCCACTTTCAACACCTTTCTTCACTATTTGGCTTTCCAATGATATCCAAATATTTCATTTATGTGTATGTTGTGTGCTCTGTCTAGTGCATCACTCTACTTGGTCAAGGTATTAAGAGGAGGAGTGCCTGCAGTTGAGGGTAAAGCAGACAACAAGATTATAGACGCCGCTGCAGTAGAGGAGGTAACAACTTCAACTATCAGCTGTTCTGGTCTATTTTATTGCAGTGTTTACAATTGTTCTCTTACTGCTAGGTACCAGCTGTTTGTTAACTGAATGCCAACCCGTGTGAAGTGTTGAATTCCTTTACTTCTTTTCCTAGTTGAAGTTCATGGGCAACGTGGATGTTGAGAGGGTGACCACCATCTTTAAAGAGGCACTTTGCTCCTTCATGACCAAAAGGAATAGCCCTCTTCCAGGACAAATGTTCAGTGATCTCTTCACTCGATTTCCTGTGAGTAAAATATTTTCAAATTACCATGTGGAGGTGTTGCCCCCAATTTTCAACCAACAACAAAATGTCTGCTGTATTTACTTGAAAATAGAGTTTCTGATGTCAGGTGTAAGACATTGATTGTGTGAGGTTGCCATTTGTATGTTTGTTAGGTCCTGTGTGTTAATCTGTTGGATACTGCAGTGGAGCACATCACATCTGGAGTCAGAGAACACCAGCAGGTAGTTTCAACTTCTTTATTAAAAAAAGCTCACAAAAGAACACTGGGCATGAATCGGCCACATTGACTCTAATCCATTGGATTGAAATTACTGCATTAATCAATGATAATATTACGACGTGCAATCATGTGTGTATTGCTTCCAGAGCCAGGCCTGTTTTATGGTGCTGAAGGGACTCCAAACCAGGGAGGTACAACAGCTCCTGGCTGGGAACTCCTGGGTAGAGATTTGCACCAAGGCTGTGGACAAGCTTGCATCAGTAAGCACCTGCCCCGTTTCCACCTCGTCTTTAATATTGAGGTTACATAGTTGAAAATGCTGAACATTTGAAAATACATAAAATACAAGGCTGAATAAACTCAAAAAGGAATAGAAATGCGATAGTGTATTAGTTAAGGTTTTTTATTGTATTTAGTTAAGGTTCATTGTTATAATTATTGTGTCTATAAACAATTTCATTGTGCTTTGCCAGACTCTGGAGCCAGTAGGGGAGAGTCAGAAAAGAGTGGTCCAGGAGAAGGTGGTCAAAGCCCTTGAGCTCTGCCTCTTCCTGGTCAAACACATTCAGAATCAGGTATCCATATCTTCAGTTTCCTGTCGTTCCCATCCCCAATTTGAAATTTATATTTCTAAAAGTTGGATCTGAAAAAATGATATAACCACTTCCAAACTTTTAGTAAACAGAATAATGAAGCAATACTTTTAAGCTTTGCTGAGTGTGTGCATTTTAATAACACTATTCCTGCACTAGCCTTGTAGATAACTTTCCTTTGTCTAAATCTCTGTGTTGTAGAAGTTGATGGTGAGTTTAGATCGTCTCCAGATGGTGTTTGAGTCCATTACTGAAATGATGGGCGTCAGAAAGACTGGTCAGCTAGAGGACACTTACTGGGCTGTGATGAAGCATTTTGGAAAACTGTAAGAAACTTGTACGGTCATGTTAATCTGTATTAGTCTAGATTGCACTTAATCAATATTCATATCCTTGTTCAAAATGATCAGATTATTCCTTGATGTATGTAGTATTACACAAGGACCATTTTAAATAAGGATATTAATATTGATCAAGTGCAATGCCAGTATTTTTGTGCTAAAGCTAATTAAATAGAAAATAAATTGTGTTATTACAATATTGTGAAACTTCTAGTGATTCTTAACATTTGGACACTTTCATTTAACATTTAAATATTATAATGAATGTCTTTTGGCCTCTTTTGCAGTAAACCCAAAATTGAGAAGAAAAAATTGTCAAGAGACGAGCAAGACCAACAAAATGCTACAAAGAAGAAGAAAGGCTTTCTACCAGAAACAAAAAAACGCAAGAACCGCAAGAAGCAAGTGCCAGTTTCTGAGAAGGGGGTGGCAGATACTACACTTTCTGTGGGCGAAGGACAGGGCAAAAAGAAAAAGAACAAAAACAAGCGAAAACAGTCAGGAGGTGAGGCACCTTCACAGCCCAGTCCTGCAAAGAAAGCGAAGACACAGCCATCAGGCAAGGCACCCAAAAAGAAGTCAAAGAAACAGGCAGGAGGGGACTAATAGAGCAGACTGATCTTCTGTCTGTGGTCTAACACTCTACACTGATAGTGCACTTGGTCACTTCCTTTCACAGAGAATTGGCTAGCATTTCCTGTTTTAATGTTTTAACAGTCTCCTATTCACCCAAGATGAGTTCAAATGAGTTATTGATGTCTATGAAAGGTGGCGTTAAAGTTCCAACTCTGCTCAAGAATAGACAAGATAAAAAGCCTTTGACAAAGAATGGATCATGAACCTTGCTCTACAAGGCGTAAGTTGTTTGTGAGGAGCCCATGTCGGTTTTGATACACAGTTTTGGTCCTACAACTTGACTGTGGTTCAGCTTGTATATTTTTTTACAATGTTGTCTGCGGGATTCTTAACCAAACCCCTGTATGGTGTAAACAAATTACACTGTACGCTTGTCTATAGTAGTGTGCAAAAAAATTTTTTTAACAATGTTTTCTAGCCTGATATGTTTACTTTCTATGTTGTGAACTTACTACAAAAACTCAAGATCCCATACTATTCCAGTAATTTTGACAGACAAAAAATAGCTGAGTATGAGAATAAGTTGATGTCACCATATTGTCAAAATCAGTATCTCTGAGATCAACTTGTTTATCCTCGTTATTGTAATGTTGAAATTATATTGAATAAAGAAGCCATGTCAATAAAACCACTTTAATGTTACTATGAAGGTCTTTTGAAATAATTAATACATATAATAAAATACACTCCAATTCAGATGTGCAAGAGCATCAACTTGCAGCAAATTACAAAACCCTTTCACGTATGTAACATTGGAGGTACATCCAAGAGAATTGATTACTGTAATAGTAAGTTTACTATGTCCCAGTATTTGGTGTGTTTTCATGTAGACTCTGCAAAGCCAGATCTGACCACTTCATCTCTTGTTCTTTGACCGACTCTGTTGATCCCCCATTGTCTTGCTCAGCCTCAGGCAGTTCACTCTAAAAAAGGTAAGTGAGACATTGTAAGGTTGTCTTTACTGGATACAGACTGCTAGGGTAGGTGCAACAATAATCAAATCATAAACAGGTGATAATCATGCAATTACATTAAGCTACAATGGATATGATACCTCTGAAAACAATCTACATGACTTGTTATATTATGATGAAACCAAGGCCACAGCACATCCACTCAAAACTATACACTAAGCACATACTTAATTACCCTCTCAGCTAAACAAAGAATTAGAATGTAGTTTTGGCAACCTCAAATTTGTGAAAAATAACTTTTTTACTTAACACCTCCGTATCAAGAAAGGTTCTACCCTGCAGTCAGATGTATATTTTATATTATGACTACAAAAGCCAAACTACAAGCCAAACAGCTGTTCCAGTTCTCAATATTAGTTAAAAGTATGCCTGCCTGCTAATATAAACGGTCAGCCTCTTCACACTATTAGGCTTCTTGACAAAAAATGTGTCTGTCTGGACAAGAATACTAGGAGGAATAAAACATTTAGTTTGTGGCGAGCTCCTCCTTGCTACACATCTTGTACTCTCCCAGTCACGACTGCACTGCAGACAATGATCTTCTCTTCTGCGACTTTCTTAATATTTTATATTATTAGTACCAACTCGACGTTATTTCCACCAGTCTGAAATAGTTTTACTCCAGCTTTACCAAAGGAATGGTGACATCTTCATAGGGTAGGCGGTCTTCCCTCCAAGCATCATCTGTAAGATCAAGAACTCTGCCATCTCTTTGAAATTCGCTGTCCATCATCTGATTCTTCACTGACTAGGTTACGTGCGTTTGGGACGTAGTGGAAAATTACACAAAGACAATGTGCGAAAAAACGTCCAAATAGGGAATCAATGTAAGCTTTGGTTAAGAAGCAGTTATCACTTGCAGCATACTGAACATTGAGTCGCGATGTTTCGACATCACACTATTTACAACCCTTGTTAAAGGGAACCCGACACTTTCAAACCATGTCATGATTTACCTCTACTGTTGTACCACCTGAACCAAGTGAATGACTTTTATATGACGTTGAGTAATTAGAAAGTGATGACATACAGTAAAAAGACTGGGGAAAATGTATCAAAATGTAAGTCAGTGCAAATAAATGTATAATGTTAAGTGCTACATTTCACTATGAACATAGGTCTTGAGCCGGGTGCTGGTTTATTATACCACTGCTGGCACTGTCAACAAAAATGAGATTATGCTTAGAGTTTTGATGTACGGACGGTTAATTTTATTTGACGTTTTATTTAATATCGAGACTATGCACCCTAATATTGTGTTTGCACGGTGTCTAGCATACACATGCAAACAAATATGATGCATGGGCTCTTTAAATGTAATTTTGAGCATTACGTAGCACCATGAGCAGTTCAACCAGCTGTCCAATCAAAACGATATACTTCTGTTTCGTAACAAGAGCCATTACCCCCCATTGGATGTATATTACACCACGTTTGACGTACGGCTTCTAGCGAGAGAGGGTGTAGTGTGTTGTATCACTCTTTCCCTACCTTGTCTTAGTTAGCAGTTTATACCGTATGTGCACTGGAATAAACCTTGCAGGTAGGCATATATGTATTATTGCTCTAATGGTGGTTGTAGGTTATAGCTTTATTCACAAAGCCCTTCAGTAAGAGTACATTTTCACATAAACAAGACAATGTGTTGTTTGTCAATGTGAAAGTGCTGTTACAAATATGATTTTTTTTATGTTTAATTATAGTGTTAGTGCTGTAACGAAAATGCATTGACTAAGCTATGTGATTAAAATTGCATATAGATTATTCAACCTTCTAAGTATCTATCTTTTACTCATGATCCACTCTACAGTAGTTGTAGGTAAAAATTATTTTGGGCCTGATGGTACACTAGTTAAATTCCTTATTCTATTCCTTGTCATACATTTCATAGATAAAGTGACATTACTTGACAATTTCCTCAAAGCAGCTTTCTGGCTTTGCGTTTGATTACCTGGCTACCATGCATTTAAATTATACACAATACAATCTCAAGCATAAAAAAAACTTTTTGACCATAGAGATATAGCTAAGTATCTCTGTGTTTTTGACCAACAGCCTTCAATTGAAACTTCAAGCTAGCTTCACAGCTTGCAACAATTTTATTCTTTCTTGAGCATAATATTTTTTATTTAACATTGGTTCTACAATGTCGTGACGAATATTGAGAAACGTGACAACAATTGCTGTTCTTTTTTATGCAGGTTTTCTTCACAGATTTAACCATGGATCTTGTGCTAAATGTAGCAGACGATTATGTGCTCACCCCATATGTGTACCCAATGTCATGGCCTGAGGATGGGGCACTGAGGCAAATTATCAGCCTTTTGGTGTTAACCAACCTTGGGGCCACAGTTCTCTACCTGGGCTTGGGTGTAATCAGCTACTACCTAATCTTTGATCATAAACTCATGAAACATCCACAATTTTTAGAGGTATACAAATAACCCAAACCATAGTATTCACACATCTGTGAGAATATAAATCTGATATTATATAATCTGTGTTCATATTGTTATGCTTCATTCTGGAATTGCTCCCAATTTAATTTTTTTTATTTATTTTAGAATCAGGTGTGGAGGGAGATTAAATATGCCATGACCTCACTACCCTGGATCAGCATTCCCACAGTGGCATTGTTTTTCTTTGAGGTCCGGGGATACAGTAAACTCTATGATAATGTCAGTGACACTCCCATGGGTAAGACGATGATGTCTACACACACACACACACACACACACACACACAAAGCTAATGTAGTGTTTAAGATGGTTGCCAAGCCTTCATCTGATTTTTTCTTTTTCAGGTTGGCCTGGCATGTTCTTTAGCATGATGTCTTTCCTGCTTTTTACGGACATGTGTATCTACTGGATTCACCGCTTCCTGCATCATAAACGTATTTACAAGGTGAGGTTACTAATGGTTGGTTTAATGTGCTTGTTATCGATACTCTTGAGAGATTTGCAGTGCACAATACAACCTTATGGTGTCTTAATTTACCTTCAGCATTTCCACAAGCCTCACCATGTGTGGAAGATTCCCTCCCCCTTCGCCAGCCATGCCTTTCACCCAGTGGACGGCTTCTTGCAGGGATTGCCCTACCACATCTACCCCTTCCTCTTCCCCCTCCACAAGGTGCTCTACTTGGGCCTTTATGTCTTTGTCAACATATGGACCATCTCCATCCATGATGGGGACTATCGTGTACCTGGCCCTCTGATTAAGGCAATAAACGGAGCAGCCCATCACACAGACCACCACCTCTTCTTTGACTACAACTACGGTCAATATTTTACATTGTGGGACCGCCTTGGGGGTTCATATAGGCACCCATCAGCACTTTTGGGGAATGGACCACATGACCTTATTCGTAAGATGACAGAAGAAGGAAAGCTACAGAGTAATGGGAGCAATGCTAACGGACATGCTGAAAGAGGGGCAAAATGTAGCAAGGTTGAGTAGTTCCAGGTTAATGGTACTCAATCTAAAAATATTATCAGTGAAAGTGGCAACTGATAAACCGTTCCTTGCTGTTAAAAGTTCCAAATAGTTAATTCAGTGCATTCTTTGCACAACATTTCCTTCTAAAGGAACAATGATAATCTTCTGTTATAGCAATCAAATTGATATGAGGATGATAATAAACCTTTTTTCTCTACTTGCCAAACACACATGTGCCGTCATACAGTTGGACCTTTTTCTTCAAATATAGGTGTTACATTTTATAAAAAGACAATATCCCAAACCTTTCTGAATATGAAAAGAACATAAGCTTCTCTGTATCCTTGAGATGTGCATGAGCAGGATAGCAACTAAAGATGAACTGATTGGCACAACAGCAGTATCAGATGAAGGCTTCTGTAGTATGCAGTTTTTGCACCTGTGTTAGAGTAAGATTGCACTGTATGTTTTGTTCCATATGATTGCCTCCTGTAACTACCACTGATGCAGTTTGTTTTCTTCCATCCAATTGTTAGTAATAGTCAATAATAAAACTTGTCATAGGTTTTTATACTCTTTGGTAAACCAAAAATTCAAGGATCTTCTGGAATATGCTGAATGTAGACATCTGAACATTTTCTGACTTGGAATGGACATGCCACTGTTGAATTTTTTTGTATTTTACAATAAATAACTATAGTAGTAGTTCAGCAAAGTAGTGCACCAGTACTGGTACAACCTTTCAATGTCCAAAACTGGAATAATATATATATTTTAAATAATGCACACAATGCAGAGCTATTGCAGCAAGTGGGCATTTATCAGTGAAGTAGATATTTTTGCATACTAGGGTTTTGTGAGAAAATAAGCTACTTTGTGTCTGTAACAAGCAAACATTAAAAGTTTTCATGATCTTTGAGAAGAAACGGTACTGTGTGTGCTGTTTAAACCAAAATATTCAAATAATTTCATTAGGTTACTCAGTACGCACTGATCCCTATTCACAACCTAATTCCAAAGTGCAATGTCACTCATCAAACAGTAGATGGGGTAAAAGCATTACATATGTCAAGGGTTTTAGAAACACAGACGCCAAGTTCTGGCAACTTACTGTATGTGAGAAAACAATTCAGTTTTTAATCCATACAAATTAGAGACATTTAGAAAGCAATACCGCAAATGGCGTTCTAACTGTTTGCCACAGTCAATGAGTAGTATGGCAGACTTTGTTTTGTAATACAAACAATTCCACATGAGTGTAAGACAGACTAACAGCAAGAAGGGAGAAAGATGTAATACATATCAGTACTTATTCTTTCCACTATGAGATTGCAATAATGACAAGAATGTAGTACCTAAATGTTTCTTGCTTCGGTATTTTATCAATACTTTTGCCTTACTTGTGAATCTTTGGATGGTTTACCGTAAAAAGGTTTTGGCCAAGGTATGCGTGTAGTCCATAATAGTTTATGCTGTATACATGGAATGATATGTTTAAAGGACGTTTTCAAGTGTCATGTGCTCCGCATGTGACTGGCAAGGTTTCATCCTGTTCTCTGTTTCATTTTTATATCAGTAAAATGTAGGGGGAAATCATCTTTGCAAGCTAATCTAGTCATTCTAGACAGGAAAAAAGGTACTGATCATTCATGCCTTTTGAGCATTGACAAAAGACAGACAGATAAAGCCCTTTGATGATCAAAGTCCAGTCTTGCATCATTGTGGATATTATTTGTGTGTCAGCTATGAGCAGTGTGCTAATATGAACTTTTGGTTTTGTGGTTGTAATTTTCTAAATATCTGTACTTAATGTTGCACACAGTTCAAGCCCATATAAGATCAATATTAAATTATGTCATTACTTTTACAACATATGTTGGGATTGCAACATCTTTTAGAGTTAGACTGTATTCTGCACAGTCAATGTGAGAAAATGCAAGGCTGCCATTGTAAATAAGAATTGGTTCTTAATTGACCTGGCTGGTCAAATAAAGGTTAAATAAATTAATTTGATACCTCGTCCTCTTCACATGTTCTTTTATTGAATAATGTATGGCATAACTATGGGGCTTATAATCCCTCCAAAATATCTTGGCCCACCATTGCAATACCCACAATAGCAATTGATTCAATCTTTTAGTGCAGTATCTTCACAATGTTTATCAGGAGGTTTGATCAGTTATTTCCTTAGGGCTTTGGGGGTCTGACCTATTCAATCAAAGAAAAACAATCCCCAGGCAATAAGGTTCTGAGCTAGGTAAGCAGTTTAAAGCTAGATTTGATAATGCCAGTAACAAATGAATATAACATGTGCACGTTTAAGATTTTTAAGAAGAGGAAAAAAACTTGACTTTCTCCTCACTCAAACCTTTTCTATACTTCTTAATATTTTTGTCTGTCTTCTTTTGATCTGTCTCTCACAGACACACACACACACATGCACACACACAAATGATGAAGAGCGAGCATTTGAGAAAGGACAAAATAAATGTGTTATTGTGTGAGTGTGCATGAGAGGCAAAGTGCACAAATGGGTGTGTCAGTGTATTTTGCACGAAAGCCAAAGAAAGAGAGCAAGACTGATGAGAGAGGTTGTGTGTGTTTATGAACCCAATCACTGAACTTGAAAATGGTCTTTTATATCCTGCTGGGTGAAATGGGTTTATTATACCGTAGATGTGCATGAGTGCGTGGGATGCTGTGTGACTCATTTGTATCCTGGCAGCTAGCCGAGGTAAAGGAACACATTATTTAAAAGTTCACTTAAGGGGTTAGAAATACTCTAGTAAGATACCTAGAGAGGTGATTGGTGCATCGTGGACACCAAGACACAAAAATCCCAAACCCATTATCACTGCAAGGACACTTCAGAGGGAAGCTATAATCATACGCGAAGGAGGTTTATCCTGATACTTTATTGTATCAGAGCGGAATGATAATTTAAAATGTAGAGTATAAACATCTCCATTAGCATATAATTTCCAAGACCCAGTCTTGGGTATGAACCTACTATACCTCCAAAAGTGACAGTATACTGTTGTCAAAGACACTCCTTAGATTGAGCCTTCCCTAGAAATCAGATGCCAAGACACAAGGAGAGATTGCCTGTCTGTCGAGGGGGAATGTATTTGCTTTTGGAAGACACTTTCTTGCCCTGACCCAGTGTTAGTGATTGAGTTGAAATGTCACAGCATGGTTTCTAAATGATCTCATTATGCGTTGAACAGCTGGTCTTGTCTGTCCCTTTTCCCACTGCACTGTCAGCGAGAGCAATACTCTCTAAAGAGTGCCATGGTGTCTGTGGAAGCAGTCCAAGGTCTAGACCAGCAACACATTCAGGATAAGTTTAGAAAGAGACTGACTGCTCAAGATTTGTCACTTGAACTTGCTCTAAGTGCAAACCTTTTCCAAAGTCCTCAATCCAAAGTTGAGAAAAAAAACGAGTTTCTTCAAATATAAGGCAACAGGTGGGATAAGTTAGTTCACTTTGAAAATCATTGGCGTGCAAACTGTAAGAAATATAATCCATATTAAAATTGTAAGCACGTTATAAATATATATATGACCTTGTACTCACAGTTCATATCAGAGTGGCATTGACAGGATCTAAAACATAAATTAGAGTAATATAGACACACAAGGATGTTTTAACTTGCACAAAGAATGTGGTCACTAGTAAAATAAAAACATTGGTAAGATTTACTGCACTCTCTTTTCCTTTTTAGATATAATTGTCAGGTTGAGGGGTACCAGCGCTACAAATAAATACGAAGTGTGATATAATTTGCACAACTTTGGAGTAACCAGACCAGTTAGAGGCACAAGTTGGATGGCCAAATTAAACTATTCTTTGTCAGACTGCTTGATCTCACCTCTTCATGTTGTAACCTGTTTACTGCAGGGGAGAGATAATAAAGAACAGTTATGCTATCACTCAAGTCTTTCGTAGTTTTGTCTTCATTCTGCTGATTGACTTAAGGGAAGGAGGGAAAAGTTTTTCCTACAACAGAACTTATACAAGTGTCACAAGAGTTAAATAGAATCTTACTGATCATACTTTTGATATGCTGTATTGCAATGATCCACAACCACATTCGCTACCGGGCCGCACGAAAAGTTTAAATCATTTACACACAGTTATATTTCTTTGCCCCCTTTGTTTATGCTTTATGTAGCTGTAGAAAAATTGCGAAAACAAGAAAATGATTGGCCGAGATACATTCGACTAGCTGTGGTTGGACCAATGCAATGTGCCACAGTTGTTTCAGAACCATGGGTAGCGCTGTTGGTTGTGTGTAGGTCAGGGGGTGCGTGAAGTATTACTGAAAAAGAGCGGAGGAAATCAATGCGCTTAGGATCATGATTCTGTGAAGCCCCTGGGCACATGTCTTTTGCAAGCCCCCCAGAAGTCTGTGCATGTTCTGTAGGATTGTGTGTATGCATGTGTATGGGTGGTTGCCTGTGTATGTACCGTATGTATGTTATTTGTATTTTATCAGCAAATACTGTACTGTATGTGTCCAAGACAAATTTCCTTAGGGATAATAAAGTCTATGTTATCTTACTGTAGCTACAGCTATGCCTTTATATTATAACCCTTTCACACAGATGACCCAAGAACAAATTCCACCTTACTATGTTAAGTTGTGTGCCATCTAACTACTTAGAGTTTAGGTCAATGGCTAGTTAACTATCTGGATTTTTAGTGTCGCTAATTTCAGTGTAAGGACAGCTAGTTAGCAAGAATGATAGCTAGCTCACTACTTTCTGTTAACAATGATCATATGGGCAGCTAGCTAGTGAAAATTGGCAGCTATCGAAAATAAAGGGATAGCTAGTTATGCAGAATGACGTCCTGTTATACAGAATGTATGGACTTGTTGGAACATTGTTTGTTTGTCTCTGAGAGGCTCTCGTTTTAAGCATGCACTGTATGTTCCAAGGGGTCCAGGTGTTACGATCCATGCATGCAACGAGGGGCCTGGAAGCCCAAGTGGTCAACTCACGCTTTGAGTACCGAGGGGCCTCACATTGTAGGTGCCAAGGGACCCAGGGACCCTAGTGGTCAGATCACAGGGGCTCTAATGGTGAGCTCACATTTTAAACACCATGGTGTCCGGGGGGCCCCTAGTGATGAGCTCACGCTATAAGCACCCACTGGCCTTGTTATCAGCTTACGCTGTGTGCATCAAGGGCCTTTGGCTGTCAACCGCCTTCCGAAGTCTTGGGCCATGCTCCGTGTATGGCATGAGGCTTGGAGGCCGTAGGACAGTCCGAGGCCTCAGGGCACTGGCCTTACTGGCCGGTCCATGATCCAGCCTTGGATTACCCATTATGTTAAATAACTTTTTTAATTATATGATCCAAAAAATACAGGGTTTGTGATTTGTTCTTTAGAATTGTTCATGATACATGGGAGTATACTGACTGGAAAATGGTTGGGGGCGGGCAGTTGTATTGAAACTGACTGTCAGAAAGTCCTTGAGATAGTTGAACGATTTGGAAAAAGTCTGCGATTAAGAAAACCGCTGAAATTGGTAGATTTACTAGGAATAATACAATGGCGAAACAAACTTAAATTTGACAGTTGAACTACTACTGCCACCAAGTGAAGGAGCACTAGGCGGAGGTAACATTAATCCCCACCAGTTAGCCAGTTACAGTGTATTGTATTCTGTGTAAAAGCTGTCTATTCAACATTGTTGATCAATTGATAACTCATTTATTGTTTGAATATATTGAATTAAGAGTCTCCTCTTTGCAGAAGAGTAAAATGTCATGGTATTTCCAAGGGAAAGACAATGTCTGCTAGAGTTTGCACTATACAGACGGGTGACCTCAGTTGTTGGCGTCAAAGATCTGCTGCTCTGAATGCACCCCACTCAAGGCCCCATTTCAAACACTCAAAGATCAACCATTGGTAGCGAGCAGATATTCTACAGATTCCAGCTGACAGTTACCAAACAACAGACCTGAATTAGGTGGACGTTTGGGGTGAAGGTGGAAGCAACAACAGCAAAAGTGAAACTGTCTTTTCAAAATGCTGCGTTAAATTAGTGGTTGTGGATGGTATGGAATTGTGCAGGCCTGTGTGCTATACTGTGAAAAAAACAATACAAATTATTTTTTTAATCATTCATTATTTAAGCTTCATACTCTGGTGACCACTGCCACGTTTTTACAAACATAATTAGTGCTTTGCTTGATTACTTAGCGTTACCCTCTTGCGTTTGTTGGACGTATATTGGAAATAATCAAAAGAAACATCGAAAGCCAGAGACACCATGTGGAGAAAAAAACCGTTGGTCTTGTTTTCACATTGAATAGTAGCATAAGAGAGTATGCAACTTACTATCACATATTTTCAATTTCATTCCGTCAGTGTGAATCTGTCCTAAAACTATGTTGTGACTCTCCAGTTCCTGCCTTTTGTCAAACTTTAATACCAATGAAATAGGAGAGTCCCAGGGGTAAGGAGAACAAGCAGACATGTTACAAGGTTCATTTACATTGTGGGACTTGCTCATCGGAAGCATTCGATGAGACCTCCTCCATGCCGAAAACAAAGAACAGACTTCTCTTTTACAAGGGATACTGTGAACTAACATGTATTAGTTTGTGCTTTTACATTGTAAGACATGTTCAATACAATTATTGTCAACTATTTTAGAAAATAACTGACGAAAAAATTATTTGGCTAATGTATCATTTTATTTATTCAATAAGCTTTAAAACAGACTGAGGGCTGTGACTCAACCATTCTTAAAAATAATGACAGCCTGTGTACTACATCTTCTTACTAATGCCTTTTGAAATCCAGAACACAAAGAACAGTCAAAACTTTATTTATGTACGTTAAAAAAAAGCAAGGCTTCTTTCTGTACCTTTCTGTGAGTTTTGTAACTCGAAAGGTATCTTTACCTGTTTGGTTTTTATTCTGAAAAATCTATCTACCCATTTACAAGGGGGACCTTTCTAGGGTCCTCATTGTACTTCCTTCCTCAGTTGCGAGTTAATCAATTGTGATTGTTAGTCTCTGGTACATAAGGCTGATCATATTTCACCAAAGAAATTCCACATTTGAGTACTAGAGAAGGACAGTACACTGTATACAGCTTAGACTCCCTAGAGCTGTCCCCCCATTGACTCTTTTCATCGATGAGCCATTATGACCCCCACAGCTCGCCAGTGTTACCAAAATTAATCATGTCCCACCGGCACCAGGGGCTTCCTTCCTATCGATGCTGCATCACTTACTCCATGGGCAGCAGGTTTTTACTACGTGTTTTCCAGGCTGCGATGCCTAGAACTTGCCTCTAGATGACAAGGTTTGCTAGGAGTTGGCAGTCTTACACATACACCTATGCACAAACGCTCACACACAGGCACTGGGAACGGAGCTAGAGTTGGCCCGAAGATCCTCTGATACCTGATTTGATCTTCTGCTATCTGGCTCCTTCAAGCGTATCCATCCTCCCTAGATCCTCTTTGCCAGACTTCTTCCCTCCATGCAACAGATTTCTCCACAGCACCCTGTCCCTCCCACACAGGCTGCTCCCACTCTGCACGCTCTGCTGCACCAGGCAACAGCCATCACTTTCTCCTCATACAATTGATCTGAATTAGCTGTAACATTGTTTGGAATTTGTCAAAACTGGAATTATGCTTTTTTGTGTAAACTGGATAAAAGTGTATGTTAATAATGTCAAAATAGCAATCATGTGGTAAGAGAAACAACAGTGTTCTTCTGGATTGAGAGAGATTCATGGTTGAGGGTCAAATATATATATATATATATATATATATATATTAAATGTAGATTACACCATCCAATCTCTTTCCCAAACCCTACAACCTAGCAACTTGAAGGAGAGCTCTGCTTTCAAGATGGTGGGGTTACCGGAACTGACAAGGCAGTAGAAAGTGAGTCTAATTTTATCATGCACATCTAAAAAGCTCAGAGGACTGCACTCAGCAATGATTCAGCAGCAACAGCCTTGCTGTTGGACATAGCAAGCAAATTCAAAGGAGAGTAGCGAATGCTTCCCTAAAACCGTAACTCTGTTTTTTTTTGGCGGTGCAGACAACATGAAAAGGGCTTGAAAAGACCCCGGTTTAGCGGACCACGTCTTCTCCACAAAATTAGGTAATTAAAGCAGCTGTAGGTAGTTTCTTATAAGAGGAGGTTTCGGCTGCCTCTACAGTTTGCTTGCTGTAATTATTTTCCCTAACCGTCGCAAAAAAAAGACATGCAGAATGATCAACAACTATACTCCAAGTATGGGGCTCTCTTCCTGATATGGTGACGCACTTCCTTGTGTCGTGAAGCAAATCATCACAGTTTCGCGGACAATCACGCCATGTGGCAGCCAACTTTTATATTGAATATTGAGACTTCAAGAGGACTGATCTGAGCGGCGATTTTTTCATTCTCCCATAGATATTACAATGTACAAACTGTAGAAAGGTAATTATAATATGTTAATACAAAAAACTTGCCTATAGTGGCTTTAAGACAAGAGGTGAGCGGGTTTCCAGTTGTATCCCCTCTACTTTTTGACTGTTTTGTAATAGGTAAATATGTTTAAACTTAACAGCTTCAGAGTCAGTGTTCAACACAGGCCACATTGAGGACGTTCTTTAATCAGAAAAAATGAAAGTTACATTGATGTTAAAGAAATACATAAAGGTTTGCCTCAGCATAAAGAACATAGATAATACAGGGCCTGTAACTGACTGTGAACTGCTGAAATGTTCATTGGCATCATCTTGATAATTGCAGCTCAAAATAAATAAGTCTGTAATCACACCATGTCCTGTGACACATAGTTTATGCCTTGTTTATGGTGTGCTTTCGTATACAAGACCGAAGACAATGGCATTATTATCTCAACAATGCAAGGGCACCTTAGGCATTTTTTAGGAACAGGAGTAAATCTTCAAAATAAAAAGCAGACATACACGGTAACGTTAAAGGAGACAAGAACCCAGATAGATTTGCATTCATATACTTAAAAAGCCTCAGAGACACAAGCACTCTTGTCAGTCCTCCAGGAGGGGCAGCCGTCAATCACAGGCTCTTCACATGGGCCACTCTGCAGAGGGGGAGATTACACAACATGAAAGAGAGGCAGCTAAAAAGGGTCGGAGGACTGGCCCCAGTGGTGGAAGTGTAGTGATTACACACAAGCAGCCAGACAGGGAGTCAACGCCTCTTAGTGCCAGTAAAGCAGGATCAGGGCATTCAAGGGTGTAAGCATTTTTAACCCAACTACAGGTGCTGCATTGAGATATTGGATTCTGTCCCATTGTGGTGTAAACTGTAGACTTTGCCATGTTGAAAGATTCATGAAATGCAATCCAATAGAATGGATTTCTTTCCGTGAAATTGATCTGAAATAAAAATTATATGGACTGGTTTGTGAAATTGGCTTTGAAGTATTAATGGCAAGATTCAATGAACAGACTTCATAGGAAAATAATGAATAAGTAAAATCTTCCATTATGAAGTATAATAAAATAAATATACATTTTTATTAAATCTACTTGGGTGATTTTTAATAACGTCAAATCATGACAAATACATGACTTTTCTTTTTTATTCATACAAGAAAATGTAAACACCTTCCTTTGCTTTTTTCCCCTTTCAAGCTCCTACGTTTAACCACTATGTTTTTACATCATCAATATGGGGCTTTTCTCTGCTCAGGGCCTGTCTTACTTCTCTCATTGACCAGATGAAGTTTGCTTCAAGGGCCACTCCTAACAACAGGGTGAGCTGTAGGTGACTCCTAACAATGTATGAGTGATTGTCCAATAAAAAGTATTTTTTATTTTTTATAACTTTACATTTTATTTAACTGCAACACATTTGGTTTGTATCTGCATTCCTACCCAACCACACACAAGGATTCCGAGATTGTTAAATTTTCTGGATAAACAAATGTGTGACACTACAATAGCAAGCCGCAAACAAACGTTCCTTTGTTGGCAAATAAGCACTTTCTATCTAACATTAAATACTGTACTGTTGAACTGTCTTTTTTCAAACTATTCCACTAAATATATAACTCACTCCTACACTGCGCTAGCCTGATAAACATATTAACTGTATTTCCTTTCACTATTCATAACTCTGACCAAGCTCTTATTTACCACGTGTACCACATGTAAGCGTAGAGTTGTGTTGAGGCAACCCTTTTCTCACATACATTTGGATAACATGTTGCTTTAAGCCAATTAAAAAAGTCCAGAGCCATTTTGTAACAATTCTTCTTATTCAGTTTAGTTCTTTCAGTGCAGTTATGCATTCCAGTTCTTCGATAACTGATTATATAGCTGTTCATTTAGCCGCTGTATACAACCAGAGACCATATTGTCTTTGAACAGTTTCACACTTTACCGCATCAACTAAACTCCATGGTGTTTCTGAATTGCTTTGACATTATAGGTAATTTTTTATTTTACATTTCCATAAAAAAGTTTAATGTTGTACTAGTAATAATTAATTGAATTGTTTTATATTGTGCTATAGAACCATTTAAGATTTAAATTTAGGGCTATATTGAACCGTTTGGGGTTTCAATATGGGGCTACATTGAACCTTTTGGGGTTTTAATACAGTGCCACACACAGTATAACCATTTGGAGTCTCAATGTGGTTACATATGGAACAATTTGGGTTTGTGATGTGATGCTGTATGGAACCATTAGGGATACAAATATGGGGCCACATAGTACTATAAAAAGGCTCTGACATGATTGCAAGTATAATCATTTGAGGTTCTACATATTTCACAAGCAATGAACCATTTGGTTTTTAAAAGGTGCCATGAAGACCCCTTTGATAAAGGTCTACAGTACGTAGAACCTTTTGGAACGAGTGCCATCTGGAACTAAACAGTGGTTTGCCGATGATCATAAACCAAAAAAAAAAAGTTTTGGTTCTGTTAAGAACCTTTATATTTTAGATAATAGAAACTGAAGTAGATTTTTGAAATATGAACTAAGTGCTTATCTCCAGGACGTATGTGTGTTTTCCCCTCAGTATAATGCATTCTACATAATTCCAGGGAGCAGTCCACCTCTTTTGGTTATTCACAAAGGTTAGGCAATCTGCGCGAATCAGTAGACATTTCAAGAAATGTTGGCATCTAAACCTTTGCCTTCATCAACCTTGCTTATTTAACAACTCCATAGCTTTGAACTATTTTTCATGTCTAGTGGTTCTGTTTAAAACCCATAAGATATAAATCAACCATGGGCAAATTCCTTAGCCTTAACATGTTAGAGAATCCCAGCTGTTTATTTTTCACTGTTAGACACTATGCTCAAAAACTAATCCAAAACTAGCTGTACATGATGACACCGGTTTAAGTTGCAACATTTTGGCAAGACCTTGGTAACCTAGTAGGACTCAGGGGGCACTAGGACTCGGGGAACACAAGTCACCTCCAATGGTCTGACTGAAGTGAGGCGTGCTTGATGTAAGTGTCACTTCATTTTCAAACTGAAGTCACAGCATTCTAAGCTGCCTACCTCTTTGCTTTTATCCAACTTGACACTAACTAAATTACTTGACATTTTAGTCTACAAGGTGATGGGACATCCTACCAGTCCACTGCAAATTATATGCGTTCTTCCCCCGTCTAATAGGGAGGTCCATAAGACATGTGAGCTGCGTGATCAACGAGTTGGAGCGGTGGACATTCGCCACGCTTTTAACATCGCATTTCCCTTTACCCTTTCACTCTTCTGACAGTTTGAAAACAGCAGATACATTTCGTCCATTATTTCAGCATCTACTGCCACTATTGCAAATCAACCATGACAAGAAGTGGTAATAGGTAAATCCATTCATCCGTGCTCCTGCCTCTCCTTCACTTGACATTAAATGAGAGGTCTGTCTTGCATTTCCTTAAAGGGGAGACTTAACATCTTATTTCTTAAAGGTGTTTTACAGAATGGCTCTTTCTGTAGCTCATAGTTGCGCTTCTTCATCAGGTGTGCACAATTCATCACTTTTGAGAATGTGTGCTGATTCCAGTCAAGGTCAACATTAGAGAGACCAGGTTATGGTTGGGTTAGGGTTTTAACAATCTTTTCAGAGGGCCTCTGGCACTTGTATTGGTCAGTACTGCACATAAGTGGTTGTGGAACAGAAACAAAAGAAAATGTATTTAAGGTAAAAAAAAAAAAAATCACTTTACTGAGTTTGACACCAAATGATTGGGACTTAATTTAAAGCCACATAGTGAGAACAGTTTTGAGATGTTAATAGAATTATGAATTGCGGCAATTAAATTATGTCTCAGGGAATAGGCACTGAGTTATTTGGGTTATATGGGTCAGTTTTTTTTTTAACCTCTGAAATAAATGACTGACTTTAACCCAGAGAGGTATTAGCAAGCACCATAACTTATTTTTCTCTATGTCTGCTTGCACACTATTTCAAATTCATATGATGACTTAGATTATTTTGCATATTGATGTTGAATTTATCAATAGATGTGTCTGGCAGTTTTCTTTACTCCTGTGTATTCCAAGGTGTGCCAAATGCATTAACTCCTTCTATTATTGAAACCCATAGTTTTTTTGTAGTTTGGTGGCATTCTTTGCATATCACTCATTAAATATGAATCATAACTTGCAGCATACATTCATTCTGGCTATGCTTATCAAATTAATAAACCCAACAATATATGGCGTCACATCTACCTCGTGTACGAATGCTTGGCCTACTTCAGTGATTCAGTTCTCAGTTCAATTACCAATGCTGTAACCAGGGACTTGCTTCTGTTTTCAAGCCACTCCAACATGAACACGCTTTGATCTCTTTTGAAGTTTTGTTGAAAATAGCTCTGTGCTCCCCTCCTATAAAAATCTAATATTCTTCTTTTTCCAAATTGCTTTGTCATTCTGATTGACAGAAAGGGTGAATAGTAATTTAGTGAATGAAAAAATGATAAATTACCTTTCACCAACACTTTTATTAAATACATTTTTACAGTCACTCGAACTGTCTAAGCTAGCGTTTTGAAGCACGTTGCGCATGTGACAAAACATTTACTTTGTAGTCACGAGATTGCAATGTTTTCTAATAGATTATGTTCTCTGACACCAGATATTACACTTTTAAATTCGAGCTTTTCATGAAATGTATACACGATGGAGTGCACATCCTTTACAGACAGATTTATTGTTGCAGGACTAGGCAGGTAATGTGATTTCTCCTGTCATTTTGAAGAGCTAAAGACAGCATGCCAGTAACTTCACTCACATTTACAGAGCAGTTGATATGTTGATCCCTATGAACCTACGCACATAAAAGCGTCAGTTACCTTATGCCAACATGCAGTACCGCATGTATTGCACCAACATGCAGATCTGATTGTAGAATATTTTTTGATTCAATAAAAAGCAAAACGGGTTGTGAATTAATGTTGTCATGCCCTTATCAGTAAATGTTTGAATGCCTGGTATGAGTCAAAAATGGTTGTTTTGTTGCTCGGGCCAACGAGACTGAACAAAGTCTCTCATGTTCAGATCTTTCCGTGCTTTGACCTCCAGCCTAGTGTGCTATCTGAGCCAGCCACATTAATGTAACATACAATGGCTGCACCCCTAGCTCTATCCACCAAGAGGCCTTCCAGCTTTGTTAGCTCTACAAACATGGGCACTTGGAAGCTTCTCTCAAGCCAGAGCACCGTCGCCACCCGCCTGTGCTGTTGGGCCAACTCCAACCCTCTGCTAGATAATAAGATGGCTGCTGGACACTTTGTCAATATTTTTCTTTGTTCAGAGTGTGCCTGGCTAGCTGCTTGCTGATAGATGTGATGTTGACTGAATGTGTTTTTCAGTGGGAGCTGCTTCGATGTGTGGTGTGCCAGACCTCGGGAGGGTAAGCAGGAGCAGGGGGGTGGTAACTCAAGTGAAGCAGTTCGGTAAAAACAGATGCAAAGCAAACCTTGAAGGGGAGGCCTGTTGCCAAGCTGGGCCCATGGTCAGTTCTATGCAAGATGGAGATGGCACGGCACAGCACTTAGTTATAGTCCACAGCCATACTACTGCCTCATTCTATTTCCTTCCCAACAGGGAGCAGAAGAACAAAATGCAATTGAGATCCTAAAGTTAATTATGCATTATATCTTCTTTTTGATGGATTCCTAATGTTTTAATTCAAGTCTTTTTAATTAATAATTTCACTTTTAATAAGGGGACCTATTAATTTAATGGGGGAAACCAAGCATATTTAAAAGTGACAAAGGTGGCAATGGTATTTTCAAGGCATGAGCAAGTTCCAAGAAAGCCCACATTATTTTTGGCTTGTGGTTTCATTAATGTTTTGTGTTTCATGTATCTCACAAATTAAATTGTGTCAATTGGAGTGTAAAGTTATCTTATCTATTGTTTAGGGATACACAGTAGGGGTGTATTTGTCTCAACCCAGGTATTCTACAATCTGATCAAATAATCATTGCACATTACCTCCTTGTACACAGAAACTTGCAAAACCCAAGTGTTGAGTGTATTTAAATGGTGTTATACTTCTCATTGAGGTTTAGGTACTGTAGCGTTGTGATGTCACTGGAGTGTTATATTGGTTCTACATTTTGTTCGATTTTTATGCTGATCTTTATGGGTGTAAACGTAATGGTGGTTAGTCGGTGTAAACTTGCAGCCATAAAAATGATCACTTGGAAGGTGGGAGCAGGTACCTTTCTTTTCCCCACATCCTAGTGGTGGACTCTGGCTCTCGTGCTGGTTTGTGACCAGTGCAAAAACGGAGGAAGCAAACCTCTTAGCCAGCATAAGGGACAACATTCAAGAGGAATATGCATGACTCAGAAATAATTGATTAGTCTACTGTAAGGGAAACTGAAAATATACAATTTGCACTGTAATTGTACTGAGCACAGAACAGGAACAAAACAGACTATCAATTGATCTCATCCTAGAATGACCAGTGAGGGAGGCCTTCACTGGGACGGAACATAGACACCGTCTCCCGCACTCGTATGCATACTGAAAGCAGTGCCTAGGTTATTGGCCCAAGATTAGACTCATTGCCTTTGAATCATTAAATAAGGGGAGAGTGTTTGAAGCTCTTCGAGGTAATGATCCTTGGCAACTTGGAGAGTTCAAAGAAAATTGGCAAGGATGCGAAAAGCAGACCATCATCTCTGGGTTTTCTCTCACTGATCAAAATGGAGAAATTAGCCAACTATGTTAAATACAATTTTCATCAGTGCTCAACCAGTCTCCAAAATAGGTTATCTAGAATAATGGCTGTGTGGGTTCATTACGTCCTTATCAAATTAGATTTCTTTTTCTCTTCAAGGCAGATTGAAGAGTGATTACAGATTTAACTGATCTAAGTCTCAAAGCAATCCTGCAAAATGGAGACAGTGCAGGGAAAGGGAAAAATGACAAAAAAACAAAAGGTTAGGTGTTTTTGTCTAAAAAAAGTTCAGTGAACATAATTCATATGTGTAACATAACAGGTCGTTAAGAGAAAAGTAATGTTTGTATTGATAAGATTTACATTTATAATCCTTACTATGCTTATTATGTTTACCCATATCAATAATTACATAATATCTCCAATTAGTTTGATTGATTCTTTGTGTGCCTACACGGTGTATGCATGATTAAAACAAATTGTTTTACAGACATGTGCCTCCCCGCTATCATGCATAGGCCATTAGCAAGTGAAAATTAGAAGATGAGTTTAGACATCGCTGAGTCTAAACTCAGAGAGAAGATACGTTTGGTCATTGCTAGGTCACCAGACCATTTCCAGGCAAGTCGTTTGGTGTGCCAGTCGACACATGACCAAAGCAGGAGCACTTTGTCACAAGCTTTCTCCACAGGATGAAACGAGGCAAAGTCATACATGATATTGAGAGAAGAGACTCCAGAGAGATTAAATGACTGTCTAGAGAAGTGTAGCCTATTTATTCCAAATGTCCCCCAGGACTCATTTTGAATGCCTGACCTTAAACAACACCATATGAGGAGCTACCTCCCAGCCCGCCCCTTGCACTCTATGGCTAATTAGTCAAAGAGAACAAGAAGGGCTAGCCCTTTATTTCGGTTGGGAATGCAATATCAATCACAGGACTACAGATAAGATATAAGCGAAAAGGAGCCTAGCTAATTGCACACAAGTGTACTCTGCAAGGTTATCGGTTTTATTATCTCTACAAAGGCCAAATGCTAAAGTAGATGTAATGAAGCTAGAAATGAAGTTGTTTGGAGTGATTGGGAGTTGGATTGCAAAAAATAGACAAGCAAATAAATGAACGACAAACAACAACAAGCAGGGTATGAAATAGCCTCTGTTGAACATTTGTTCATGTTTCTGGGACTGGTCCCATTGCATTAGTCTTGTCAATGTTCTGTATACTTTCCTTGGTAATAATTATACTCATAATAGTTTTTATTTGCAATCACAAAACTACTGATTTATTATGAGCTCCCAGCTTGATCTAAGGACGAAAGGTGTTCTCGTTTGTTCTTTTAAATCTTCTCAAACATTCCGCACATCGTTAAGTTGCAGGTTACTGGTTACCTTTGATTTTCTTTTTACCAAGTAATAACTTCGATACATTTTCTTCCCATTGACTTTCCACAAACACTGAATTCAATAGTTAGATTGAAGACATTAAACTTGGCTTGGAGAAACCTTTCAAAATATATTTTATACAATGCGGTGTTCTGTAAAATCCATTATGCAATAATCCAAAAGGACCACTATAGAAACCAATATTTAGGATGTATTTGGATTGAGAGCAAATATATATTGGCCCGGGGGTGAGTTTTGACACATTTATATCTGCTATCTGTACGGCCAGATATTTAATTGAAAAGAGACTTTAATAAACTGTGATATATCTATGCTATTCCTGCATTCTTAGTAAAGGCACACGTTTATTCTCTAGCTTCTGGCTTTAGCAGCCCGCTCAGAAGAAAACTTTCGTCCTGAGGTGAACCATCTTTCACTGTTCTCTTCTTGCAGGGGCTCTTACTATGGCCCGTTCAGCAGGAAACTTATTTGTTTTCTTTCCCTGCTTTATCTTTCCCTACTCTTAACCTGGCCTAGCAGGAAACCTACCTTCGGTTTGCAATCTTTCCCTACTTAATTCTTACGGGATGTTTTCTGCACAGCCGCTGGACTTCACTCGACTTCCATTTCTTAAAGAAAATGTCTGTCTCCATCATATTATGGACCATAAGGTTATTTTCCTCTTGTTAGCTGTCTTTCCAAGCTGTTTGATACACTTAACATTGTTGTGAAATATTATAATCACAACATGAAATAATCTTGTTGTGATATTAAAAATTTTATAATACTAATTATGTCATAATCCAAAACAGACAATTTAGAAACCATTATTAGTCGAGATTTGAGCTGAGAGCAGATGTCAACAGTTTTCAAGTGGGCACCTGAAAGACAGCATCTAGAATTGAAGTTTAATTTGTCCATTCATTTCAGTAGCAACAGTCAAATATAACTGACAGTTGACACCACAATTTACAGAAAAAAAGGCTGATATTTAGAAGAAATAGGTTTGTGGAGAGGTGCACTCCTGCTTTGAAGCTTATTATTGTACTGTGTTAGCTTTTCTTTAGTGATTGTTGGTGTGGTAGAGAACAAATCTTCCCACTGAACTATGACTGCTATTAACACAATTAGCAAAGCAATACTCTTTTTTTCTCTTTTTAGTGTGTCTTTTGTGTCTTGAATACTGAATATCAAAATGCATAGACCCAGCCTTTACTGTGGCCCTTCCCTCAAGTCTGAACAACAGCTTGTTTGAATGTTGCTAACGTTTGCCACCACAGATTCCTATATAGTGTAAGACACAATTTATCCTTTAAACAAAAACTTAAGTGTAAGGGTAAAGGTAAGGGTAATAGAAACAAAATTGCTGCCGCAAAAGGTTTCATATAGACAAAAGTTGGGGGTTGGTCTTACTTTAAAAACAAGTCCCTAAACTGGCGGCCTTTGCAATCTGTCTTTGTGCTGCTTTCAGCCCAATATGGACAAAGCGAGAATGATTTCACCCGGTAACGCCTCAGTGCCTCTGTGGCCATGCCATGTGATACATAGTCCATTAGACCCAGGGTGAGAGTGTGAGCAGCACAGGGTCTGAAGTCATTCTGTGGGCTAAATAACGCCCCCTAATGACACAGCTCAATTTCACTTCCCTTGAAAACACTGTTTAATCTTTTGCTGCACATATCAAAGAAATAACTTCTTTAAAAAGGGAAAGCAGACACAGTTCTCGGCAGGGATACCCAATGGGTTTGGTTTGGGAAACATCTCCCAGGGCACATTATTTTTAACAATAATAAGCAAGGAGTAGTCGCAATGCATATCAACCAAAGGGTTGTTTTGAAGTAAAGAAACCTCAATATTATGAAAGATAATCAATTCATGAGGAAACTGTCAGAAAGTAAACGTTACTAGTAAAATGACCGCAAATACAACGGATAAAGAGCTTTTGCTGTGTCATTGCGTTGCAAAAGGGCAACGACATTGAAAACAAAATTGTTGGGTGAATAGTAATAAACGTCAAGGACATTGAACATATACAATTTGTGATGGTGACACACAAAAAGGCTCTCTTGACAGAGGAAGAATAGTGGTGTGTACAGAGAAAATTAATGACTTCCCTTGGATTCCCTTCCGGCCCTTCGTCCCTTCAGACGTTTTCTGACTGGTTGGCTGTACTGTCCGTCAACGCAGTTTAGCCATTAAGGATGATGGGTGACTGCGAACAGTGACAGCTCCTAATTTTGTTAAAGTACTGCTGTCACAGTCTCAGATTTATACCTGATGAAAATAATTCCCTTTGTTTTATGTCTAAAGGTTTCCTAGAAATATATATATTTTTTAGACTAGCACTAAGCCTATGTGATTGTAAGCAGCATAGTTTGTGCTTGCTTGTGAAAAAATAAAAGATAGTTCTAAAATATAAGTATTGAGTTGAAATAAGAGCTTCAAAGATTCAGGATTTTATTTCTACAATCTAGTGCACATTCTAATGCTATGATGTCTCACTAAGTGAGCACAACACAAAGTGAAAGTGATGTCACAAATATTAGCCAAATTTAATAGAAAAGGTGTTGAAAATCTCACACGAGCCTCTCTATGTTTGGATATGGTCCTGATGTCTGCAAGAGTATCATATTGATTTTTTGGCTATCCACTGAAATATTCTACCTTTTTTCTTCTGGTGCCTAGCCAAACACACCCAAAACATTAACACACACAGAGACAGACATCGAAGCAACTTTGCACCTATTTTTTAAGAACACATTGCTTGGCTAACTTTAAGTTTTTATAGAGAGAGCAGTTCGGAAGTTTTCTGACCAGACTTTAGAAATTCAGTAATACTGCAATGTTTTCACAACTCCAAACTTAACCAAACCAAAAATCACCACATTCCAACTTTTTTTTTCTTCTAATTACTTAAAAACAACTTTATGTAAATATTATCAAATTCAAAACCCAGTGTTGGGTACCAAACGATTACAAGTAATTTAGATTACATACTCCAGTTATCAAAATGAAGTAAAAAAATAAAAAAAAGTAAGTGCATTAGTATGTCCCATGAGATGTTGCAGGATGATATGTTTTAGGACCACATTTGCGTCATCTCACTGTGAGAAACAGAATCTTTTTCAAAACAGATTTTCTGGAGCAAACTTTTCACCTTCCAACTTTTACTCTGCAAACAGGATGTCAGAATTCAGTATGATATCACGGGACAAAGTTATCATTGGTAATACATGGTAATACATGGATGACTGGCTATTAAAGCTATTGAAGGCTTTGCCAGGAGAGCAAAAGGAAGTCATGTATGTTAGTTTAAGGAAGATGTAACCTGTTTCTAAAGTAGCATTACATATTAAGTACATTTGTTGTTGCTGAAATGTCCAGTGCCAGTAACGATCTACCATCTGTACAATATGGAGTATTATACCATTTGATCTGTTTTAATCATTTTTGAATTGCTATTTTGGAGTGCTTAAAGGGCACTTTGTTATAGAAGTATGAATGTTAATGCAGCAGAAGAAGAGTTAACATTTTTATTCATCACTGAAGCAGCAATTATTTACATGACTGAGGCCATTTTGATTTAACTGACAATGCAATACATGGTTGTAGTTTGCAGAAAGCAGAAAGACAACCTCCAGAAAAAAAGTTTAAACCTATTTGTCTGGGTTTGGTTGAACAATTTTAACAGCTGTCCGTCTATCAATGAGGTTCAACTGACAATGAGATTCAACTGAGACTCAAGACTCAAGACCAAGTTTATCGATGCAACAGTCCCTTGCATTCGTGCTCTTTATAGTAATATCCATAACGCATGAATATACTCTAAACACACTCAAACACATGCACGCAAATTGGCATACTGTGGTGCAAAAGTATTATTGCCAAATGCATGGCAACAGACACATCCTCTTGCATTCGAAGGAGATGCGAGAGGAACTGAGTTTGCACCATTCCCCTTCATCTGAATCCAAACAGTGGCACAGCTGAGCAGCTGTGGGTTAGTGCCTTGTGACGTGTCAAAAGAAATGACAACAGACAACAGACCAAAGAATCAGACGGTGGGCTCCCAATTACACATGTCAGCTGATTTTCTTTCTCCCCTTAGTCAACATTGTATCCTCCAACACAATGCGATTTATGTTTGTGTATGTATGTGTGCATGTGTGTGTCCATAATTTGCATATAATTCTATTTATTCTGTTAACTCTCAACTTTTTTTCAGATAAAAACTATTTGGAGGACCCTAATGAATAAATATAAAGCACAAAATAGTCAACATTGGCAATGACACCTAATTGCAGAAGATCCTAACTGCTTTTAAAAATATGAGGACCAAATAAAAAATGATATATTCTCTCAGACCACTACCCAGTCTCTCCTTACCTATTCCATTCAATGACTGTAGACACTTTGTTATTTAGCTAAAGATAAAAGTCTATCATACATTTCATGCAATATAGGTTAACCAATGAAATCTGAAATAATAAAAACCAAAACAAAAAGCCCAAAAGAGATGGAAGCCCAGATGAAAGATGCTTTCCATCTCTAAATTAAATGGAAGCAGTGTTGCTTGGAGAGTTATGTCCAGGGACCTGGATGCCTTTCAAGGCCGCCCTGCATTTCATCTCAATGCCAGCCACTTAACCAGATGTCCAGCAACATGGCTGTGTGTGTCTGGCACCTTTGTGGCTTTTGCCAAAGGCTGTGGGAATAATTGAAAAATAGCGCTCAACGCTCAGCTGCTGAGGTCCAGTTGGGACCATGCTGACACACAAAGTACACACACACACACACACATACACACACACACCTAACGCTAAATGGGCCGTGCATTCATGACACACACACACACACACACACACACACACACACACACACACACACACACACACACACACACACACACACACACACACGACAACAATATCCAGTGTGCACACTTAAACAAACACACAAACAAAGCACATGTAAAAACCTGACCACAAAGTCAGGCAAGTGTAACACAAACACACTCCCACAGCATGCAGCTGAGCCTCTCTGATGAGAAGCAATGGAGGTGTCTAGACCTGAGCAGTCCACAGTGGCGTGTCACCTGCAACCTGCTGCAGGGTGGGAAACATCCCGGGCAGCCTGGTCAACCATCAGAGAGAAAGGTGTGTGTGTGTGTGTGAGTGTTAATGTGGTGGGTTTGTGCGGGTGTGGAGTGGAGAGAGAGAGAGAGAGAGAGAGAGAGAGAGAGAGAGAGAGAGAAAAAAAGAGAGTGATAGGAAAGCTGGGTGAAATCAGAACCACTATCAGCTGAAAGAGTGGTGTGAGGTGAAGAGGGAAGTAAAGCTTTAAACCAACCAGCATACCACTTAAGATATGCCCATGTGAAAAAAAGCCTCCCTGGTCAGGAAGTGAGCACCCTACCTTGATGTCCAGAATCGATGACCGACTCTGCCTGTACAGCTGTACAGCATTTTATAGCCGTATAAAAGGGCTCTTTACAAAAACAAAGACTGATGGGTTGTTATTTTTGAAGTGCTAATCAAAGTAGCTCAGACAAGATTAATCTGGTTCTTATTCTGGTATCTTATTATCTAAGGTTATTCACTACAATAATACAACCTGTTGTGCTGCTTTCTCCCCCTCTGTTACGATGCACCGCTATGGGCGGTGATTTGCAGAAGCACTTCAAACAAATACGTTTTGTGCATTGTTGATGGCGTCTCTTCTGAGACAGTTTTAACAGGGAACTCAGTATGATTTCAGTGCTAGGATATTGATGCGTGACTTTTTTGTCCCCAATGTAATCTTAGTTTAATATTAAAGGAGACTTTAATGGAGGGGAGACTTTTGTAAGTGCCGTCAGGTAGCCCATGTTTTGGTCTTTCTTCCAGTAGAAGGAGCTCTAGCACTTGTCAAGGGTTCTTACCTTATCTTGGTCGATGAAAGATGCTGTGCTCTTAATAGTGGAAATATGTTTCAATCTGTAGTCTACACAATATTTTGAATGTGTTTTCAAGTCGTGATACTTGAATATAGATCTATGAATATTATTGTACACCGCAGTAGATCACATTGGATGTTCTGTACTTTCTGATAAACTTCATGGAGTAGTATTATATAATATTCGTCCACTCAGCTGTGTATTGACATTTTCGTCAAGGATTTAGATGTGGTTCAGTTGGTAAATATTACATTTAGCCAAGTCTTCTGTAGACATTTATTGAAGTTCCAATAAATTGCCCCTATACATTTTCTAATAGACATTATCTATAGCATTGGTGAACTCAATCTTCACTGTCGTTGCCGGTACTCCTCCCTCCTCCCTGCATGCCAGCTCATTGCCTTTATCTGTATGAGGAGAGATCACAAAATGTCCTCTCGGCTCTTCTGGACCAGTGAAAATTGCATTCACTCTAGGCTCTAGGGCACACAAAAGAAATACCCTCACAGCATGGGTCATCCTCACTGGTTGCCCTGTATCTGAAGTTGTAGTTTTATCATTAAGATGGATAGAGCAAGTAGATGTGTTCTGCCCCCCAGACATGACCTTTGGATTTCACCAATAGTGTTAGCATATTAGCAGAGAAGGGTGTGTCTGCTGAATAAGCAGAGCAGAAACAAAACACACCCATCAACCTTATGTATTCTTATATGTATTTTGTATGCTAGGAGAACTATTCAAATGCCATGCACTCAAATAAACACAATTTAAAGTAATGCTAAAAAATGACCAGTTGGTTTAATTATGCGTGAGACAATAGCACTACATAAAGTATACCGTGAGACAAGAAAATCTTTTGTGTTAACACTGTATTTTAGGGTAGAAAAGTTTTTTTTTCTCCAAAATCAGCAGAACAAAGCAAATACCAAGAGAGTTAAACTTGTACAGTATGTGTTGGTTCAAAGAAATGCTTTCCCTGCTCCCCTGGTGAGCAGATAACAAACTCATCTAAATGTCATCCCTTTAAGCACCAAAAAAATGTTGCGAACCAAAGCCATGTTTAATGCACAACTGCCAAAATTTAACATAAAGGATAATTTGGGGTAAGCTTAAAAGCATTTAAGCTTTGTACAAGAAACCAGAACATAAATTATTTATTAAATTATTATTATTATTATTTTTTTACAATATTGTCATGTTTTTTACTTGGTGCATATTGAGTATTCAAGGTAGTTTGTGCATCATAAACTTCCATACAATTTTTTTTATTCAGTATGCATTGGCCAACTTCAAACAGAATGAATGTCAGAAATGTTCAGCTTTAGCTCCATTTTTATTGTTTTGTCTGGATCTCGTTGTTTTACGATGAACTTGATGTTAAATGAGGACAGAGGGAAGTTAAGCCGTGTCAATCCTCATACACCTGCAGTGAGAGCAAGTTACTCTTATTGTTCTTCAGTAATTGGAAAAGTTTGGTCTCCATGGAGAGACATTTTTATGTTATTGGAACCTTTGACTGACACTCTTTTTAATTACCCTATAACAATAGAAGCATGCAAATGAAAGAAAATATGAATGATAGCAAACAGCTTTGCTTCATGACGATAGATGGTGACCATTGTCAACTCTATCCCGGTACCCTAACCAAAAGCAATACAAGATGGTGTTCCTTTTTTATCCATTTGATTGTGTCAATGAGGTGTCAGTTTAGCAGGGAATACTGTAGGTCACTGTGAAGTACAGTTTACGATTATACAAACAAACAAGCAAAGCATTAATGAATATTCCATGTATTTCAGATAAACGTGAAAAAATACTAGAATCTCCATTTGCTGTCTACGTTCATATCTGTGCATAGGATGACACATTACAGTAAAACCTTAGTAAGAAAGGAAAGCCTTCATTATACACTTATGGGTAGCAATTGAAGAAATATTTGGATTATATGTCTTTCTGAGTGAGCATTTAATTAGCTAAGCTACATTGTGCTTGGATAAGTGCATATTAGGTGGTTGGAAGAATTAAAAAATGTGTTACCCTTTCCTCACTAGCAGTGATCCAACTCAAGTAAGCCAGAAGTAATGACTGTTGACAACAAGGCCATAGACCAAATAATGGACAAAGGGCTGCATGACATGCAGATATACACTAAAGAAAAACTAGGTGAAGTTGAATTGGGCTGGAAAACAGTTCCAAAAAAGGCTAGTTTGCACGGTAAATGTGCACAGTATAACCAAATATAAAAACTGAAGCAGCTTTTGCTATTACCCTAGATGTCCTTGCAATAGTCATCCTATTTACGTCTATTTAATCTTAGCACCTGACAATCAACTGCCATTTCTTCATGTAGTTCAGTAATTAGCATTTAAACGAGTTGCAGATAAAGTAACAAAAATGTGTTTTACCACTGCATTTTGTTTCTTAATCCACTGAGTTATAAATTGCCTGCTAAGGTCACTTACAAGAAATACACTGTAAATGTCAATGTAAAGTATAAGTGTTCTTTGCTCAGTGCATATATTTATTCTATAGTAATTCCATGTGTGATTGCGTATAAAAGTACCATGACAAGATTTCATATAATTTATTTCAAGAATAATTCTTTCAGTTCTTTCAAAGGAATCGTAAACACTATTACACAGAGCTAGTCTGTTAGGCATGGCCAGTTTCCTTCACGTATAATAAAGGGTGAAAGGTAGCAATTTATACTCAAACTGCTGTGGCAGATCATTAGCTTTGGGTTTCAGGGTCTTTCATAAATCTTAGATATGTAAAGAAGATTCTTCGTAACTTCTAACCCCATACCCAACCCTACAGCACCACAGCAGCGTGCTTATATCATAAACAGAGACGTACCCCAAAAGCAAGGCTGACAGATTAAGAAACCCTATTTTATGTCATACACTGAATATAATGAATGTGTCATATACTTCGCCTTCCCTATCTTCACCTCAAGCTGTTTCCCTAAAAACAAAGCAGTAATAACACTGGAGCCCGTGCCATATTACAGAATAATTTTCCACTCCAGCCGAACAAACAAATTCCTGTGATATATTAGGTGTAAAAGGCTGGGGTTGAATTGCACCAAATGACAATGACTCAACATACTAGGGGGCGGAAATGACTGCACTGACATTATGCTTGAAGAAAGCAAAGAAAGCTTTTAGCACCATTGTGTAGACACAAACAGAGAAATTTGGATTGAAATTATCTGCAACATTTTCTCAGAATCTAAAGACCAGAATATAATTTACTTCATGGCTGCCGGTTGTTTGGATACACAGTTTTTTTGCAGTTTACTTTTCTGTTAAACTGAGGCAGCTGAAGTTATCAGCATGTTTGCCATCTTATGACTTGGTCGTTTATTAATGCTATTGAGACAGGCTTTTATAATTTTTGACATTAAAGCATTCCTCACACGTGGTTCTATTAGTTTAAACTAGACTGAGTGATTTGAGCTCAATACTCACAATACTAACAGTACTCATGGAATAACACTCACTGTCACCATGTGGACTCTACTATTGCATGAATAAAAAATAAATACTTGTTGACAAATGTATGTGCACTGCAAATGACGTTTACGTAATATGTAGGATTCCTGCAGATACAAGAAGTGGCATCACATACAATTATTCACGTCATAAAACTGGCACATTCCCTTTAAATCATTGTTGAGACGGACTTTACGCAACTCAAAATAATTGATTGCTTGAAGAAGAAACTTCCTCATTGGACAGAACATACTACCAGCTGTCTCAGACGGTCAGTCCTTATTAAGAGCCCTGCATTGTGGATCTTTAACACACATCCAAAATGTCGAAACAGAGAAAAAGAAAGACTGGATTTGTTAAAATGTACTAGTGTACTCCCTGAACCAGTAGAAGCCCTGTTAAACATGCAGTCTCCTCACAACACATTGCAGAATGCCTGACTATGGGCTTTAAGTTTGACATGTCCCTCATTCTCCTCCCCAACCCTTGCCTGAGTGTCTCTGGACGGCACCTGACATCTGTGCAAGGTTCTGGCAGTCTGCAAGCAGATAGGCTTCTACCAGGGCTGCAAGGTGACTTTGAGCTCTGGCAGCATGACAACCCCACTGTAGCGTCCTTGCTCAGGCAATCACAAGCTGGAGTTGTCATACCATACAAACCAACCCCCCCCCCCCCCCACACACACACACACACACACACACACATACCAACCCCCCTCCACCCCATCCCAGCCCAAAGTCAACATCTGCAGCGGGCAGACGCGAGAGAGTGCTGCTGTGAACTGTGGGCGAAAACTGTAAGACACCTTGAGAGAAGTGGGGAATGAGTGGGCAGTACAGTGGTAAGCGCTATGTGATTTGGAGAGATCCTGTGCTGTTTGTTTCTTTTTCAACTCTGTCCTGTAATATCCAACAGTGTCAATGTGACTTTTTCTGGACCCTGGAAGAATCTCTACCGTAAAATGATTTAGAGGGGAGGTTAAATTGTAAGGACCTTAAAAGCTCTTTCCTGTATAATTTCCAGAACCTTTTCTCAAAAAATCATTAATATGTAATCTCAAGGCCTTTAAAAAGTAAAAAACGTATTATTCATTAAACAATGTCCAAGTGTTCCGTTCCAAACGCTTTTCCACATTGTGTTACAATGATTACAGGAATGGAGCGTCACTTTACCACAGTTGTCACATTATCAATGATTTGGAATTTAGTGAGGGTAAATAACAGAGAGAAAATGTGTAGTAACAAGTTGAGCCCCGACTACATTGTAATGGAAAAGAGTTACATCTCATAAGGATCGATTCGTACATGGGCCAATCCATATTTTTTATTAAGTACTGTAAAGCATTTCATACAAACGCTCAAATATTCAGGTTCAAATGTGTTTTATTGTTCACTATAAAATGGTATTGATCGTAAAGGTAGGTGAGTATGTGTGACGCCACCAGCACATCTACTTATTTTTGTGTGTGTCTGTGCAGACTAAGTCAGAAGTTCTAAGTTGAAGTAGTAGCTTTCAAACATATACTGCAGGTCTATTGATTAGGTGGTAAGCTCAGGGAGAGTTTTCTTTTTTTGGTCTATGAAACCCCATAGGCCACTATAAATGTTTTACATCAAAGAGTGAAAATGCAATAAAAATGTGGCTTTGTAGCTTTTATCAGTACACTCTTTTAAGAACTTTACAAGTTAATATACCTTTATCCTCAATGGTTACTGTGCTACAATCTTCAAATAAATCTCTGGGTGGTGTAAGAAAATGTCTTCCAATAGAATCAATAAAATATAAGTTGAGTTTATAAAATGTCAAACGTGACATGACATTCTGTGTTTCAAGCTACTACTTCTTGCTACTTCTACTGTAAGATCCCAGCTAACAAGCTTGGTCCTTGCCTGGTCCTGGCCTGATAAGGACTGTACTTACGGCTCAAGACAATTTGATGATGGCATCCTAAAAACGGTACTGCTGCTCCAATATGGGCTAGCTTGTGCAGGCCCATGTGGGTTTGTCCTAACCCCACATTGACCAAAATGTTTGTACCCAAGGGATTACCTTGACTACCTTTCTTTCAGATTAATATAAACAGAACAGTAGCTATCCTTGTTGGGAAATTAAATGTTTTCACTTTAATTGTAAACAATATCAGTTCTTAAATGTGTGTATGTGTGAATAATGAATGCTTCTCTTGCATGCCCCTAATTAGCCTGTAAATAGTCCATTAAATCACGGTGAAAATGCAGCCATTTAAGCCCCGTTGGAGACGAAGACAAATCTTCTACCCCGTACATCTGTTCCATGCCTATACCACAATGGAACTGCCAGAGGGTAATGCGAGTGCTTTTGGCTGAGAACTTTCACACAGGAGAGCTTTCATGTCCGACGTACGCTTTATATAATAAAATACCATTTTTGACATGGAGTTGGACAATTTAATGTCAAATCTAAGCATACATGTATTTATATAAATAAGGCCCTTGGCTAATGCAGTAAAATAAATGTATTCCATCACAAAGAAATTGTAAGAGATAACCTAGTACCTATTAATATAAGCGTTTTTTTCCAAGTATAGAATTGAAAATTACACATTCTCTTATTTAAGATGTTGGCTCACTGAATTATATACTGCACTCCCTAATGGAAACGGGAGCTTAATTTCCAGGCAGAGCACGAATCTTGTTACATTTATTATAGCTCTCCTGCTGCTCCTTGGAGTATTATATTTCTATTAATTAGGAGCAGTTTTTTGTATGTCCATGTAGGATTTCGGGGAGGGGGGGAGGGGTGAAGATTTCATGGTATTTATGGCTCGAGTAACATCAGTGGGTTTTGACAGAGGGCCTGGAAATTTCTGTATGCACCTCCAAACTCCCCTACCTGGCAAAGATACATTTTTAGGCTATGGCTCTATGGTGCTCAAGAGGGAAAGGATGGGCCCAACGTTAACTGTGGAGCTGAGTAATATGAAATGACACAAAAACAATGCGGGGGTTGCCTAATTAATGTGTGAAAAGTTTTACAAACAACACATACACTGATTACTTTGAACATTAATATCTTTTCTTTTTTATTAAGACAAGAACTTCATTTTTTGTAAAAATGTCTATTTATGAACCAATACAAAATGTGTATGGGAATGTGGATATCTTTTTTCTTCATTAATACACATTAACATTGCCCAAATACAGCAGAAAGACAAAAATAATCAACCTAAAAACAATGAGTGGTAAACAATCAATCTTTCTGGGAGTAAACCAAACTTCTGAAAGGTGGTGTTTTGGGGTGAAACTGATAGTTGCACAGCCACAGCATGTTGGTTCTGTTCCTGCATCCATCTAACAAACAGAGTACTCCTTCTGTGTGAACTATGTCTATACAAAGTAATACAACACATCTTATACAGTGCACCGAATATTAAGAAAAATACATAAAACATGTACAGCTTAGATGCAAAATATTTCACCAGGTGTTCCTTGGGGCTATAGTTACTTGTACTTGTTTTGATATATGTTATCAATACAGGGGGCATTCACTTCTACCTGAGAAGCAATCACACTATTAAGCAATGCACGAGCCTGAGACAGGGCACAAACAAACAAAAGAATGGAAATGTAGTCTGTAATCTGTTTTACAAGCCATATCTACTCTGGATAACCAAGGGACTTGAGTGTGAGAATAAAAGACCTAAAACACAACAGCATAATCCCAAAACTATTTTGAAGTGAAAAACAGAACACATTTAACACCTCCTCTATCTATTCACTTTCATCCAAATGATTTTATATTGGACTAATTGTTTTCTTCATATTACCGAGATGAGGAGGTGTATTCGACCTAATTTGCATACATTTTGTTTACAGATGACTAACCAAAGCAATTGTTTCAATTTTTTCCTAAAAGGGTTTTACTAAACAATATAAAAACCCAGTCACTAGCATTGACCACACATTTGAACAAACACTGGAGAATGCTCACTGTTCCATGTCGCTCTTACAACTCTTAAAGTGACAGATGGAACTGACATTCTGTCTGTTTCATCAAGCAACACTAGGCAAACAGTTCAGCAACAACAGTAAACTGGACTCTGAAAGCATCTAACCCAATCAGACAGCCACTCCACCTTGCCAAGAAGATAAATACATACAACATTCCCATCAATATACAATGTTATATCAGTGGCAATTCCTTTTTCGAAAGAAACAACAGATTTGGAGTTAGTTATTAACTAAGATAAAATATGTAAAGTATCATTGCCAGGTTTAGCAACTCAGCAGGACAAAAATTTAACTCAGCAGGACAAAAATATAACTCACAGGCATTTCGTTGACTCGAACAGTGAAAAAAATAAAAAACGTAACAATAACAATAGTGACAATAATAATAATAATAATAATAATAATAATAATAATAGATTGAATTTGTATAGCGCTTTTCTAGGTACTCAAAGACACTTCAATTAGAATTAAAGTTACTTGAGGCAATTTATCTGCAGGACGTGATTTTGGCGACCCCTACCGTTTGCTGAGTGTAATTATTTTCCCTAACCGTTGCATTGAAGACATGCAGAACGCTCGTGGTCACTGCATATTGCTGCATGATCAACGACTATACTCAAAGTATGGGCCTCTCTTCCTGATTTAGTGACGCACGTCCTTGTGCCATAAAGCAATTTGTCACAGTTTCGCGGGAGATCCTGCACAATGGCAGACAAAATTTGTGTTAAATATTGAGATTTCAAGAGGACTGATCTGGGCCGCGATTTTTTTCAGTCTCCCATAGACATTAAAATGTGCTATCAGAATAAATGTATTGATAATCCGTTATTATAAAAAAGACGACGACTGTTTTGGCAACTGAAAACTGTTGCATAATAGCAAAACCATGTACAGTACAGATGTGTGATAAAAGTGGCAATAAGGCCCTGTCTCCAGCACTACGTTTCAGTGACATTCCAACGTATGCACCTCCTCTCCCCGGGAACACACACGGACACAAACACACTATGTTCTCTGCTCAAAACCACTTCATCGTTGTATGGAGTGACAAAACGTACGACAATAAATTGGTGATAATCATATACTGTAATCCTTAAAAGCACTCCAAATGAAACTCCATCCTAAAAATGTTAATCAATTTCCTGGCACTGGTTTCTTTTCAAAAATATTGATGTGATTACACTGGCTTGATTTACATAGGACATTCTGTCTGTATATACTATTTTAACCCTCCTGATGGAATATTCTTGTAAGAGCCATATTGCTCAGCATTGTTGTAGTAGTACAGAAGTATTCAGACTAATTCAGCATCCATTGTCTACTAAGTACTTTCAAATTTAAATGAGACAAATACATAGTTCACAAGTCAAAAATGTCTGTCTTGTTGTTAGCTAGGCTACAATGCAAATTTTTTTCTTTGTCTAACTTATATGATTGTGTGTAGAGTGAAGCAGATGATTAGAATAGAAAATATTGTTTTAAGGTAGTATTTCCTTTGCATGAGCCAGGGTTACAAAACCAAAGAAACTCTATTTCATGAATGCTGCCCTGTATCTAAATAGAGTAAATTATGTTTTCTTCTCAAAGTTAAAAAAAGTAGTAGAAGTCAAATAAGTGATAGTATCAAAGCAACATAAGCAACATTTTAGATATGTTAGATATGTTCACGTGTTCATATTTTTGAAGAAAGGTTTCATAATTTACCAGACAACTTTGAACATTAAGTCCATAATCATAAAAACGAAGATACTTTGTAAAATGCCATTGACTTGATTAGGCTGTACAATAAGTTCATAGGTTCAAGATATGAAGTGCTTAGGTTCAGCATACGTCAACACTACTTTGCTATGACTTTTGAACATCTGCTGCATGGTGTTTAAACATCATTACATGTACGATTGTTGTGGGGTAATATTTGTCGGTGGTATCATGGTAAATGCAGAAAGTTTTTATTTTGGAGGTTCCCTCAGGCTGTTTCTTTTTCGTATAAATTTAAATTACGTGAATCAGGAGTTCATGGCTGTTGCTTGGTCATTACTGACAACATGTTTTTCCCCCAACAACCTTATATAGTCAAAGCATCTTGATTGAGAGACAAAGCACATACTACCATATACAGCTTTGGAAACAATTTTCTTTTTCGTAGAATACTTCTGAATGAGCGCAGATGTAAATCCCCAAAAATGTCATCAACGCAAAACAATAAATGCCTGCAGGAGATTGTGGGTCTCTTCAGCCGAACAAAACAGCAACATTGAACAGAATAATAAGTAAAAAATAATGACTTGAAAATGCCTTTAAGTTCAGCATGGCATGGTGAAAAAAATTGCTTTTTACTTTGCTTATGCTGTAGAGAAGAAACTATTTCAGATTAAGTGGCATATCTACTCAAAAAAAATAAATGAAAAGTCAAAAGACTAATCTTTATGGTAATACTGAATGGTTGAAAATAGAAAAACAGTTTCTTTCTGGATTAGAATTTAAGTGCATTTTGTGTGAACGAGGCGGCATTATGGGCATTCACTGTACTCTACTCTTAGTGTAAATAAAGTAGAATTATGATACATTAAGCATTCAATGTGTTCAGAAGTTATCAAAAGGTCTACGAAAAAAAAGTGGTGGCTTGAGACCAGGTCCGCTCACAGTATAGTGGAAATAGATGCTTCAGAGGTTTTGGTATGCAGGAGTAGATGTGTGTGCACGCACAGTAGGAAAGATGAACAGAGTGGCCTTGTAATAACACCCTTACAGGGAAGCTTACAGCACACTGATAATGAAGAGAGTGGAGACATATACTGGGAAGGAAGGAAATTATTACAGTGATGGGGTTCCTACAAAATTAAAGAACGACTAAAAAAGAAATTCAGAACAAGGCACAGAATTTTCTGCAAATGGTTGAACTAAACAAAATTCGTACCAGCAGTTTTGGGAGGTGTCAAATGGTGAAGCTCTCTACAGTGATTTCTGGCAACGTCTAGCAACTCCCCACCCCCCCTCCTAACAGCAACCCCCCGCCCCAACCCACCCCAAAAACCTTTTTTTTTATCCGCACAAAATACATATACACTTTCTTATAGTTTTGCCTTTTACGTGCAAAGCTCATTCTTCGGGTGCGGACTACAAACAGCTCAAATCAAGGCAATTGACCCCTACACCCCACCCTCTATCGATTTGCCCCCCCAAAACAAAAAAACAAACAAAACAAAAACTACCGATCCTCAAACCTATAGTACATCCCACCCTCTACGCTTCCAACCCAACCTAACCCAAAAACAGCATGGAGTCCCAAAGGGGACAGTAGTGTGGAGCCCTCCCTGTTTAAATGTAGTACTCTTTCTTTTCATCAGAGTTGTTGTGGCCACCTTCTGCGTTGATGATGGCTGTGTCTGCGTCCGCTGCGTCATCAGCTCCTTTGGCTTCGTGTGTGAAGTAAGTACCTGGTGGAGAAGGGTACGGTCAGTGAACCAACGATAGCTACTGGTACTACTTGGCTCGCCAAGTGCTTTTTTCCCTTTAAAGTTTGTGGTCTTGAGCTGATTAAGCTGTAGTGAGCACATCACTAAACCAAAAACCAATTAACCAACCAAAATGTTGTCAATACATTTTTAAAGCTGACCGAAAAAAATAAAATCCACATTTTTAAGGTGTAAGAGATACGCATGCTAAAAAGCAAAAACAAAAACTGTGGGGTTCCTTGATTGATATTCAAGATTCAAATATGGAGATTAATTCTTTGATTTCCATGAAACCACCGCTATCATAGGATCCTCAAATTTCCGATTCATCTTGGCTCGCGCCTCCAAATTAACCTTGTCAAGTTCAACAAGCATGTGGGAGCAAGCAATCCACTTCAAACTTCATTTCCGACAGGGATTATTCACATCCCAACACTGTTGGGGCTGATAATGAACACGATGGCCCAGATCGAACACACACAGAAAGACAAGGACCAGTTTACAAGGAGAAACAATGGCAGGCTGGTTTCACTATAGACGTGGTTACGATCACAAATTAAGAGGGGATATGCAGTGCACTAGACTCATTATTTCAAGACAAAACTGGAAAAGGAAATCCAGTTATGTAATGGGTTAATTGTTCTACCCTCATAGTTCATAACAAACTGAATTGAAAGATATCTACCTTTGTGTCTTGCGAAGTACCGTCCCAAAACTATGAGTAGACAGAGCATGGCAAAGACGACAACAGCCACCACTCCACCGATGACCGCGTGGTCAACTGTTCTTGGTGCCCCTTCTCCAGCTCTTGAATCTGAAACCCCAAGAAAATGCTAAAAGTTAATAAGCATTTGTTTAAAGTCTAATTTCCATGGGAGACCTGGCAGATGAAGACAATAAACAAACTTGGTATGCTGTAACTATGGAAATTCTGTTTGTTAAGTACAATTGTGTAGATTTAACTGCTAGGCCAATACAATGCAATGATTTCCATATGTGTTTCACATTTATAATCTATGTCCTTCGAGTATTATCTTTCTAATTGCATATATTTTTCCTTTTTGGTAGACAATGTCAGCGAATAGAATATTTTTAAACCTTCACCTTTTTTATTATTTAACAATAAACCCTTGAATGGGTTATCCTATTAGTGTATATTTACATTATAATTCTGGTAGGAGTGAAGCCGTATTCAGTTACACAGCATATATACAGTGTCTCCATTTAAAAACAATTTAATTTATTCTTGTAATGAGATGAATTAGTCAATGCAGTTTTTGCATGGTCATTGTGTGTTGCCACATACATCTTGTAAACTACAATTTCTTGTTAACTACAGCGTTATATAAATATCTGGGTTTATAGGTTTACGTGTCAAAAGAATTTAGCCAATCATACAAAAAATCTGCAATGTGGTGGTAGTATATTGTTTTATAATAACTGAACTACACTTTATACTTTAACATTCTCCAAAAAGGGGGAGATTTATGAAAATTGAAGGTGATGGGGTGATTGTGAACTTAAATCAAATGAAGCAAGCTCGAACGTTGAAATAAATCTGATCCCTATGCTGTCTTCAGTTGCAGCAAAAGAAATACATTTCACCATGCAAGACTAAAAAGATTGTGTTTCAGGCAATTTTTAAGAGAGATTTATCCCTGCTTGCGACTGAAGTACAAGGCAAGGTTCTGAGGCTCTAACCCGTAATGATATGTGAAGGTTATTGATCAAGTGTAGAGATCCATGACAACCTAAAGTTAATGGCAGTTTGCGGTGTAGATTGGTTCTTCACGGCACAAAGGAGAAGCTAAATTTTTTCATCAATAGCTCACAGTCTGCCTGGAAATGATAGAGTTTGGTTGTGGAGGGGCTATCTTAGATACTAGATAGGGACGTTTTAATAAGATCCAGATGTACCAGTGAAAGGGGAAAGTTTTAAATCCAACCGGTTCTGATGTAAAAGCAAAAAGATTGGTTTCCATTGAAAAAAGAGTTGTCAAACAACTAAATGGACTATGCTTTATATTGCATTGCGTAGTACTGCTGACCCAAGGATTGTGTGATCTTTCATTGGCTAAAAGGTTTCAGAGTTTAAAAATAAGCTTTCAAGTGCATAGCGAAAGGTATGAAACACTACACTTACAATTGCTATCTTCAGGAGAGCTGTGAAAACCCAACCTATTGCAGCATCTCAGCAGTCTGTTCATGTGGAGTCCATCCGCCACAGCCCCCATAGTTACACAATCTCGCACACTAATCTCAAGCCTTACCCTTGGCCCAGGGAACCTCCCGTGGGAGTTCAAGAAAACAAAAGCGGCAGGCCAAAACTTATTAGTGGATAACAAAAGGTGGGGGAAAACACATGATGGGAGACAGCATCAACCTCCTCCACCCCATCGACCAACTCGCCTTATAAACAAGTCGCTAGTAATACTTAGAGAAGTGGGGGGAAGAAAGAGTAGGATAAAATAATGCTACTATTCCATACTGAACCAAGGGTTGTTTGATAAAGCTAATAGGTTATTTTGACTTCAGACAACCCCCCCCCCCCCCCCCCGCTCATGTGCTGGGCCGATTCAATTAAAATCAGCAGAAATCCTTCTGACACCTAATTCTCTCTTGTCAGGAAGGAAGTAAAAGACGTGCTTCAACACACTTTCCTATTAGGATGGTAATACGGACTTGGACATACTCTGTTGATGAGTATGTCCTGCCTCTTTGTATCAAACTCACCTTGTTTTGGTTCATGTTGAACTTCAAAAGAGACGTGAAAATAAGGGACAGAGCGAGAGGACCATAAACTAGGGAGGGACACTGAAGGAAGGGCGATTTGAGTTGGACGTTACATTTAGGTCGTTCTTGGCAACTGCATTTGTGTGACGCTAATTAACAGACTCCGACAAATGAACTGGCTCCGGAAGACGACGGTTGCCTGCCCATTCCTTCCCATATCCCCTGAGCCTTTGATGAGGCCCTGCCCCTCCTTCTAACCTTTTAATAGCTGCCCCCACTGCATGACAACAGGTGTATTATATAATGTCTGGAAACACAGCAAAAGCAATCAGGCTCAAAGGGCGTTGCGTGGCACACAGTAAAGGGTTTCAATCTGCTAACACAGCTACTCTTTTTAACTTAATCATAGGGGGAATAACATGTAATTTGATCAACCATAACAACAATTCAGCCTTTGTATTTTATAAAGACGTAGATTGTAGATTGAAATGAGTCACTCGGTACAAAAAAAAAAGATTAAGCCTAATCGAAGAAAGTCCATTCTGCTGCATGACTATTCTATAATCCAGAATGAATTGGCATGGAAATGAAACCCCTGCTGGAAACTCCTTCCAACCCAAATTGACTCCAATACGTTAATTAATTTATATGTATTGCATGCTGCTGTGTATATGAGTCATTACAACTAGCAGAATCCCTGCTAGACACTTAAGGCTAAATAGTGTTAGACTGGATGAGCGCTGAATTCCTGCCTCTACAAATACCACAAAGACAGAGTTGGTGTGATCTAAAGTGCATGCTTTCAGAGCATCACACATGTGAAGCCAAAAGCCAGGGGAGCCGAAGAAGCTCCATCTAGCCAGTAAAGGCAGCCAGATCGCTCCATCATCCACCTCATAGCTTCTTCCCTACAGAGAGGTGAAATTGCAATAGACATAGGCAGGTGGCACCATGGTGCTATCCGATGCCAGGCAATCAGTACTAGACGTGTTGCTCTATCCAAGGGCCCGTCTGGGTGTTAGCAAGATCTTTTCCCAGAGAATGGACCCCCCCCCCCTCCCCCAGGCTCACACATGGACTGTCCCGGTGTTAACAGAGCGCATTGAGCCACCCTACTTGTGCCTTTAGTCAGGCATGAACCGAGGCCAACATGAGGGGTCCTATAGACTGATATGTGTATTAAGTAACTTTTACAACGTGATGTAGTCAAGCGAGACATACTTTCAGGTTTGATACCTGTGAGTCTTGTTAATCTGCCATAAATACCAAGTTTCACCCCAAAATGATTTAGAACTATATATTAATATTGTTTGCGGGGGAAAAAATGTGCCAAGCCTTTTTTCCGTTCGGCCCCAAAAAATTTTGTGCACAGCACAAACACGCTTTTATTTCCTGTATTTCAAAGTGCAATTCCAAGACTAAGGCTGAAATAATAAAAGGACCTGGACCAAACAGAGCTTTATGTGGATGCAGGACCTTTGGGGTTCAAGTGAAATACCAGTGTGAACACAGAGTCTGATGAAGACAGGAAGGGATGCCTCTCAGGGGTGTCAGCCTGCTGTGTGAGGGCTGTCAGACGGGGTTACTCTGAAACACAACCCCCTGATGGAGTCGCTGACTGGGGCCTATGGAAAGTCACCCGGAGACAATGGAGAGATGGCCCGCTCCCTGGCTGGTTTGAGAGGGTCACGCACCCTGCAATCCACACCTTTTGTACCGGGAACATGTCCAACAACTCGTCAAGGTGGACCGTCTTAAGGCTGTGTTTGCTGGTGGGGTGTACCGCCATGTAATACAACTATGTGAGCCCTGCCTTTTGGGGGGATGCGTTCATGTTCTTTTTGCATCCGAGAAAAGCCACAAAGGAAGACAATCGATCTCTCACGTTTGTCCCTTGATGTTTTTCTCCAACAGGACACAGGTAATTTGCGCCCATAATCTCCATTTTGATCTGTCCATCTAGCCTGTCGTTGGAAGAAAATGGATTCTGGGAATTGTCACTGACACTTTTTCCGCAAGAAGATTTTTTTCCTGGTCAGTGGTGTCTCCAGGTATTCAGTCACACCGGCTTGTGTTCTGCCCCACACATCCCAATTTACAACCCCTGAATGACAATAATGAGAGCCAGCCTGCCATATAGCCCTGGCGGCTGCACCTTCATCCCCCTCTCTCTCTCTGGCTCTCTCCATGATTGTTTTGTCAACCAGAGAGTAGAGGGGTTGAAAGTGTTTTCAGCCCCTCTCCTGCTTGTTTGCCGTTCAGGTGAAGAGTGGAAATATGTTGGTTTTCTCCCCTCCCCCGGTCCCATCTCCTCCTCTTGCTCCCCCTCTTGTGTGCGCAGCCTGTAGCCACACTTGATCTGGCTTCTCAGAGTCAATTACTTCACTTCCTCAGGATAAGGCCCAATGTTGTTTTCTACTGCCTTGGATCGGGCTGCTGATTGTCAAGTCCTAATAACTTTCTCAAATGAAGCACGCCCACCAATAGATGCTATCCTCTGGTGAACAATTAAAATAGTATTTTGTTTGGCCCTTAGCCATCACTCCTCGTTTTGGAACAGCCAATGAGTTTGTGTGCACACGTCCACGCGCACGCAAACACACATGAACAAACAATCTAGCATTCTAAAAGGCCTCACACATAGATCTTTATATACTGCATAAAAGCCTCTTTTTGACCATGCAATATCTACAAAATAAAGCCTTTGACTGTGAAAATAATGACACTAATGTTTCAAAAAATAACTTCTCTAAAATACGCAAATATTTCAACTTCCCATTTGCAACGTTAGTTTTGATACATATGTCTTTGTCTTGTGCTATGAAATCTAATCACACACGTGCATTTTGCACGGTCAGTACGTAGCAAGTATAGCATGTGTGTTGCTTGCTTATGGAGCCCCTTCCTAATGAGGAAGACCTGTCAGTTTTAATATCTCATGATAAAGGCTTGATTAAGCTGCTCCACAAGGAGGCAAAGCATGAGAGGAGGCCAACGCTGGTGCTGCGTGGGTAAGTGGCTGTAGTGCCCATTGGGCGAGACTGCTGTGAGTTTGCAGCAGGGACTGGACAGACCCAGATCAGTATGTCCTGTCACACGCGCAGCCCTCCCGATGGCACTTCATTTAATGAAAAGCGAGAACAGTATTTGCATATTGCGCCACAGAGTGTCCATCTCGACCGATGTTCTGTCTGTCAGTGTTCAAGATCTGGTTTTCTGGAAAAATGTCAAGAGGGCAACAGAAAATGTAGTTTACAGTAAATGGTTTGGCCGGTTGCTAACGGCAATCAAGAGTCCACAAGGCCAGTCCAATTGCTTTCTCTCTGAACAGCTGAAACTGAATACATACCAAGTTGAATCAAAGGCATATCGTCAAATGTCTACACAACACATTAATGTATGAGCCTCTCCGGGGTAAGAAACTGGCAGGTAACAAAGAGCCCCCCGACTGAAATCAAAAGCGCAACGTGTGAGCTCCTCGCAGCATTTGCTGAACTATAAATCAAACCTCAAGAGGGGGGACGGAAACGAGGTGTCTACAGGGCAAAACCGAGCACATGGCAGTTACTCAAGAGCGATCAATATGATGGGGGAAGAAATGCCAACCCTGAGGGGCGCCAGAAAGTATCTCATTTTCAAAGGCTGTGTTGGCACCGGCTTGATCTGAAGGACAGGCGATCTCCTAATTGGATCTTCTAATCTGGTAATTAAGCATTAGTGAATGCAGGGTTGTGCCTATGCCGCGGGCGGATAGAGAGGGAATGGAGAAACAACAAGCATCTTGCAGGTGGGTGTCATACATACACAGTGCTCACAATGTTTGGCCTCCTAGGTTTCCTGTGCGTCCCCGATACACTGATCTCTCCTAAAGAGGAAATGTAATTACAAATCCCGATCGAACCAATCCAACCATATGATATTCATCTTTTGCCTGCTGGATAATACCCTATTCCAATAGATATAGAGTGTTGAACATACGTTGGACGAAGACAATTCCTGTTATTGGTTGAAAAAATGTATAGTTTTTTTTAACACTGAACAATAATGTAAATTATATGTTCTACCCTCGTTACTGCTTATAGTATAGGCTATCTCAAGATCTAAAGTGTTTTTTGTAGAAAAGGCAACATCTTTCTGAAACTTGGTGCCAGACAATAAAGTAAGCAGCTTTAAAGATGCAGTATGTAAGTTTATATTTCTAGACATAAATTACATTTTTTATGTTTTTTTACGTTTATTACATACCACCTGGAGGATATCATTAAACCAAATGCTCAGAGAGAAGCTGCGCTATATATGAGCGCCTTGGGCCCTGAATTCAACTTTTAAAAAATCTAGGGACGAGCGCCTCTCCCCAACCAATCAGGAGTTTTTGCATGGAGTAAGGGCTACCAGCCTGTCAATCACCTCGCGTGCACACTCCTAGGTAAAATCCCTGTTTACAGCGTCACCCTCCAAACAAGCTTGTTGTCAAGTTGCAGACAAAAGTAGCAACAGTGTGAACTAGTTGCAAGGCGGTTGAAGTAGTTGTATGTCGTCGCAAAAGACTTGGCTTGTCAAATCGCCATGTGCACTTTTAGAACGTTAGGAAGTATCACGCCAGATTTATGTCAAAAAGGCATTCGTTTACATGCATATGTTGGATATACTCGGCAGCATAGTAGCAAATCGCAGCCAAATAAAAACGATTGTCATGCACTCGCTCAAACTAATAGGGGAATAAAATTATGAAATTGTTTATGTTAACGTTAGCTTACTGTATGTCGTTACTATGGAAACGGTCATTTGTGTCTGTGTTCGTTGCTTTGGTGTGAACCACTCAGTTTTAGAGCGTTTATGGTTAGACGTTCGGGATTCTTTTGTTTCCAAAAATATGCACAACATACACGATTCATGAAACACTGCCTTGCTCAGGCTCAATAACTCAAGTCAGAGCGCGCACGGGCATGTGTAGGATGGGCCATTGAGGGATAGGAGGGACCAAAGACTCAAGAGGTTGGCCTTTTTGAGTGTTGTGATTCAAATTCTTGCAATTTTTTCCCCAATGCTCTAGAACTTCATACTGCACCTTTAATGGTTTAGCAGAGTACAAGATTGCCATGTAAGTGTATCTAAGTTTCAGTAGCAACCAAGGATCCTGGATCCTTAACTATTTTGAATTGGTGTTGTGAAGATAGATTTCAGAAGGGACAGTATTTGACTTGGTAGAAAGTCTAAACAAACTTTTTCTATTCAATTGGGTTTTCTCAGTGGAAGAGACTTTAACCTTAATCCGTATATATGTAAAACATGCTGAAAATTATTTACAGTAGTAAATATATTGTTTAAGTTAAGAATATATTGGGTATTTACCTGTGTGTTTCATATGATGTGAGCACATTTATCCAAACATTTTTATTAGATATATGTGTGGAAGCAGCACTGACTCCTTGTGAGGGCTAGCTTGAATAAAAATAGACTGGATAACACAAACTGTTGAATTCTTAGAAAAGTATAATGAATGCATGATGACTAAGCCATGACCATTCTGAGAGATAGCAACTGAGATGAGAATCATGTCGATCAACTACTACCGAGCCTTTTGTGAAAGGCCTTCTGTGGTTGTCCTTGCAGGCTGTAAAACCATAGTACAAAAATGAATGACACATTTTCTAGTGTCCTACGAAGTCCAGTCGCACACTCTGGTTTTATACTTCAAATAATTTATCTATATAAGTAATGAACATACCAGTGAACACTTGAACAATAATATGTGTTATTATATTACCATATAAAGATTCAAATAAATACTTCAAGGTTGAGCAAGAGACTGCTACACTGCTTTAGGAATACCTATTAATGGTCCATGGTGGGCTCCAGTCGAAGGTTTTCCACCACACACAAGTAAAAAAAAAAACTCTCTGGCTCCCTAGGCACAATGACATTGCAGAGGCTGTCGCAAAGATGCACAGTGCCCTTGTTAATAGGGAGGTTGGTAAGAAAGAAACCCAGCAGAGCAATAACGAATTTCACTCTGCCGCTTGCCCTTTCTTCTCCTCTCGGCACTGTTTATCATCCCCCCTCTCCCTGATTCCCCACACCTCTCTGTCACCGAGCTGCCCGGAGCCTTGTCATTACTGTGTTGGCTGACAAACTCCCAAAGATTTATGTTTACAGTAGCGAAGGGCGGACAGAAATGGGGCTGGCGGTAAGGGGTGGGAGACAGTGGAGGGAAAAGCAGGGCAACCTTTACAAGCCGGTTAAACTGAATAGATTTTTAGCTTGACAGTGGGTGCCTAAGGACTTCTTGTATCAGACAAACAAACGCTAGCTGTGAAATACCTGTTGCTGTAAAGCAATGCCTCGCTTTTCTAAATAAGAGTTAATGGTATTAGCATAAAATAGAACTGTGTAATCAATTCAAAACACTTATGTTCATAAAGCTGTAATCATGATAATAGGTTGTATTAATGTCAAGGCAAGACCAATCACGGAAAGAGGAAAAGAGGAAAGAGTCTGTTTATATTAGAAATAAAGTAAATTGATATCTATGCTTAAAAAATTATCTTTATCGGAACTTTGTGTATGCTTCATATTTCTTTAATAATGTCAAGTATTACAATTTAGATAGTTTGCCTGTAAGTTGTAATTGGCAACATTTTCACATAACTATTATCAGTGTGCAATAATCATATTAGTAACCAATTAGAAACCATAACCAGTTTTTTTGTCAAGCATTTTGAAATAAAGTTAACTTGTCTCATTCCTATTGTCAAGAATCGCTGCAGTATAAACTGTTTTTATGATGGGATGATGGCACAGTAGTCTGCCTGTCCATCTATGAAATGACAGCAAGGACATTACGTAAATCGCTGTACACGACAGAGGCAACTCTGGGGTCTGGAGTATGGTCATTGTGAGAGACCATGGAAGTGAGGTTTGTTAGGGGCTAATCCTGGATAAGATGTCCCTTCCAGGGAGTGCTACAAAGTCCGGGGCGAGGCCTGGTACACTTGCAGCATCTCTCATTTCCCCTGAGTGCATGGATAAAGGCTAATTCTTGTCTCTGGCTCCAAAAGAACCAGCCGACCTGCACTGAGTAGACGGGGGGACTATCATGGGTTTACTTCACCTTTCCTTCCCAGAGGGTGGCAGCCAAAGCAATGGTTCAGAAGCTTGTAGAGTAAGATAGATAGACCGGACAAAATGGCGAGGGAAGAACAGCAGGGAAAAGTAGCTGTCAATGGGTTTTGACAGAGGGCTAGCAAGATTGACAAAGTGTGCCAGCGAAGTCAGGGCTTCTGCTGATTTTTTTGCAGCCCCTTTTGATGACTTTTAGAGAAACGTTGTTGTACACCGTGAGCAAAGTGGCCTTTCACAGCAGCCTGTGGTGATAATGGAAACCTTTAGCAAGCTGAGTGCAGGTTGCCGACGAGAGGCGAGCTTTAATCCAAAAACTCACCTCAAGGGGAATGCAGGGCTCATGTACCTGGTCACAGGCAAAGAAAAATATCCAAGAAAATATTTTCTCCGCCATATATTCAACAGCTCCTTTTCACAGCCATACATTCCTAAAAATCATTCTCTACACTGTCACAGGTGGATTGACCTAGAACATATTTATAAGAAAATACTTTTTCAAGAAATTCTCTTTTGCAAAGACTAGGTATGCATTGGCCTTCGTTTGCCATATAAACCAATATTTGTACGTTTTGGGCCGGCGAGAGGTTGGCCGACACAGTAGTAGCTCTTGCTGCAGATGGGCGAGTGAGGGGCTGTTTGTTCTAGCGACGGATCTCATTTACAGTTGGTGAGAGGCAGAATGGGAGTGAGCCGTGGCCCTCAGCCACCAGCCAGCCAGCGTCACCACTGATTCCTGCCTGTGAAGCCAACCGGCTGTGTGGTCCCCTGTCGGAGCCTCCGCGGCCCACTTAACCATCAGCGGAGGATCGGTTAGGAAAGGCAGAGCAGGAGGGAGGGGCGTCAGGGACCACTTTTGGTGTCACCTGCCTTAATAGTTTGTGAGCCTCAAACTAATTACAGCAGCATATGGGCCTCACCTGAGAGAGCTACACCGGCAGGCCAGTCGGAGAGTGGCAGACGTGAATACACACACACACTGTGTCTTCATGTTGACACACCAACAGACACACACACACACACACACACACACACACCACCCAAATCAAACACTAAACTCATTTCACATGCCACACGCACACATCCATGCTTTTTACATGCATGCAGTGTACTAACATACCTCTCAATCAATTCCCGCCAACATGCCTCCCAGTAGGCCATTTGACTTCTTAAGGTACTATTCACAGAGCAATTAAACAGCATAAACACAAAGCGTCAACATGGAGGGGATTCAGAAAGTGATGTATTAATAATTTAAAGAGCAACAAAGACTGCAGGCGTCCAAATGTGACATATTGGTTGAGGCGAAAAGTAGAGCGAAGTCTTCGTGCTACACCTGTCGTGGTCCCGCTGGGAGCAAAGTGGCCTCTACACTGCCGCATTCTGCTCTGCTGTTGGTCTCCAGACCCTGTTCAATTATCTTTCGACTTTCACATGTTCACTGACAGCCGTGCTGGCAGGTGTGTCCTTCTTTACGTGCCCGCCTCTCCGGAAAAAAGATTAGTCGACACTGCTAGCTATCAGCTACTACGTCGCTTTCCACCACTATGGTCCTTCGATAAAAAAAACCTTTGGATGAGATTTTGCTCCCAAACTTGACATCAGGATTAAATATCTTTATGATATTCAAGCAGACTGTCACAGGCTACCTTTTTGTCACAAAGTGATAGCTGACAGAGCAAATGTTTGCCTCGAATCGTTGACCCACACAATATTGGCCTTTCAGAGGGACGTAAAGTACATTCTAGCGTTCTCAGGTTCTCTAACTGTAATGCAAGCATTTCCCTGCAACAGGTTCCACATCACCTGTAAATGTGAAATGGGCACAATAAGGAGAGCGAAAACACTGCAGTTGTCTTCATTGGTATGCAGAAGGAAATCAGTCACTATATCTGAGCTGCCAATCTCTGGGCTGCCGTGCTCATTAGATACATGAGAGGTTGGGCAATGTAGGTTGTTGTCTTTTTCTCCCCCTCCCTCTCTCTCTTAAACACACACACAGGCAAGACCAAGCTAGGGCTATTTACTGAGACAAAGCGACCATCTCAAGTCTATTGCCATCTTTCAGAGCCACTGTCTGATGGAAACTTAATTTATTCTGTCATTTCCTTTGCCCCCTGTTTCCCACCCATCTCCGAGGGGAAATGTCCAATCTTTCAGAGAACCTTCTGGAAACAAGACGTTCAATAACAGACCGGTTTCTCCACGGCACAACAAGCAGGGGCATCACCATGGCGACAGCTTTGGAGAGGATGAAGCGAGTGAGGCAGTTAGCACTGCCACTTTCCAAGAGCTCAGCTTTATGTCAAACAGTGGCTTAGGTTTGCGGGGGAGAGGGACAGATAGACGTAAATAAGCTGTCGCTTAATTTGCTAAGCCACAAATGTCAGTTTTCTCAAAGGATCGGGAGGGAGAAGGGTTATTTGCTTGGTTTTGTCTTGCTGGGTAAAGATTCCGACTTGCCTGAGGAATATGAATCAATGTCTACGGCACACAAACCACACGAGAAACCTTAAAGAAAAAACCCGAATTGAACGATAACAGATCGTTAGTGATTATAGGCAATCTTAACTAGGCTTACAATTTAGAGCCCATGAAATGTGTGCTAATTATGTTCAGCTCAACTGATCACATCTTCAAATCGAGTGTTAATCAATTTCTTCATTAGGCCTTGCATTGCAGCTGTGTCTCTCAACTGTATTTTATTTCAATCCGATTCCATGACAGTACCTTATCAAACCACTGGCTAGGATACTGGTCTCCTACTCGCGGTGCCCAGGGCGAAATGGGTTGGCTTTGCCACGCTGAACAAAGGCATGATGAAATGACAGAATGAAGTGAAGTGTGTTCAATCAGCTTCTTTGGAAATGAACAGAGAAAACGAGGGGCCACGCCTGAATGAATCTGCACAGTGAGAAAGTAAGCGGGGAGGAGAAAATGGCTCCAAACTAATGGCGGTAGATAAAAAAAAAGGGATCTTAGGTCCCAATACCTCTCCATTCTGACCACGGTAGAGAGAGCGACAAGAGAAGGTGAGAGAAGGCAGAAGAGGGAAAACGCCTGCTTCATTTGTTTTCATAAAAGAAAACACAGTGACAGAATATTGATAAACAAGCTTGAAAAAAAAAAAGGTCTGGATGCCTCCGGCGAGGTTGTGTGATACTAAATACATGCTGGGTCAGGTATATGAAAGGCCATTAATACAGCCGGCTTGCCAGTTGTGTGGCGATACAAGTGGTGTCTGACAGAGACGCTGACGTGCTGATAAGGATTTGATCTATCTGACCCAGGGAGCCATGTGTCTCCTGGACCCGCCGTGTGATTCATATTCCTCAGCCAAAGCGGCTAGGCCAGCATTTCTCAGCACTGTTTGGAGAATCTCACCGGCTAGATCCCTCCTTGTGAGCTGAGCGCTACCACGACTCAAAGGAAATAAACACATGCGGTGGTCTTTCAGGACTTCCTTGGGTAGCTCGTGTGTGGTAAATAGCAGCCAAGCACACAATTGTAAAATACCTTTGTGATCTTATGCTGCCTTGTGCAAATGTTATTTTTATGTTTTTGTCTGTGCACTTTAAGGCGTTTGTAGGCCTCCAACATTGCATGTTGTGAAAAGGTTTCACTCGGGGCAGAACTTTTAAGGCGCAATTGCACACTATTGTCAAAAGGTTTGTCCTTTGGAAAGAGACAAGCTTTTAGGCTATTCTCAGGAAACCGAAGTTTAACCTTAAGAGAATGTAAGTCTTACAGGTCCAAAAATAAACTTTGCCAGTAAAATGAGTCAGCAAATATTTGGAGCAAACTGTGCACATTAATACATGTAATGAGTTGGACTCTAGAATAAAACGTCTCCTAACATCTACAAATACAGCTCACTGTATAAATCCTTCCCTGCAAACCAATTCATCTGGTTATGCCAATGCTCTTTCGTTCTCACATAGTGCGATTATTTACTATATGAATTGGGGGAAATTGCAGAAGATTATTCAAGGGGCTTACAGTAATTCCATGTAAAACATCAATGGCATGCAGACAGAACTCGGCAAAGTTAACACTGCTTGCGACATGGTATTTAAAGCGGCAGTGAACTGTGAGAAAGCTCAATTATAGCCGGCTACATGTAACACTCTATGTTTAAGGTCGAATGCTCACGCCTTCTAAACACAGCACTTTTGCAATGATGAAAATCTACAGACTCAAGAACAACACACAAAACACAAAACAACGCTAAGAGCAAGTAATACTGTAAGGTACCTCGTATGTCTGACAGAAAAAAAAAATCTGTTTATTCTTATTATTCTCTTCATTTATTTTTTATCTAATTTCTAAACTGAGTTTTAAGACTTATCTTCAACCCAGATGAGGTGGATATGCTACTTGTAGCGGGTATTAATTAAGTAGTCTTTACCAGAGTTAACAAAGCTCTAAAGTGCGCACAAAGAAAGCACTCATCAAAAAAACAAAAACTATTTCATGTCTTAGTCATTTTAGGAAAGCTTGTGAAAACAAAGCTTGTCAAAATAAGAATATTTTTTTTTTTAAATATTTGGTAAATACTTTGAAGTGTAACCACAAAGGGCTATAGATGTTTTCAGACCAACACATTTGAAAAGAATTAAAAAAAAAATTCAGAAGGGATGATAGAATACTTTCAATGTGTGGGGCAGTTGTGTTGATAGATGAACATGGAAAAATGTAAAATAAAAAGTTATTCCCAAAACAAGATCAAAGGCCGCAAGCGAGTTACGCTGTATTGATTGAAACCAGATTAGAATAGAAGCACAAGAGGTCTTGTACACAGCCCACACTCAGACCAGACCAGCCAAAAACATTAGCTTTAAGCTCAAAAAAAAAAGTGGGCCTAGAGTTAGATTAAACTTTAAATTAAACAAATGTCCTCTAACTGCACAATTTGTTGGAATACTGGTCGAAGCCTTCATATCGTTTCACCTTAAGGCTGTTGTTTAAAATAGCAGGTTTTAAATAATTACTTTTGCACACGAAAAGAGAACACTTGAAGCAAATGTCAACAAGGACTTATGTACACTCATGCGTTGTCATGGAGATGTAAGCTGATCTTTGATTACATTGTGCTTATTTTGATTAGAATACTGAACCGGAGTGTCGGTAGAACTATAAAAGAGAAGGACATACGGAACACTAATTCAGATCAATAAGTCAGTGGAGTTCTGGAGGACAAGAGAGAAACAAAGAGGGCTGGGGGCCTTTGTAACGCTAAGTGTATCATAAGGAGAATAATGCAATGTAGCCTGACTTGTAGGGGTGATTCCCAAGGGCTCAGAAACAAAGCTGTCTCCTATAATCCTTTGTAAATACAGAATTGGCCTGAACATTTTGTAGAACATTTAAGAGAATAGTAAGTTTTTTTTAATCTCCCAACCCATTGCACTTCTCCCCCAGCAGCTAACTCTCAAAGAGGAAATACAAATTAAAGCAGACCTGTATTTAAACACAACTGTACATGAGATCCGAATATTTTGTACAATGAATACTGACACGAAAGTCATATACTGTAGAAGAAAGTGTTCATACAGGCTACAGTTGAATAAAATTTCATAACAAGATGCTGGAGGATGCACGTGTTTATCCTATATTGTCAAGGGATCCTGGATCAATGATGAAATAAATGATACCACTACAAACATTAGTGATACCCTAAAAGCAAATGAGCCCAGTGACGTCATTTCTACAAGTTAAAATCCTTTGATATAATATAGTCTGCTTCTGAGCTGATCCTGTGACAGTTAAGGTGTCCAGCCACACCAGGTGGTGTAGTGACCACTTTCTACTTGGTAGGGAAACATTTGTAGAAAAGACAAATATTGTGACAACCTGAAAAAAATCAAATAGAGGTCGATCAGATCCCAGATTGGTCTAATCAGCTCGAACCCTTAACTCCTCTTGGCTCGTATAGGCCAGCAGCAAAGCCTTCCAATGGCTTACTTCCAATTATTTCAATTTTCAAAAGAGCACCTAATGGAACATTTGTAGATGATGAATAAGCTCGCTACCTTCATTGGACCCATAAAACTGAGTTTCCATGTGGTCATTTCTTAAATTTGCAATGTATTTTGCTTTGAGTAGAACATGTAGGCTGCTATCTTTCCGAATATATAAAGTAAATATATTTTGTTTGGTACTGAAAGTGTTCATAATAAATTGCTTAGTTATAAATACATTTGAATTAATTTGGCACCAAAAACAAAAATGTACTTTATTGGAAAATCTAGCTGTTTTGAAAATCTAGGTTTTGCACTTGCAGTAGCATGACCGAGTTAAGGAGCTAGCGGCATTGAATTGAAATAAATTGAATTGTTGGGAAATGAAATTCAAACAAATGAACGTACGGGCAACCGAGCAACGGCCAAGAGCAAAGGAGCCAACCATCGCGTCCTCATCACATTGTACACAGTTGACGGTGTACTGTGGCACACAAGTGGCGCGGCACAGTAATTAAACAGTTTTAGACATAAAAGGCAAATAACCAGCTGCCATGCTGCGAAGGGCATGCTGTGGCGGCGGGCAGAACAGGAAAATAAGGAGGGAAGAGATACCAACCGTGAGCTGCGGGTTCAGTGCTGGGCGCAGTGTCTGAGCACACGAGGAGAGGAGAAGCGGTGGTGGTGGTGGTGGTGGTGAAGGAGGTGGGGAAACAGGAGGAACGGCATGCAAAAAAAGGAGAAATTGGGAGAGGGTGGAGGGCAGGGGGGGGGGGGGGATTGGTGGGGAAGAAAAACAAATGGTACCCATAAGCAAGCATTCAGAGGCCAATACATGACAAAGACACAAGGCTGGAGGGAAATCAAAAGGAACCAGAAGCAGTACATAATATACATATACAAATATAAGCAGACACACACACACACACACACACACACACACACACACGCGCGTGCGCGCAACAAACCAACCAGCAAACACAGGTTGGACATCAAATTAAGAGAAGCACATCATCGCATTGCTACTTACGGTCGCCACTATAATGGAATGCTCTGGAATTGGACTGTTTAAAGACTGCCTATCAAGAGATAAACAATCATACAGGCTTTATGCAGGCCAGTGGAACACTTCATCTAACGGTTGGTTAACAGTGGATGTTTGTGGAATTTAGTACTGTTAATTTTCAAGGGCAATAACAGTGGCATATTTTTGAGTGGTACTGCATTTACCAATCGATACAACATGACTTTGAAAAAATGTCAATGAATAACAGCAAGTAAAATAACCTTTCTCTGAGGTAGTCATACTAACCTTGAAATGGCTGATTTCAATGTTGGCATAGAAATTACCCAAAGGACAAGGTCACAAATCACATCTTATTTAGAGAAATATGTGCGGCTACAATGTCTGAATTCATATAAATGGAAGAATTTGAAGAAAGGCATGTTCTTCTACAAAATACCTCAATTGATAAATACTCCTGCCAACCCACTTTCCTAAAACATCCATGAAACCATTTGGCCCATCAAGAAAATAAACATTTTGTGGTAGTGATGTATTATAGAGAAATTAAATGTATCTTGGCATTGATTCTTAGAAGATATTTTGGTAACACATGACTAAAAGTTATATTCCTATTGCCAGATTTTACATTTTGTTCAAACCTTCAGGTGCAAAAGAAAACGTTTTTTTTTTTATGTGGAAACCTAATTTAAAGTGTTGATCACAGCCAGAGTAGCAGAAATAAAAATGCTGTAGCGTCTGTCTCCAGAGAGATTATATATCAAAATGTAATCACATTTCAATTGTGGTCCTAACTCATGTTATGATTTTTCTGAACATTTAAGCAGTTTCCTCTGCATTCAGCAATCTTGGGAAGGCGAAAGGGCTCATGCTGACTGCAATCACACAGGAGAGAAGGAAGACAGGAGCAGAAGCGGCATCTTGCACATATGAAACCTTTTAAGGATAGGTTGGTCTACTTTTAGAAACACACCACTCTGGGAGACAACTGCTTGCCAATCAAAGAAGGCTGTCAGAAAACTTCTCTTCTTTTTAGTTTTCAAAGTGGATTTTCAGTTTGTTGAGCAACCTGTCAACACAAAAGATGCACTACTGTGTTTTATCAACCCAAGGCACATCTCAGGAGAGATCAACCTACAGTAAGAACACTGGCAAGCGCACAAATGTCACAACAATTCTTGCCATTATCATTATCCCTATCGCTTTTGTCATGTTGCTTTGCAAATGGGATTTGACAAGTGAGTGTGTAACTTTTCATGTTCCTTGCAAAAGTAGAGGGGGTGCCTTTATCATTCGCACGATGTTCTCCAAAACTTTAGGGCCTCTTCCTTGACGGAGAAGTCATGGCTGGTGTGCTGTCCTCCAACTAGAAGCAGCAGAGGGTACAAGGAACTACCTCAAAAGGCAGATTTGTGTATGTATGCGAAGCTGTGGTGCAGCAATGTGTGCGTGAGTGTCGGGAGGGGAGACTGGGTGCTTTCGCTCGTCCTTTGGTTAAAACACTTTGCAATGCTTGCAAGAATGCCACGGGCCGCCTGTTGGCGCGACACTTTTTTTAGCACAACTGCTCCAGGTCCTCCTCTCTGTGCTTTTTTTTCAAATGGATTTCGACCTGCTTAAGAGGAGGTGGTTGCGGCTTGCTACTCCTACACAGCCTGCTGCGCCTACACGGGCGCTCCTAGCGCTTTCTCTATCGTGAGTGATGGTAAGGCCTGATCACCTCTGGTATACTTGAAAGTAAAAGTAGTTATCAAAGCCGAACAGACACTGTCCTCGGGAAGGGAGGAAAGGCTGCAGGCGAGAAGTTCAAGGACAATGTCTTGAAAGAGGCAGAGGCATATCAAATACAAACGTGGAGAGTGGGGGGTTTGCATTTTGCTTAGTTCAACATTTTACCGTGGAGTTTGACGGGCCATGCCTCGGTGTAAGACGTGGGGATTGTCTTTGAGAAGAATGGGCTTCTGGACTAGCCTCCACGGAAAGGCTGGAGGGCCAGCGCAGGGCTTCTGGGAGGGGATGTGCCCCATTTCTGCTTAAACTAGCACGCTCGCTGGCCCCCACAGTCGCACGGTGGTGCTCATTGGAATCAAGCGCGGTAATAAAGCACCTGTCCCTGCAATCCTCAATCATCAGAGGGCCGTTGATGGCTGCTCACCCCCATTACATGTGCAGTGGCAGCTGTGCTGGCCAGTCAATATGTCTGGTGATGAGCTGCGGGCAGTCCCCTCAGTGGGACCTGTCCCCCCTCCATCTCCAGCCTCACTGTGTCCTGGGTCACCCGAGGCTCCTCCCTGACATCAGCAGCTGACATCAGTAGACATGACAATGGCACATAGGCTTCATGGATAATTACTACAGCTCCCACAAGCCCCCGGTGGGGCCAACCGCACACTCCAGATATATAGAGACATCTGAAATTGTCAGCACATCCTGGCTTTGTTGCGATTCAGAGGAGAGGGATACTACTACTAATTATTTTATGGATAGGACAATTTCTTCAGTTTACATCATGACTCAAATAAGAAGTATTTCTCAATATCAACGGGTAACGGGTATCACCATGGTAAAGTTGGACATTATTTTAAAGCAATGCGTATTACGATTGAAATTACCAACTTCACGAATAATTGATCCGTGTAGTATTTGTCGGTACAAGTGGTAACGAATGATCGTCAAAGTGTAATTGTGTTAATGTGGGCAAAAAGCTTTTTTTTTTCTTTAACGTGTCCGCCGGGTATGCATTTGTATCAGTGTGTGTGTTTGTGTACAAGTGTAACTGAGCCAGGGTGGGCAGAGCAGTGGTCGTGGTGATTCAGTCTCCGGCCTGGCTAGTCGATTACCTCTCAGCCTGCTTTATGACTTCCATCTCCTTCGAGCCATCGTGAAGTGCAATCACGGCCAGCAATAACAATACACCTCAACATAAAGTAGATGTATTGAGTGCATTTCCCGGTTTGCATGATGCTCTGCCCAGTAAATTCCCTGGGCTGCTCACTCCGGGTTGTGTATCACACGACTGCAGTTGTTGTTTTCCCTCGTGGTAATGCAATTGACCTTTGGTGAATTAGTATATCCTCTGCCAGGGAGCCATCCCTCTTTGTCCTCTGCGGGAGGAATCAGAGGCAGGAGAGAAATGGACTACTCTGTCTCGCACGCAAGCGCTTGTGTAGGACCAATTCATTTGTTCAATTCCAAAATCAGTTTACCAGATGGTGTTTATGCAATTTAAGCCCCTGACAAAAGCGTTAAACCCGCACCCCCCTTTTCTGTTTTGTTTTCTTCTGCCGGAGTAAAATGAATCGGTTGCCGTCTTTGATAATGGCTTTTAATCAATTAAAAAGGGTTGTGGTTGGGAATCTAATTCTCAATTGTTATATTATCACATTTTACTGTCGTGTGCTGGAGAAACACTTTTTAAAAGCGTCTTGATTTTGAGTAACATTAGTCATACAGCAAACCTTTTACGCTGAGCGAGAGAAGAAGAGTTAAGGGTGAGGCTCCCTCTTCTTTTGACTTCACACTGAAAGTCCACCCATCTCCAGAAGTAGAAGGATCCGCGATAGAAATAACAATAAACAACTGTTGCCCCCGGCTACCAAAAGGACACGCGCCTTATGGAACACGAAACATTTTGAGTGGGGTGCAGAATCTCTTTCTTTTCCTCATAGAGGAATGGGGAAATGGAGAGGAAGGAACGACTGAGGAAAAACCGACAGACTGCACATGAAAGGAAATGTAAATGCAGTTTAAAATCAGGCATGGCATTTTAAACCACATTTAAGCGTTTTCAAATTGTATTAAAGGAATTTGCTGATAAACATCCATTACTGAACTTTGTTTAGAGTAGGATAAAATATGGCGTACAAATAGAAACGAATGACGCTTGTCTCTAATACAGAAGGTGTCAAACAAGGTGTTTCAATTTAGCAATTTATATTTCAGCAAAGATGGCAATTTAGTCATCTCTAAATGTCACCTTGTGGAGCTGGCAAGCACTTAAAGGCATGTCTTGGGTGCCTTAATAGATAAAAAAAAAAACGTGTACCCTATTTCAGACTCCTTATAGCCAGTTTATCAAAAAAAATTTAAATTTCTGAGTGGCCTCTGCCCCTTTTCGCATGCTTTGATAGATTTGTTTGCGGCTGCCGCTCTGATCTATAAGTATCTGCGGGTGAGGATAAATGAAATCAGCTGGTGGAGAGCATTATGGGACATAAAAGGCTGCTCCCTCACGTCTAAATACACTGGAATAATGGAATGGCCCTGAGAGTTCCAAAGTAAAAGAGCAGACCTCGGGAAGAATTCAGAAACGGTGTGCCTTAACCTCTGTGGCAATCATGGCTAGGAGGAGATCCTCTTTATCGAGTGCAGGGCAACATATGGCATACCTCTTGACAAAACAATAAAGTGATTAGGTTCCGACTTATTTACCATAATGGTCCTTATCAATCCAATCAGAGCGCGGGGCGTTCACAATTTCTAGAGCAGCAATTTCATGAATCCAGGGGCCTACTTAGAGGAGCTCTCCTCCTAGGTCTAAGGAGCTGGTGTTGTCAATCAACTGCCATCACTAGGTCTCTGGTTGAAATTCAATCAGATGGCATAATCAAGCACAAAGCCCATGATTTCTCCCGGCATTGGGGATTTAGTGCAATTTTGCGCCCGGCCCAGTAGTCTGTCACATGATTGCGTTTCTAGCGTGGGGCTGTTTCGTTTTAGAGGCAAGCCGTCCCAACTTTGTTTTTGTTTATGCTCATTCAGAGTCTTGGGTTCGTGAGACTGGCAAAGGGCCTGAGCAGCGTATTCTTTAAAAGTGGTGGAAAATAAGTTTAGCCATCATCTCTGAAATTCAAGTTCAGTCTCTAAAAACTTGGTATAATCATAGTGGAGACAAAACAACGGCTTGACTTAGTTGCCATAGTTGCCACCAAATATTCGCGTGAAGGCATGGAACTTCTTCTGCTTCGGTTCAGTGTGAAGGCTCTTGAGTGACAGGGGACATGAACCTTTCCGGTAGCCGCGCTGCGTCTGAAAGGTGAACAGAGTCTGTGCGATGGTGAAAGGCTGTGGGGAAGAGAGAGAAAGAATAGCAAGCATGGGAGCGGTCTGCCTGTCCCCGCTCTTTTGTTTGAGTGTATGAAAATATGGGCGTCATTGCCCCTCAGAAAACACAAAGGGGTTCTGTAATCCCAGGCTCAGACAGGATGGGATACCGGCTCAGATCGCGATAAGATTGTGGGGGAACAGTGAGAGAGAGAGACGAAGGGAGAGAAAAATATATTACTTGGAAATGTGATGAATACAGGTAGCTCTGACAAGCACCATTGTCAGCTATGCAATGACGGAGCGGCCACTGGGCCACAAAGGGAACTATCATCAGAGGGCCACATCTTATCAGGCCTGGGGGGCTGGCTAGCTGGCTACTGGCTGACAGGATGTCCTTCTCTTCTCTCTTGCACTGGCACAATCTCTCTCACACACACACACACACACACACACACACACACACACACACACACACACACACACACACACACACACACACACACACACACACACACACACACACACACACACACACACACTATGTAGCACATCAGCATTGACAGGTTTAAGATGGATTTCCCTCCAGTCTATGTGGTAGTGGCACCTGTACAATGAATCACATGCATAACACATGCAAACAGAGGATGGTATATGAGGAAAAGACACAAACGCCCACAGGTGCTGAAGGGGGTGATACTGTACCTTGAGTTTCTTCAGGGTAGGAGGTGGTGCTAGTGGTGGTGGTTGTGGCTGTGGTGGGTATAGGGGTAGTGGTAGGGGCATCTGGATGAAAAAACAAATACATGACAAACAGGGAAAACAAATGAGTATAAAAACCAAGGAAATAAAGACACGACACAATGAATTCAGGCAAGTGTGATGGTGTTTTGATATATATTTCATCATCACAGTATATCTCATGTTCTAATTTAGACGTAGGTGATTTTCTTCTGTGCTGCTAACCAAGTTTTATACTTGTTTTGAACTTTGTATAATACCTTTTCTAAAAATCTAAAGATATTTCTCTACTACCATTATATCCAAAGTATGAGGCTAAGTTTAGGCAGATAATAAAGGGGATTGGTGTGACAGTAACTGTTTACTGAGGCCAAGCAGTAAAGTGAACAATGTTGACTTACTATCATGTCTGATATGAATACCTATCTACTGGATATACTGTGTTGGCAGGATATCAATAAAAAATCCCATCACAAGCTCAAACAAAACCAAAACTCAATAGACAAACAAAACAATATGACATGATAGATAATGGAGGAAGAAAAGATGCGATGTCAGAGGCCAAAACATAAATAAACACCGCTGTGCCATGGTGTTATAACAATTCCTGCTAGAGGCCATTTTCCCTCCCATTGCATTTCCCTTTTTATTTCATTAGCGGGTTCTACCCCCCGTTAATATCACGCAAGGGAGACATCAAAAGTGACATTTTCCCTGTCGGAAGTGGTAGGCTGCCTTGATAAGAAGCTGGAGGCAGTACTGGCGGTAAGGGGCATCTCATGCTGCTTAGTTTGCCCAAGAATGAAGGAAAACAGCGTTTGTTATTAAAAGGTATGGAAAGCGTGGGGTTGTGTGGGGGGCGGGAGGGGGGCAGTGTCTCAGTGGGGGGCCACGTCAGAACAGGCTAATGGCACAAAGCGAATGAGGCAGAGAAAAAAGGGAAGCGTTTAGTAGTTGGTGGAACAAGTCGACGCACCGACTCCTGGGTGACATCCAGACACAGTGGTGGCCGGAAGTACCGACGTGTCAGCCAGTCTCCTCTCCTCCTCTTTCCTGTTGTTGTTGGCGACAATTTAAACTCTAACTGCCAAAATGGTTGGTTGGTATGGCATGGGGTTGTGATTAACCAGACACTGTAATATGTATGGTGACAATATACCTGTATTTTAAATGCTTTATAAGTTATGATTGCAACGCAAAGGGAATACGGTTCTTTTAATTAATAGCTGTGTCATTAAAAGTCTCACCTAAAAGTAATGAAACAACTCAAAATGGTGGCCGTCGTTTTTGCCCAGTTTCTGAGGCCCAATACCAATACCAAGCCTGATGCTCAGAGAACTCACATTTTCCCCAGGGGGGCCGGGGAGGGCCCTGCCTAGGGACCATCATTCCCCAGAGGGAGAGGTACTTGAAAGGATTTGCATGTCTATAAAGTACTTTTATGGATCACGGGTTGTCAAGGCAAAGTTGTTACCTGTCCTGAACTCCGGTGATTCACGAGCCATTCCTTGACAGGCTGCTTGCTTCCACTGCATTTCTCAGCACAGTGCACCGTGCTCTGATTATCTTTGCCAAAGGTGAGCTAGCCACCGGGGAGTGACATCTCACTCCTAATACAGGTCGGGTTTCTTACGAAACAGTTGGTTTCATACAACAGAAGGTAAAAAAAAAAGAAAGAGATGGTGGTAGAATTTTTTCATTCAACTGTAAGGAATAAGAGAGAGGGTGGTAGACACAGGCTTTAAGAAACTGCCTGAAAGACACTTTTACATTTCCTTTGAAAGTAAGTTATTTATGCAATCCAAGGCCTTAACAAGCACTCATTGGCTTAGAAGACACACTTCATTGTTTATTCCGTCTATGTTAAATCTTTCAACAGGAACAACATCAAAATCATATCCCTGTTAAAAGAAAGTTGAAAAAGCAATAGGTGTTCAGAAAAATAAGTGAGGTAGACTTTGGGAGTGCAACAGTGGACTGGCTCAGCTTGCGCTAAGGAGTTTCACACACACTCTGACGCTAACACACCCCAGCTCGGAGGTGGTGCTACTTAATTGGTTTTATACCATAATGAACTGCGAGAGCTCAGCAGATGTTTGGGATCATCGGTGTCAATAGCTCATTAAAAACTTGGCAGCGCTAAAAAGATATACACTTTCTTCATTTTCCTACCCTGCCAACAAAAAGCAGGACCAAGGCAAATGTTTTCAGTGTCTCCATGATTATACCACATGGTACCGGTCACAAAGGTGTGCTTTAACTAGTTATTAGAGCTCATTGACTTTAAAACATGGTCTCCCTGCTGAGTGAAATCAGCTAGCATAGTGTGACTGATGTGGATGAATTAGCATTCCTTGCCAGGGTGCATGCAGCAGACTACCTGACGCGAGTGCCCCTATAGGCCGGTAAAGTAGGGAGACGAACGCCACGTGAACCCGTCTGATGATGTCACCTCTCGCCCGATGTCCATGGGAAATGGGTGAGCATCAGCACACTTGCACAAAAGAGCAGGCCATCCTGGCACACGACACACAGACACGACGAGCGCCTGGGGTGGGGAAGGGCTGGGCGCGGGGCCGAAATACCAATCAAAACTTTATCATACCTGTTTGGACAAGCTGGTTGGCCTTCACGGGGGTGTTATACGAATCATATTTACTCAAACAAAGCTAAGGCCGGTTGAAAAATGGAGTAAATAAAATGTGAAGCACGGAGGGGTTTCCAAACACAGGCATACCCTTGGCAGCGGAGGATCGGTTGGACTGCCATTTACAGAAAGTGGGCAGGAAAAGCAATTTAATCCAATATCCCAAATGACTTCTTTTTTTGTTTGTTTTGAGGGTATAATATGTGCAGGAAAACCGGAATGCTCTTTTCTGGTGAATTCTAATAGTGCGCCCAATTTGGCTCTAGAGTGATTCCCAAGGCAAAGGCAAAAATCAGCGAGCAAATGAAAATCATCACAGCGCTACGTAAAGGAGACCTCTGGTGAGAGATAGCGAGGGATGTCAGGTCACCAAGGAGCCAAAGGACAATGTAGGTTCAGCCTCTTGTGTTAACAGAAATCCTTGCTAGCTTCCCTGTACTTCATCAATGGAGAGCATAATAAATGGAGACTATTATCACTAGGGAAAACCAGGAGAGGAGCATCCTCTACAGAATAACAATAACAAAAGCATACATCTCCTACAGCCAAATGAGCACAGGGGCTGGTTGACTCCAATTAAAAGCTAATAAACAGCACAAGGGACAAACAACCCCTCACCCATCCCCCTTCCATTAATCGCTCTGGCAGATAGCAGCCGACTCTTTGCGAGTGCGCCGGGTACTCCTACTCTCACAATTGCAGTGAGGGACGCCTCCTGCCGCTTGGTGCGCAAAAATTAGAGCCCCCCCTACCTCCGCATATCCACCCTCCTACCCACCCGCCAGCTGCACGATATGACAAACAGGATTGATGGGTCCTCGTCTACCAATTAGCAAGAGGAAGAGAGAAAACAGAGGGAAAACAACAAGTGTCTCTTTGGCAATGCTAATGATGGCTGCTGGACGCCAAAGGCACACCCGTGGCGATGGCTCATCCCTGCAATCAGAGGTGACCATTATGTGTTAATAAACACAGTCTAGGGTTGCAGGGGCTAACGTCTCTTGTTGAGCCTGCCGGTGTGTTTTTGAATGCTGACCATTAATGTTTTACCAGTACGTTGCTCGTTAGCCCCCAATACACACATCGCATCATCACCACCGTCTCCTCTGGAGGGGTATATGCTCACCACTGCGGAATGTGTATCCAACAGCAGACACAACAAAGGCACGATGCACGGTACTGGCGTTTCCAAACAAACCTGTCCAGACATGCTCGCTATCCTGATCTGTCTGACGCCGGATCAGAAGCGCATTAGCATTTCTCCAATCCTGTCGTGAGAATGTATTTGGTGAGCACGAGCATGAGCCAAGGCCTCGACTCCCAGCTCTACAGACAGAGCGCCGAATCCTTGCATGAGGATGGATGGGGAAGACAGGCAGAGTAAACATCTTTATTAAAGCCGGATGATGGAATATGTGAGTCGCTGCTGCTAGGCTGCTCTTCCAGGAGACATCTTCTACTCGTTATATTGGTCGACAACCAGCTCATTTCTCTGTTTACTACTTAAGTTATGTAAAAAAGGGGGGAAAGGCCACAATAATTAGTTTAAACAAAACTACAGCTACATTCAACACCTCTGTGGATTGTATGGAGACGGAACAAAAACACATGCCACAACACGGTTTTGTTCATGTTTTTTTGCGTGCACGATGATTTCCATGCCTGGCAGGGATGGCTGGCGCACACGTCCTCGCCCACCCCTCCCTTAGCGCCCTCCGGCAATAGAGGGAAGAAGCATTGGGGAACGAGAGCGACGGGACAGTGCTGCGCAATAAAAGCCCCGGCTCATGAAGTGAGGGAGGCCGACTTTATTGGGTTAGACCCACTCGGTAAACCGGTTAAAAGCCTTGGTCATAGATCTCGCTCGACTGCAGGGGGAAAGCCCGTCGTTTCCCCGTGAAGGCGGTGGTGCTTTAAGAATTGCCTGCATTCTTTCTCTGTTAACCAGGTTAGTGTCGGCTGCCCTCGCGGCGCTCTCCATCATTTAGAGTCACAATGTCGGGAAAACAGACGTATTAGAGAGATGGCGGCAGCTGTTATATCTGTTCTGGCTGTCAACCGGGGGGTGGGGGGGGGGGGGGGTGGTTGTACCATACTCTAGGTGGACTCTAGATGGGTTTAGATGTGTGGGAGTTTCAACAGAAATGACGGTAGATAAAACATTAGATTTTTACTGAATGTATGTATATACTGTATCTTTTTTTCTTAAGATAACTCCAACCTGGAGAATGTTGCATATCACAATGTGCACAGTGGGGCAATCATTCCTGCAATGGATTTTCTATTGTAATTTGCCCTGACCAAGTAGAGGATGGTTTTACAGTGAAGGGTGGATCGTTTCAACTATGACTCTGTGAATGAACCTGTGTCAACATAAACCAAAAGCACTATTCCAATTAGTCATTGTGTAAAAATAATAAAATCCAAAAATTTAAGTTCTACGTATGTTTGTGTAGTTGTTCCTTGCAGGGATTCAGATCTTTTTACGCAGTACATTTTATCATGACGCTGGGTGAATTTTGATAATGGCGGAGCATTGTCAACCTATTTGTGTGTGTCTCCGGTAGACATGACAGCTGATAAGTCAGAGTTGCTTAGTTTGTAATGAGCAGATGTCAGCCTTTTAATATGAAGGGGAATAATTACAGGGGAACAGTACACCCAGATGCCACTGCTACCTGTCTTACGAGCGGAGAGCCTGAGCCGGGTGGAATATTTCAGTGTCAGCACGCTCTGCTAACAGCTTCCATTTAGGTGAAGTGAGTATAAAATGTCTGTGTGTGTTTGTGTGTGTGTGTGTGTGTGTGTGTGTGTGTGTGCTGGAGGAACATGATGCAAGATTACGCTTCGACAGGCCAGGCCTAGCGTCCTGTCTCCTCCACATTAGCAAGTCTAATGTCAGACATGATTTGCTGTTAAATTACAAAAGACATTAGAGCGGGGCACAGACATCAAAGTCATCAGAGAAAAGAGAAGCTCTAATATAATGGAGGCCTCATTTTTAATAGCGGGTGGTATTTTGGTTCAGGCTTTTAGTTGCCCACGTGTTGCATTACTGTGTTTGTTTTTCTCCTGTTAGGAAAGAGAGAAAAGGGTGGGGTGGATGAGGGGGACTCTTGCAGCCTTTGATTTGGGGGGGGTGGTGGTGAAGCTGGAGAGAGAGAGATGTGCAAAGAGCCTGGGTACAATTACCAGCCCATTTACACCTCAGGCAAAGCTGGTGTTTGGAACATACAGCAAGACGTTCCACGGATCCAGCCTGCTGTTGTTATATCCGGTGGGAGATATACCATGTGGGTGCACAGTCGATGCGCACAAACAAACACACATACACACACACACACACACACACACACCCCTATCACGCACACACTCACAGGTTTCTACATAATCTATTCATATGGTTCTGTCATTGCACACTTTTATCAGCAGTTATAAAACAGGTGGCAGAGAGAAGTTTTTTAGGCTTTTACAACCCAGTCGTTTAGCTGCTCTAATTATCCACAGTCGCCTGCTCCTCCACTGTAAATAACATATATTCAGCCGCGCCAGCATCCAAACAACATGTACACTGTAGGAAATAGATATTCTCACTCCATTAACACCCCCTGTAAATACAAGCAAATAATTTCTCGGCAGGCTTACCTGCTGTAAGCGATATCACAAAGTAAATTTAGCAGAGGAAAATGGCCAGATTAAAGCAATGTCCTGCAGGGGAGGAAATGTCATTGAAATCAATGGTATCGACCCATGTTCAGATAACGCTGTGGGGAGGACGGGATTGCAGATAGGAGGGGGGTCGGATAAAAAAGAGAGGCTAGCGTGGAATGGGGGCAGCGAATTACATTTATGCATGGAGGAGAGAGAAAGAGAGAGAGAGAGAGAGAGAGAGAGAGAGAGAGAGAGAGAGAGCGAGAGAGAGAGATAGAGGGGTAGAGAGACAGCTTTTCTAGAGGGTGGGACGGCCACAAACAAAATGGGAGTGGAGCCTGATCGAAGAGGAAGTGCGCGTGTGAGGGAGGGACAGCGCCGGTCTGCCTTACCGTAGACATAGAGGACGTAGTCGTCGTAGGACTCGCCCACCGAGTTGGAGGCTACGCAGCGGTAGGTGCCGTTGAAGGACTTGTTGAGGTTCTCAATGAGCAGGTCTGTTCCGCTGATGACCGCGTGGGAGAGGATGTCATCGTCCACCTTCACCCAGTTCACCCTCTGGGGTCTGCAGACACGAGCAGAATGGAACCGGATTATTGCCTCCAGCATGAAAACAGTGTTTACGTCGGGGGCCCAAAAAAACATCACAAATAATCCTTTGGAAAAAGTCTGGGAGTAAACTAACCTCACACAGGTCTAACACAGCCTATTACAAATATACAATATATTTTAAATGGCGTCTGTTGGTTACGGTGAAACGAAGTGCATCTAGTCAGCTACCCATTTATGTCTTTGTTCCTGACACGGTGTGCATAAACCATTGAATAAATAGACTAATAGACTTATGGAAATCTTAAGAATGATTTGTTTGCTTTAAACAGGGTATAGACACCCTGTATGTGCGTTTTGTGTGTCGGGGGCTCACAGAGGGGCCACAGATCCCATTTCTATGACGATGAGCTTGGAGAACACAGCCCGCCACTGAGCGGGAAGGCAGAGAAAAAGCAAAACAAAGCGCCTCTTAACTCTGTTCTGCTCGCACAACTTTCAATGGCCTCGCGAGCGCACCCTTATTTCCCCAGAGCACGCGTCAAAGCTTCTCTTGTTGTTGCGTTTTGTGTTGCTGTTTAAACTTGTTTCCCTCCATTTGAAAAGACCTGGTGGGGAGTGAGTAAAGAGAAAGGGCAGGGGAGAGTGAGGCGGAGAAGAAAAAAAAAAAAAAAGCTACCGAGCTTCAAAACAAAAGAGCAGTTTGAGCTCAATAACAGTTGATCTGTTGCCTTTGTAGAAGGGCAGAAACAACATTTGATGGCAGTGGCGCATGGCTAGAGAGCGAGCGAGAGAGGAAAAGGAATCTGACGTAGGGGGAGAATGTCTTGGGAGCTGGAATTGGAGGTTAAATATACACACGCCGGCATAAAGACACAACGCTCCCAAGATGGAGTGAGAGAAATGACCTAGAAAAAAGTGTTTTATTACAGAGAAGGGGATGTGGCAGGAGCACACAGGAGAGGAGAGAGAGAGAGAGAGAGAGAGAGAAGAGAGGGGGAGGCGGAGAGCGAAGCCTGCGAGGGGAAAGGCTGGCCGTCTAGAATACAAATGGCCCCACACTGCTGGGGCCCTGCACTATCTGCCAGTAATGACTGCAGAACTCTCACGAGCTCTAATGAAAATGACTTCCAATTCTCTACCCGCGGTATTGATTGTATTTTCATTTTTATTAAATGAATACGAGTGAGAGCCTGTCTCCCCACTGAGCATAAAAAAAGTACATGTCTGAAGTAGGGGGGGTGGGGTGGGGGTGGTGGTGGTGTGGGTGGACGTCTGGGTGGGAGAAAGTGCTTTTGTGTCTGTCTTCCCCTTGAAGCAGAAAGTATAGCGTGTCGCTTCATGTTTGACGTTACGTAATGTTATTCCGTCCCCTTTTTTTGCACCTTGCAGGCCTTTTAGACAAGCTGATGGCCGCATGCATGGCATGGCCGCTGGGCTGACAAGGTAATGACCACCCCGGTCCCCTGCGGAGCACTGCCGCAGCCAGCGCGGCGGGGTGACCTCACCCATTCACCAGACACCGCCACCACCACCAGTGGCTACTTGAGCTCGAAAGGGAAACTTCTCGTTTCTGAGTGTGTCCCGTTAGCGAATGGTGCCAACAGAAGATGAACGATGGAGGCTTCGAGCTATCAGCGGGAGGGAAGCCAGTCCTCGCATTTGGAGGCAGTATTGAAAAATAGAAACCCGAACCCCAAGGTTCTTCAATATTCATTCTCAGGTGCATAAGCTAGTGGGTGTGGGTGTCTGTGTGTGTAGCAGGTGTCTTACTGAGGTTTGCCTTTGGCTCGACATGTCAGCTCCAGGTTCTCTCCTTCCCGCGTCAGACCATCAGGGAACTCCACCACTATCTTCACCTCAGGCTTGTCTGCGGAGGAAAAGTGGGGGGGGGGGGGGGGGCAGACAGAGACGGTGGGTTAACGAGACAGGCAGATCATTAGTGCTGTGCAAGCTTATCAAGTGCATCTGGGCCATCCTGTTTAATACATCTGCTTCACTGTCTGTGTAAGCTTTTATGGTGGGAAAACAAGCTCTATAGGCTTTCCATCAACTCTCATCAAAGACTCATTGAAACAAGCCCATTGCAAGTGACTTTTAGAGTCTGTAATGTTGAGGGCTGAAGACAGGGGACTTTTCATCACGGTCAAAAAAGCAATAAAATAGAGCGAGAACTACAAGAACAAAGGAAGCCTGGGATATTCTCGGCTGTATCACTGAAGAGGCTCCGGAACAGTAAGAAATACGGGCGCGAATATACTTCCTGGTGAATCTTATATTTTACTGCAAGCAGTGCCTCGGAGCACACCCCCATAAGAACATCAGGAATTTCTTGTCATTTATCCAAAGTGCCTAACAATGAGACAACAGGGACAGTCCTCCTGGAGCAATTCAGGGTTAAGTGCCCTACTCAAGGGCATGCCAGTGGTTGGATTTGAACCCATGACCTGATCACCAGGTCACAGTCCTACCCACTAGGCCACCACTATTCTTTAGTTTATTGTCAGAGTAATACGAAAGTGATATGTAGAGCAACTGTATTCATAATCGGCTTGCTCTTTTTCACTCACATGGCTTGGCAGTTATTGCCTCAGTCCAAAGAGATTGTTAGTATATGATATATTATGATGAATATATATATGATAATTATTATCAGATTATTATCATATCATATCATATCTAAGCAGCTATTTGCCCCTCCAGCGTAATACTAATGCAATAGTCAAACCAGCCATATGCAAATGTAACACCACTACCTTAAAAAAAAAGTTTGTTAAAACATCTATGTGGAATGATGAGAGGAAGCATAACGACTCATGATGAATAATTGATGAATGAATGATTATGTTGATAGTTCAATTAAGGGCAGTTGAGCTTTTGTATTTAAAGATGGACAAATCTTAGGCCTAAGGAGGGTTAAAAACATTCCTACAAGATTATATAATGCACCAACAATCTGGTCAACCTGTTTGACTTGGTGGAAAAAGTAAATATTGTTTGTTTTATGATCAGTTCAAATAAAATTGTATCTGCTTACATTTAAACACACCTTTGATAATGTAAATTATGTACTTTCATTAGCTTAATGTGTGTAATACATAGTGACCACATTTATCACAAACGTATTTCAAAAGCTTACAATATACACATTCTAAAAAAACCTAACACAAAACAAATACTTTTAATATGGTTCCCTGTACAGTAATACCCTCTTCAGATTGTATCTTTCCTATCTCTACTGGTAAAAGGAGTTTGTGAACAGTTCACTGACTCGGCAGACTGGGTCCTGACCTTTATGGTCTATCAAAAAGAACCTTTGGCTCATCCAATAACAAAGCTGACCACTGGACGGACCAGGCAACCCCCAGCTCCAACCTCACCATCAGCAGCTGCCTTTTTTACTGTCAAGCCCCGGAGAAAACACTTCTCGACATAATTATATACATATATTCAGCTACAGTGTCTGCATTTGCCATGCAATGAGCGTACTTGTGACAACTTGGCTTGGGGGAAGGTTTGAGGCTTGTCTGGTTGCTGTGAGGGTGGAACAGTAGTGGGAGGCAGGGCATTACTTAACTGGGTCTCAAGATAATTTGATAGATTCAGATCTCACAAGTCGCGGGAGTGTTATGAGATTGCCTCGTTTCTTGTTAAGAGTAATGCTGCTTTACGGTGGGATACTGACACTCCAGACATTTGGAGGAAGAGGTCAAATACAGAGTTCACAACAGGGTGATGAGGCTTAAAATAATAACACTTCCACTGCTGCATCATGCCATGAAAAAGTCCGCCGGTCGGATTCAATTCCCCTGAAGTTTATGATCTGTCCATATTGAACGGTGATGAAAAGCGCCCCCCCCCCCCCCCCCCCCCCCCAAAAAAAAACCTGCTGGTTAACAAGCCACGTCCAGGTCAAACACACGTGGGCCGCTTTGTGTAAGAAAGCCATTAAGGCCTTTTTCATATTCAAGGAAACGAGGGACTAGGAAAGTGGCTAAATCATTGCGGGCGGCCTTTGAATGTGCCTTTCAGTGTGTAAACACTAATAAGGCCTGCCTTTGCTCCCTTTGGCAGGCTTGCCAGCAGACGACCCGGCGGCCTGTTCATTAGAAGGGAAGCCTCTGTGTCATACATACACTGTACTAATGAGAGCACGAGGAGAACGAACAGAGGGAGAGGAGAGCCAAAGATGAGAAGAAAGGATGCCAGGAAGCAAAAGAAAGCGCACCGCTATTTTCCTTTCATTAGCTCGAAAATATAAGAAATGGCCCCGGCAACCGTTGCTTGCGAGGGCCGTGAGAGGAGGATAAACACGTATACAGCACAGACATTATTATGGTAATCATCACTATTAAGGCGCGCTAGATTGGCCAATGGTGGTAAGACTGTGAAGTAAGGTCAGCAGAAGTAAAGTTGCTACTACGGCTGTGGTTTGAAGTTGTGGCACAGGTCATTAGGGAACACGGTTAACTACGCTGACCTTACGAAACACTATGACACAACATATTCAAGTGTACCCCCAGGAGCACTAAGAGAGACATGCATCCCGCCCAAGTAGTAAGGCCAAATAGCTGATGTGACAGTCAAATCTTGGCATGGTTTCAAACTTGTGCCACCTCAAAGGGATTCGGGCATCTCAAAAGTTCTCCCGCGAAAGAGCATTCAGTAATGACACCAAATAGTATACCATTAAACTAGGACTTCCCCTCAGTAAATATATATATTTGTATAAATGGTTTTCCTTGAAAACCCGTATCTGGCACCCAGCAGGGTTCTCATCTCATGCCTTTTTGCGGCTTCTGATTATTTAGCCAGTCAACAGTAGACATATATATATATAATCATCCATATTGAACAGAGACTTTATATGCGTTTTACTGTGTTTATTTACATAGATAAATATACATTTACATACACACAGCGGGGTTCACCCCTCAGATAAGTGTTTTCAAGGAGAAACATTTATACATATAAAGGGGCAGTCCCAGTTTCATGGTATGGTATTTAGCATCGTTATTGATTGCCTGAAAATACATCTGAAAGTCAAGTTGTAGTGTTTGTAGATCAAAGTACGTCAACAGCAAACTAAACACTGCTTTGTTCGACCTTTTCCGGTCAGAACACACCACACTGTTGGCCGTCCATCCTCTGTTCAAACCACAGCTTTTCAAGGGATAGCACTCCCTCTCATTGACGGACAGCAACTCGGCTCAGCGGGCAGACTTTTCCCAAGACAACCTTTCTACTTTCTTTCAGCTGCAGACTTTAAAGGTGCAGTCTACTTTTTGCAGTCACATTTTCATACGTTTATTACCTACCTCCTGGCAAAAATCAATAAATCAAATGCCCTCAGAGAAGATGCGCTCTCTATGAGTGCCCTAGGCCATGTATTCAGCCTTTCAAAAAAATCGTTGGAAGCCAGGCAATCACTAACCAATCACGACAAGTTGTTGCCAGGAGGCGTGGCTACCTGCCTGTCAATCACCTCGCATGCACACTCACTCCTGGGTAAGAGCATGGCTGTATAAGAGCATTTGAAGTTAGCGTTACCGAGCAAACAAGCGTGTCTTGGCGCGCAGGCTTGCTCAATCTTTCCCAATTCTCTAGACTTGCCTACTGCACCTTTAAGGTGAACCATATCGAACACCTATTGAAATAACTCTGTCTAATGTCTATCTCACTTGTCATTTTCAAAATAGTAACATTCAACATGCTTCGGTTTCTTAAGGGGCTTGTGTTTGGATAGCGCAAGTTTTAACAGTCACAGTGGAGCCTTTGTGTCTTCCAGCTACAGACAGAAAACGCTCTGGTGAATCCTGATATTGCCACTCAGGGAAAATGAGGGCGGCCTATCATACCACAGAGGCCCATTATCATTAGACTAACTGAATTATTTGCTTTATTATCTGCTCCAACCCCGCAGAAGCACTCAAGGCCAGGCCATCCATCTGCCTCTGGGGCAGCTGAACTACTGACCCTGAGGGGGGGAAGGCAACCCAACTACAGCGCTACCACTGTTTGCTTTAACATGCTCCTCAGTGGAACTGGCTTATCTAATATACCAGTCAATGTCTTTCTCTTCCCCATTTTCTATTACTGAACAAACTCCATTAACAGTGGCCATGCACTCAGTGATTTGAACATTGATCGCCTCACTTGCTCGGCTTGCCCCGGCGATGCAGGGGAATGCGCAGAGCAGACCATGGCATTGTGATACCTTCCAGTGCCAGCGTGGTGGCGAACACACATCATTGCACAATTTATCCAAAATATGTCCCATTCAATATAGCCTTTGATATGCTGCAAGGTCGAATCAAATTGTGCCACTCTGGTGGATTCCGACAACATTTTGCTCTCCTTCTCCGGTGCATGTTATGCAGAGAGCGTGCCCAATAACAAAGTGAGCAGACAGTTCGATAGGCAGTCCGCTTGGCCTTTGCCCTGACTCCGCTGTATTCCGAGACGGGCAAAATGTCATGCCGCTACAGATGAGCTGATCCTGCCTTAATCGTCAAAGAAAGGTTTAGACTTTAGATAGAGCATCCATTGGTGCTTTAACATGTAGTAACAAAAAAAAAAGGTATAGAGAGCCAGGAGCATCACAAAGACAATAGGTTGAACCTGCCATGATAGATAAGGGTTTTCAGCTAACGACGTTTAACAAAATCTCTACCCTGCTTTGTTTGGACCATTCGCAGGGCTATGTGGTCCATGACTTTATCATAAATAGAAGAGAATGGTAACAAAAATGCATTTACAAACTTAATACTTCGATTAAGAATTGAATTTGCCATTTCTTTGGTGGGACGACCACATTGACAAGCTTCATTACCAATTTTTGTCAAACATTTGCACAGTCTGTTGAACAAGTTCAAAAGCAAAATGTAGGTGTATTTCCTTAAATTCTATATCAGACAGCGAGACCTTACAAAATAAGCTGTAATAAATCAAAAATCTTCCCTTAACTACACATGGATATGAACATATACAAACCCCTCTAATTCAACTGGATAGGGCAACACCCAGTACTTACATTGCACCTCCAGGTACTTCTGGGCCTGGAAGTCCTTGACGGCTGGGTGGTCCACAATGCAGACCACGGGCACGCCGTCGTCCTCTCGGCTGACGGTGAACGTCACGCGGCTGGTCACAGTGTACATTTTGTCGTAGGTGGTCTCCACTTTAGGCTTGCCTAGGGGAGCAAAAAGACAGCCATGCTTACATGCTGAGCGTCCAGGGATGTTCTATGAAGACGGTTACTGACTCATTATTCAAGGCGGTTATGCAGGCCACAAGAGCAGCTCCATGCCAACGAGTAATTCAATGATAAACAAATATGTTTCATGAAACTACCATCCTTAACCCTTGGTAAGAGATAAAGTAAAAGAGGAATTGAAAACACGATTGTCCCTTTTCCTAACGATTAAGTGGACGACACAAAGACGTCTAATAAGTTTGCGTAACCCCTGCACAGAAGGAACACGAAAGTAGCGGAATAAAATGTTTTTGCACTCAAGGCTACAAGGGAGAAGGGTAATAACTTAGCAAGAGGGCAGACAAAGATGGGCATTGTGTGGCTGTGAATAGAGTGCCTTCCCAGAAGTGACCTTGTGTAGTAGGTAGAGGGGCGGGGAGGGGGCTAGGGGCACGTCCTAGAGAATGGTCAATGGAGGTGAATCAGTTGAAAATTGCCTGCTGTCAGGGGCTGTTGTACTTGTGAGTCACTCGCCGGCCAGGGTGAATGGGGAGGGTTTATTTGCGCTTTATGAAGTGAGATTTTCTGCCTGTGCTCCACCATTTTCACCCTTTAGCGGCACAGCAAGGCGTGAAGCCCACAAAATGCCTACTTGTGATGAGTAACTGAGCCGCAACACAATGCAGACAAGGCAGTTAGCCCCAATGAATAGGCCAACACCTACAATAACAACAAGTGAAAGAGGGAGTTACGGACAACGATTACGGATGGAGGGTGAAAAATTCAGATTCATTTTCTATCCTATTGTCCCGCTCCCAAACAACCTTTTGTGGCGCAAGTGTGTTTCTGTTGTAAACGTAGTCAAATGGGATTGAGATGGAAAGGGGGGGGGGGGGTAGTTGATGAAGACTAACAGGGGAATGAACAGAAGGTGGGAAATGGCAGCGGAGGACGCAATGCCTTTTCAAACGACTTTCAATAGTTAGAATATGACAAATACTGTAACTGCACTTCACGCCCCCCCCCCCAAAAAAGTGAGTTGTTCCTCAGGTATCCGAGGCACACAGAGAGTCCCGCTCCCTACCCTTGCTCTGTCAATGTGGTGACAGCTGTCTCACGAGCTGATGGGAAAACAAGGCTTTGTGACAAACTGGTGCATGTCACCCTGCTTTGACAAGTCGACTGCTGAGTCTACTGTAAAGGACTAATTCGTCACAAATAAAAGGCAACGGCTTCAAACCCAAAAAAGCAGGGGGACCTGACATGGGAAGCGCAGCACTCCTTACCACATACAGCTCTTTCAGACACATGTAGCAATAGCAAAGGATGAAAGCATTTACGAATGATCATTTGTGGAGGGCTGTTTCTATTCTGAGCTTTCTTAACAGTGGCACATAAAAACGATATCCTTGGTGTAATATTCAGATTTATGTTAATTCACTGGTAATTGCTATACTAGTTCCACATGTAATGCCTGAGTTTAACTTTAAAAAGAAATGTGTCGCCACTGTTAATAGTCACACTTATATTCTCAGATCCCAGATCCCGGGTCTAAGAACAAGCCGGTCCTTGTCCTTTATGGCACAGTTGCACATCCCAAATATTCTTTTATCCATGTGGGAGTCTTTCCACCAGAGTGTGTGGCAGGATAATTGAAATCACCTGGCGGTTTTCTTATAAGACTTAAGGCTAATGGCAGTTGTGGCCCCTGTCAGTCAACCCGCCTGCCTCTAACCGGTGTGTGTGCGTGTCTCCTTCCCTCGCTCATCTCCCAGAAACAGGCAGGATAACCCGAAAGGCTACAACTCCCATTGTCCCACGACTTTAATTTCACTCCAAGCTTCAGTGTTAGAGATACCAGTCGAAGCCAAGACATAAAAGGGAAATATTAACTACGGCACAACACAGGCAGGACAAGATGGAACGAGAGAGAACGCCCAGGCAGAGCGTGTTGAGTAGCGAACGATAGAGAATGACGGAGAGAGATAATGGCAGGATGATTGGGGCTTTGAATAGCGGAGCGGTGGCTGGGTTTACATTCGCCAGCAAGGCGGATATAACCTTTAAATGATATTAAAAAAAAGCCTGATTATCCCTTAAGGTAATTAGGTTAAATTATAGGGACATTTAATTAGAAATAAATCTGCAAGGCAAGGAGCCGAGGCTGAAAGCAATTTGGAGCCGCGGAGTATTGGGAGTGTCACAGGAGCAGCCCTGGCTATTCTTCTTCTTGTAATGCTCGTCTTTTCCTTTGCTAACACCCCCCCCCCCCCTCCCCTCCTCAACATCAATGTTCACTCTCTCCGTCTTACACAGGACAATGACTCCTGCCATATTCATCACGTTCATGTGCGAGTTAAGGAAACAAAACGGGAACGTCACTCGACATCACTCGAGACATCATCGTGGTTACAGACAGTGTCACCAATAAAACGCCCCCTTCATTGTCAGATGACTAGAAAAGACATTGCTTGTGAAGTTCGATGAGAGATTGACGGCCGTTTCCAAGCGACCGTGAGAACCCACGGCGGCTGAGCACTGCTCACCTTTGGCCTCCATTATCACGCCACCGCTCTCGTCAAGGGAGCGCGGCAATTTGCGCCGTCGTCTTCACCCAGACTATGGGCGGGCGAAAACACTTGAAGACGCCCGCTGATGATCTCGGGGCACGCGTCGCCGTCTCCTGGACCTACGGTGGGGAGCGGCTCGTAGGCCGACTTGGTGTGACCGCAGAAAGGAAGCCTGCTCCGAGGCCAATAGCTTCTCATTAGGACCTTTAACTGCTCAAGGCAGGGAAGTGGTGGTGCGGGGCGCTGACTGGCCAGAGCGCTAGCCCTTAACAGCGGGGAGCTATTCGACGCTGGCCCCGCTCGTCTAATGGTCCAGCTGCTTTGAAGAGGGCATGAAGGCTGTCAGGATGCCAAGAGGATATGGCCACCACTGAGCTTCCCCATCACTTTAATGGAATCAATTTGAAGCCACAAGAGTGGCCCAATTAGGAGGAGGTGTCATTGACATGGGGCTAATTAAGAGGGAACAGGCGGAGGGTGGAAAGGACTTACAAGAACCAGGGAGACAGACTTTTAAAAAGAAGGAAGGCTAGGAAAGAAGGCGGGAGACGGAGAGAAGCGAGGAAAAAGAAAAGTGTCTGCGTTTCAGGAAGACAAGTGTCGGATTATTATTTTTTATATACGGGGGGGAAAAGTGAAGGACAGTGTAAAGGAAACAGACACGAAGTGACTTCATATGAGAACGAGCACAGGGAAATGTGTAAGGACGGGTTCATGTGAACTTTCTCTGAGACTAATTTGACAGAAATCGATAAGTGAAAAATATCTGGACAACTTTACTTTAAAGAGCGTTACACTCAAGCTGAATGTCAAGACAGATGAGAATGACCCATAATCCTGCCCTTTCTTTTCTTTTCATTTGATTTGAACTTTAGTATTCTTGTTTACGTTTTGGTCCCCTATAAAAAAAAAAAAACCTCCTGAAAGAGTCCTAGGTCTGAGTGCGAGTGAACTGCACAAGGCCCTGTCATTGTTGGTTAGATGAGTGGGTGTAGTAGCTATGTGAACGCTAAACTACCAGACCGAGAAGTACATTGTAAAAAAAAAAAAAGAAAAAGAAAAGGCACAGGCCACCGAGAGTTATTTGTAGTTCTAGGCTTGGTATTTTGGAGACGGCTGGTGACCTACCTTGGAGCTCTTTGTCTCCCTTCATCCATTTGATGGAGGCAGCAGGCTTGCTGCCCATAGCGGTGCATGTCATCTCTGTCTCGTTGCCCTCGCTCACTATCTCATCCCGAGACTCGATGATGGGGTTGCCTGGAGGTACTGGACAGGGAAAAACACACATCGTTTATTGCGTTTGTTGTGTGTGCGATTGTGTGTATGTGTGTGTGTGTGTGTGTGTGTGTGAATGAATAATGCAGCAGTCACGGAGATGGCCCCACCCTGTGCAAACCTTGTTAATTACATACACAGTAGAATTCAAAGGTATTTACCAAATCGAATGGAATTCCATTGATTTGAAAAGGAAGTATATAGAAGGCTACAACATCCAAAATAGCCTGTTAGCAAACCAATGAGAAAGAAATCTAAAGAAATTTAACTCGCACATCCTATGGAATGGGGACGTAAAAATATCAACTACTCTTTCATGTCATTACATTGAAAAAGCAAAGAAAAAAGAAAGACTCCATATATTTTCTTTAAATGAAATGTTTATGTTATATCCTATGTCCCCCATACCTCTTAAACTCAAGAGGTCCTTGTTTGAATACCGTATCAATTACACAGTTGCCTCTGCCTTCTCCTTTCCGTGTATGATGTCGCTCTCAACCACTCGCAGCTTTCTGGACAACATAATTGTAGCTCTCCCACTCCCTGCCTACTGGTTCAGAGCAGCTTGATTCCACTTACGACGCACGTGAGCTTGGCTTAGATACCTTCATGGCTGTTCTTAGAATACGTTCACATCCCTATTTCAGCGCAATTCCTGCTGTCAAATTTCATTTCCCAAATGGCATAATCATTCTTAAGTGCCAGCTACAAACACACCCTGCATATTACAGCGCCCATATACCCACAGTACGATCATGGGAAGGCCCACTGCTGCACGGCGAAGGCCTGCTAGGAAGCAGTCGGGAAAAGTGTTCGCCGAAGAGATTCTCACCGCCGAGATTCTCACCGCCGAGAATGCCGAGTCATGCCATGTGCTGCGTAAACCGTTTATTACCTCGCGTCGAAGAAAAAATATATGACACCTGGCAACGAGACCCGTTGGTTTCGAGTCGTTGATGACTTTTTAATTCGTCTAGGATCTACTCGAACTCTGCATGCCTCCATTCACTAAACTAACGAGCGGAAGATACAAGGACAGAGGTTGGGGCCAAGTTTTCTGAAAACAGCAGAAGTGAGAAAGGACTTCTACCCTCTACTGGGATAACATTCTACTGTTAGCTACATATAGCTGCATATGTGTGTATGACACGCTCGCAGCAACAGCGAATAATAAAGACAACTTAATACTGTAAGCTGAGTAGGTCTTTTTGGAAGAGGAACAGGGATCTTCATGAAGCCCTCCTGTGGAGATTACTGCTGGAAGCTTCCCTCCCCACTGTGATATCAACAAATCTGTCCTGCGGTAGTGGTACAGAACACATGGCTGTGTGTGTGTGAGCGTGCAGGTGTTTGTGTGTGTGTGTGTGTGTGTGTGTGTGTGTGTGTGTGTGTGTGTGTGTATATCCTACCCATCACAGTGATGTCGGCGTAAGCCTCCTGTGGAGGGTCGGTGTAGAGCTGGCAAACGTATCTCCCCTCGTCCGAAAGCGACACGTTGGACAGAGACACCCGCAGCTCGTTCTCTGAGAAGTTCACCAGCTGAAATCGCGCGTCTTTCAGGGCTGAGAGAAAGACAGAGAAAAAAAGGAGTAGAAATTCAACATGTGTTGTCACGGTTAATGTACCTTTTGAGATGTGTTTTTATGTTTACAATAAGATCACTCTGTGTGTATAAGTGACTTTGTATAAGTATTGTGTATATTAACAGCATATGCACTGTGAATATGGTCATACATGTTATGGAGACTGTGCTCGCATTCTCTACTGACTGGTGTCTTCCCCCTTTAGCCAACCTTATTTAGCCAGAGGGGGCTGGGTGCACAACGCACAATACTCTAAACTTATACTCTGCACCTTTAGTTAAGGGTCCTTCTTCTAATTAGCACCAAAGTTAATGCTGGAACACACACGCACGCTCGCACGCACGCACGCACGCACGCACGCACGCACGCACACAGTCCACCCTTTCTCGCAGAATAATGAGTAGTCCATTAGGGCTTTGCAGTGTCTGTTGAGTGTGATGTTGTATGCCAGCACCTGGTTAAGATGAAAGACCCCCCATCCCACCCCACCCCACTCCAACCAGCAGATGAATTCTAGTCGGATCGACAGACGCCATTTAAAGCTTCTCCAGGCTTCTTCGTGTCCACACTCTGTTTGTTCTCCGCCACAGAAGCCCTGTTTAAGAGCGCACTACAAATTGTAAACAAACAAAGGGCTGGCTCCACCAATAGGGCCCATGAAGAGGCCGACACATGCACTGCTGCGTCAGTACGCGTGCTCCGTTCATCCACAGGACGCCAAGAGGTAAGATCAAAGTTCTGCTCCGGCTCTTTCTGCCTCCTACTTACTCCAAAAGGATGGCGTGAGAGGCAGATTGAGAAGAGGAGTGCGAAAGAGGAGGGGAGAGACTCTGCCCGACGGAGAAGAGAGTGTGAATGATCAAAGGAGGGGCTGTACGTGGTCTTGTGGCGGGATGAGGATATGGCATTGGGCCATCGCAGCAGCGGAGGAAGGAGAGGGATGGGGAGAACACGGACCGAAATCTTTGTCAAAGTGGATGGATGAGCGGATAAATGACTGGTCCACGCCAGGCGTCTGGCTAACAACCTTCATTTAGCTGACTCCGTAAGGGGGTTTCGATCTGTCTACCTCACATCGAGCCTTGCCGTCGCGATCAAAAGTGTGTCTGTGTGTTTGTTGGAGAGCGATAGAGGCAGAGAGAGTGAGAGAGTGAGAAGGAGAGAGCGACAGATAAGGGTTTGGTGAGACTGCGTCAGCTGATCTCTTTGATACTGGTGCCAGAATGGTATACGAATACAAAAATGTATTGTATTTAATATAATATAATATAATATAATATAATATAAAAGTGTATTTCTACTATTATATCTGGAAAGAACAAAAAAAAAATGCCTTAAAAAAAATAAAGTATGGGAATTTAAAGGGGAAACGCAACAAGAAACAGAGGCAGCCCACTTGAGTTGCCCTCAAAGGACACTGTTTTTAGGCTGGCGCACAGGCCCCACGATGAGAATCACCCCAGGAAAGCAGGGAGCGAAACACAACACTTTTACCTGCGAGCTTCCCTGTTCTGTTACCATAACGCCAACGTCTGAAAAATAGGTTTCCTCGCTCCATTTTAAGGGTTGCTTCGCGACTTCCTGGCATTAGCACACATTCAGCCATTCCACTGGCGGCTGCTTTCTGCCACTGTGGCCTGAGCACAACATCCCACAATGTGGCACATGGATAATGTGTGACTAATTAGAGAGCAGGGTTAGTCCTGTCAGAGCGAGGGCAGCCAGACGCTAATGATTTAATTCAATTTATTGATTGGAAGAATGTGCTGGGATTAAAACAGAGGAAGGCGTAGCAGGATAGGCAGGCCTTTTGTTAATCTATTTTGACTTTGTTTGAAACCACAGGGGTAATTATTACAAAGCTAAGCCTTTTAAAAAAAAGGGAAAACTGATAATGGTACGGTTAATGGCAGTGATGTAAAAGGACATCCTTGTGCCAAAAACATACAAAGAGACAATTTAGTCATGGAAGTTTAGAGAGAGAGAGAGAGAGAGAGAGAGAAAGAGAAAGAGAAAGAGAAAGAGAAAGAGAAAGAGAAAGAGAAAGAGAAAGAAAGAGAAAGAGAGTCAATGTTCGGATCGGGAAGCAAGAAGTGAGAAATACTGTGCTACCTTTCCTACATCTGGCATGTTGAGGTCAGGTGGCGCTATGCCCCATAGAATTTGGATGTCACATTGCCGAGGCAAGGAGCCCGACAACGAGCCATTCTCTGAGAGGGAAGAAATACCGCTGGACTAAAATAACAGCTCTGTGCCCGGTGTCCAGCAGGAAACATGTCCCTCGCCGTTCCGCCCCGTTGTTCTTGGACACAATCCTGGCCAGTGGTGAAGGCTCGCCTCTCCCCACCATGCCCCAGGAGGTTGCTCACCGTGACACAGAAACAGTGGCGGCCACCAGCGACATCTAGCACACTGCAGGGGAGCCGGGGAATGGACACGCAGCGTGTCACCACAAGCCCCTGCAGGGCCGTTTCAGCGCGGCCGCCTCTCAAGAAAACAAAGCCCCTCCAAAGCCAGTCACTAAAGAACCCTGGTTAAAAAAGACAAACAAATGGCTGTTGATGTTCTAGCCCTCCTTTCATTTCCTCCGGATTTTGTTATGGATTTCTCAAACATAAAATCAGAGGGACACAGAAGTGGGGGGACAGAAAAGGCAATAAAAATGCAGTCGAAAAAATAACAGGCGCGAGCAGAGAGCAGAGAGACACCAGAGTGGCAACAAACCACTAAATCAAAAAGAATGTGGGAATGTGATTCGCAGTGGCAAGAGAATGGGACAAAAACAACCACGGCGAGGAACAAGGACAAAGAGACAATGGGAAATAGCCGGCTCCACACAGCGGGGATGGACACTGCGGTAAATTTCAAACCGAATAACAGATTTGGGCTGTAGGAAAAAGGTAGCCAGGCAACCCTGCGGATGTCTGAATCCCTTTCCAGTAATGTGGTAACACCGCGGGTGGGGCATTCTGCACGGCCTTCATTTGGTTCAGGGACAGTACAACAAGGAGGATCACCTATCTCTTCATTCTTATACACCCCCCCCCCCCCTTCCTTTCTCTCATTTATTTTTTCATCCCGTCTTTTTTTTTTTTTTTTTTATTCAAAGAGGACTTTGAGTCATTCTGTCAAACATAATTGGTACCTAAGCTTGCCTACTGGGTGGCTTTTGATAACGATAAGGGAAAAAAAAAGTTTTCGTCTAGTCTATGGATTAGAGTTCCAGCCTGATTTAAAAACGGTAGGCAACTACTCCTGCTTTGTTATGGCATGGCAAGGGGCATGTGGGAGGAGGGGGGGAGTGCCTCATGTCTCCTAACCCAGTGGTCAGTTTCCCCTCTGATGAAAATCCTTTCTTAGTCTACAGCAGGTGAAATAAACAGCACGGCAGTCCTTTTCAACACCCACCCCTGCCCAGCATACACACGGCAAAGTACGTTTTCTCAAAAATTATTTTTCATCACTGTGTCGACCTTGAATTCACTTTAGCACACCAAACCAGACCAACTGCATTTTTCAGAGAATAACTTTTACATTTCAGTAGATAAACTCGCTGAGGGATTTTGTTTCTGTTTACTGCTGGCTTGAGTATTGAAAAGCATAATTGCTTTTGCAACACTCTGAGGGTAGAGAGAAACCTAATTTCTGCTGTTTGGTTATTAGCCTGACACTGGAAGGCCTCAAGTCAGCTCCTGAATAAAGCGATTCTGACAGACCCCCCCCATCTAAAATAGCATGAGACAACAAAAAGCCAAATGTAGGTGCTCCATGCTTCACTATGAAGACGTCAGGGTCAGCAGGATATGGACACTGGTGTGTCGCCACCCCCCGCTATACATCTGGCGAGGCAGCTTGACCGTTGCCTAAAGTAGTGTTGAATATACATTGCTCGTTTTCGTGTTATCGCAAATAGCCAAAGGTCTTTGCGGCGCGAGGAAGGAGCACAAATAAAAAAAAAGAGAGAGCAGGAGTTAGGATTCTCCACAGGGCTGCGTAAACACACAGCAGCGAATCCATCAAGTCCTGGTAATCTCTGTATTGAAATGAAGCTGTCGGTAAACACAAAAGGTGCTGGGCCCAGGGGTAGAAGAAGAAAAAAAAGAGAGCGAGAGAGAAAGAGAGAGAAAGCGAGATAAATAAAACTTCCATGGTCTGTAATGGCCTATTCTCATCTTCAATCTGCTCTATGCCTTTTATTTTATGAATCTCTCTCTCTCCATCCCCGTGACTCGCCCATATGCCGCGTCTCATTTGAATTACCCCCCCCCCCCCCCCCCCCCCCCCCCCCCCCCCACCGGTTTCTGTCTGGGAACAGTCCCTTCTCAAAGAGACGATGAGCGGGCCTCTACTAAGTGCCGGCAATCAATTCTGATTAGAGGTATGGATTCGGCTACTTATGAGCGGAGCCCATCATAGTTTTATTAAGGAGCAGTGTGGGTAAGATGGGGAGGGTACGGGTAATTAGCCACCTTATGGTCCCACCCTCTCCACTCCAAGGCGGCCCGTTTAGTCTCGACAATGTCTCTCGCTTCCTCACTCATGTAGGGACTGCCGGTTCCATAGCCCTCCTACCCCCCCCCCCCCCCCAACTCAGCGCCAGACACAGAGGAGTTTTACTCTCTCAATTGCCTCAATCGGCAGAGACCATTTGTGGTATCCAGACGCCTCCTCTTCCTCGGCACGGGCACCTGGTCGTTTGAGCCTCCTCACCTTTGGTCTCTGTCTGAGAGTCAGCGTTTAATGATGAAGCCAGCGGGAGAGTGAAGAGACGCCAACTTTTGGGACGAGCACGGGGCCAGGCTTAAGTAAGGGGTCGGTGCCTTAAAAGCCGCAGACGACAGATGTGAGCTCCTCGTTAGGGGTGGCTGAGGTGCACTTCACAGGAGGGGTTCCCAGCCGCGGGGACGGGGGAGAAACAGGGTCTGTCAAGAGGGCAGCCGGGCCTCTGCCTCCTCTGTCTGCTTCCCACACCTGCGACCCCCCGGCCCTCAAAGGACTGGCCACCCATTGAAAAGGGCTTTGAAAAGTGCTGCTGCCTCACCAGACTCTGAGCGCAAGAAGGCATCTGTGCTTCCCTCCCAGGGTTTGACAGAAAGCTTGGAGTTTATCTCCCAGTGTGCGTGTTTTTACTTACTTACAAAGTGTGTGTGCGTGCGTGTGTGTGTGTGTGCGCGCGCACATACAGAGGGGGGCTCTGCATTGAGGAAGGAGTCTCTAGGGGGGGGGAGGGAGGGGGGGTCACAGCCATTAAGAATACAAGGGGAAAAACACAGTGCACAGTCAACAGCGCTTCTTCCCAGGAGTCAATGTCAAGAGTAGCCTCTCCGCTCTCCCTCTTCCCTTTGGACCAACAAAAGTCACACAAACAAACATACTTCTGCAGTCGTGCCATAATGAATTCAGTTTGCACACCCCAGTGGGGGATTTGGTGCGTGAAAAGGTTGCCCAAGTGTGGGAGCGGAGGCCAAGCTATAATTAAGCAGCTGCAGAATGAAATGGCACAGCATTTCTTGAGAAAGATCACAAGAGATCAAGGTGCCCCGTTGGGGTGCACGGTGCCCTTGACAGCCAGCTGTGGGCTGGCCACGCGCTGTTCCAGGCCCAATGCCACGGTCAGAAGCCTGCCGGTTAATGCATGCTCAAGGCTTTTCTGGAGAGGGTCTAAAGTCATTAATTGGGCTTACGTGCGGGAGTGAATCAACAGTGACGCGGAGTGAGAGACGTGCGTGGGTGTTAATGTAAAGGGGTGTGGGTGTGGACGATCTCCACCCGGGGAAGGGACGAGCGAGTGGTGTCGTTTTCAGGTGTGTGTGTTCATGTGTGTGTTTGAGTGTGTGTGTGTGTGTGTGTGTCACTCACGTCTCATGTCTTTGAAGTAGATGGTCTGTCTGTTGGGGTTGAGGAGCTGGATGACTGAGTCGTCGTTGTTCTTCACTCGACAGCTGATGGTGGCCATCTCGCCCTCCACCACCGACACATTGTCTGTCACCAGGTTCTGGCTCTGGACTGCGGAGAAAAGCAAAAGGGTATTTATAGAGGCGCTACGTGAAATTATATATGTTCCCGGTATCAATGATCCACTCTCTATATACCTTAGTAAGTGTGCGCGCAAGCACGTGCCTGTGTGTGTCAGGTTATAGTTGAGTTTCTGTTTTGAATATGAATAATAACCCATATCCGCACCAGATCACAGTGCCAATGAAGTTTCTGCTTCATTAACTAAGTCTTCGCGTGGGCCCGAACATTTCTCAAAACACTACAAAAATAAGGAAAGCTAAGTTTAAACAAAATACACAGTGATGCTAAAAGGGTGAGTGTACGTGCCTGCATCGGGAGGAAGAATGCACCAAAAGTAGTTTGTGATTCCTCCCTCCCCCCAAAAAAACTCCCCGCCTTGCCTCATGAATAGATAAATAAATAACCCTGCAACCATAATTCTATATTTATCAGGCTTCCCCTCTGAGCTAATGGAGGAACATGAATGAACCGACTCACGGGTGGTGGAGCCGAGGGAGGGAAGAAAAAGAGTGGAAAACATCAACCGCTAATTTGCATGCCTCAGCCGTCAGGCACCTCTAAACATCCCCGTCATTTAGGAGACGAGGAGGGAAGAAAAGCAATCACATCCTCAGATGGCGACAGATAAGGATAGACAGCTTAACAAACGGGATTCAAATCAGACCGCTGACGAGCTCCCGCCACCAAACCCGACAGACCAAAAATAAATGAACCTCGGGCGCCTCGATACTCCCCTTAGCGCAGACAGGGACCGTTGTTTTCCCCCCCCCCCCCCCCCCCCTCTCAAAGGCCACTACTCTGGGTATGCTAATCTGAGAGCAATGTTCTTAGAGGAGGAGAAAGGTTGGACAGCTCAAGGTTAAGCGAGGAGTGGAGCTGGCAGCGGGTGCTGTGGCCGGTCTGCCAGGCGTTTTTTTTCTTCTTCTTCCTCCTGCTCCCCACTCTGTGGTGGGCGAGTTGGAACAGTGGGTGGCTAGCAGCTCCTTAATTGTTCTTCCGGTGGTAAACAAACATGCTGACACGTGTCGGAGGGAGGAACACTTCCGCCCACGGCCTGTCATTAATGCACACATCAAACACCAGCTAATGCAGCCAGGAAAAGCAGCAAAACAAAACAGACACATTTATTAAAGATGAAGGGCAGCTACGTATGTGGGGGGAACACGGGCGAGGCCAGTGTGCAGTGTTTTTGGCCTCGCACCAGCAGGCCATGTGCAAACCCCCCCCCTGTAGGCTGGTGTGCACGCATCTGAAAACACAACAGGGCACTATGAAGATGGAGCGTGTTGCTGGTGTCAGCCGATACATTGTTGCTACATCACATTCAATTCTCCAGGATGGGCTACACTGTTTCGCCTGACCACATATTGGGCCAACACTTCACTTGACAAGCCAGAAATCAGAGCGTGTCTTACACCATTACCGCGCGGAGTCGTCTGGGCGGGAGGAGGATGCTGGATAACCACAGGAAGTGTGTGAGACACCAGGGGGAGCCACTGTGTCAAAGTGAACAGAGGGTGGGAGCGCGCACTCCAGTCCACTAGACTGAATAGAGTCCTGGCAGAGCCTCGACCGCAGCGACGCACCGGCCTGAATCCACCTCCGAGTGCGTCACACCTGCAGCCTCAGGTAACCCGTTGACACGAGACGACACCGTTCTGTCAGGGTACGAGTTGGACGACACCAAAGCCACCGTTGGCTGACAGTCGATGGAACACTGTGGGGACGTTCTCACCCACGTGAGCGCTACATAAACGGTTGGACATAATTGTTATCAATTATTGAACTACCCACTTGGTGGCAGATGTGCAGTAATGGTGCGTCCGCCGCTGAATGAGACAGATTGGAGAGGACTACGGCAGTGTCTCTACGCGAGGGCTCCGTTAGCTTGCAGAGGACAGCCCTGCCGTTCATTAGCTTTCAGTGCATGAGTCAACAATCAACAAGGCGGACAGCGATGCCATAGAATTCATATCGCTGGCATTTGCATAACTTGCTCAAACAGATTTGTGACATTATCTTTGTATTTAATTACCGTCATTCAAAGGCAGGGGCTCAGAGCACGGATCACTCGGTCCCAGATTGAGTTTGTCAGCTGGTCGAGGCTTTGACGCCACTTGTGCGCCAGTGATTCAGCGGTTTGATTGCGTAGGACTCCGCCTAGGCGCGCGTGATTGGCCCACCTGATTGTTGAGTGCGTGCGGTGGGCTCCGAAAAAAGAAACAGGTGATTTGGAGGTTTTTTCTTTCTTTCTTTTTAACATTTTTTTTTGGGGACTGGCTGAATGTGCCTCCGCGAAAGGGTTACGCAACCCACCACCCGCTGAGCCGGAGCGACCGGCCTACAGGAACGGAAAGAACAGCGCCTGTGGAGTTGTGCAGCCGGGGGCGGCGCGGCGGCACCGTGGCCACAGCCCCACCACTGGTCTGGGAAAGGTCAGCAGCCATCGCCGGCCCCTCGCAGGCCTCAAACACGCAGCCAGTCAGGGGCCGGGGAGCAGACCCCGACCCGCGTCTCATTAGCATTGACTGATGGGCTTTATGTAAGCATTGGGTGCCAATCTCCCAGACGGGGGTCTAAATGTGCACAGTAAGAGGGGTTACAGTTCTGAACGGCCAATAGAGCCGAGCCTCTCTTTTTTTTACAGCAGATTGGAAAGAGGTTGGGAAAAGGTGGTTTGCATTTTAAAAAATAGGACTTTTATGCCTGGTTTAAAGGCTGGTGGCTGCCCTACAAAAGTCCTACAATGGAGCACATCAGTAATACATTTAACAGTTTCTTTTTCCTGTCGGGCGGCTTGCTGTCATCTTTAACTTTGTAGCATACTTCAAATGTAAATATCTCTGTGTGAAAATAGTTTTGAGCACTTAAAATATTTATCTCTTAGAGTAGAACAGAAGCATGAAGTGTTCAGGGCTTCACCTCTGAACTGAGGCCACACACACATCTAAAAGCGCTTACAGCTGAATTACATCATCAGTCACAAAGAGAGACCTTTTCAGGCTTTTGTAGTGTTTGATTAGGAACAACAGAGCCTTTTTTCTTAACATGCAGATTAGGGAGACGCTATAAAAAAAAGAAACTCCTACGCCTTTCCACAGAGCATAAACAAGTGCAAAATCCTTCAATGGGCTGTTCTATGCCCCCTCTCCTCCCTCCAGCCATCCCTCGCTTCCTCCTTACCATTGCTCCACTATCACCCCGCCCCCCTCCCCCAGCCCCACCCCTCCCTCCCCTTAGAGAGGAGAGAGAGGGGAGGCATTGCAGCGAATTCCAATAAACAAATAGAGAAGGAAACATGGAGGCGAGGGGGGGGGGGGGGGGGGGGGGGGGGGGGCGCTGCCCTGCTGCTGCTGCTGCTAATGACGGGGAAAATGGAGGGGTCACGTGGGAGCTGTGGATGGAGGGAAGGAGGCGGCGCGGAAAAGGAGTCAAGATCACTGGAGTGGTGGGCGGATGCTGCATGTGTGTGTGTGTGTGTGTCAGATGTGTGAGTGTGCGTTATCATTCGCCGCCTGACAGCTCGCATGCGAGCGGGCGCAATTGTTCACGCCCAAAACACACACACAAACACACACACATACATTGAAAATGGCAACAAGGTGTGTATTTGGTTGTAGTCTGGTGAGAGTCCAATCAGGTTAACGCTCTCTTCTCTCTCACTGTGTGTGTGTGTGTGTGTGTGTGTGTGTGTGTGAGTAGCTCATGTCCCTGTATGGGCAGGAGGTGGAGGAGGAGGAGGAGGAGGGGGTGGCCAGCGAGTGATGAATGCGTCAGAGAGGCAGCGGTGGCCTGGGCTCCCTACCAGAGGGCCAGCCATTATGTTCGCTCGTTTGGAAATCTCTTTCAGGGCGGGAGGGAGACGGGGGCCCCGTTCTCCTCCACCTCGTCCGGATAAACAACGGCGGCCTGAGACCCCGCAGAGGGGATGAGCGAGGGAGAGAGCGAGCGGGGGAAAGACAAGTAGGAGATAAGAGACGGAGGAGAAGCGATAGTGAGGGAGCTGGAGGGCACTGCACCAGAACAGCATCCACAACCCCTCCCCCTCCTCCTCCTCCTCCTTCTTCTTCTTCCGGCGCTCTTTTTGCCACACTGTTCTGTTCATTCCCTTTGGTTAACATTGGTAACCCGCAGCCGACAAACCATCTCTGTGTGTGTATGTATGTGTGTGTGTGTGTGTGTGAGTGTCGAGAGGTGTACTGCTGAAGTCTCCCTCAATGGGTTCCGACTGTAATCTTGTCATTTATGGCTGAGTCAATAGTAAAATTATCATATGGCAAACGTAAAAACTGTCCCCGGCAAAATCTATGTTGTACGTCCCATCACACAAACCAAGTGCTACAAAGACATTTAACATAGAACAAGCATAATTAATACAGGATTCCCACATTGAGGAGATATGGACTTCTTAGAATACAGTGTTAGAAAAAGACTGAGTGCGTTCCTGTCACAAGCAATCACAGGTGAAAGCTGTGTGTGTGTGTGTGTGTGTGTCTGGCTGTCTGTATGTGTGTGTTTGTTTAGGTGAGTCTATCAAAGCACACAGGGCCGTGGGTGTAGATTAAGTCCATGAACCACATCCTCTGATTCTGTAGTCTTTTGTATAAACAGAGGGCTTCTTGTTGCACGACACGGAGGTCAACTCAGGCGGTGAGAAAGCCTCATCGGAAATAACGATTGAGGAAGCATTAACATGACAATGCTCCACCGCCGTGATTGGCTAAGCCTGACGAATCCGGCGGCGACGCGTTGCAAGGTTGCGCGGCCGGCAAACTTTAAACCGACCGGGTTCCATAAAGTGCTTTGTGGCTTTTTTTCCCTTTTTAATGCAGACAGTGGTACAGAACATTGTGCACTTGGCAGCGGGCCTGTGTGTACAGGACGGGGTGCTTTGTTGACAATCTGCTGTGGAGGCCACCGCAAAGGATATCACTGACCATGGACCCGTGAAGGACTGGCCCTCCTAACAAGGGCTGGGCTTCGTCAAATCCCCCCCTCCGGGAGAGCCTTTTGCAGCTCAATTCTAATGTTATAGATACGTATACATAGCTGACGCTGCCATTAATGATTGGATGGAAACAAAAGGGGGAGAGCGAGCGCTCTAGTAGGGGCTGGAGAGAGGCCAAGCGGTGTTTTTAGTGAGCGCCAGTGTAACACTGGCTCAGCATTTTGCAGGTGGTTCCTTGCGTGTGTGTGTGTGTGTGTGTGTGTGTTTATCAGGGGCGGTTTTGAGCATCAATGGTATAGTTGCTGTCTCGTGTTTTATGGACTGTGCCTGTTAGGCTAGCGTGTTAACGGCTAACGGTCTGAATCAGGCAAGACTGTACTCGAAAGTGGAGGAGGTGCTACGATAAGCAGATGCAAGGCAGTGTCACAAACATGAAGTAAGTTAGATTGACATGTATAGGAATCGTCACTCAAAATGGTCTTATCGAGCCATTTTATGCGTCTCCCTTTTTCTGTTAACAACACGGCAACGGGGTGTAATGCATCTCCACTACTTGTGTAGTCCATTTGAACAATAATTACTGACAACTATGATCAAAACAGCTTTTCTTCTAATTTCCCAAATGAGGGAACGCTTCCATTTAATAAAGGCATGTTTAGGCCTGCCCCAAATCTCACATCTTATTGAATGAGTCCAAAAACGTGGTATTATGCCTTTGTTAAACAGAGGAGTTAGAGCCAGAATCCCATCCTTTATTTGTAAATTAGCCTTTCAAACTCTTGCATCCCTGTTAAATAAAACCGGATTATTTCAGCACACGCACCCTCTTCCAAATAACACGTTTATCTTTTGTTGACAGGCTTTCATTGTCAACACGGATTCTCTGATGGGAGACATTAGCGCTCTGCACGGAAAACATCACAAAGAAGAACACCAAAGCAAAGGGAAGAGCGGAGTCAGAGTGATATTAACGCTGGCAGCTTGGAGGCCCTCTGGTTACCTTCTGCTCATTCATCTCCAGGATCAGTGGAAGAGGACCCAGCCTTTCTTAAGCAGAACGTAAGCAGAGGGTCAGACAGAAACACAAGATGCAAAGTGAAACGGCGGAGGCGGAGGCAGCCGAAATAGTGGAAAGGTTAACGTTCTAATGTCCACTCTAGCATAATTCTACCTTGACCTTATTCGAGCACACTTATACTTAATTGCCTCATTTCAGGCGTCTAAAGTATGCTAATTTGCTTGATTATACACTATTTTGGACATTGGAACTTAACCGAAAGTGGGGTGGGAGCTGTGTGCAGAAGTTCAGGTAACAGCAGCAGTATTAGGAAACGGGAGTCAAGAGTGGAAAAGACGAGCACAAGAAGAAGAAGAAGAAAAAGAGAGAGAGAGAGAGAGAGAAGATTGATATGGAGAGAGAGAGCCCGGCCGGGTAGTTAGTATTCAGCACACAAACAGCAGATGCTGAGAGGCAGCTATTCTGCAAAGCCAAGAGAGAAGAGATGGAACTCAAGACTGGAGAAAAAGAGATGGAAGGTGTGGAGGGTGAGGAGAGAGAGGTTGGGGGAGGGCATACCTGGGTACTGAGCAGCTCCTGTGTCACGGGAGGGGAAGGAGGGAAGGGAGACAAGAGAAGAAGAAAGCATCGTTAGCATCCAAGACCCTTTCAGCACTTACTGCCAGTGCAGACGCAGAGAGCGCACAAGAATAGACAGCACGAGTGAAGCCAACATGAGAGAAGGGGAGTGGTGAGGAAGAGGCAGAGGGTAAAAGTTTAGAGGTTCTTCCTTCTCCAAGAAAAGAAATAATGTGTTATTAGTTTCATATATTCAATCGCATTCATTTCCTTCATTTGTTTAAAGCCCAATATAAACAGCATCAACAAAGCAAAGGAAACAGAAACAGTTCACATTCAATGAGCTAATTTTGGTGCGCTAAGGCCCAACCAATGCTATAGTTTGCTTTTGAGTCAAAAACCAGTAGACATCTTAAATATCATAATAAGACATCTTTGGTAACAGCAAGTATAAGCTAATTTGAAAACCGTTATTTAAGTATACATAAAAAAGAGCCAGTTACACAATTCCAGAGATCTTAGGACTCAGTTTGGCCATTTGTGTGTCTGCCATCATGACGCTTCATGGGAATTTCATACTGAAAACGAGCAGTGCAGCCCATAACGCAATTTGCCTCATAATACAATTCGCCAGGCACCTATTTGCATCTTTTAAAAGTGTCTCAAGCCAACTGAGCTCAGTATTTCTGCTTAGAGGCGGGTTTTGATTAGAAAACTCATTTTCTCTTCAACAGTTGCCAAATTTCAATCATCGTGACATGCTAATTATCAATTCTCACTGTGAGAGCGAGCAAGAGAATGAGAGTATGTTGATTTCTGCAGTAGCAGAGGAAATCTGAAGAATACGCGGCGTGAGGAGCAAACTGAACAGAAAGCATTCCATTCATTTTAAAACCTCTGAGACCAGTTATCTGCCTTCTCTTTGTGGTGCAGATGCATCATCCAATATCAGGTCTAGGCAAAACTATGTCCCTATTTTACATTATCCAGAGGGAATTCTATCAAAGTGCTGGAATAACTCTAGAATAATCTCGAATCCTAGACCTAACATAGGCCTTTCACAAACACAGCTGCCATCCCCCCCCTCCCTCCCTCCTCCCTTCCGACCCCACCTGACCAGCCCCAGCCAGCCATTGTCCCTTTGCTTTGGTATTCCAGTCCTGATGCAGGGGCCGCAGCCTCTAAGTGGTGGAGGAAACAGCACTCGGTGGGCCCAGGTCACCCTGGAGACCAGGCTTCTAGAATACACGGCTCAGGGGGGCCAAGCGGAAGGGTATCATCATGTTAAGTAAATGGCAGACAGGAAGGATAACTTTGCCTGCCAAGTGACCCCCCCGGGGGTCTTGGAGGGCCAGAATGGCTACCTACACGGCTGCCCCCTGGATGTGGCCTGTTTCTATACAGAGGTGAGGTTTAAACGCTGTGACCAGACAGATGCATTAAACATGAGTCATTTGAAAATGAAAGCCTGGTGTCGGCCACTCAGGGTGGAGGGGGAGATTAAGCAGGGGGGTCGCTGCCCGGGGCCTGCCCTGAATTTAATGGAGGGTTCTACCTGATGTCTCTCTTCACACGCGGCGGCCTCCGCACTCCCAGAGACAGGAGTAGGACGGGAGAGTAACGGCCTTTCTCTGCGCTCCCTCACGGCCCCTTTCTACAACTGCCCTCTTCAGAGGTCTCTGCATCTCGTCCCGCGCATAAAACCATACCCTTAACCGCGGGGGCACGCTCACACCTTTTACATAGCAGGACAAAAAAAGTGTTATGTATCAGCCTACCCACTAAACCGTATACATGGGGAAGTAGCTTTTTTTCTTGGCCTCTCAGAGTTCAATCAGGGGGGGGGTTTACCAAAATTGCATGTAGCCCATAGCATATCGCCTTGGCAAGGTGATTTGATGTAATGTGTGCACAAGGTGTCACCCTTGCGTGTAGCCTGCACGTTACAAACAAGCACACAAAGCCACAACATACTCCTCCAGACAGACTTAACGTGTAACAGCAATAATGCGTTGATTAAATCTGTGATCAGCTGCCTAAGGGCCATGAAATTGGACATGATGAGTGTGCCACATTAAAAAGTAATTATCAATACCACTCCTATTGTCTTTTTTTACAAGCCGGTGCGGTGAATTAACTGTAGAGAATGGATTCTGGATCCAGGCAGAAGACAAATGCGGCCTTTGTTTTCGGGCCCGTATAGCCAGAATTGTGGCTCCGATCCTGTGAGAATATATTGTGTGTGATTGAGGTCGCTCTCTCCGTGAGAGAGCCACGTATTATGCCCACCCACGCACAAACAGGCACGCACAAAGCACGCACACACACACACACACACAGACACACACGCACACGTACACACGCTCTTTTGTTTTCCCTTTAAGGGGATCAGCCCGTCTCTGGTGAGCTGTGTGACACAGTATAACTCAGTGTACACTATGAAGCACAACCGTCCCTTTCTTTCCCTCCTTCTCGCTCCCTATTTCCCTCCACCCTTTCCTCACCCCTTGTGCCACACTAGAAGATAACTCTCACTCAGCGAGAGAGAGAGAGAGAGAGAGAGAGAGAGAGAGAGAGAGAGAGAGAGAGAGAGAGAGAGAGAGAGAGAGAGAGAAATAGGAGGAATTAACAGCTGTCTGCAGGGCTGCGATTAGACACTCACTGCTGTCACACTGATAAGGGCGGTGGTGATGGGAAAAATCCCCCCGCCGCGTCCCAGCGTGACCTGGAAGAGGAAGGCCCGGGTCACTGCCCCGCCGCCACTGTCCCACGAGGCGCGGAGATATACAGCGCAGCTGGCGCACCCGATGACCTTCACCAACCTTCAGCGTGCCTTTTCGGGGGACGATTCATCGCATGGCTCCCAAGCTATTTTTATTTTTATTTTATCAAACTAATCTCTGTCATTGGCACAGGAACAGCAAATAAGACAAAATAATACACAAAATGTAGCCTCTTGCGTAAACCCAATAGTGATCCGCTTTGCACACGCCAATGGAAAAGCCACGGAGTGGCACGTAGACTACAGTGGGTGCAGTTACTCACAACAGTGATGTAACAAAGCAGAAAGGCTGCAACACTCCTTCATACGAGTGCTTGAGTGCCCTTCAGAACACAGAATTGCTAGTGCAATAGTGCAGAAATCCTTAAAGGCGGTTTTTGTCAAAGGCAGGGATAAACAGTAGCCTTTACATGCTTCACTCATCTCCTGAGTACTGCTAAGCTAGCAAATAAACGGTGGCTTTTTTTGTTATATAAGGTATCTGGAGAATTGCGGACAATGTGGCCTTTGTGTGCCTAGGCTGACTTGACTGTCGGTGAAAATAAATAGCCTATTAGTCCACTTTCATAGCCAGAATACGCGATGAAATGTAAATTGCCGATTATAAACGCATCACAAACTACAATGCATACAGATGCTTCATGGTTGATGTAAATAAAAAGGAAACCTATACTCTCTATGGCTGTAAACAGTTCCATTACAATAGCTAACAATAAAGGTTATTATTTCCTATCGAAATCAGCGCAGTGTGCCCACAAATTTTTTTGAAATTCTGTCTGAGATCTGGCACGCGCTGCCTTTCATTTCAGCAGGGCGCTGATTGTAATTGCTCCATTACTCCTCCATGGTAGGCTGTATGTAGTTTCAAACTCTGACCGTGTTTTTTTTGGGGGGGGGGGGGGGGGGGGGGGGGGGGGGGGGTTGCCTCATACAACCACACAGCACGGTCTAGACACGGCCAGCATTGGGACTGTCAGTGTGTTGTCTGTAATTAAATAGTTTGAGCGGTCCAGCCTGTGGTTTTATTATGGGGTGTATTAGGAAGAAGAGGCCAGAAAGGCCAGAATCACATGAGACCACAAACGGCGAGCTTGGCTCCCCAAGGTCTACAAAACGGCCCGCCGTCAAAACATGCTTAGCCACTGTCGAAGAGACATCCAAGCTCGCTCCATTTATTATATTCTCAACATAAGGCAGAGTTTTCCTCTGGTACCAACACCCTATTCCAAACAGCATGGTGCCTGGACGTACCTGTTTTTAAGGGAAGTAACTAGAATAGGGATGAGTCACAACCCTCTCACACTTTCTGAAAAGTCTGATACATGAAATGAATGAATATACCTTATAATGACGCAGAACGACTTAGTTATTCAAAGCGAGAATACTTTTCTAGCTCATCTAAATAGGCCGCCATTAAAAAAAGAGTCATTTTCAGGTAGCAACCATCCATGGTGGCAACATCTGAATATTTTGCTGTCAGAATGGCGTGGCCACAAGAAAAAAGAAGAAGAAGTAAGCCGTTTTGGATCATATTGAGCTCTGTGCTGATGATTGGATCGTAACCACACAATTGCTGAAGAGGAGTCCTGGCCCAGTTTGACTCTTGGGTGATGTCAGGGCCACAGCCATTAATTTTAAATGAGTAAAATGGATTTGTGGTAATGGAAACTCAATGGCTCCAGACTGCAATGGGACCAGTGATTTGCGGACACCAATGTCATTGATAACCTGACTACTCAGCTGTCAGGGCCAGACCAAATGGGATGAAGATTTGGGGTTTTCCATCACTCTCTTGAAACCACCATGATGGAATAAAACCTACTGTATGTTACACTGGAATCAATTTGAAGGCATTCAACCGCTTACAATGCGGGTTACAGGTCACATTCTAAAAACCTTTGGCCCACGTTTTGAGGAGCTCTATATACATTGACAACCATGAAATTACGTTATTCTGTGTTTCATCATGTAGAGAAATATGACCAAAGATGCAGGCCTGGTCTAGTGAGAAACATCTATTCTAAATATTTTCTAAACTGAGAGAAATCAGATGATTTCTTTGACATAATGCTTTTAATACTGAATCCCCTTAGTTTGGATTACAACCATTACCAAAAACACAATTGTATTTGCATTTACAATATCCCCCAAAACATCACACTTGTGGGTTATCTAAATTTTATCTAAAACATTTTTGGTGCTTGTGTAGCGGATATCATTGAACAAAAGCCTTCGCTCACGCAATAAAAAGATCCCAAACGTCTGCAGGGCTGAGTTACTGTTATTCCTTCAGGTTGATTCCCCTCTACCTTGAGCTGAGCCGCTACAATGTCATGCCCCTCCCTCCCTCGTCCCCCGTCGGCCGCTTCTTGTTTAATTGAATCAGTCGGTCCACATATCAGATATTCCTTAACAGAATACTAAAGTATATCCCCCTTCTTCTAATACCATTACAGAGGGAGCCAAGCAAGACGGATGCTTTAATCCTCCTGGATCAGAGCACACAAAGGAGAGTGTGGCCTGCAGTCAACCATTAGCCACATATTCGCTCCTAAGCCCCCATGTTCCAACCTGGAGGCTGCCCTGTTGCTGCCGAGCAGAAAGACACAATAACAAGCACCCTGCTTTCTCTACCCGTCTCCGTACGTAGACAAGGCTACAGCTCCGTCAGGCTATATGAATGGGAGAGGCCGCCGATGCTGCGGTGCTACGATAAAAAACAAGCCTGCGCAAATCCTACAACGAGCCCATTTGATGCGCTAGCACGTTCTCTAACAGTAAACCTTGCTGCTTCTGCTGACACGAAGTCACGATATACGGCAGCCCAATATTCTGTATGTGGTACATTTACACACCTGCTGCTCTGCTCTGTTAAATATTTATATTTATACACGCATTAGAACCTGCGAAAGTGCTCCTGTGGCTTTAGCATTTTGTGTTCACTCTTTCTCAAGGGTTCAACATAAACCTGAATGTGTACCAATTCTGCAGAGAACATTGTCCGAAATGTCTGTAGAGTTTGGATTGTCTTCATAATAGGCCACTGACAATGGCTCACCATAACCACCGCAGTTTAATGACAAACACAGCAGGGGTCCGAGGCCCAAATGGGGCCACAGATTATTTCATACATTTTAAAGCCACGACAGGGGGTAAGAAATGTGCCCTCTTTTTATTTTCCCGACCCAATGCCATTGTTACGTGAGGCTGCACCTCCCACACAAATTCAATTTCCCCTGACATTTCATTGCTGTGTCAAGCCTTAGGTGGACCGCAGCGAGGCCCCCGTTGAGCGAGCGGCCCATTATTTCAGACCGGCTCGGGAACGGCCTAATCCGCTCATTTGGAAGGTCAGCGTGGATCATTATACAGTAGGGTGCCATTACGGTCTCCATTCCAGTGAGCTGTTTTCCCCCCCGACATAAACACATGACTCCTGGGAGTGCTCTGCCTTTGCCTCACTTTTCTCTCGCAGGTTTCCATCTAGATGAGTTCCCATGGTAAGTATCCTTCAGCTTTGCCAGTCAATGCCGATTTTTCTCTCTATCTCCGTCAGCCTTCTCTACCCATCAGCAGCCTCTCTCTCTCTCTCTCTATTTTTATCTTCCCTTTCTCCGACTCTCCCACCATATCCACTGTGCCTCCCTCTTTTCCCATCCTCCCTCCTCTTCTTTCTTTCTTTTTTTTTCAGAATGTCCAGAGCCGCGTATAATTGAATCTGCAGAGAATGCATGGGCAAGAACAAGTGATGCAGTCAGCTAGAATGTGTGCATTCTAGTACAGTAGGATAAGCAGCCAAATAATGAAAGGGGCTGAGGGGAGGGCGAGCAAAGTTTGTACTGTATCTGACGGGGCAAAAGAGAAACACAGAGGCTGCAAAAAACACAAGTCCTTTCCCACTGCTTGCCGGGCAAGATGGAATCCTCTCATTTTCCACTGCACTGATTGTCTGATTCCCTTCCCTGTTTTGCTTACCCTGGGGATCGGGGTGGGTGGGAATGGGAGGGGGGGAGGGGGGGGGTGGGTAAGACTAACTGTGTATCTGTTGTCAGAGCCTGCATTAATGGCCTTATGTATTTTCCATTACTTTGAGAATTACCCTTTTAATCGTATTTATGTGGGCCTCCAGGAAAAAGAGAGCGAGAGAGAGAGAGCTGTCTCTGCAGGAGGATAGGGAAGGGGGTTCCTCGGCTGATTGATCTGTAAACAATCGTGAATATATTTTCATAGACTTTGGCTTAATTGCCAGATAAAACCTGCTCATTAGCGGGAGCGACGGAGGCAGCTACTCCATCCCTCAAGTTACTGTCACAGATGGGACGGCAGCCTGCTTCACATTGCGGTGAAGTAACAGCCCCTGGTCCTCTCCCATCGTTATATAAGAGCAACATTTCATGACTGGGCTGAATTCATGAATACGTGAGGGCAACACACACAAAAAAGCCACTCGTATTCCAAGAAAAAAAGGGAAAGAAGAAAACGCATGGGGGGGGGGGAGGGGGGGGATTCTAACTCCATTGAGCTGACATCAGCAAAGGGCACATAAATACTTCATAAATACCAATTACCTTCACACATGGGATATGGAAAAACAGCTACTTCTACCAATTACTAGGCCTCGTTCTCAAAGTCGACACACACACACACACACACACACACACACACACACACACACACACACACACACACACACACACACACACAAACACACACACACTGACACACACACACACACTTCCCTTTTATATCCCGTCCCTAAAAGGGAAGGCGCTGTGATGTCACTGGCCCAATAATGTTCCCTTCCACCTTCATGTCAGGGATGAAAGCCCAAATGTCCTTTAAGTGAAACCCCAGAGGACTTAACATGCATCAGTAACATTTCTATCCTTGAAGACGTCTAAGGGGACTACACAAAATCCTCCCACAGGCCTTGAGGCTCGCTCGCTCGCTAGCTCTCGTTCTGGTTCTCCCTTCTCAAAAGGTCCTTCCTCGCCGGGCAGAGATAGACAGGGGGAGAGAGACTCTGGAAAGAGCCAGAGAGACTCTGGAGGAAGGCAGAGAGAGAGAGAGAGAGAGAGAGAGAGAGAGAGAGAGAGAGAGAGAGAGAGAGAGAGAGAGAGAGAGAGAGAGAGAGAGAGAGAGAGAGAGGGAGAGAAAGGGGGGGGGCGAGAGAGATAAAGAAAGAGCGAGAGAGAGAGAGGGAGAGGGAGAGGGAGAGAGATAGACCAAAGGGAGAGTGACACAAGGAGGAGGAGAGTCAGTCGCCACAGCGCACTGCGTGTCTTGGGCGGAAAATGGGGCAGCTGCCTCTAGAAGGAGCCGTCATTCATCACTCGGCCGGCCTGTCTTCATTTCCCCCAGTGCGTGGCACACAGGACTAAACACATTTACCTCAGAGGATTGCTGCACTTGGAGGTGGCAGTAATTCTCCAACACAGGGACCGCAAAACACACACACACACACACACGCACACACACACACACACACACACACCCACACAAAACAACCTGACAAGTTCTGCACAGGCAATTGCCAAAGTCTTCCCTCTCCCCCCTTCTCTGCCTGACAACTCTTTGGGCCATCAGCTCGCCTAGTGACTTGGGAGAGAGACGGCGTACGATTGGAGGAGACCAAACACATTGACAGTCAGCTGTGGCTCTAAGCAACCGCACATTCAAGTGGGTGATTGACATTCAGTTAAAAAGCAGAGATTATGAAGAAAAGGTTACTCGGCCTTAAGTGGATATTGCCCTGTCCTGGCCAGGTTGAACATTGAATCAGCCACAATGAAGAAACGCTGTGCAAGGGGTTTTGAATAATACACGCCATGACCAGATTATTCAGGTTCTCTGCAAGTACTACTGAGGTATGAATAAAAGTGCCTTTGGACTGCCACAGACAAAACAAACAAAAAGTCAGTAGAGAGTAAGTGTTAACAAATCTGTGGCTCTTTGTTTGTCTTATGCTTCAATAAGGTAATATCATCAATAAAACAACAGATTTACGTTAGCTGAAAGAGTAGCTTTCAAAGGACAAGAAATTAAAAACATCACATACTGATAAAGTAGCACTTTGTAGGCAACTCTGTTTAATCATAATAAAGAGTTGTACCAGAGATAGCATTAGTACTTTGGTATGTCGCTCTACATTCATCTTCAACTAAATTGACGGCCTTATCGTGTTTTTTGTTTTGAACATATAATCACAATGTATGTTTTTTATCAATTCATTTGACAGGTTTCTGGTAAGGGTCTCATTCAAATGAAAAATCACTTTACCTCAAGTGACCAGTTTAGCGTGAGCCCACAAATCTAGCAAATAGGAGAATGTGATTGGATTCGGTGCTTCAGGACTTTTCTTGTATCATAGCCAGAGTGCTAATGATATTTTCTAAACAGGGTTCAAAACAGAGATCGGTAAAAATGAGAGCGATACGCTCCTAAACCGATTTGGACCTGAATGCAAACCCCTGACACATCTATGCGTAAAAATACAGTGAGACTTTCGGTGTGCTATCCCATTTAGGGAGCAGGTGAGGGCGACTTGCTCTCCACACAGTGTTACAGACTGTCGCTACACCATTCAGACATTGTCCAAAGGACTGGGACTAGCGTACACAGCTGCCACTAATCAACAGTGTCCACACAGAGACCGCTGTACACCTGCCATTCTGGCATATTACACAGCTGCTATAATTCAATTTACCGCTCAATCCAATTTCCATTCCCTGTCTGATTTCTGCCAGCAGAGGCAGTCACATAAAAAAACAAGGGTTTGCCTACAGTGTGTGTGTGTTTGTTGTCTTTGTGTGTGTATGTGTGTGTGTATGCACTTGTATGTGGGTACTTGCATGTGTGGAAAGATAAATTCAAAGAGAGAGACAGAGAAAGCCTGAGAAATATATGTGTATTTTTTGGGAGACAGAAGAACAGAATACAATGAATGTTAGGATAAATTGGCGACATTATGATGTCTCTATTGACAGAAAGATACCTTTGTATCATTAGAAAATGGATTACAGAAGAAAGTCAATATCAAACAAACAGCTTTGGATTTAGGCCCTACTTACAAAGGTATTAAGATTTGAGGGAGTGATAAAACGAGTCGAGCTTGCTTTGTTGAGGGAAGAAGAGAAGAAAAAAGGGGCCTATATTAAAAGAGTTGAAAGCTGAGATAGAAAAAAAGAACTTTGTGACAATGAGGACAATTGATATATCTTTCTTCTGATGCTCTCTGCTATTGAAGTGTTACACAGCTCATTGTGACAAGACAAAGCTCGGGCATATGTGCCTGTGCCTGTGTCTAAAGAAAGACGCCCGTGTCCTTTATCTCGACACCATAGTGGTGCATAGAACACGTTTAACAGCTATAGGACACTCCCTTGTTCTTGGCCTAAAGTTCCCAATGGCCTGGGACGCTAATACAGTACTTGGGATACAGGCTACACCGCCTATGATCTTATGAGCCCAGATAAGTTAATGGTAAAGTCAAAGACAAGTCCTCCATGAAGTGGTTCCATGGTCAAAGATCTTGAGCTTTTCAAACACACTCCACCTAAATGTGATTGCTTCCAGTGAGTGTTTTGTATTAGGCCCATGACGAGTGCATGTTTTATCAGTTAAATATCAGTGACTAATCCATACTAATCCACTGTGACTCCAGAACGGGCTTAGCAGTGAAATCCTCCAGACTTTCCAATCAATGACTTTGATTATTCTGCTAGGCTCGATCTGGACATTACTAACAATGGATCAAGAAAAAAATGAAAATCATTAAGCCTAATTTTATGAAATTAATCACAAAGACACATTCCCTTTAGAATCTTCACCAATTAACTCATTAGTTCCTTTGAGGGCCCTTTCAAAAGAAAAGCAATCGTGTCAACATGGCGCGCTAATGGCTTTTGTTTAAATCGTCCTCTTTCTCAGCCATTCATTCACCTCGGAATTGGCCCAATCAAACACTGTTTCACACCAAGGTAACCTATGGCCCCGGCTATTGTGGTGTTTCTCGCAAGTCAAAAAAAGAAGAAGATGAGAGGGCCATTTCCTTCTCATTCTCTCTCTGTTCTTCCATTTTTCTGACCTCACCGCAACACCTGTGTTCCCCAGCCAGCCAATTGGATGACTGCTTTCCGGGGCAGCGCCATCCATCAGGCTTGACACCAATCACAGCAGAGCCCTGGGAAAATGCTTCCTCCAATTTGGGTGCCATTTCAATGTCTTTCTGCGAGGCTCCATCACACACCTGTCACAAACACCTGTTCCTCTCCTTGAAAGCGCGGCTGCGGGAGCAGAGTCTATAATCGGCGACAAATTTCACATCTTCACCCACTATTTTTATCCATTTCATCCCTCCCTCCCTCCCTCCCTCCCTTCCCCCTCTTGATGCAGACATGTGCGTCAACATGCACACAGACTCCCTCCAGTGCTCCTCCCTTCCCTCGCTCTCGCGCTCTTTATTTATTTATATCTCTCCACTCTTTCTCTCTCATTCTCTCTCTCTCTCTCTCTCTCTCTCTCTCTCTCTCTCTCTCTCTCTCTCGCTCTCTCTCTGTCTGCCTTTCCACTGATGTCGCAGCTATCAATCAGCCATGGCTCCAGGCATGGGAAGAGAGAGAGCCTCCTCTGAAGGATCGGCTGCATCCCCAGCTCAAATTGTTTGGCAGCCCGGGCCGTGTAGGCTACACGGAGCGCGCCGTGGCAACACATTGTTACCAGTCACTCTGCTCAGCTGTTCAATGATGAGAGAGAGAGGACCAAAGTCACGAGGGTGCTCAGAGCCGTCCCTTCACGGACACATGGCGCGTCTGGAGGGGGCCGACCGCCATCCGTCCGCCATGGCGGCCAACTGCGCTTCAACACGGACCTGTTGCCACTCCATTTGGTTCTTTTTTTGATACCATGCATTCGCCTCAACGGCAGAGGTGTCACGGTCTGAGTCTATTTGCTATTGACGTTATATGTGTAATTGAATTCCTTTCAAATAGCATGTGATTTTGCCTTGACAACCCACCACCATTTGAAAGCTGCTTGTAGATTGCACACATTCCTTAACACTGAGATGTAAAGGCTTTGAATTAAGCTATTGAAAAAACTTCAGAATTTCTTAAACGTATATTCATCTGCCAAGGTTGCTCAGCAATGCTGCCCATATTGGGCTATTGACTGGCCTCCATTAATGTGGAGGACAGCTCTGGCGATCTGCTCAAGGCCTCTGAGAATGACAAAACAAACGATGACAAAAAACCTCTGAGCTGCCAAAACCTCCCTCCCTCCCTCCTTCCCTCCCTCCCTCCCCACACCCTCCATGCCCTTCCCTTCCAAAGCCATACTGGGTGACAGACAAGCCAAGTCATGCTGCAGATATGATCTCTCTTTCGGCCCGCTCTCCCTGTCTGCAGGTGCTTATTTGCGGGCGCTTGGACAGCCTCGCCCCTTGCTGAAAGATGTCTGCGACCGGACACCCTGGTGCTCCCGCCCTCGCTGCCAGTGTCTTCTGCCACAGCGATGCCCTTGAAACCCCGTCAGAGGAAAAAGAGAATACACCCCCATCTCCTGCCACACACACACACACACACACACACACACACACACACACACACACACAACCAGACACACACACAGCCCTCCTGTCCTTAAGAGTGACAAGACCGGGAAAAGGGGGTGTCCACATAGTGGAAATGAGAGGCGACGACACCTTCCCAACCCCGAAGTCTAGCCTACAGGTGTTGTCTCAGCTAATGATGGCCAATCCTCCATGACGGGAGCGCTCTATGGCAGGGAGGAGAGGTGCGCTGGTGACTTCAAAGCTTCCTGTGTCTTGAGTGGGCCAATCGATTGTGTGTCACACCGCTAAGAACACAGGTGAACCGCATTTTGTTTTCCTTTTTTTGTTCGCGCCTCAGCGGTTTTATTAGCTTGAGCGTCGAGCGACAGACAGAGGCATAGAAAAGGCGAGAGTCCACACACATAGCGTCAGCCAGGCATGTAGCGGTAGAGTGGCCACCCAACGGGCAGCGTCGATACGGGGCCCGGCCAACACAAATGGGTTCGGATCTGTTACATCCGCACACACAGGCAGCTCTTCAAAAGCCTATTGATCACATTTAACCAAAGGCAACTGTCTGGCATAAACAAGCGCCTTAATGCAATAAGGCTGAGTGCAACGCGCTGGAGAATTTCCCCGGGACCCACGTGAGAAATATCACATTAGAGAAAGGACCCTTTTCATATTGTTTCCGTGAAAAAAAACACAAAAAAAAAACATTCGACAAGGCAAAGTCCCCGATTCTTAGACAACAGGAGGATCGATTTTCTTCTTAACGGGACAATCTGTAAAAGGTCAGACAAAGGTGGCAGAGCTGTAGCGGAATAAGCAGAGGGAGAAGAATAGCCCCGGTGACGAGCGTGGCGGCACCGCTGGCCCATGTCAAAAGCTGACAGCTGGGCTGCTGGGGACACAGATCAAGCCCCCCTATGTTCTCACATCGCAGTACATTTCATCAGGACAGCCTGGACGGAACCAGGGAAGGGGGGGCGGGGGGTGAAAAGTGAAACGCGAGAAATATTGCAGGGGAATGGAATATTCTACGAGTCCTCCACTTCTCTAACGAGTCCACCATGGCCGAGGTGCTGTATTGAAGTGAGACGAACACCCATCAGGTTGGAGCGGGCCTAATTAGAGGGAGCCACCCTGAGGTATTCTCCTCAATGTCTAGCAGTGAGAGAGCACTGAGGGGGAGCCAGAGCCTGCTCGGGTAGAGCCGCCTCAGCCCGGGCACAAACAGACTTATTAAGCCAAACAGGCCTGTGGTGCTGCTAGCGGACGGAAAATCGAGAGCAAGACGGGTGTTTTTGATGCAGCACCACAAGGCCAGAAAACACTGGAGAGAGAGAGGGGGGGGGGGGCAAGAAAGATATGTGTTTGTGTGTGTGTGTGTGTGTACAAACCACTGTGTATTTCTGTAATTGGCTTATTAGCGTTCAAATGGTTAGGCTTATATCTCCATTGAAACATGTCCCCTGATAGAAAAAGAGAAAAGGAAAATGTTTGCACTCTTGGGTAGTAGGCAAGAAACGGGGGGATAATTTATTTATCAACGCTGAAGTTGTTTGCAACTAACTTGCAGGAAAAGCCAGTAGAGTAACGCAACAAGATATGCCATCCATCTCCCTTCCACTTCTTTGGACTTGGCTTCTTCAAAAGCTTCACTCTCCTGATGTAAGGGGAAATTGCCTGGCTACCAGCTGTACAGTAGGTTTACAGTGAGCTTCAAAAGCCCTGTGCTGTGCCCCCCTCCACCTGGACGCTCACGCTCGCCGTGTCCCTGATATGACCAGGGCAACATGCACTCCAGTCTCCAGCAGCCAGATAAATCCTTCAAATAGCTCCATCATGACAAGCCAGAAAAAACAACATGGCCACAAATCACCGGCGCAAATCGAAGCCTGCCCTCGCAGGGGCGGCCTGGGAGATCTGATGTCAAATCCACTACTGCAGACGGGCTGAGGAGGGAGCGTTTTTTAGTAAACACTGTTTACATGATGGTCGCCGTGTTATCCATCTGGGCAAAAGGGGGCCGCTGGAAAAATGGCCCACGTCATACTATTTGGAGAGGCAAAGACGGAGCGGTCTGTGGGCACCCGGTCGCGTGCTTTAGGGCAGTCAGGCTGGGCGCCGGCATCCCGTCTCTCCCGCTCGGCTTCCTTCCTGTCCTCGGGCGTCCTCTGTGCGACAGGGATCTCCAGCCCCCTCCCTGCTTTTCTTCCTCATCTTTGCCTGAGCTTAGTTATTACATTTACCATTATTGTACATGACATATTGCAAGGTGGAGGGAAAAGTAATGAAATAGTTATATCACTCACACACTCACACACACACACACACATACACCTGCACCCTCTGTCACCGCTTGCTTTGTTTAGAAGTCAGGAATCCTGTTCCTCTCATCTTCAAAGCCCCCACGCTCAGCATTACTTTGAAGGCAAATGCAAAAGTGCTTAAATATGATTGGGGTTGAAAAGGATATGAGAGTTGTATGAGCCATCTATATACCGAAGAGGAAATACATGTTTTGGTTGTTAGGTAGCAGGTAGTCTTTTCCTTCAGTACCTCAGCATTGCTCATAGCTCTTACTAGTCAACAAGCAAGACACTAAATGATGTGCTCAAAGTGTGAGGAATTAGTCACTAACAGCCTAGATGACAGGTTATGCTTTGATGGACAGTGAAGGATATACAGTCGGTAAACAATTAGGCTTCTTGTGCTGGGATGATTTAGCAAATGTTCATGTTATTGTCATTATAAAGTTGTATATTTACGAGTGTCAGTACTTTAAAGCTGTGTTTAGATTAACATTGTCTCTACAGCATAGGTTGTACGAAACACTGGTCTTTCCTACAGGCAATTTGCAGAAGGAAATTGTTACCATCAAGTTAGTCTTCAACGACCACGATTCATTTCCTTTCGCCACTGTTCAATTTTATCTACATTATTTAAAAATCAGACTCATTTCCTGGTGTTGCTTTTCGGTCAAATTGATAAAAAAAAAAAGACAAAAAAAAAGAAACCGTAGGCTTTGTTACACATACTCTTCCCTTGAATTCTTTGGACAATGAAATATAAAATTCAACACCGCACACGTAAAGAATTAAACTCACGAGATATAAATAAACCGGCGGGATGATTTGGAACCTCATTAAAAATGGGAACAACCCACAGTCAACGCACTCTAATGATACAGAGAACAATTGTTGTTTCTGCATTTCCACATTTCTTCCCTGCTGCAGTCATGTACATCCATCCCTGGGGATGAGTCGAATTAACGGCGAACAGATGGGCAGCGCTTTAAGGTCACTGGTTTTGCTTCAAAACGCACATTTCCCTCGGTATCATTAAGCGGCCCTGCAAAGCGTGTTGCGTAACAGCCCGACGCACCAGGGAAACTGGGCTAACGGCCGACCATGATGAAGCCCCGCTACAGTAGCGCAACCCGAAATCTAACAAGGCCGGCACATCTATCCTCTTCTGCCGCATGGGCACGCACTGCAATGCCAGAGCCTGCGCGTTTTAGTTCTGCCCCCGTGAAACCTTTAGCATTTAACTTTCGTGTTTCGTAACGCCGTTCAGAGCATGAGTTTAAGGAAACGTCAAGTGAGGCAGCTCTTATATGTAGCTTCAAGGCTGGAGTATCTGTTTGAACACACTACAATGAGCATGCAAGAGTTAGAACTGAAAATGGGACACTGCATGAGGGGGAGGTGTGTGGGGGTAGGGGGGGGTTCTCTCTGAGAGAGGACGATGTGCTGAGGGAGCCCGCCACTAATCCATTCACAAAGACTTCCAACAAAAAGAAAGATGGAAAAGGGACGGATGAGAAGGGTAGTCCGGGATAAGGGAAATGGCGGACTGGCAAAAAAAAAAAGGCTAAATAATTGTCTCGCTAAAGACCAGGGCCAATGATTCAGCAGAAGGGAGAGGGGGAAATACGTAAGAGACAGCAGGAAAAAAACAGAGAGACAAGGGAAAGATCAAGTCGGAGTGGAATGGAGGGATAAAAGAGAACGCGGGGAGGGGATTAGGCCATGTGTTAGACCAGTTCTTAACGGGAGGGTCTGACTGCTCCGGGGCTGCAGTGGTTTCCCTGGAGGGTCTCCCCCGGAGGTAGGAGGATGGCCCTGCAGATACTTTTGCCCAAGTCCAGGCCCCGTGAAGCTTTCGCTAAGCTGGCTCTAGAGCAAATCAACAGGACGGAGACCGGCTGGCACGTGGCCTACTGCAACAAAGGCAAAGCTTTTGCTTTGCTTTGCTTTGTACGTGTGTCTGTGTGTGTGTGTGTGTGTGTGTGTGTGTGTGTGTGTGTGTGTGTGTGTGTGTGTGTGTGTGTGTGTGAGAGAGTGTGTGAGTGCGCGCGTATGTTTTTTTGTGTTGTGTGCGTGTCACATGGACCCAGACCACTTCCACGTGCACTCAAGGTGTGCTACAGAGCGCTAATGGAAATGCCTAAACTGTCATGACGGTCTGTGAATACTATTCAGGTCACAAATAGAATATTCATGCTTCTGCTTTGACATATTCCAAAATGTGCCTTGTCGAGACGAATAACTTGGGAAGATGATGATAATGGTGATGATGATATGGTCAATGTGTTCCAGCTAGCACGTCATCTGCCAGCTAACATGAATAATGAAGTAAGATTCCCTTCACACTAACATCGCAACACACTGCAGGGAAAACGACTTACAACAAGACGTCGCGCATCTACCTAGAGCTGTAGGATTGCACGCAAAAAAAAGTGCTCTTTCCCTTCGAACCCATTGTGTCAGCCAAAGGGGAACGCTTCCTTGACAGGATCTTCATTGTAGGGAAGGATACTGAATCATCAATCCACTCGTTCCTTATTCATTTCCAAAACACAGCGGGTGCCCATGCCTATTCATTTAGTTTGAGCCTATATTCTCGCAAGGCAAGTTGAAGGGGCAATTTATTACACATGTATATATTTACTGAAAAGCTGTATTTACAATGTCAGGGACATACACACAACCTCCCCGATGTCATGTATTCATTGGCTGATATTTCCCTCTGCAAGAGAGAGCACATTCTGAGCATTCTGGACCCAAATTAATATTTAATATTGGTCCTAGGGATAATTAATTATTTTGTGTATGCTTTTCTGAGACAGGCCAGATCTGCTTTAATGGTTTTGATGAATAGCAGAAGAGATTCATATTAAAAGCGAAGGGGAACATGACTATCAATCAAGAGAGGCTTTCAGAGACAGACGCTGGCGTGCTTCACGGGTTTCTGCCGCAGTGGAATATCTATCAAAGTCCATTGTAGCTTGTTTACCTCTGGCGGACGAGGAGACGGAGGCCTGGCTGAGCACTTGTTACACGCGGTAATTACTCCAACAATAGCATCCAATACAAAGCTTTGAGCGCCGTTAGAAACAGGGGAGGAGAGACGCATCGTGGCCGTGCATATCGACAGTCAGCGAGTCATATGGGGAAGCAGCAGTTGGTCTGACCTCCCGCCACCCACACAGTCCGCCTCCACAGTCAGCCATCACAATTCCTCCCACCTCCTTCGCACCTTATACAGTCCTCGGTAAAGTCTCCCTTTGTCACCGCTAAACTGTTGTGCCCTTCGGAAAAGAATGGGCCATCCCCCCAAAAAAACACAAGCTTTATGCACGTTTGTTAAGCCTTTTTTTTTTTTTTTTTTATGTACACATACAGTTCTGCTGCAATGAAGACCCCGACTGTGATGAAAGGCGTTTGGAGGCGACGCTGTGGTTCCTTCAATGCAGAGTAATGAAGGACCGTTTTTAGGCTGCGGCTCAATGCGCTTCGCTGTTAGCCGCTGTGGCGCGCGAGGGGAACAGTCCATCCATGATAATGACGCAGTGTGACTGTGGCTCAAGGCTAGGAACACACACTGTAGCGCGCGGTATGTCGCTGACAGTAGGACGCGCCACTAATAGCGTTTCAGTCGGCTGTATAAAAGCAGTTGTCAGCTTGGGCCAGCAGCAGGGTTTGGTGGAGGGACTTTGGTACTTTGTTGTTGCTACTTAAGGTCACTTACAAAGTGAGGACAAGGTGAAGCCGCCTTCACGGCGGTTGGATGCGTGCGGATGGCTTTTTTCTTTAAACGATTGCAACCAGAAGTGATTGAGAAAGTGGCCGTGCAACGGATGTGAGCAACCGATTGGGGTTTCTAGATCAAGCCCAAAATCCGTGTTTACCACACATTGGTATCACGCATAGGCGTAGATTTAGGGCGGGACGATAGGGACATGTAACCCAGCTTAAAGTAATTTTATCCATTCCCGCAACTCCACAAAATAATTATGTCCTGGTGTCTAAACCAAACCCTACGCCCTTGATATAATGTCACTGGAGTTAGACACAGTGGAGAATATTTGAGAGGGTCCAGAGCCTTGCCTCTCAAAGCAGTACTCACTGATGACATTTCACTTCAAATGGAAATAGCACATCTTGTTTATCCAGTCCCTAACCGTGCAGCTTTTTTTGCCATGATCTCAATTGCCTACTACACTCTCTGAGTTGCAACAAACTGAAATAATTTGTGTATTTGTTTTGTGCATTCGCTTTACCCAGAAGCTGTTCTGGATGGTTTTCAATTGTCGGCTTCTTCAAACAGGAGGAGAACGGCATAAACAAATACTATCTCTAGATCTTCAAAACACTCCAGTTTCAATGGTAGAGACTTCTCTAAATGAAAAAAAAAGGTTATTGTCGGGTTATGTTGACTCTATTTAATTACACAGGGAGCGCTAGCTTCATACTACAGCATTTTTACAGAAGGACCTTATTTGACAGTGGTAATTTAAAACTGAAGAGCGAAGCCTTGACAGAGCACAGCAGCAACAACAGTGTAATATGTCAGCCGAGGTACTGCAGTATAACTCTATAGTTTCACGTTCCGTTCACATTTTTTCTCTCTCCGCATTGGAGAAATCTCCGTTTTGAGCTTTCCCGGGCAGAATTCTCCCGATAATAAAGTAAGTGGAGTGGGTGCACTTTTAAGTAAATGCCACATGGACGGTGGTGCGGCGTATCGTCCACTCTGCGGGGCCTGATATGACAACACCTTTCATAAGAAGCCCACCCCTTCGAGTGCCCGGGCTATTCATCCAGCCTGACAAGTCCCAGAGTGCTTACTTAACATTTGCGTCCGCGGGACTCCTCTGATAATGCGTCGGGAGCCATTGATTTTGTACCATTTTCTCACAGTGGAGAGCCTGGCGTGTACTCTGTGGCCTCTCCTCCCCCCACTGTGATATCTTACCGGGCCCCAGCCCCGTTCTCTAGAATGCCACCGCTCCCATAATTAGGTGACTCACACTGCCTTTTCCTCCCTGCACATTGGTTAACTTTCGCTGCCTTACTGTGCCATTTGCTTGCTTCTGGCTAACAAAAAGGCATCGGGGTCACTCTGTCAAGTCAAAATTGGACTCTACGGCTGAACCCGGGAAGAGAGTTGAAACTGCCCACGGATTCTGTGTGTGGGGTTGTGTTCTTGCTAATTGGTAGACAACTCCAGATGAATATCGCTCACACAAAACCTTTAAGACAGACTGCTCGGGATGCCCTCACAACCTCTTTGACGTGCACAGCTTATGAGCCAGCAAGAACCAATGCTAAAAATAAACTATTATGTAACACCGCCAGAGCATCAGTAATCCCACGTAGGCTGCATTTTATGCAATCATCGCACTTCACAATGCATCATATCTAAAGCCAAACACGCATTAGAATACCACAGCTCACACCCAAATGTATTGCAAACCATTTTTTTAACACAGGAAAGAAAAATGCAGGAAAGGGTGGGAACAAGCGCGAGAGGGGTTTGACAAGTAGCTCAACTTAACCCCTGCACCGGAGCCATCCATCAGGAGAGGGGAATGGGTTTCAGGAAACGCTCTCATCCCAAACACAGGCAGGAAGAGAATTCCCTACCTTGACAGGTGTAACCAAAAAGATAGCTTCATGGACACTCAGGGCATCAGCCCTGGCAACCTTTAAATGTCATTTCAGATGGTGATTTTGATACACGACAAACAGAGGAAGTGGCGTGCTGGCGGGGTGGGGGCTGGAATTAAAGACAGACCGGGGGCGACAGCGAGAGAGCAGTGGAGAGACCGGCGGTTGACGTGGAAAAAGAGATGGATGGAGGCAGAGAATGGAGAGAAACCGACAGATGGATGGATAGATGGATGGACGGATAAAAAATGAAGGGAGGACACGAGACGAGAAGGCAAGGTGGGGGGGGGGGGTGGAGGGCGCAAGCAGAGGTGGTGGCTGCGTCAAGGGAACAGGGTGTCTGCGTTGAGAGGGGGGATTATGCTACATATTGGCATCGATCCAGCGGAGGAACGAGCAAAGACAGGATGACATTCATGGTGCTGCGTTCCCCAGCAGCTCTGCCAGGGACAACAGAGGCTGTTAAAACACTGGTATGCTCTGGTGTGCCTTGGAGAAAAGACCAAAAAAAATAGTTGGCACTCCTGGAATTCTTCTGGGGCGTCGAATTGATTGTGAAGCTGTGTGCTGTCTCACCGGGGCTGCATGCAGAACATGGGCTTTAGAGAAATCCTGATTCACTAAACGCAGCTCTACTGCTGCTTAACGGACTGTAGCCTGGGCACATGTGTGTGATGATGTACACACACACACGTGCGCACACACACACACACACACACACACACACACACACACACACACACAAGGGCATACGCAGATAGACAGAAAGAAACACAGGAGCGAAACAGACACACACAACCTGTGTATATTGTGTACTGTCATTGGCAATCATTGTATGATCGTGATGAGAGAACAGGCTCTGCCTGTGTCTCTATTTGGTATTCTTAAAACATGATCTGCTGTCAGGGACAATCACACATCAAATAACCCCCTTCTTCTCCGACACACACATACACGCACCCACATACAGACACAATCTGTACTATTTCTGCAATCGAGCAATAGCATGCTTTGATAGATGTGCACAAAGATTCTCTGACAACCAACAGGTGCAGTAAAATTTGCAAAATCCTCTGCAAGAAACGAAACGTTTGAAACAGCTTGCAATTTCTTGCAAACATAGTTAACTCAGCATAGGCAAAAATGAGCAATTGTTGGCATGTGCATGTGCATGTGATGCTCATAAACAATCTCTCAGCAGTCCTCAGCAAGTGTCTTTGGGTGCACAGATGACAAATAACACTCGGGACTGGTGAAATAATATCTTAATTCTAACATGCCTTCAGGCTCGTGTTTTGTTTGCCATAGAACAGCCTCTGCATTATTCAGTTTGCATCTTCCAAGAGTACTCTTTCTGAACTAGTTTTGTCCTGAGCCTCCCATGCATTCTGACAAGTGTGTCTGAGGGAGGAGAGAAAAAAAAATGGCACAACGACGTCACATAACCACCCATAAACAGAGCCTTCGTCAACACGTTGACATTGGGGAAACATAACGATGTTGGACGCGGCAAATTGGGCAGGGCACATCAAGAGCTGCATCTCGAATAGCCACGACTCCTCCCAGGCCGCCGTCCCCCCACGAGTGGGCCCATCGTCCCAGGCTAAGTAGGACATTAGCGGGTCAAACGGCTCTGGCCCCCGGCACAGTCTCACTTCCAATCACCGGCCCCACTTCACCGCGCGGGGCCCTGCCTCCCGCCCACTCCTTAACAGGATTGAGAAATCCATCTCGTCAGAAGATCAGCGGGAGGCCTGAAATTGAACAGACCTGCGCCTGGCGTGTTGACCCCAGAGGGTGCGTTTAAAACAAGATGACGCCTCATGCATTTTAAACAGCGCCCCGCTTTAGCGTGACACACTTCTTAAACTAATTATCGCTCGCTGCCGTCGTGGATGGGGACCGCTGCTAGGGCCCGCCCCTCCAGAAGTTTCCAAGGTGCTCAGAGAAACGGGAAGGGGAAAAAAGGGCCTGCGAGCAAGACTCCGCTTGAGGAAGTGTTTGGAAACCACCATTTACATAATCGCAACTGGGTTTACATTCATTTGTGCAGTGTAATGTGGCTTGTATTGTACTTATACGCTCTCCGCCGCTCTCAGGAGGTCGGCATCGCACGTTCTCCGCCTGACGTTAGCAGCAGACCACGAATCCCAGCGTCCACCTCGCTCTCGTTTTCACTAATGTCCCTGCAGCTGTGAACTTTGCTCCCCTCGAATATTTTTTGATTAACTCTGGATATTATGGCGGGCTGCGCTTACACGGGGCCCGAACACATCCCTGGAGCTGCTTGCTCATTTCCAGGATCCATGTTCCTGTATTAGCCAACTTCATTAATACAACGGCGTGGTGAGCGATGGGCCAGCCAGTTCATCACAGCGGTGCCAGGGCTGGGTGGCTGGCCTGCCGTCTACCGCCCGCCTGCCGCCTGCTAAATGAATGGAGTCCACGGCTGTGGGTGTCCCAAACAACTCCACGATTAGCCAGGGGATCAGGGGGGGCCGCGGATAGGGCTGTTTATCCTGGATAGACAGGCTCCCGCATGGTGCTGCATGGCAGTGCGTCACAATGCCTGTTTGTGTTTGTGGTGTTACCAATCTATTTGGGCTGCTTAAGCAAACGTACCAGCGCGCCAGTGCGTAAATGTATGTGCATGCTCGTGTGTGTGTGTGTGTGTGTGTGTGTATGTTTGTGTGTGTGTGTGTGTGTATGTGTGTGTGTGTGTGTGTGTGTGTGTGTGTATGTAAGTATGTATGTATGTATGTGTGTGTGTGTGTGTGTGTGTGTGTGTGTATGTTTGTGTGTGTGTGTGTGTGTGTGTGTGTGTGTGTGTGTGTTTCTGGCTCTTCAAACGCAGCCTCTTGGATAGATCAGTGTGGTGGCACCCATCCAACCTATCAATAGGCTGGCAGGTTTCTGGGGCTGTAGAGCCTTTAATCTAGAGAGATGAAACCAAATAAATGAGGGTGAGGGAGTAAGGCATGCAGAGAAAGAGAGGACTGTATGTGTGTGTGTGTGTGTGTGTGTGTGTGTGTGTGTGTGTGTTTGCAAGAGGGCTGGGTTATGGAGTGTGTGTGTGTGTGTGTGTGTGTGTGTGTGTGTGTGTGCGTATGGGGGGGCTTATGGATTCAGAGTAGCATGCTAGCACTGAGGAATGCTGGGAGATGGAGCGTTCTTACACGTTTTGCGGAGACAGAGGTATTGGGGGCACACATCCCACACTCACACACACACACGAAAGAAAGAAAGAAAGAAAGAAAGAAAGAAAGAAAGACAGAAAGACAGAAAGGGGGAGCTGAGAAGTGCTGGAGTGGGAGAAAGAGGGACACGAGATGGGCACTCCAGATAGGGCCAGCCAGAGTAAAAAGACTGCGGCGTTTGAGTAGAGATAGGGAGACAGAGAGGCAGAGAGGGTAAATAGAGGGATAAATAGATGTGGTCACTCATATCAGGGCCTTAGTTTGCCTTGGCAATGAGAGTCCCCGGGGACCCAGGGAGAGGGAGGGTGCTAGTGCATGCATGCTCCTGCTGCTCTTAATGCCTGATGTGAATGTATGCCCGGAACTCCAAAAGGAGGTGATCAGACGAAGGCCAAATTGCGTTGACATGGGACTACCTGTGATCTGGGGCCAGAGGAACCAGCCAATTAAAAAAAAAGTGGGGTGACAGGTAGACAGCTGCAAAGCAGACTATACCACCAATGTCTAAAATAAAGGGGGTGGGGGGTTTCCTTTGATCATTAGCCTGGATGTCAGTCTCTGCTGAGCCCCCTGGGAGCCCCCTTCTGCCATTAGCTCCCCTTAAGGCCACCCCATACCACCAGCAGCAGCAGCTCTCTCAGTCTGACAGGGGCGAGGTGCAGGGAGGAATGAGAGGAGCGATAGGAGAGGAATGCGGGAGACAAGAGGAAGGGGGGGGGGACCCCGGGGGAGCTGCCAGGGGGGAAAATCCCTTTTCCCAATCGAGCCAGCCCCCGTTATCAAAGCCTAGCGAGGTCGAAAAGCATGGCGTCGGCGACGGAGCTAACCGAAGGAGGCACGCCGGAGAAGGTCACGGGGGACGCCTTGTGAGCCGGGGCGGGGGCGGGGTGGGGGGGGGTGCATGCTGACGGAAAGCAGAGGTGACACGTGTAAGATGGCTGTCTCTCCGCGAGACCACAGTGGTGGAGATGATGGTGACAGAGATGGGACCGGGGAGGCTTGGCGTTCCCTCTCTCTCTCCCTCGCACACACACACACACACACACACACACACACACACACACACACACACACACATACACACACACACACACACACACACCAACCAAGGGGAGCTCGTTAACTGTTTCGTTCTCATGACAAACTGTGCTGTTTATTTATTTGTTATTTTGTGTGAAATGGCGGCTAAGTGCGTGGCATGGTTGGACGACTCTTCCCATCTCGCCGCCGCCGGAAACACGCGCGGCGTTTGTGAGTGCTTGTGGGGGTGTCGGAGCGCGGGAGCAGCAGTCGGATCCCTGCCTAGAGACGAGAGGGGCCCTGGCTCTGAAGTTAAGCTCCGAGTGGTTGACCTCCAGTCGGCTTTTAAAGTCCCCGCACCACCCACGCCCATTTGGCTGTGAACGCCGTGCCGCCGGGTGCGGGCTGCTCCGGGTCTGCTGTAAAGGCTGTTACAAGGAGACCTTCGCTGACCCGTGGCATCTTACCTCGTCATCCCTTAGAGGAGAGAGAGAGAGAGAGAGAGAGAGAGAGAAAGAGAGAGAGGGAGGGAGGGACGGAGAGAGAGAGCGTGGGATGAGAAGGCGGTACACGTGCACTTTACTTCTGATAGTTGTTTTTCCGCGACGGAAGACGCCGCGAGTTTCAACAAGCTGAGCACTTTTCCAACACCAATAAAACAAGAGTAGTTTCTTGTGTACACTGTCAGCACAGAAGTGTTCTGTTCTGATTGGATTTGAAAAGCCCTTTGTGAAAAGCAGTGGAATCAGATAGATACCATAAAAGGGATAGACGAGGTATCGAAACGAAAAAGAAAAAGAGGACTGGTAGGAGATAGCTCTGCGACAACAGCCTCCATGTGAACATCTTTTTCCATAACGCAGGTATGTGGGCACGGTAACATGACCGGGCCCTGCGGGAACACCCAGGAAGAGCACAGAACCAGCTCTGCCTGGAGCCTGCACTGGGTTTAGCAGCCGATGGAGATCAGCCAGGCAGACGGTGACGTAGCTGTGCTCTCCCCGCCCGACCATGAAGTCCCCCATGGTGTCCCCCCCCCCCCCCCCCCCTCCGTCTTGTGACTCAGCCTTTCCCGTTGTGGGGGCGCTTAGGCCGCACATGGCAGGACGACGCGTCACGTTTATTTCTCTGAAAGGAAGCTGGTGAAGGGCACGGCACACATGAATCTCACTTTGATGAAATGATGAAAAAAAGGGTGTGCTGTATTCATTTCCACACACGCACACACACACACACACACACACACACACGCAAACACACCTCGCTGACAGGGAGGATGGCGACGGCGCCGTTGTCTTCTCGCCCACTGTGTATCGAGGCCGTGGAAAATGAAAGAAGGTAACTCTGTAATTTCAGGGCTGCCATTTTCCCTGTCCCTTTGGTCCCTGGCAAGATTACAAACCAGTTATTATCTCCAGTTAATTGCTGCCTGTTGCTTGAGAAAACGGAGAAGAAAGCAGGGGAAGGACGAAGGTATTTTGCGAAAGAGCCCGTTTTCAAGGACGCCAGGGTCCGCCGGCGGCCAGCTACAGGGACCTCGTCAGTCACAAACGAACACCATTAAATTCCTCAATGTGACACCGTGGAGGCGCACTGCCGATGAGCTCGGAACGAAATCAGGAACAGGCAAAGGGGTGGTTATCCATTAGTTATCTGGCGGCTGTAGGGGTTTCTGGAGGTAGCTCGGGGCCTTTATTTATGTGTGTGTGTATGTGGGTGTGTGTGTGGGAGTGTGCGCACGCTTTGTATGGTGGGTAAAAGGATACTCTTTGGCCTCTTTCCTTTAAGAAAAAAAAGAAAAAAGAAAAAAGAAGAAAAATACCCCAGCCACTTTGCCATCTGCATGCCCAGTGCAATTATAAACTCTGTGGGGTGCCGTCCAAAAAGCAGCGGTGGCGGAGGAATATCAGCGTGGCGACAGCAAGGAGGGCTGCGTCTGTGCTTAGTGCACTTCTTCTTTTTATTGTTTCCTTCCGTTTCTCACTTTAATTCTCTCCTGTTCTTAACCTAACCTTCTGCTCCCCCCCCCCCCCCCCCCCCCCCCCCCCTTCCCAGTCTCTCCCTATCTCCCTACTGGAGAGGGCTCAGTCTGCAAGCTTTCTCGTTGAACAATGCGAGAAAAAGAGTTGAGCCCTGAACACTCAGACGGGCGATGCACCACGGACGGAAAAAACAAAAAGAAAAGTTAAGACTCTCTACCTCCTCTCATTCGTCCTCCTCCTCCCTGGGCCTTCTCATTAGAGTGCCTCTCCCACTCTTCTTCTTCTCCTACACCGCACTACAGCTCTGAGCACAACAACGCGCCCTCTCAATAGGTGAGCAGCGCACTGTACCTAGGATATTGGAAAGGGTTCACTCTGTACAACAACAAGGAAACAAAGGGATAATGGCTGAGAAGAAAGGGAAGAAAAGGAAGGAGGGCGGGAAGGCCAGTGAGTGTAGCCAGGAATAGGACCGTGTGTGTGTGTGTGCGTGTTTGTGCGCCACTTTAAATGTTTGTGTGTGTCTGTGTGTGTGCGTGGGTGGAGGGTTAGATACATGATTGCGTTTCTGTGTATGGCTATATTATCGACAACGATCGGGCGCCGCAAACAGTGAATTAGAAGGCTTTTCCTCCGCGTTGATTCCATACGTAATGCCTGGCTGTGCTGTACCAAACGCATCTCTTACAGCGCCAGCCGTGACAAACACGGCGTAACATGACACGTCTCCGGGGGACTCGGCGAGGTGCAAAACAAGTCGAACGTGTTATCCTCCAGGACAGCTCCTGCCCTCCATTGTCTTCCCCAGGCCCAGATCTCCTGGGCGACAGCAGAGAGAAAGGCCTACCTTGGAAGAGCTACATTTAGTCAATATGTGTGCTGCTGGATCTATGTAAACAAGCCTGTCAACAGCCCTGCTGTGCACATCACACACACACACACACACACACACACACACACCCACCCAGACTACACCGTGCTTATCATCCCAGCTCTGCTCCTTCCTGCTCCGATTGCTGCCATACATGTCAGCCCATCCTAGGGTCTTCTCGGATGTGTTGGCTGTGTGTGTGTGTGTGTGTGTGTGTGACTAAGGGAGTGTCTGTAAATAGACTAGCAAGTGTCATCCATGGGCCTACTTCATCGGATGTACGCGTGTGGCACATTGTGAAAAAGAAAAAAAAAACGTGTTTGGTGGAGGTGCAAGTTTGAATGCTCTGGCGCATGCGTAGAGTGTGCATTTGCTCCCCTCGCTGTGTTACTCCAGATGCTGAATTGAAGATGATAGACACAAAGAGCCTAATCACCTTCCCACCTCCCCCGCCTCCTCTCCACGCCGTCTTGTGACCCTCAGGAGTTGCTATGGCAACAAACAGAGTCTAATTTATCTTCTCACATTTGCATCATTATCTACTCCCCTTTTTATTGGTGAGCGTGGATATTCCCTAGATTTCTCACCCTCGTTTTAGTCATTTGAAATCATTCAGGTCATATCACGTTTAGGAAAAAAGCATAGGTTATATTCAATATCAACCAAAATTCAACAATGTAATTTTGATGGTTGTCTTCCAACAAAAATAGCCCCTGAAGCTTTAATTGTGCGAGCGGTGTTGTGATTCAATTATTTACTGTTTTTTTTGCTCCAGATCCCATCTAATCCTAGCTAATCCCGGCTAAATCCATGTGAGCAACATGTATAATGTGCTTCGCTCTGTGTGTGTGTGTGTGCTAGCCGGAGAGGATGTACACTTGACTGAGTGTGTGAGTGTGTGTGTGCCTGTGTGTCAGCAGAGAGAATCCATCACAAAGTGTGTGCCAAGGCTATACCGGGTGCATGGGGTGTTGTGGTTTCTGTCTGTTGCTCTGTGTGAGTATGCGTGCTCTAAAGTAGCCAGTGGCAGACGGTGTGTGTGTATGAGCGCCTCGCTCTTGGTGTATGTGTGTGTGCGCACACTTGCCTGCTTTCACGCGCGCACACACACACACACACATACACGCACAAACATGGTGATGGATCTCCATGTGGATGCCTCGTGCACCCCTCCAAAACACGGCTATAAATCATGCCGGGTGCGGCCACCATGTTTCCTGGCCGTGACAGGCCCAGATAGATGAGAGACTGGCCTTATTAATACACCTTCTGCAGCAGTTCACAGGACAGCTAATCGCTGGCTCCGGCGCATGCTAATACCACTACATAATGACTTACACTTAGCCTAGCCACACCAGCAGGGGAGGGAGGAGGGTGGGGTGGGGTGTGTGTGTGTGTGTGGGGGGGGCAGTGCTAATTTATGTGTCAGTAATAAGAAAAGGTTGAAATAGACGATAGGTGGGAGCACGTGGCAACCGCTAAAGAGGCAAGTTATCCACTATCTGCAGGAGATGAAAGTCTCTTATCACTTGAACAGAGCAATGTCCATATGAACAACTGAATGGCGACCACAGACCATCCTTGGTAATGACACCAACTTTAGCTAAATACTCATTGTATTTATAGGCTGTTCACTTAAGGTCTGTCTACTCTTACAGTCATCACTCGACTGCGTCTCAAGGCGGTGGGATTGTCTTTGAAATGCATTCAACAAAGGAAGAAAAGACGTAAACAGTTTACTATGTACGTCTGGGGAGAGCGGTGTTAATGTTTTTCGAAGACAAATGACAGTGGTGGGGACTGGAAGTGGGTAAACAGGAACACATTGTTTGCGAGATGACAGCTCCTTAGTATCGGAAGTTGGCACAGTTGTTTTAGCGGGTTCTCCACCGAAGGTTATTTCTCCTGCTTCATCTTAGTCATTGTTGTTTTCTGTCACTTTGAGCGGAGTAATTGTCAGGGCTGAGCACCTTTCAGCTGTGCGCGGGAAAGTTGTGCCGTCTTGTCAGCGAGCAGCGCCGTACTTTGAATACCTAATGTTCTACTCCCACTAAGGGCAAAGCGCTGATAACGGGCGGCACCTGCGACGGAAACAAAGGCAAGCTAAAATGAGCAAAAAGGAAAAAGGGGCTCATTTTGCAATCCATCTTAAGAGGACACCAGGACTACAATTATATGCCTTTGAGGTGGAAATGGGAGACAAAGATTCCCTTGGGGAATTAGACGGCAGGGGGAAGAAAAAAAAACATTGGTGTTGACAATATTGACTTTACAAGCTTTCATGGGTTTGGAGATCCTAATTGTCAGGTTAGCGTGTTTATACACTTGGCTTGTTTTGCCGTGCCTCTCGTTTCGCAAGGCTCAGTGAGGTTGGCTAAAAAACGCATGGGCTCGGGAACGCCCACCACGATAGTTTCACCGTCACCCCAACGACTTTGGCTCGGAGCGTAAACCAAAATGTGAGCAGCTTAACATTTTAAATTTGGGCATGTGATCTCACCGAGGACTACCGCTCCGGGGAGCAAAGCTCAAATGAGGTTGGTGCCCCCCTGCATAGCTGCTTTAAGATTTCAACATGAAAGACCAATAGTTTTTCTTGGAAAACTATGAAAGTAATCCATTGCAAGAACCTAATTGATCGTGATGGATAGCGCTTCTCAGTTTGGGGTCAGCAGCACTGGTGATTTCATAACAGCCTCATATTTCTTACTTTACATTCACTTATGGTTCAGAAAATGTAGCCATTGCCAGAATACATTATATCAACCATCAGACTATTCACAATATGTCAAGGGGCTCTTCAGCTGCAGTAGCACGTGCTGTATTACAACATGTATTTGTTGTAGAGCAATAACCGGGCGACCAGGGTTCTGTTAGTGGGGTCTACAGTGGAGGCAGACCCATATGGCTACAGTATGAAGCTGATGAGCCATGGTGTGCACTGCAAAATGACAGCAATAACCGTAGAGAGCGTAGCACCATGCACGTTTTGTGGCTCATTTGCTCGAATAATGCAACGCTGCAAAACCCAACGGCATGTCCATTTCTTTCTCCAACCCCCCACCCATTTAGACGGAGACGCAGGAGGCCGGCTGGCTCCTTCTCCATGCAGCGCGGTGTGATATACAGGACACAGCATTTGTCAAGGTATAAATCAAAATGACAAACACCATCAACAGTCAAAGACGACAATCACAGTTCCACGTGAAATATGTGCCGGATCCACAATGTGGCCCGTACAAACAGCTGACGAAGACATAAATAAAAGGGACCACGTATCCGAGCTAGAGGCTCGCCGGCGCTCATGTTTTCATGTATACACTGATCAGGAATTCCACGCTCCGGGCCACGGTGCCTTTCCCAGGAGCCGACAATTAATGGCCTGAGGTATCTAAGATGGCATGAGCTGCCCGTGTTTGGGCTGGGAAGGATGATAAAGCGCTTGACCTTTGGCTAGCGTTTTGAAAAGCTAAGTAAGTGAGTGGCGGCAGACAGGGAGGTATACTGCTTAGTCACTCCGGATTTATCACCCTACCAACTCAGGGAGCTTGGCAGCCCACTTCATAGGACGGGAGACGTAGAGGCTCGGAGAGGGTGCGAGAGAGAGAGCGAGAGAGAGAGAGAGAGAGAGAGAGAGCCGGTGAGGTCGACGGTGATCCATAAATTATCCCTGAGACAAAGCCTCTGTCCGGGTGCATTATTCCGAAGGGATCGATACAACAATTTTTTTTTTTTTGCTATTTAAACACTCCAAGCCTATTCTTCTTGCTTATCAGCAAACTTTTCCCGAGCCACTTTCCTATAGTCAATTATTGAAATCAAATGGGCGGAGGCCGCCGCGTAAACAGACACTGGAACCTGATCTGTTAGATTTATTCCGGCATCAGAGCCCCCTAAGAGGTCATTTTTCACCTAAATGGCTTTTTAAGTTCTTATTCTAAAGTTCATTACAGGGATTAAGATTGATTTAGTTATAGTTATAGATAATTCATCCGAATCCATTAAATCCCTTTTTAGTGCACTATCCAAAGTGGGCGCTGGCAAAGGGAATGGTACACATAGTTCTGTTGGGCCATTTGGACATTAATTATTCTCCGATGACCGCAGTCAAAGCAGAAGCTAATGCCTCAACAGACATAGCACGGCTCCAAACCTAGATCAATCAATTCACAATGGACGTTGTCCCTAACCTTGCACATTTCTCATCTGTTAGGAGAGGCCTTCCGACTATCCATCCAAGACAAGACTCTTTCCTCAGAGCGACTTACACTCAAACCATAGGAAATTCAAACAAAAAGACTAGGAGATAAACACATTTGGATTTCATCTCTGTATTTCGAAGCATCCCATTTTGTCTGAGCAGTAGATTTCCTCCCCCTTCTTTAATCAATCAAGTCTCTCTCTCTCTCCATAGCAAAGAGAGAGAGGACTATATCCGACTCTTCACCCCTCTCCGTTAGGCCATCCCTCTCTCTTCATCCTTCTTCCCCTGTGAGCTTTCCAAACACCTCTGACAGGGAGAAGACTGGCCCACACGGGAGAATTAATCAGTCTTCATTTCCATTCCACCCAGGGCTCTCGCTGAGCAAAGACTGCAATGGAGGAGGGCTTGACGGGAGAGGACGAGGGAGGAAAAAGAGCAGGAGATAAGCGCGAGCCTCTGCCTCCCAATGAAGTCTCTAATCCACTACAGCACTCTCCCTTTCCATCGGCACTTCCAGGCCTCCACCTCAGCAGAACCTCTCGTGAGTGACTCGCGACCCGGAGCCCCGAGCTGGTTCCCCCCCCCCACCCCCCAAACGACCCTGTTCTCTTCCCAGACGTCTATCACAACGTGTGCAGTAGTGGAGTCTGTGCACCAAAGTTATCTCAGCCATCTGACCTTTGGTGTGTCAGCCATAGCCGAGGTGGGCTATGATAGCATCACAACAGGCTTTGTGGCAGGGGGATCTTTGGCAGGTTCTTTCTTTTAAAGTCGGCAAGACCTTTAATAACCTTCCGATTTTCAAAGAAAGAAAAATATGTTTGTGTTGGATACTGCAGACTAAAATACCTTGTGTGTGTGTGTGTGTGTGTGGATGTCTTTGCGAGAGAGAGGACAAGACAAAGAGAAAATGGTTTGATCAGATCTAAGACAGGTCAATTAATCACGCTAATATCCTTAATAAAACGAGTCAGTCGCATTCAGTTTTTATACATACAAGAGATAACTTAGAATGTGAGCATACATGCTTGCAAGCACACGCACAAACACCCATGCACACACACACACATTGACACATTTCTGAATGTGATCGATCAATCAATAGCAAAGTTAAGGCATTTTACACATTATTTTGGCAATGCCATTCTGTAAACATTGAGTACAAGCCATTGCTATCTAAGTATTTTGCTGGTGTATGCATGCATTCAGACTGAACAAAACTATTATTGTTTTTTAAACAAACACTCAAGTAGTGTTAACCAACAAGTAGTCACAGAAACAAACCCACACACACACACACACACACACACACACACACGTGAACACACTTAAAATAAATCACTGCCGAGTGCCAATTGATAACAGCAGACTCGCTGGGAGCAAAACAAGACTATAGAAGGTGAAGGAGAGAAAGTAAGGAGAGTGGCAAGCGGAAAGGCTAGAGAGGAGAGGAGAAAGAGTCCACTGAACACTGGAGGTAATTAGAGGTCTTGATAATAGGGTGAGGGCAAGCAAGGTTGCCACTGATCTGGCCTAATTGCTCAGATCCATGCCAAAGTGCGCTGGTAGGAGAGCTTGCCGGATAATGGCCTTGGCGCGAGTTGCCAGAGATGTGGCCGCGTGACCCATTTCTTAACAACGGACAGGGGGAGGTGAGTGCGTGTGTGTGTGTTCATGTGGGGACTATCTGTTCGTGTGGCTTTGGCCCAGTTAGAGGTGACACGTCAAATCCATTTTTTCAATGCACCTTTCAAAAAGGACAAAAGCCAAAACAACCGCAGCTTACTGTATAGAGCCCAAACAAAAACACAAGAAGATTTTGCACGTAAGTATTATCCTTTTTGATACAAGGCTTACAATTAGAAAGAGTTTGAAGTGACTCCCAACCGGCATCCAAATATAGCCCATCCAAAAAGTAGCATTGACGTTGATAAGAAAAAATAAGGCTGGGTTCTCAAGCCTGCTGTGCTGTCAATGGATTTCCTAACTTTGGCAGTACAGCGAGGCTTAAGGTGGCGCGATGTTTTCGGCACAATTCCGTGGTGAACGGGAACAACGAGCCAATGCCAAAGGCATTAAATAGCTCACACCCAACCAGGCCCGCAGTGGGTTAGTCTGCCTCCTCCACAACAGTCTCCAGCTCAAACTGAGAGCTTTTTGGAGGACGCGATTCACATTGTGCTCGTAATTCAGACCCAGCATTCCGTTCAACGGAAGAGGCTTATCTTTCCGCCGACCTTTTAGTTCAGTTCACAAACCTTAACGCTGCAGTGGAGGAGATAAAACAACAACCTTCTTTTCAAACCTGAAGAGCCGTCTCACACATCCTACTCCAGAGCTGCCACGGAAGGACACCGTGTCATTTAGTAGATCGCTGCTACGATTAATCCACTAAATGTTGAGATGAATGACACTTACCTAAGGGAAACAAAGACAAGACGGAGATAGAAAGAAAACCTGGTTAACCAGAGCAAAAGCAATGACAGAGTGAAGCGCGCAGTGTGTTATCCAATCAAATGTACCTGTATGGCATTTCATATACATGGGCAATTCAATGGGCTTTACATAAGACACATTCAAGGAAGATATAAAAAGCTAAGAAATTGCAAAGAAGGAACAAGTCAGCCAAAAGCAATTGAGATCATAGAGTATGTGTAAGTTTTATATCTGGATTAATAAATAGTCAAGCTTGGAGCCAGTCTCAGATCTTCTGGAAGTTGGTTTCAGCTATTTGTAGTAGCTAAACACTGCTTCAACATTTTTGTGTTTTAACTCTGGGAACAATCAAGAGACCTGTTTCAGATTACCTGAGGGGTCTAGAAGTTCATATTGTATTAGCATGTCATTCATGTATTTTGGTCTTAAATTATTGTAGGTGAGAAACAGTATTTTAAAATCAATAATCTGACATACAGAGAGCCAGTGTAGTGATCTGAGAATTAGTGTAATGTGTTCATTTTTAGGGGGGTCTTAGACTTGTATCAATCAGAAGCATTCTGAACAAGCAGCAGTAGTCTATGAGTTTTACTGGTAATAAATAAGTTTGAATTTAAGTCTGTATAAGTCTTGCTTTGTTTTCAAGGTGATAGTGTGCATAGTACCAAGTTGATGTGGCTGTTGAAAACTGGTCAATATAATCAATGATGACTCCAAGAGTTCTTGCTTGATCCTTAGTTTTCAGAGACGTTTACTCAAGTTGTGTGCTAACTTCAAGCTTTTCCTTTTTAGCAACAAAGATACATAGCAAAGAAATTCTGGCATATCCATTCATGATACTGATGACATGATGACTCGCTCAATACACTGAAACAGTGATTCTATAACATGGTAGTCATTTAGTGGAAAAGCTATGTATATGAATGTCGTCTGCATAACTGTGGTACGCGATATTGATATTTTGCATAATTTTGCCTAGCGGAAGCATGTAGAGGTTGAATAGAAATGGCCCCAAAATTGACCCCTGGGAGACTGCATGACATATTAGTTAGCTCAGATACGTAGTTGCCAATGGTCACAAAGAAAGTTACTGATTTCTAGATACAACTTTAGCCATCTTAAGCCTGTTCCTAACAGTTCGACCCACTTTTCCAATCTTGCTAAAAGTATTTTATGCTCAACAGTTTAAAAAGCAGCGCTAAGTTTCAAAAACACCAAGATGGAAATCTTGCCAGTGTCAGTGTTTAGACAGATGTTACATTGGGTGCCTGGTGAGGTCAGCGTAGCTGTGACGTAGAATAGCCGAGGGATGTAACCAGGTTTAAAGCCAGACACAGCTTCACCACTCAGCCCTCTCTCACCCATTCCCCTGCACTCTCCACACCCGCCTGCATAGTAGCAATTACACTAAAGCACAGTTCACCCTGCTAACAATCTTGACTGGAAGGCACAATTAAGTGGGAACTTCTGAACCACACGCAAAAATTGTAATAAGACACCCAACATTTTATTTTCAGCATAACATAAGACCGCGCCTGATTAATAATTTAGCATCAAAACGAAAGTTGAAATTAAAGGCTTTCTTTAAGGTGGCTGGCAAAGGGAGCAATGGAGCAGAGGTTTGTACGATGGTGGAGCGTGGCTGCCTCCTAATAACTTTGGCACCCTGGGAATGCAATTAAGCGCTCTCGTAATAATCTGCAATCACTTTATATTAGGTGGATGTGCCGGTAATGACTGTACGGCAGCCACGTCACAGCCATGGATCATTATGGCCAAGACTAGCTGTCCAGGAAGAAGACGGGCCCGTTGCTGACAGGAAACAAGGTGGGAGGCTGGTAAGCTTGGCTCACCACTACGGGTGAGGGAGGCCGGGGAAAATGTGGTTTTCAATCAAGATGGCAATCATTTCTGTTCGAAGGAAACATAAAACAGGCTGAATCTCACACCCATATATATGCATGCGCTTTCATCAGTGTCCTTGAATAAAGCAGGACGTTGAAAGTGAACAGATGCAAAGGGAAGGGGTTGGTAGCATGAAGAAAGTAAGTCAAAAGTAGTCAGAGACACTCTCTGACAGACAAGAGGACATTTAAAACCGTTTCAGCTCGACTGATTGGACCACAACAGCCTTAATATGAAATAAAGAGATAAGACATATAGATACACTGTGAGGTTTATTGTTTCACAGACATTTTAGTCAGTCCTCCCATCTCCCCCCACCCACTACCCTTATTTTTTGTCTTTGGCAGATCATCTGACATCTGCGTTTGAAATTGGGTGAAAGAGGCTCATTCCAGTCAAAGGTTCTCCTGCAGAGTGTGAAATCTTTGGAATAATGGTTTTGAAATGCATTCTGGGTAACAGGCAAACAAACACTGACGTGTGGTTACTCTCGAGAAGAGATGGTGTCACATTGTTCTGAAAGTGTCTGCATTTTTTCAATTGACATACCAACATAGCCTACTGTATGACTTAAACAGGACATGCATGAAATAGCTCTGCCTCAAATTATAACCCCCCCCCCCCCCCAATAAAACTATGTCAGAATGAGTGATACAACAATGACATACCAGAATGGCAAACATTGTTGCATAGCTTATATAGACAAAACTAATTGACACCGTAGATACGCTGCATGGTTTTCAGCACACTTAAAATCAGCCAACAAATAACCTAGTGGACCAGAACCTCCATTTGGAAGACACACTGCCACAGCAGCAGGGCCTATATCCAAAGACTAGATTTTACCAACACCCCCAGGCCCATGTTTGCCAGTTTCCTTACAGTAATTTATTCAGATGGCAAATCTCACCAAGCATACGGTTCCTTGGAAACCTTCTCTTATAATTTACCTTGCCAAGATGCTGTCTTGTCAGGGTCACTTGGTGTTCACTTTAGCGGTGTCTCGCTTAGAGAGACAAGAAGAAGCAGAGAGGCTACATCTTAAAGGGAAGAGAGTAGCTCTGTATGATGCAATGCTATGGTGACAGCAGAGACACAGAAAACACTCCAACTAACAGCTTGTTTGTGACTGCACATGTTGACTTCCTAAAATCCAGCTTCCATCTCTAGAAACAGAGCCAGAGCTGTGATTACACCCTGGCAAGTACCACTTCCAAGACTCAGAGGGAGTAATGTGGGAGTAAATGATGAACAATATTTTGAACTAGGTTATTTGAAAGTAGGGGGGGGGGTTAATTTATGTAAATCTAAAGGTACATTTAAGGTGCCAGTTGTGTTCTAACATGACTGGTCTCTGTGAAATGTCATAGTGAAGCAATTCACTACCATGCTGTTTTGTGGTCACACATTTCAGATTCATGACATCATGTGGGAACTGGACCACATATACTTTTTAATACAACCCACAACTGAACCAAAGGTTTGGTTATATAAAGAGGTTCTGTGAACAAAGGCACTTGATGCAACTCAAAAAACCACAAACAATCCATCCAATAATTCAGTGTTTGAGTTTGATCAGAACACTAAAGCCGGCTAAGTCCTCTGTCTCATTCTAGCTTCTCCCTACTAAACCCTGTATCCCCCTTCTAAGCCTATTTCAAAGTGTGATAAACCGGGGCCACTTATTTGGTGTCCAAAATAGATAGGACCACCTATTAACTTTTCTTTTAATGATAAATTATGCAATATAGTACATCACCAGACTGTTCTGCGTTGCATCACTAGCTAATTTCATCTGATTTTGACAGCTAATTTCAACTCCCAGGAAGCTCAGACCTTCACAAGATGCACTTGAATGGATCCTGTTGTATAGTCATGGTGATGATCTAATGGTATTTTATTGTATACGGTATAGTCCATATGTTGAAGTTGGATATATTTAATACTCAATATTGTCCATACAGTGCATGTGTTGCTGATACATAAGACTAGACTTTGATGTACATTCCAAAACAAATTCAGATCACAGATGAAAAATCACCAAAATCGAGAGGACTGTATGAAACAAGAGCATATATTGTATGAATAATTCATTGCTATGCTTTTTAAGGCGTTATTTATATGTCACTGTTAAAATTAATATTTTTTAATACCAAATGCGAGGACAAGCATGTGCATGTCATACAGCAGAAACATGAAACAGCCATCTTGTGGCTTCGTACTGTCATGATATCACAGTGAAGTCAATAAATATTTTTTCCAGAGATTTTTGCCAGCAATAAATTCCTGATGTGACAAACCTAATTAGAAGTTGTCATGCAATGTAAAATATTTTCTGTCATGACATTTATTGTTGTTCATTTATGTTCAATGTAGACAAGTGGTTGTCATTTCTGTATTTGCATCACTTTTCTTTTTCTTCGTTTTGTAATTATTATCGTTTGTGTTTTACCCAAGATTAAATCATTTTACAGAAAAAATAAACTACAAGTTAGCATAGAATGAATGGTATTGATAGCACCGTCATAACACAAAACTAAAACTATAACAACATGCCCACCTCCTCAGGGCAAGATATGTATGGGCATGCCAGACATTTCTATATAGTTTGTACTGCAATGGGTTTAGGTTTCTGCTGAGGGAGAGTGTGAACAGTATTTAATGTAAGCCTTAAAGAATACTTCCTGAACACGTTTTATATTGCAGGGCCTTTTCAAGGGTGGTTCATTATGCACACCGTATGCTACCATTTCCCTAACGCAAATTGATTATCCTCTTCTTTTATTGTTGCCTACACAGAGCATGAAGTCAGTTGGGGCCTGAAGTTATGTAAAACATGACTTTCTGATAGCATATTTCAGGGATACAGTGTGTAAGAAGAGATAGTCTTACATGGCTGCGGTTAGGATGGTTATTGATGTTCTGAATGTGTCTGATTGTGCGGTTACCTTGACGCTTAGGATTGCCCCGTCTGTTTGACTCAAGCCTCATGATTTAATAAACCACTACATTCAAACACACACATCCATATTCTAGTCCTTCGCTCTTAATGGTACATACTTTCATCACTCCCTTAGGCAATATATCTCCATGGTTGACGTTTAAGTAGTTTGACACAGCATCTTAGCATCAAATAGCCAACGCCATGCCTTAACTCCAGCTTGGGTAAGGACAGAGAGAAAGAATGTAGATGCCTATGAAGTTGGTTGATGGAATTAGCATGGGGATATTTCTTTATAAATGTGTTTTGTGGTATTATCTTTGACTGGATTTTGTGGGTGGGTGGATGTATAGATGTTGAGAGAAGCAGTAGGGTCATGAAGGGATGCTTATCCTTTCCACCTAGCATTGGGGCCCTAGACCACTACTAGCCTACCGACGGCGGTCCTGGCAGAGAGTCAGGGTGCTGAAACTGACTTGAAATGAAAGGGAAGCTTTTTATTCATCTTACCCCTCCTCTCTGGGCGTCTCACTGTCAATTCTCTGCACCGTCAAGTCAACCCAGCTTGATCTGGGAGAAGCCCAGAGTTCAGCTTGCAGCTCCCCCACTCGCAGACATCTCAGTTCTCAGGCAGCGCGGCAGTGGTTTACACAAATGTCAGTCCAATCCCTTAACCAGGCTGATGGCTGTGTCTGAAGGGAAACTATGACCTCGACTAGTTTGCCTGGAGAGCTGGTATATATTAACAATGGCCTTGTCAAATCAGAGCCAGTCATGCGAGACCATATTGTATATGGGCCGCAAAGTCAATTGTGTCTTGACCGCATGGACACAGTATTCAAATAGGGAAATAAATTGTCTTTTCTCAAAAGATTACGGCTTCATCAGCCAAAGACACACTGGGCGGTGTCGGTACTCAATAGACGTCACATGCCGTTAGTGCCGTTATTCATATGTTCACCACTGCAGACTGCTACCTCAGCGCATGTAGATCGGCATCCTAACGGTCCCCCTTCTCCGCCTCTTGTTTTGATTCAGCCAAGGTATTTCCAATTCCAATGGCTTCCTACCGTACGCAGGTGGCAAGTGCGCTTTGGATGTTTGACGGCAGAGTCGATGACCCGTCTTGGCTCCCCCACTCCTCCACCCAAATCTACCTGTCACTACTGCCAGCCAAGTGACAGTGGAGGGCTGCAGATCGACAGTGGCAGCTGCAATTCAAGCGTCCAGGAGACTTATCTTGGCCGGGCTGTATCCACTTCCACCGAGTAAGAGGCCCAGCACCGAGGCTCCTCGTTCCCACCATAGTATGAATCCTGTTATTCTCCACACGCCCTTCCCACCCGCTGCAGACTCAAAAAGGTCATTCTTATGCATCCCGTAGTAGTGGGCAAGCAAATGACCAAAGACATGCACGGTTGAATCAAGCTCTTGAGTTAGATACGTGGGAGAGCTAAACTTTGGCACTTCATTGTCAGTTTCGTGTGTTGTAAAAGCTCATTTTTTTTAAAGGTTTTTAGGTACCCTTTCTGCTAGTATTTGGCAAATTAAATGTCCACTGATTGTATGCCTTTATCACCGCAAGGCCCGTCCTCCACTGTTGCGATGCATACAGGAAGGGAAGAATGACGTGTCCCTCAACGGTCTACAGGCAATTCCTTTAGGGAGCAGCCACAGAGCAGGGAGACGACAGAGGAAAAGACAGTAAAAAATAACACTGATTCACCGTGTGCTCTCTACCACGCCACGCAATGCTGAAATCCAATGCCTCATAGTAGGATGGCTAATCCACACAGTTCAATGCTGCTGCGACGCAATTTTCCAGCTTTGATTGATGCACAAACTGCTTGCCTTTCTCCCTCCCAGTGACAAATAACTCACAATTTCACTGCATTAGCAAGCCTCTCGTCTCCCTACAATATAAACCCCCTGGACTGCAGAGATATTCCGTGATTTATTTATTAATATTTCTTAAGCCTATGGCGAAGATAAAAAAGGAGAATGGCAGCCTGTAAATATTGTTGAATTAAGGGCTGAGTCGAAGAAAATACTCCTCTTACATCTTCCTTTGCGTAATGCAGAGAGGTGCTTTTTTTCTGGATAATCATATTATCTTTAGGGTGTTGCATGCATTTGCCAGGGTTGAGCTCGTAGCTGAATCCACAATTGATCTCTCCGCATTTTTCACCCCCTCCATATTCCCCTCCCTTGAACTCCTCCCCTAGTCTATCTGCCTGAGAGCTGAGGAGAAGAGAAGAAACAAGAAAAGAGGAGAGGAGAGATGAGAGGGGGAGGGGGAGGGGGAGGAGAGAGTAGTGTAGTGTAGAGTAGAGTAGAGTAGAAGAGAGGCGAGAGATTTATTGGTCTGAGCCAGCTCTGCTTGTGCAGAACGGCAACTCTCATCAGCTGCAGGATTCTCCAAGTGATCAACAGAGGGCTAGTCTACATTGGCAATCAATTCCGTCAGCATTGCTGCTTTGCTCATTTGGGACCATTGAATACTAGTTAGAGGTCCAGAAGGATAAACTCCCAATCATTAAAATGAGGACTGGGTGCATGGAGTGTTAGCATGCCCATCTCGACCACAAACAGGTGAGCAACATAGCACCTCTTAAGTGTTTTCCGGTTAAGTCCAGAGCAAATCTCCCTTCCGCAATCACACTAATTGCTACTGTAAATGCTTACGTCTACCTTGTTTCTCTGGGCGCTCCCTGAGCTCTCAGCAGAGGTAGACAGTTAGAGGCCACAGAAGACCACCGCAGTCTTGCCTGAAACTTACATCAGAATGAACAGCCCAGACAGTCGTCTCTGAAGTCGCCCTGCGCTGTCTGTACTGAAAGTCGGCACCAATGCAAAATGGCTAAAGACTACACAACGCTAATTGAGTGCTACACTACAAACATAGCTCGGCCCACTGTTGTGACTGCAACAACGGCGAAGACAAAAGGGGAAATGGCAGAGGACAGGCTCCCATATTAATTGTCTCTTCAAAGTGGATGGCACATTTCTGAGGCGCGTGTCAAACGGGAGACTTGGTGCCGCTTTTAACCCAATCAGTCCTTGATGTTTAAGATCTGCCACATCAAATGACACAAAATCACTTTGGGACAAGAACACAGCTGCAACCTTGCCTTGATATTGAATTTGAACAAAAAAAAAACTTGTTTGCCATTCATCTTTAAAGAAACGTGTTGAAAGGGGTACTACCCTCGGTGCAAAGTCTACAGCTGTCAAAAAAAAGCCACAGTGTCACCCCCCACCCCCTTTCCCCTCCACGCTGTGTGTAATAGCCGAGCAGCTTGCCTTGCACTTGCACAATAGGTGTGTTGGCGTACAACATAATCACAGCTCACGGAAACGACTTTCTGTCAGGAGGAGAAGGCGCACCATCTTAAGACGTGTTGGTCAGCGTTGTGCATTGCGTCCGGCCCCTGAGGTTATTCGTTTTCTCTGATTAATAACTCGGGGGTGAGGCATGTTCGAGGCCAGCCTTGACGTTGTCAAAGTAAATCTGTTGCGCTGCGCTGAATGTTTTAAGAGCGCAAAACCCATGCATATTGAACAATGAGGTCTCCTGCTGCCACTTTACAGCAGATGGAGACCCTCTGCCAGTCTGTGCGGCTGGGCCCCTAACTAGACAGCTTCCGGCCCTCCGCGGAGCCAAGGCAGCGGGAAAGGACTCTGAATTGACACTGAGTTGCAGATGCTAGGCTACATGCCTACTGGATTCCTTTTGAATTTCAACGTGTCCTTCACAAATATAGAATTGATTAGGGCCACTTGTTGATCCCCCCTGTTTGGCAAAGACCATAGGAACAAGTGGCGTAAATGATGCTGTGATCGTGAAAATCGTTATGGGTCGATACAGAACCCTGTCATAAAAGAAGGCCAGAAAAAACATGCACAAGTGTAGTCATTGCCCCTGAAATGGACAACAGAGCTCAATGAAGGGAATGCACAACACCAACACACGGTCGGGACATGAAAAACGTTCCAGAGGAGCAAATGTGTTTTTCTTGTAAACCACAGCGGCGGTGTGATGAAACCCTCGGGGGGATTAAGGAGCCACTGACAGCATAACCCACATCCTTCACCTACTTCTGGAATGTCTCCTGGCAACAGCCCTCACACCCCACCCCTCTCCCCCTGTATGGCACCATCCACGCATGAAAGGGATTAGTTGGCCTTGGCACGCACACACCCATGCAAACACTCCCCAACAGCGCCCCCATAAACTCTTCGGGCCAAATGAAACATGGTAAGCGAGCAAAACCACGGTCTGTTATTTTCCACGCAGCAGTTCTATGGTTCTAATGCCATTCCTTTGCACCGTTGGAATACAAGCTACCGGCTCATGTGTACCTAGCAGCCAAATGTTACATTCATCATTTTGTTTTCCCCACCGCAAGACAGGGTTCTATGAGTGTGAGGCAATATTAACTCCATAGTATGCATGTGTGTGTTGTGGGTAATGCATTGTAGTATGCTGCTCCGTGAGTAATCCTGTTCCAAAAATACCTTGTGAGAGACATTTTTACAATGACAGAATAATCATGTAATCCCATCCATCTGAATTCATCACCAGGCCACATTTGTGGAACAATAAGAAAAAGAGAAGTGATTCTATGAGCAACATGGTGGTCCTCCACTCCTACAACGTAACCCGGCGGGTGGAAATAGGTCCACGCGGCAATGAGCTCCTATTTCGGAAGACAATGGGACAATGGCACTCCGTGGCAACTCTGCCAGTTCATCAAGTGAGGGAGCAATTCATTCTGACAAGATTTTCGTCTTCTTTTTTTCCACTCCACTTGATTTGGAAAAGTGGCACCAAAACACACACATACACACACACACACACACACACACACACACACACAGCTAATGAAAATGATGGACAACATGCCCACATGCCCAAACCCCTGAGCCAAGACTCAGTAGCTTTAGCTGCACAAAAGTTATTTTGCAAATTGTTGTTTCCGTCATTTTCTGTCAATTACTTTCAATAATGCATTCGCCCTGATTAGCGTGTGCTAATCAGCTGCGTTAAGTGCACCCGCAGGTGATGGCGAATCAGTAAGACAGGGAGGGAGGGAGGGATGGAGGGAGGGAGTGAGAGAGGGAGGGAGAGAAGAGGGATGGGGACGGGGGGTACTAGGCCTACATCCCAGACAGTGAGCCAGTGAGCTAATGTGAAACAGCTGCTGCAGGATTCTCTTTTGTGGCTCAGGAGATCTCCGCTCAGGCACCACTCCGAGTAGGCGCCAAACAACGGCAATATGTCGGTTGTCCCCGCCTCACTGCCACAGTGGCTACAGAAAGCCGGGAGGACTGACGCCGATCGCTGCTGTTACCGCCTCTCCGCTCAAACACATTACTCCGGACACTTTGTCTTTATTCCCTCGAAGGGAGAGACAATGCACATATGGATGTGAGCGTGCTCACACACACGCATGCACGCACACACACACACACACACACACACACACACACACACACTCATAAAACTTAGCCCCGATCCACAGAACAGGTGCCAGCACTGCTAAATTAGAACAGCTGTGATTCACGTGGCATTTTGACAAGCGCACAAGATCCTTTTTTTTTGTTGCGCTTTTATCCGCTTTTTTATCCGCTTTTCCTATGCTCCAACTGCACTCCCTAACTGTGTTCCATACCCTAACGTACGGACATACTCAAGCAAAGAGGCAAATGAATTGTGACACTTGAAGCTATGGGACTCCAGGCTTTAGGGGCTCCCGAGTCACGCTGCTGCGCCTCCTCCCACACCTCATGCAGTGGTGGGGTGACTCTGAGGTAGGTGGGGGTTGTGGAAGGTGGAGGAGGGGGGGAGGGGGTGGTAAAGGACCAGCTGGGATTCGGAGGAGCATAGAAAGGGAAGGCACAAATGGAGCTCCAGCCTCTGTCTCAGGCTTTAATGCACTTGACTACACTTAGCAGTCGCCCAGGCGTGGAGAGATGCGTGTGGGGATACAGCCCACCGCCTCTCAGCAGACAGACTCGGCTGCCTCACACACACACATCTACGCACACACACACACACACACACACACACACACACACACACACACACACACACACACACACACACACACACACACACACACATACACATAAATCCCCGTCTTTTTCCCACAGACATCTAAAAAAGCTCTCAAATCCTTGGATGATGTTTGTGTGTGTGGATGTGCATGCTTTTGGGTGTTGAAAATGACAAAGGCCACTAGGCCATAGAACATCACATAACAGCTTCCAAGATGAGCACACACCGTCCTCTGCAGCCCAGTGCGCTTTGCCTTTCCCCACAGTGCAAGGGTGCAGCACACATTTCTAGGAATAGAACATGCCCGTGTGTCTCCGCTTCAAATGGACTATATAGAACGATGCAGTGGAGAACACAACACGCACATGCCGTATTCTGTGCATGCTCCTGTGTGGGAGATGGCTTGGAGGCACCACTGGAGGGAGATTATTAAGTCAGGAAAAAGAACAAACAAACAACAAAGCCAGCTAATCCAGACTATTCTTCATAGCTGGGAACATGCCTGCGAGGTTGAGGTGGGCGACACAGAGAGCAGGGCTCCATGACAACAATATCATCTCGTGGCCAACTGTCAACTTGCAACATATTTGAAGTGGGCATCAAAAAGGCCACCCCCTCCGAGGACAGTGGGCTTCAGGAGCCCAGCAAAGGCAGTGTTACACACAAACAGACTGGGCCCATCTGAAACTACATTGAGTTTTAGCCTCACTCTCTGTAGGACTGCCAAACTCTCAGCCATCCCGCTTAAAGACAAATAGCACTACAGTTAATCAACGCTTGTTTGAGGTAATTTATCACTGCAACTTTCGTAGGGAACCTTTAGTTCCTAATTATGTCTCAGTTCTAACTCTCATTAGTAACAATTGGAAAAAGGTGATTTCTTGTGGTTGCTGGGAGACAATGACTAGGCCTGCTGGTTGGTTCATTAAGGATTGGATCGGGAGGAGATTAGCCAGTACATACGCCAGGGAAACTAACCACATGCCAGGCTAGACTACAATTGGAGAATACTGAAGCTAAAACCAACGGCTGCAGTCCTTGAATAGAAAATATTTGAGCTGAATATTTCAACAAAAACCCATATGGCATATCGTGTGCATTTACACTGTGCCTAAACCACAGCGTTGAGTGACATCATATATTTATAATATGTTTAGAATGTCTATCAAACACTTAAATAGGCCATTATCCTGGCCTATATTTAACTTTAGGAAAAACTGTGATGTGGCAAGCTCTATTTTCTTTCCATGAACAAAGATAGGGGAAAGTGGTTCTCTGGTGATAAAAGTTCAGAATTTTTCAAGCCTGAAGCCTCAGACAATTCTCTCTGGAATTAGAAATTTCTCCAACAATCATGTTTCCAACTCCAAACCTCACAAAATATTGGAGAGGGGCAACAGATTGGTAATAGAGTTGACGTCTTGATCCACTTTCCTTCACACTCCTGCTTCTATTATTCATGAGAGAGTAAACAGGGCAACCTGCCTAATAAAGTTTGAATCATTCATTCACTTACTCCGACTGTTCGGGCCTCAAATAATATCATTTCAATTTGGAACGCGTCTCCCTCTTGTTCCTGGGATACAGCTCCATTCAGAATAGGCTGATCAGCCGGAGGAAAAAGGAGAAAGGTTTTGTCTGTGTTCCAAATATTAGTCCTACTCAAGTCAGTGCCAGGCCAAGTGATTCGGTTAAAGAGGCTTCCAAAAGAATAGAAAAACATCACCTGGTGTTTTGGCATCAGCTTTGATCTAGTTGTAGCATGTGGGCTGATGTAAGCGCAACCTCAACACACCCACACTACTACACCACCCTTCGCCTCCATCTTGGATATCATATCATATCAAGCCCATTCCTCCCCTCCCCCCTTTTTGCTCTTTGTTTACTTAACCTTTAGGAAGTCCTCATTAGCCGGCTGACTCCAGAGTGCCTATTGGATTGTCAAAAGTGAGCTAAAATAACAGTGGGTGCATTGATGTGCCTAATGCCTTGCGCCGGGATCATGTTGGTCAGTGGGCTCAGTGTAATTACTTCATCACCAAAAAATGGGAGTTTTCTTAAGTGATTAATCGGGCCATTCCCCACCCCTCCCCTCCCCTTCAGTCCACCCTTCCCGTTTATTGAGCGGGGCTACCAACGTGCGCTGAAAGCTTGTCGTCAGCGTGTCAACCACTGTGGGGCCATCCACCACAACTCTTTGCTGAAGGACTGTAAAACGCAGTGGGCTAGCAGGAGCCACCTCTTCGGGGTGCGGAGGCGCGTGAGCTCAGCCAGGCTTCTTTCTGAGAGCCTTTCTGGACATGGCTTGGGAAAAAGCAAGGGTGCAAATTGGCCGGTAATTAACGAGGCACACAACAACACATAGACAGGCCACTGCATCGCTAATCGGATGAGAACCTCCCCAGCCCGTCTCGTGCACGCTCACGGGCGGGTGGGTGGGCGGGCGGGCGGGCGGGCGGGCAGGCAGGCAGGCGGGCGGGCAGGCAGGCAGGCAGGCAGGCAGGCAGCGTTAGGTGATAAGCAACACCCGCAGCCCCTCTCTTCAAATCTGCAATCCAGAATGATGCTTATTGGTTAGACCCTGCAGCTGGCCACGGAGGAGAGGCCCCGAGGCAGAGCCTGTAGTGCCTCGTGTAGGGGCGGGTGTTTCCAACTGTACGGACAGGAGAGAGGGAGGGAGGAGGACTGGCAAGAGAGAGAGAGAGATGGAGGGACACCCACTGGCCATGCCCAGGTGATCTCTCAGTTTTGGTCCAGTAATGAAATCTCATTAGCGGATCGCACAAGGCCCAGGCGGACGTAATGAAGCCCTGCACAGTGTGTGTCAGCCGCCCCACGCTGAGACCGGAGGATGGAGGGAGGAGAGAGGGGGAAGGTTTAGACAGGGGGAGGAGAGGGGGAATGACAGATAGACTGGAAAATGGCAGAGTGGAAGAACACCAGACATCGGATCCATAAGTAGGAGGAGACATGTCGAAGCCCCCTCCCGAGGAGGAGAGAGGAAGAGGGTAGCACAAACATGCCACTGGCCATGGCGGTGAGCGAAGAGGGAAGTCAGACTCGGCGCAATAGGGGGAAGACATGCCAGGGCCCCGTGGGAGGTGGGTAGGGAGGGGGGTGGGACTGTGAAAGGAGTCTGGGGTCAGTGTGGGATGAGGGCCTGGAGGGAGAGACAGAACATGGCAAGCCAACAAGACTGACTAGTGGGGCTACACAGCCACGGCTCTTAGCACTAATTGACAGACAGCTCCACCGGGCTGCCGCCCTCCCCAGTAAGCCCACCAGTGTTCTCTGCCGACCAGGTTCTGCCGGCCGATTGGCGTGTGATAATTGGCTGACCGTGACGACAACCGAGCTGTCCCCCAGACGGCCCGGGTCCCGTCGGTTTTGCCGCACACACACACACACATACACTCACACGCACGCACACACACACGCACAGCTGCTTGTCTTCTGCCACGGTGGGTGCGTGACAGGCGCCTGGCGGAGCTAAGGCAGGAGCCAGAGCACCTCTTGGGGATATGACGCCGTGAAGCGCCTTTCAGTCAACACAACTAAAAATACCCCTGCCTGCCATAGCGCGGCTTTCCCAGCTGAGTCCCTCCTTTGCTACGGATTATGGGCTCTGTGACTGTGGGCGAAGGGAAAAGGGCACTGCCATCAGGAAAACACCGGTTCCAGGCATTTTCCCTCGCGATGAATATGACAAGGAGTCGTTAGGAAAATGAGTGCGTGGGAGTGCCTTGTGAGGGAGGGTGGGAGTAAGATAAGCATGGCCTTTCTAGACGGTCCTTGAAGATTTCAGCTTAGCTTTGTCTGTGCGACTCCATGCTCCTTCAAAAACTCATTTACATTTTCTGTTATTTCTCTCATATCTATTTTTTTTCAACTAGGGTAGGTTAATTCTTTATTGACCTCATCCTATGTCTATTATAAACGTACGCTACTACACCTCCGACTGGAAAACACGAGAGTGACATGTAGACAGTATGAGGATATCTAATTATACCTCAATGAAGACTTGACGAGTGATGCTGTACATATCTAATCAACACAAACTGGGTTACACATCATAAGGGACAGCACAGCCAATGGACTCTTAAAAAAGACCATGAACGACTTTAGGAAAAATGTAAATGGTTGGTGGTGCAATCCAGTCACATCCAGTCACTGGTCACATCTCACATGATGTGACCATATCCACTACACTACTCAAGCACCAAGTCAAGTGGTTATCTAACAGAAAAAAAAATGCAACGGGTATGGTCGCATACGTCTACCACATAAAGAGGAACAAAATGTCATATATGGCATTTAAATCCATTCGTCAATGACTCACTTTTAGTGTGCGTGTGTGTGTGTGTGTGTGTGTGTGCGTGTGTGTGTGTGTAGACAATGTTTTCAAGCAGCATATAACGAGGACCTAGCCTTCCTTTCAGTCCGTGCCATTTTCCCCTGTAATCACTGGATAAGCAAGCGTGATTGCAAGAGAATAATGTGCTTTTTGGCCACTGTCAATTTCCCACTGTGGCAAATTGCCACAGGGGCGCGTCCTTTGATTCACTGTATCTGTCATTTTCTGTTCGGCCATCTTCATCATGGCCCCTTATTTACTTCATTATGCAGATGGGTAGCCCGCTCTATGGCACTTTGCCCTGCGTCCAAACTATACGCCGCCACTTTTCTCAGTCTTTAACAAGGCAGACTCTGTGATTTCTGCTCTAAATGGAAATGAGGGGAAGGCCGATGAATATTGCAGACCCAATTCTGGAGTGTTTCATCGACGCTCTCGCACAGGCGTACTCTTTATTCTGAGCACACGGACATGCAAACATCCCCTAGCAACTTTTAAGTACACATTTTTGAAAGTGCTAAATCCTCCTTGAGTGGTTTATCATCCTTTACCCATCCTTTGTCTCTGCGTCTCTCTGTTTATCTTTGTTTGGACCATATGCGGTTTCTCATTTTGATCCTTGTTTTTAAAATATTTCATGCAGTTTTGGATGTTTTATTATTTCAATCGTTTTTCCATTCATTTTTGTTTGTTGGTGGTTCTTGTCTGGTGTAATCTATTATCAATAATAAGATCACTGCGGCAGGTTGCATTAAAGTGCGTCTCATATTCTATCTTCAGACCTATCAAATACATTGTGGAGGAATGTCTTTTACTGTCTTTTACGATTTTTTTTTTTTGCTTTGTCTTCATTCATGTTGTTGAATGGCTCCCAGCCAAATGACAATCAGGGAGAGTGCTTAGGCTTGGCTTCCCAGCTTCTAAAGCCTCTTTCTAGTTTAATTCACAGGGAGAAACATTTTTCCTCACTGTCACTCTCTGTGCTGCTAATGAGACATAGCAATATATCTGCAGTGGTATTTGTAAGGAATGTCAATGTGGATGTGCTACTGAAGGAAACAACCTCCACAAACAACTAGACATTTGAAGGGGTTAGCTGATGTTATATAAATCAAGTAAACATAATTGGACAATTCATAGAATTCTGCTGCTTGAATAATGTTACTGCTAACACTGTCGCTAGGTACTCAAACCATCGCTTGGATTGAAAGGGATGGCTAAATATTCAGTCGTCTTCTGCAAAGTTATGCAAAGGTAAAACAAAACTACCAGATACCTTTTATGTGGACTGCATTCACATAAAAGTGCTTTTATTGTGACTAGTCATTCACAGTGCCAATTCAATTCTCGATACAGTTTAATTACAACAGCATAAAGCCAGGTAACAGGTAACAAAGGCACCTAAAGCTGACAATGCACTTCGCCAAGCCAGTTTGAAGAAAAAGGATTGCCTATGTGAATAAGTTGATCTTGCTCGTTCTCTCTTTACCTCATATGCAACCATTCTCTTTGCCAGGCGTAGCTTGCCAAGATTTGTCATGAAGCCCAGTATTTCTTGGGCGCTTTAGATCTTGGCGTCTTCAGAAAGAACACTTTTAAATTGAACAGCGGTGTGACAAGTCATCACATTTGACATTGAAACCCTTGCTTGTTTTTATAACTGTATCTTGAGAAACTGCCATGTAAGGTTTGGCTACCCGGATGAGCTTCTACATATTAATTCCTGTACTTTGTGGGTCCCCGTGGAGAACGTCACAAACGTTCTATGAAAGAGGACGCCTGAGTTGTGGCATGTGTCTTTTCTTTGGTGTGTTCACAACAAGGGGACGTTTATTTTTACCACGCTCAACACACAGGCACTCCCGTTTCTCCAATGGCCATTTCGGTCATGGAGTTTTCTATGTCCCTGTTAAAAGGCATTAGGCTAGTTGTATACTGTTGCTGTTTGCTTAAGAGGCCTATACTTCTTTCTAGTCCCACAGTTTCCCACTATATGCTCCAATAAAATTACTTTCAACACAAAAAAAATCATCCACTAATATGAGATGGATACTGCAGATTTTAACAAGTGGCACAAAGCGGGGTAAATACAAAATTTTCGTAACATAACATCATCCCAGCATCACATTAGTCATTCTGAAGAGTCCAAAATTTGGCCTTGCCTGTGTCAAACTACCCACAGAGAGCTGCAGAGCCAAGGTCTCTCTGGTCTACCACGCCCCAGCGTAATCAATGAGAGTTATGCTTGGAACTGCCCATGTAATATTTGCTTAAGATAAATAGTCTACTTGTAGTCCAAGCGGGGAAATGGCTTTTCATTGGTATTCCGTTTACTCTTGTTGCAAGATGTTTGTTAATAAGAACAAAACAATGACAACCTGCAAGACATGGCAACATAAGATTAGTTTAAAGAGTAGGCAATCAAATTGAGGGATTCAGTATGTCAGATGATGTTTATTTTACACATATAAGACAATGGTATGAGTCCAAAAGCGCTCAACAATCTAAAGCAGATATAAACCGTTTGAGCAAATCTATTCTTAAAATTTGTGCAAAATGCGCAGAATGCAATTCTTGCAACTTAATGATTGGGGTGAGGTTTTCGGTCAAAGGTAGCACTATAGCAAAAACAACATAAGAAAACAATAATAGTTGTAGTAATACCAAAACATTTTCGATTCAGTCTGAAACGTGTCAGGTTTATAATTCTATTTTCAGATTAGACGCAAGCTGTCTATAGACCTCCATGCAAATCTAGTCTCAGCAGATGTCTTGGTGCTGAATTTAACGTCTCGATTTGATTAGACTTGGTTCGACTTTCTGAGAAATACACTTAGTGGGGTTTTTTTTCTTCGCAGAAATGGTGAACTAGTGGCCCACTCTGCAGATTAATATCCACTGCTAAATCTCTTGCAGCTTGTTGTATTTTAATGTGGAAATGTTACTGTAATTATACGGTAAATTGAAAGCGTAATTGAAAACAAGCGACCTCTGTTGGAGAGATTTGAATCAATCTTGGGAGTACATGAATTGCTGAGAAAGGGGAAGACCTTCTTATAGTAGTCCCTTACTTCTAATCCCTCATAGCAGGAGTTACACTAATAGGCATTGCTCAGAAGACCAGCCAGTGATAAAATACTGTTTCTGTACTAGCAACCTTAATAATTCATATGGTGTTAGCAAAAGGTTTGAACACAGTGCCACTCAGGAAAAATATAGAACTCAAGTGAATACATATGCAATTTTCTGTGCTATCTGCACTAGACTGATGGAATGTCTGCCTTTAAAACGCATAGGATTAAAGTTTCCTGAGAACAGCTGAAGCTATTGGGTATTATTTTCGAATGAAAAAAACGTAAAGCATTTTGACTTTGTTCAAAAGTATTTTATCTACGTGTATAAAATATATTACAGTTCTATGCGGTGGTGGACAGTAATGAAGTACATGCAATTTGTTACTGTATTTAAGTACCTTTTTCAAGTATCTCAAGTGTTTCCATTTTGGGATACTTTTACACTTTTACTCCACTACATTTCAAACTAAAATATCCCACTTTTGACTCGACAACTTTTGTGCAATATCTGTCGTTATTTGTTACTTTGATGTGGAGAAAATGGATAGTATAAAAGATCAAATAATACGGCAGACTTTCATACTGAAACATATCAATCATGACGCAGCGCGCGCTTTGATTGGCTCATGACATTCGTTTGTACCATAGACGCTGGAGAGATTGATACACAAGAGAGCCTGATGAAAATGAAAATGTCTGACAGTCTCTTGCCTACGAAGGTTGGGGCACTGTAACACCTTTGACACAATTAAGGGTTACGCATACACACATAGATACACACACACACACACACACACACACACACACATATAGAAAGGGCAACCTGTTAATAACGAATGCCATTGTTTAATAAACAGGAAAGTTTGCCTACTGTATTTTTAAATTATGTTTGTCATGTCAGCAACCCCTGAAAAATTAACCGTACTAAATAACAGCACTTTTTACTTTTGACACTTAACTATTTTTAACAACAGATACCTTTGTACTTTTGACATTTAAATTGGAGACTTTTGTGAAGTAATATTTATCAAGGGTGTCTACACTTTCACTGACGAAAAGTACATTATTTGTGTACTTTGTCCACCACTGGATCTATGTCTAACTTCTGTTTTTGTGATATTCTTTTGGTATAAAGACCATTTCCCAGAATGTAATTTTTCATGCAAAAAAAATACTAAGGAGTTATCGATTGTCTGTCAAAACTAAATGATGCAAAAAATTAGAAGCAAACACGATTCATGTAATCTGCACGATTAAGCAACCAGATGAATGATTTTCCAAAGTATTTTCATGTGAATGTGTTAATACATATTTCATGCTTGAGGGACAAAAATTTGTTATGGATTACTATATGGTTGTGAGATTATAATGACTGAGAGAATATATCAATACACTAGAAAATAGATTGAAATTGATGTTTCCTAATATTACAGACTAACAAAACAGAGTCTATAGTTTTCAAGTTATTTAAATAACAGACCATGACATGTAAATATAAATAAAAAAGACAGGAGACAGCTTATTAAACCTCCTCTTTGAGGTGAGAGCATGTTAATGTAATAACGAAGATGAGTAACATTACCAGAGACATTTAATGAGCTTTAACACTTTTAAGACAAAAGTGACAGTACGTCAAGTGTATTTGAAATATTTATCTCTTGATACTGTGTGATTTATTTTACTAAGTGATCTTAGCCTTATTTTGTTAGGGAACTACATATGTAGCATACCAAGTTGTCTTTTTATTTTTCTCCAAGACAGAAAACATGTTAAACTTTTGAGTGTGGCAAATTGGAGAGAATGTACAGCTACCTCAGTAAAAATATGCAGCACGACATTTATTATTCATCTTGGCCAATCATTTCTGATCAACTTCTGAGTAGCGGCAATATGCAAAAAAGAAATATATATATACAGTATATATAGACTGTATATACTGTCTACAAAAACAAAACCCAGTAACATGACAACTCGCTGGAGACTCAAGTTCCAGAGCCAAGCTACAGTGATCTCCACATCAACTCTTTAGAATTAGTCACTCGCTATAGCCCTTCCTTTCCCCCTTCAGTTACAAAACCATACACACACTGTGCACTGGGCAAATCCACCCTATTAGTGCTTTTGCTGAGTGATTTGTTTGTGTCAACTCAAAAGGTTATTGCTTGGTACAAGTCGTTCATTAAAGTCGGACCCAGTTAAGACTGCCTTAATCCACCACTGCTTCTGGGAATCTAAATTAGGTAGTGGAGGAACACCATCATTGCCCGGCCCGTAGGGTCCACCACTGCAGATGCTCAGAGAGCCCTTGTCATTATCAAGGGTGAGAGAAACTATGGCACTCTCCGACAGAGGTGAGTGCCCGGCTAATGAGAAAGTCCACTGGTGACAATCTGTAAGAGATGTTCTCCAAAACCCAATTCTATTCATTATAAGAGACATTGTCCATTATTCATTTCTGTGATTTACACTTACACTTTGAATTCCTTTCCATTTGAGAAGAAGTGAGTTTGGGTCTCTTGTTATGGAAGGGTATTTCAGATTGCATATTTACATTCTGTGGCCCCTGAAAAAGAGACGGCTATGCACTGGAGACTTTGAACTAGGATGATGTGAACCTAGTGATTAAGACTCTTGCCTTCGGGGCTAAATATGTCAGGGATGACCTATAAATCAACTCCTGTGTTTTTCTCCTCTCTTGTGTTTTGCTAAATACTATTTATATTGTTATAAAGATAACCCAATGGCTCTATAATTTCTATTCACCTTGTCCCAGTAAAAAAAAAGTAATAAAAAGAGAACTGTCAACTGAGAGAGGTAACAGTCCGACAACCGTTCAATTAGTTCCATGTTCTAATTAGATCAAGCGCTCCTGTGGACATATCTACTAAGGCCAGTGTTTGTGTACATCTCCAGAGAATATGATCTTTGTTGAGGATGTCCATAGTGTTTGTAGTCCTAGCTTTTAAATCACTTCTATCTCTTGGCTAGCTGCTGTCTAACACAAGAGGCCAGTTGTTTTTATGGGTCTGGGAGGAAGTGTGATTGTAAGTACAACAGTCGGTACTTACCCACATTCTGGGAATAACTACCACAATGGTCAGCCAAGGAACGTTTCACACTAAATGAAAGGGTTGCTTTACCAATATGGTTCCATATGACCCAATACACTGTACAACTAATAAAAAATGTACATGTTACATAACTTAAACCTCTAATAATGTAGCGTAGTTACTCCATGCATATATTTTAACTCTAATATGGTGTGAATAGGAAAGCACGAAATAACATGAAATAAGATTTCTTTTGATATCAAAAAGATTATTTGTAAGACATTGCCAGTCAATATTTTTTACCGTTCTTCCATTAACAGGAGAATACAGTGGAATGTATTGCTAGAGTTTCATCTTGGCAGACAGCCGGGAGCAGATATTCCAGGGTAGTTTCTCTAATAATAAGGTTGTTGGGGCTTTGAGCTGTTCTATTCTCATTTGCACTTTGTAACATAGAGGTGCGGGATGCAGCCCGACAAGGGAAGGCACCGGGGGCCTGGCTGCATGCACGAGTGATTCCCAGAGATCACAACCTATGCCACGCAAAGATGCCGTGCGTGCGGAAAGCTTGAGACTCTTTTATTAGTGGGATTCACTTGCCTGCATTTTAACAACACTGTTGACAGCCTACATTAGACACACTATACTGTGAGTCAACTTCTCCAGTTGGTACCTTTACAGTAGTCTCAGGCTATGTCTAACCTACCAATAACTAAAATATAAAAAATTTGAATGTTTCAAAGACAGTAATGCTCCATACTGACTGAACTCTCCAGTGAGATCTGACCAGTAAAGATTTAACGGCAAATCAAATCCGTTCAGTTTCGGTTAAAATGTCAAATAACTCCTAAGCTTCCAGGGCCATTTTCTGCCTCTTTGTTGGTCGGTGGCTTTCTTTTGTTCCCCAGTCAGGATGACCATGGTGAGCGTGGAGGCCGTCCATTTTGCCAACGGAGGCACAAAGCCCATGAGCCTCTTCATTAGCATATCGCTGACTGCATCCTCCACATGGCCCTACCCTGGTCCACTTGAGCCCTGCAGTCTTTACCGCAGGGCTTTAAAGTGAGCAGATCTACGCTGTATGGGACACGTTCCACTTCAAAGAGAGAAAAAAATACGAGAGAGAGAGAGAGAGAGAGACACAGAATAAGAGGGAGCGAAGGGGATCTATGTTTGCACAAGATGAACCTGATAAATAAATCAGAGCCTCCACATTTGTCAACCCTGCACAGGGAAGGAATCAGCACACAAACAGGGATACGGGTATTAATTGTCCTCGAGGGAGCAAACTTTTCACTCTAATAAAAATGTTCAGGTAAAAATGTCAAAGTGAAAAACCAAGCAACAGTGGCAAAATCTTGGGACCCAAAGAAATAGGATTTATTTCATGATAAAAATATCAGGGCAGTTCCACTTGAAGGATTGATTGATTCCCAAACAGTGTAAATCTACCATTGGTTCAATAAGTCCAATGAACTTCCTAAAACGCTTTATTAATAGCATTTAGAATTATTCATAATTAAGAGTTGCCAGGGAGGTAAATGGTTGGTTGAATTGCAGTGTTGCTGGTATTATAATGACTATACTGTAATTATCAAAAGTGCAATGAAGGAATTAAACTAAAATACCACAGAGTACGGCCATTTTGGTTTCCACCTAAACATGTTGACTCAGAGAGAACTCAATAATACTTCTTTAGTTACTTCCTTGCTTATTCAACATGTTCAATGACTAAGTGGTATTCCAACTTAAGTCAAATGTCATCCTATTGAACACATAAAATATTGAAGATGCACACTGCAGAACTTGGACAGAGAGTAAAATAGGGGTCTAGCCCTGAATCTAGGTCAGAGATTTGACTCAAGCCCTACTTTGAAAAGGGTTCAAGTCTTTCTAGAATGTGGCATGGCTTTGAATATAGTAGAGTGTGGGAGTATGCATGACATTTTAATTCCCTGATCCTGTCACCGGGGATATATCCAACACGAGATCTAGGACAAGTTATTATTTGTATTTTTTTTATATGAAAAAAAAAGTAGTATATATATATATATATATATATATATATATATAAAGATATACTCATTTATTTACACTATTATGGAATGCAACAGTGTGTTCTCAAGACATTTCCATTGAGTTGTGTGTTAGGATAGCATTTGTTGCTGGACTTGTAAAGGAAACTGCACAGTTAATGGAATGATTGCACTCAAGTGACTGTTACAGGTTAACTTCATCCTCAAAAATCCTTATGTCTATTTTCAAATTTTCTAATTCTGCACAATACAAAGGTATTTTTGTGTAAGGTAAAATTATTTCGGAATCCATTATTGCACACTGAACTTGTAAGAGGGCAGTGAGGCACTTGTAAGAGGGCAGTGAGGTACTATTTTAAACTATTGTTTCAAAACGAAATGGCATAGCAGCTCTGGAATTTCATTGTGTGGCTAGTGGTCTTTCATCTTTCACACGATTTGATCAATTGGAATTTATAGCAAAACATATAACAGCCTCACCATACTTTGAGGACCTTGAGAAGCTCAACACTCTTATTATGTGTAGTGTTAATGTGATATTGTTCAAATAAACCAATATACTGTATAACTAAAGTCTTAGCATTTACTTGAGTATAAATCACAGGTAGCTATTTAAAAAACAAAATTAGTTAATTAAATCCTGCACAGTACACATCTAAATGCATAAGTCAAATTAAAAATGTTTCAGACTTATTTTAAATTGCATAGAATTCCTAGATAAGAAATGGCCTCCAGCAACTTCAGAGAGCTGCTGGGCAGAATATTTCACTGTGAAAGAAGTTTGGCTTTGCACACTGATCAACATGCTCCCTAGGTGTAAAAACATTAAGCCTTTCTTTATCGGGTTACTAATTAGCCAACCTCGGAACACTAGGCTATAACCTGCATTTCAATATCAAAAATATATAAACATTCCTCGTTGTACCGCATAAATACAACTTTCCTTAAAATAATATGCTTGTGCATGGACAAAGACCATGTTTCATTTATGTTTTAATAAGCTACCGCATAATTCTGCAAAGTCCATGAATAAGCATGCTCTACTGCTTTGCTTAGTTACCCGAGGGGAAATAAAGCAGTATCCTGGACAAGGATTTCCGTCACATTACTGATCCATTTCCCCTTTGTCCACACACTCCCTCTCTCAAACAAATCAAATGCACAGTATTGTACATATTCATGTTGAAGACAGGCATGTATGAGCATAGATTACCGCCAGAGGTATGCACATCAGACTACTGGAAAAAGTGTCAAAGTGAGAGGTTTAAACACATTCCAGTATTGAAATAAATTGCTTTGTTTCAATTGAGAGCACAGACAGAGAGAGTTCAAATGGGCAGGCTTTGAGTGTTCTCATACTTGGCTAAATATTGGTTTTCGCTGCTTGATACATATTTTGACTGGCTCAACAGACTTTTATCGCAACAGCTAGGCCTATTTCTTGATTAGTATTTGGGCTGGGGCTCCTATGAAATGGAGAGGATTTGATTAGGAATCCTCATAAGGATATTCTTTGTATTGGATTGAGAGAAGTCCATAGACTTGGCTGCTAAGCGCCACAAGATTGATATAATCACTGCCTACGATTATGTTGAAGAAAACTTCAGGTTTTAAGAATTTATTCAGTATAAAACAGAATACAGGCACTGACAATGGAAACATTCATCGCTGACATTGACCAAAGCAACTACCATGCTTCACCTAAGTTGAGAACGCTGTCCAAGTACATTCACAGAATGTTTATGCACTCAATCACAGTCATGCCACAGAACCTTGACTTATTCCAAACATGTGATAAAGGGAACATTTTACCAAGGTAAGCTAAAGTTCTACTGCGTCTCAGGGACTTCATTCCTCTTTGGGCCAATGGCTAGTCTTACAGAACTTTAGAAGTCACTAAACAAATTATCAAGTGACAAATGGTAAACCGCCATTAGCTAATGTTTGGACTAGTTTGGAATAGAGCTATTCTCTTATTATCTTATTATTGTCTTCACATACTATAAATGTCACCCAAGAACTGCTTACCATGCTGTACAACACATTAGTAACTATGTTTAAGACGGTTAAAAGGTAAAAAATATAATTAACATGACAGTAAACGGAAGCCACAGAGACTTTTTTTGTCTGACATCACTAGGTGTTTAAGCTATTATGGTTGTCACCGTTGACTTTTCAGCCAGCTTAGAACAGCATTGCCAGTTGACAGACTATCTTAGGAAATGTTCGCTTACAGATTTCACAAGGTCCTTGCTCATTAACCTAGTTCAGTAACTTTTCATCATTTAGGATAATGAACTAAGTTGAACAATTAGTTGTCAATTTGGTATTTTGAATAATTTGCATGTTGCCCTAAATTCTCAAGCACACAGACACTCCATTTGAATGACTTCACGGGGTAGCATAGCCGAAATCAAGCGGACTTTCGCCTGGTCTACATTGCAAACAGCCTATGAGGTCAGAAAGGAGCGATGAATGACTATGTGAGATTGACTGTCGACTAAAAAGGTCACAAGGAGAGGGGGTGTTTGCGGTGAATAATGGATTTCCGAGGTGAAAATCAACTCCATCTCCCACTCGTATCAGCTCGAGAATAGCTGGTTAGCCTCAGGAGACTTCTCTTTCTATGCCTCCTTTTCTAAAGCCGCACTTCCAACAGGTCGCATAACCTCTGATATATAGGGCCCTCTGGGGTGGAGGGTCTCTTCAGTTAAGGTAAGATCCCCTGTCCTCTTAAAAGACGCACACAGCCACACACACACACACACACACACACACAGACACACACACACACACACACACACACACATCAGCGTTTACAGAGTGTGTCAAGTCCCTCAGAGGTTAATTATCTGGAGCAAGATGTTTATTTATTTAACTCACCCACGCGCCTACTGCTCCCTCCATAGCTACCCTCTCAGCCATGAAGTGGGGGTTGGGCCAAACCCTAATCAGCATAACGGGACTCTTTTACACTTCCTATCTGGCTGCATATGTTTAAACATAACGTAAAGGCTTGGATGGAGACGTTACTGAAAACCCTTACCTAAGTGTGAACCACCAGTATACTGGTGTATTGTATCACAGCCGCCGTGGATTACAGAGGAATCCATTGAACTACTGTAATCATGTGTGCATTTCCTTCAAGCCAAGCGCAAGGTAATAATCAATGTCTGTTGGATTACAGCCCTATCAGTATCGAAGTATCGCCCTGTACAGGACTGAAGCCCAAAAGGTGACATTAAATATACAGTATATAAGAAATACGCACAAATACACACCACATATATAAACTAGTCACCACACCCAATTTACACCCACTAGACTGGCTCCCAGTAGACTGACAAGAGACAAAGGCCTTGCACTGTTCTCAGCCCTCGCATACTGAATGTTTGTCACGCTAACGCCAAGGCTAAACACATCACCTGAACATTCTTTGGCATGGATGCCGTATGCAGTGACTTCTCACACTGGAAGGACAGACAGGAAGGGTAAACCCTTTCCCCTGAAGCTGGGGAGCTGCACAGCGGTCAGAGTTAGGCCACGCCTCTACGTAGGCGATTTGCGCTTTCGGTGTGCAGCCTCTTCAGAGGGACAGCTACACTACACCCAACCGCCTTTAGTGTCCTTATGAGAACCGGCGTACCCCAGGGACTTCAACCGCCCCTTCCATACCTTCCCTGTCTCTTCTCCTCCATGCTCCGTGCTGCTCCCTGATGCCCGGCTAATGCATTATGAATCAATTATCTTCTGATATGCATTAAACCTCTCTAATCTTTCACACTTTGACATCCAAAAGAATCCCATGACTGAGCCCCTTTCATTCGCCCTGTTTTTCCCCGTGTATCTCCCGGAGTGGAGCTATCATCGGCACAATCAAAGAGGTCGGCTTATCAGGTGATGCTGGGTTGAGGACAGCATGGTCTTGGTTTATGGTTTTATTTCTAGGGCAGATAGGTATGCAGTGGTGATGTCAACGCAACTACATCATTTGAACCAAGAAAATTCAACCGGTTTTGGAAGCAGTACAGCTAAAGTGGGCTGGGAGTTGCACTTTTTAAGGAGCCAAATAGTCAGGCTTGACACCTTTGCGGTGAGGTGCAAACGGGAGGTATCTGCGCTAAATGGGACCCATGAAGTGCTAAGTGTTCCGAGAGGTTTTATCATAACACAACCATTTGTAAAGGCAACCATCGGGGAGCCATTAATGATGTCTCAGGATGGACTTTACGCACAGCAGTCGTTCCAGAAGGTTCCGTGGAAGCCAGCGAATTTCAGAGCGATTTCTCCGTTTTTCTCTCAATGGCCCTCCTGACAATATTACCCTCCCTTTTTCTCTGCTCTCGTTCTTATTCACACAAACACGGGAACAATGACAGACCCTCTCCCAAACAGTTTGGAGTTGAGATAAGATATTCCACATGACAGAGACAATTGCCAGGGGAAAAACAGACGTCTAGAGATCGGATAAATCCAGTCTGCTAGGTGGCAAAGGGCCCATAATAAATCCTATTGGCTCTAAAGGCATCCCAATTTCCTTCATCTCCCTAACCTCTCGAACAAAGCAAAAAGAATACCAAATCTCCAGTCTACTACGACTCAAAGCAACGTCTTTTATTTCAACTAAAACCATTTATATAGTTTTATTTATTTAACTCAGACCACATTCATTGTCTATAATGTTTACGACTGTATTTAATGTGATCCCATAAAATAAATATAAATATATTGATTACTTTTAGGGAGCCCCCTTAAGTGATACTCGGTTTCAATGCATACCCCTTATTTTCTGTGAGATTACAAAGGCGCCTGAAGGTAAAACAAACCCAGATTACCTTTTGACCAGGTCTTATCAGCACAAACTGATAGTGGGGTATAAAAATAACCCAGGGGACCTTGTTTTTTTCCTCTATTTTGCTCCAAATCTGCTCTGGGGCTGACGGAAGCGTTTTATCTTGCCTAACAGTTTACGGAGGTTAATCTCCATGAGAATACAAGAAATGGGAGCATACTTTATTTGAAAGACGATATTGATTTGAGTGTATTGACTTTGTTGCATGCTGGCCAATGTCCATTCCAGGCACAGTTCACGTGCCGTATGTGAACAATTATTGTGCGCTTTTGAATGTTTTGATCTTTTTTTTTCTTCTTTTTTTTTACAGCAGAGGTAGGTTTGGTTACTGTCAGTATTGGGAAAGCACTCTTGTCTATTGGACATGGTAACAAGCCTAAGGGTCTTCATAAAGTTGTTAGACGGTTGCTCAATTGGTTCTTTGAAATCCCTACGACTAAATTACAACATACTTCACCCACAAGAGCACTATCTGATGCAATTGTCTCCAAGTCATTCCATACAATCTCTATCCCTCAGCTCATCTATTGATTTGCAGAGAGGCAAAAATTTACTCGAGGCCCATTTAATAAAGAAATGGCTCGATATAGAAATCAGCCATACAACGGCCCCCTTGAAAATGACACTGTACCACTTCATTTATCTTTCATGCCTCTCTATTGGCTAAGCAGCTGCCTTCCACGGCGCCCCAGCAGACACGAGGCCCTATCTACATGGCAGCCACCTCTCTCCATAGCCTTGCTCGATTGATCAGGACGACTCAGCGAATAAGCAAGCGCAAATAAATAAAACTATCGGGGAGCGGCGGCAGAGGGCCGATTGTTTTTTAATCTGGTATTGATGAGTGAGGTCACTGGCGATGATTAAAGTGTAGGGACCACATCATGGAGATGGCGGGGGCCGCTCGCTCTCTCTCCCTGTTTGCACCTTGATGAGATGAAGAGACACGGGCGTGCAGAATGGAGTGCCACGCTGCACCTTAATCCCTGATTTACTGCCTCCATGGGGCATTGATTGAAAAGAGCAGCACGTCACTGCTGATCTGGCTGAGAGGGAACAGGTCGGCGTATGCGGGTGTGTTGGTGTGTGTGTCGGTTTAGAAAAAAAGGCCTTTGGGGGTGCAGAGCCCTGCAGAACGGGTCAGCTTCAGAGTTACATGAAGATCTCAAAAGTCACTAGAAGTAGCCCATGAAGATAGAAGAAGGTATCCGTCAGTAAGAAGAACTAAAAGAGCACATGCAATGCAGACACGTGGTATACACACGCGCGCACACACACACACACACACAACATGCAATACACATATGCAACCATGCATAACCTCTTGTGTTCTCTCTCTAATAATGGAGATGTTAACAGTGGCTGTACGCGCGCACGCTAACAGAAGGCTTTCGCCTCTCACATATAGACACTGACGAATCCAATTAGGCGGCCGGGCTTTAAAGCAGGCCATCCTGGACCACGTACAGACCCGTTAACGAACACTCCCACACACTGATCCGTGGCCTTCCATCTCACTCAGAACACACGTCTTTATGATCCCTACCAGCTGCAAAACGCATCGCAGCGTAATATGTAGGGACGAATAACAATTCTATTTCACAAAGTCCTCGATCAGTATGCTTCCAACTGTAACTATTTCAATTCAGAGATTTCATACGGCGTGATTCAGCTGCTAGGTTGCAGGCCAAGGCAATAACCTACGTACCACTTCTGATTTGATTTTGTATAGAATAAGCTCATGTTTGATTTGACTATGAGCAGGCAGGTCAGTTCCTGCATGGATGCTCAATGGTTGTGGTAGCGAGCTCCTCTTTCTACTGCACTCCCATGTGTCTGTGCATTTCAGCTGTTTGTTCAAATCTATAAAAAAATAAACACATACTAATAAACTATGTATAAGTAATGTTCAAAATAGGCCACTATTGCATGCCAGCTCGAAAGGATTATTACTCACAGCTTTGGTATATAGGCTTTTCCTGCTGAAACTTCTAATCTATACTTAAGAAGCCTTATGTGAAAGGGTAAGGTATAGGAAAATGATTTCACATAGTGGAGTAAACACCTACAACTGTGTAATCATCAACAAGAGCGAGCTAGGAGTGTAGCTGGTAAGCCTTGTGTAATTTGCCTGCCATGAGTCACAACTTCCAACACCTTTACATTACAGTGATGACATTATAATACCCACACTAGCTATTTTAAGGCTTGAAATGCCTTTCCTAGGAATTGCATTGAAAAAGTGGTCCTTAAATCAGCAGAAATTTTAACTGATTACCCGATTCATCATCAGAATATGTGGCAAAATACTTGAATTGATAGTAGCAGCCTTATTCACAGAGCACTGCTTGGATTGCTGTACTGTGCACCATGCACTATTAGATTTATCACCGGATATGGAATTTGCTACGCTGCCTTTCCCCCAAAAGATGCATCTGTTATGTTTGTACCCTAAAAAAAAACGCAAGGCCCCACAGGGGTAATTCCTAATTGCTTGTTCAGACTTTTAAATGAATACTCCGCGGCAGACTGTTTCCACGACAAGGAGAATTTGAGCTCGGAAAGGCCTAGGGCAGTGGAGCTGCATCGGAACCCAGATGCTAATTGCCACCCCGACCATAACCCCCTCTTTCCGGATGGTATTAGACAGCGTGGAGAGGTCCTCTGCAATCATCAGTGGCTTCCATACCCCACTCACTTTGCTCTCTCCCGCCACTGTCTTGCTCGTGTAAAAGCTTCCCATTGTTTTAACTCTTTAATTTGCTTGGAGGCAGCATCCTTGATTAGCAGTAAATTAGAATGTAACCGGAGCACTGACAGACACTTTGCTGCTATGGCAACCTCGCTTGTCTGTCAAGACAGCAAAGGCTTAAATCGTGACGAGACGGCTGGTGCTTCAATGTGTTATTGTGATATTATTTTGTTTTTAAATTACATTATCTGAAAATATTTCTACCAAAACTTAAAAACATGGATTTCATAATGTCACTACAACATTGATAGATCTGAAAAAGGAACATGCTGTATGATCCACAGGATGTGCTTGTGTCTCGTGCAGTCTGGAAGACCGGTCAAGCACCTCTAACTAGCTCTTTTATACCATGATTTCTAAAACGTTAAGCCATCACTAAAGAGATACTGATAACTATTCATTAACTGTAGAACTAAGATTTCTGTGTGCTGTCTTTTGCCTGTGGCACTGTGCTTGGGTTAAGGAAGACAGTGGCTCCTCACAGCATTGGCCTGCACTCTCACAGACCTTTAGATGAACCTCTAAGCATCCTACTTTCACGTTAGACCTCCCAGGGGGACAGCTGTGAATGGTTTTAGAGAGAATAAGGAAGAACACGAGACACAGGGAGTGTTATATATGGAGAATACATATATATTTAGAGAGAGAGAGAGAGAGAGAAAGAGAGAGAGAGAGAGAGAGAGAGAGAGACAGTCTCCTTCAGTCATCTGCAGGAGCCCAAGGCTCCCCTGTAGACCTGGATCAGGGCTTTGCTGTATCTCTGATCCTGCCCAAACCCTGCTCTGACAGGTCAAACAAAGGAATAACTGGGCATCAAAAGACACAGTCAGCGCCTCGCAATCCTCCTTCTTTCTGTAATTGCTCTACCTGTACTTAAGAAAACTCCGGACAGGATGGAAAGAGGGACCCTGGATCAAGACACAACCGGCAGGCTAGCTGTTGACTTTTTAACCATCTGCCTTCCACCGTTGCATCTTGATGAGGTTATTTTAGGTTATTCAAGCCAACATCTGTGTTCACATGCTGTGTACATATCGCAAAACCTCAGGGCCTAGATCTTTCTGCAATCTAATTTTCACTAGATAACTAAAAACAAATTATTTCCACAAATGATTTACATAATAGAGCCTGGGCGTGTTTTTTTTATTCATTTTTTATAATGTTGACCAGTATACAGTATATCAGTGAGTAGGCACAGAGATGTAAATAAACTATACACAATACATTATTTTTTTTTATTAATATATCTTAGTGTGTACTTGAATATAAAAGTATCTACAAAAATATATATTGAAATGGTATTTACTATTTAGGCCAAGAAAGGACTTTGATATGATGAATAGTCACTCAGTTAGGTGTAGTGTTTAAAGAGGTGGAAGTTATATCATGTCGATACAGTAAAAACTTTCTCAGTGAGTGCCGCGATAGAACTATCTAAGTCTCATTTTGTATTTTGGCCGAGCTGTGGTATAAAGGTAGTACATTTTAATTTCCTTTGTCCAGCCCTTTCTATTGTCTAGTAATGGGTTCTTAGATTCAATGGTCAGGAAATGGACATGGGACATCGGTCCATTGTGTTAATGCTGCTGAGTCTGCTAGAATCATGGCGAGAGACATCTCTCTGTCTCGGGCTCAGTGGTGCGGTGCATCACCTTAATCGCTCCCACATCACACTTCCTCCGTGTGGAACCATCAGGGGCTGACAGCAACATGACAAACCCTTAACCAACCCTTCCACCATCACCGTTGCCACTAGGGACCGAAAAAGTGCTTACCTAGGAGAGAGAGAAAAAGAGAAAGGGAAATGGAATTATTAAAGCAGCAGGGTAATCGTACACATAGCAGATCTAGGACATCACCACTGAATATTATCCAATTACATTCCCAAAGGTTTGCAGCAGGTTCTAAGAAAAAAAGTACAAGTAAACCAAACAATGGTCACTCGCGCATACAAAGTGCATTCTGATGATCTTGGAGAAAAGGACATTGTTGCTGGTAATAAATTACCCGTTTTTTTTGTCTCAAGGCAGACAACCATAACAAACCTCCAATACAATTTCCCCCATATTCAATGAATTAGTGGGTTTTGAGTAACAAAGACTCCTTTTGTTTTGTTGTATAAACAGCTTTAAGAATGATCTGTCGGGTTTCAGTGTGTCTTATGTTTCTTCAGACCAAAAGGACACCGCGTTGATATCCCAAATTACAGCTGATAAAAAAGGTTAGTCGAGGCTCTTCATTTCAACAAAAGATGCAAAGACTGAAAATCCCACGTGGGATGATAGCAGGCAGTGGGTGTAATAAGGAGAGGCAGGCCAAATTGGCCAAGAGGATGGGCTACTAATGCACAACGCAGAGGGGGCAGGATGTTCAAGTCACTGGATGGATAGAGAGATTGCATTATCGGGCTTCATTTATTCCAGAGTCTCCAGCCCTCAGCCTGAATCAAAATGGATGGTAGGGAGGCCTCGTTGAGCCTGCGCCCATAGAGCAGGAGGGGGGTAACATCACAGTGACTGAGCATAATAAAGACTAAGCTTGGATCTCCTTGTAACACTAAAAAGGAAACGACCTTGTTTGGCGGGAAACAAACTGTTCTTCTTGTACGAGCTCAATGGCCCTTGCTGTTTGCCGAAAACAGGTTTTCTGTGTCACATGAACAAACTCTTGAATAATGGAGAGCAGGGAAAGTCCTTGTGGAACACGCCGCATCACCCCTCTCGAATCCAAAGCTTTGGTAATGGGGACGAGACAAAAGGATTCAGCGTTCTTTCCAAGACTTAGCATACTTACATATCATCATTTGTTTATTGTACCATGAGCTGGGGGTCAGAACCAAATTCAATGGTAAAATATAACAAGAGTGTCAAATATGTCTGAGTAATTTAACATATGTTGTCTCTAAATGTAATTAGAAGGAAGGCTCTCATGCTGTTACATTGTGAGTCGGGGGTGTGGCTTGCTCAAAATTAGGAGAGTGTGGTTGTACGTTACAGCCAGTGTGAACACTGTGTGTAAAGAGAAAAGCTTAAACATCATTCGGTGAACAATACAGCAAAATCCGATATACATGAAATCATATTTTCATCTTAAGCTTATAATATAGGGAACTACTATACTACTATACTTATAAGTATATTTTTATATATAGAGCACTGCCACCAGTTTGACGCACCCATCCATTTATGGTGGGGGGAGGTGATTGGTGTTAGTGAGCCAAAGACGAACCACTAGCAGGAGGTTAAAGGCTCAAAAAAACAGACCAGAAGGGAAATTAATTGCATTATATTGACTGTAAGACACAATCAGATTAGACATGTCAACTGAAGTGCATTCAGCCATCATGGCCGCTTTTTTATTTCCAAGACCTTATTGAACAGGTTTTGATGACAACTCACTAGTCCTAGCAGGGTCCAATGGGGATCCATCCAATCAATGATTAACTCCATCTGCCCTTTCCATGGCCCCGCCTTACAGTATGGCCGCACAGTGCCTGACCCCGTCAACAGACAACAAGATGGCGAGAGCATGAAACAGCCAATGAAGACAGAGACAACCAAGAACCGCACCTTCATTTCCATTTCCTAAAACAGAGTCCCACCCCGCACCCAACCAAAGCAGACAGATTTCCAAATGCTAATTTGCTGAACAGGCTGCAGATGATGCGTAACAAGGCTTTCACCTACTCCTGTCATACATAATTCATACTATTGACTGGTGAGGCAATGCCACTTTAATGCAGTGGGCTTGCAAAGTGGTGCCACTTTCACACAGTGAGGCAAGCCAATAAATCCAAACCAACTGTGCAGTTACGCTGGGCATACAATGGAGCTTGGCATGAAATGTTACAGAGACACTTGCACGCTCGAACTTACAGGCATGTAAACAAGGCTTGTGTCGGGGGAAAGCGCACACAGAGTGACAAAGTTAAAAGCTCACGAGAATCAAAGTCTTACGTACAAAGATATCAATGGCGATACAAGGCAGCAAAAATACATAGCCTACTGCATGACAGCCATTGTCTATGAAGAATTATGCATGGCCCAATGTGTTAGTCCCACAGGGGACATTAAATATAAATGTCTATGTGCTCCTCAATCTGACCCACTTTGGAGAACCCAACCACAGCTGTCACAGAAGGGCTTTTGGCTCTCACTCAGAGAAGCAGAAAAATGTGCTGCCTCTACAGAGCTCCCCTAAAATCATCTTACTGTACCTAAGACATTAATTATAGCCACAGAAGGCCTTTGTCTGTTGATCTATTATAGAAAATAACAAAAATATTTCTTAAAATAAGGAAACATTTCCATTGAGAATAGTTGTTTCAAGTGCAGACAAAAGGAGGACTACACAAACAGAATTTTCTTTCTTAAATTCATCACTGGGCAGATGGTCATCAACAACTACAATGTGGCTTTGGAGAGTGAGATCTCGAGCCAATAGCCATAGTAAACGCTTGAAATGCACTGTCCAAAAAAAAAAACTAAACGAAGGCCAAATAAATTTTAATTTGTATGCCAGCGCCTAAATAACGTGACACATTGTAATTTCAAATAAGTGGCGCTAAAATTGTGAAAAGGTGGTTTTAGGATTATAATGAGTACTTTCTAAGGATAGATCATTTCGAAGGGCAAACTCAAAATTGGTCTTCCACATTGAATGACAAAAAAATACATTGTAAACCCAATGTCATCAATCTACTACTCTCCTAATGGAAGCTGAAAAAAATACAGTCCTTAACAAAGTGCTCTGTCTTATTAGTGATTCACAGAAAGCAGACATCAATACAGTGACGAGTGCTCTAGTGGCTTCTGCTACCACTTGTCAAACAGGACATTCTTGTCGCAGCTTTGATAAGGTGTTTGCGGGTTCTTTCAAGATGCCGAAGAGTGTGCGCCTCAACAACAGGGGGTCTTTGTATGAACATCTGCAAGAGACAAAACGTCTGTCAAAACAAGTTGACGTAAATGGCAAAATCTCTCTCTTTGTTCCTCTGCATTTGATGTTGAAAAGCACCAGATAGACTGAGAGGGCAGTTGGTATGGAGTTTTCATTTGCATAGCACACTAAAGGTCATATTCCCTTTTGATGAGCAAATAATGCATTTCAACAGCGCTACTCCATTTCTTGACCGGAGTGCATGACTTTATTGATTAGTGGCTGAGGGTCTCGTAACTCTCCATGCGTTTCACCCACAGTCTGGTTCTAAACAAGCGAACACCACATTGGCATTTTTGTTCATGTTGAACTCATCATGTAGGTTGCCTGTTAAAGTGGTCTTTGAGAAGTGAACCCCAATTCATAAAGCATGCCATTATTCAGGCATGATGTGGAAACAAGGTTAATGACGGTTTCTGTGGCTCCTTCGTGGCACAGCCACAGAAGGATGGCACAGGGCGGCCATGAAGGGAACATGACGAGGCAATAACATCATAAACCATCTTCTCCAGGGACAACTTGGTAATTGAACGACTCATTAAAGCAAAAACTACTTTAATTATTAATTGGTCATGTCAGAGTTGTCCTTTCCAAGTCAAATTTAATTTCCTCTCGGAGCCGCCGTGGCATTTTAAGATTGGCCTTATCTGGTCCTCATCTACAGCCCCTCAGGAGAAGTTTAAGATCACATACCTGACACCTTGCCGGGCTCTCCCACTGTCAGATTCCCCTCTTTCTCTTTTGCTCTCTGTCTTTCTCTGCTCTTCAATACTAACTTGGGGAGCAAATCTTAAAAAAAAGCTGGTTTGATGTTTAAAGTGAAAGGGCTTGAAAGCTTCCCACCAACTGCTCAGAATCAAGAAGGCTCCCTTCAAAGGAAAACATCAATTGGCTTAAGAAATATTATTCAGACTGTACACAAACATGGACATCCCTTCCACAAGGACACCCACCCCCATAACTCGTAAACAACCTGTATGGAAAGACCTTGTGTTTCATTTTAATTGTGATGTACAGTAGAACCTCAAGATATGGTTATAAAGGTGGCATCACTCAGAAAAGGGGAATAAGTACTGATGACACCGACATAATTTGAACAAAACGTACGCTTAATATATCTAATTGACCAAATAACACATTATCTAGAATTACTTTTCCTTAGAGTAATTAAAAAATGCAATCACCCCTTCTAAAAGGAACGGTACCCTTACAGATAATAACTAGTTATGGCATCTGAAAGATATAAAACTGCAAGCACAAGATATGACATCATGGGGGATTTGGACCTTTTAAATTAGCTGATATAATTCAATGCAAAAATATTTTAAACTGCAGAAAATCAGGCATGATTCACGAGCTGTTCGTCATCATTGTAAATAACTTGAAAATGCAAGCATCAGAGCCTGGGCCGGTTCACTTGACTGACATTTACATTAGAATTAGCTCCAGGGATGTCAGGAAGAAAAATATCGCGGCAAAAGCATGCGCTTCACCTTCCTCAGAAAGTGATCGATTCCGCCCTAATGTCAATATGCTCCTCTCCACACCAGTCATATAGGACAGAAAGCAGACAGTAACCCGATAACATCAGCATGCAACCCATGCTATCTGATCCCAGCACTAGTGGTGGCATATGCAATTTCTATTATTCTGCATCTCAAGTGCAGCAAACGTGTCATTTCTGTCAAGGTGGCCAGAAAATCACCTCACCGCTAGAGCTGATACAGCTACCCACCTATCAAAATGCTTTTATTGTTTACCCACGCGGAAAATAAATGTAGAAAATTATATATATTTGTATAAGTAAAGGAAAAATGTATGCTTGTCATAAAAGTTTCTCAAATAAGTTGGACGCATGCATAAAACATGATTTTCATTGCTGCATTACAGATGCATCAAACACTACTTACAATCTTTTGACTTCTTGTCTAATCGTTTCTCTATCAAGTTTTGTTGAACTCCAGTACATATTCCACTGGAAGAAAATAAGGGAACGGCTATTTCTTTAGAATCTGCAGGGCTTTGCCCTCTTCTGGCTCCCTCATGGTCTTTTTGCTACCTCCCTCGATCTCTCCTCAGGGACTGTTCAAGTCCTGCAGCTTGACAGCAGGTGGTCAAGGAAAAAAGGAAGCAGGGAGAAGGGTGGGCATTCTTAATATTCCCCATGGCGTGTTCTATGATTAGGGCTCTATCAATTCACTGCCATACTTGAGGTAGTTGGAGAGGAGAGAGAACTTAAAAGGAACAGGTCAGAAGTTTTCATTCACCTGTTCGGGGGGTTGAGGATAGAATTAAGCAAGCTGAGGTGGTATAGAAGAGAAAAAAAATGATTTAAAATAATCCAAAAGACAGCTCGCTATCGAACACATGGGACTCCTCCTCATTTCCATACATTTATTTTTCTCATTATGAGAACGATTCTAAAAAAAACACAATTCAAATCCTTTAGCCCTGGCAACACCTGTAAGCTCTTTTGGGGTACACGTTTATGGAAAGAGGTCAAGGAGAACGAATCTTGCGGCGGGTGCATCATGGGATAATCCAGGTTTACTGCTACCACAATTTGCATTGTCTATTCTGAGCACCTTCGGGTCATTTAATTAAAATCAGCTGAGCTGTGACAGCCAGCTAGGGAAGGCAAGCTAGACCTAGCACCATGGCCACAGTGGAATGTCCCTCGCTGGGATTGGCTGCCTCCCACCAGGCCATGGATGTCCTGGTGGTCTCCTTAGTCATGTGGCCTCTGAGCTCGTAGATGATTTACCGTCTTGTTAAACAACATCTTTATCTTTGACACTGGCTTTAAAGCCATTGGAAATGGGCTAGCTTAGAGATCCTGGTATTTTCTTAACCAACTAATTTTGTTTATTCCATCCTGTCCCCACCATCAATCAAGAGGGAATCCCTTAAAAAATAAATGGAAGGCCTTTGACCCATACGTTTTAAAAGTTGCCATATTCAGATTGCACATTTTTATTAATTTGTTATTGGTAAAAAGGTAATTTCTGACTAATGCTAACAACCGTAAACTGCACTTCTTTCCTCCACCAGACGAAAAGGTAGCAGCATAAGGTGGGCTTATGAAAGGTGAGACTGTGGTGCTAATGAGTAATTAGGCTGTTCTGCGGAGGGACAGGCCAGTAGACAAAAGGCCAGGAGTAATTTGAGGGGCCAGAGATGACACTAATTGTCTGTCAAAACGCCATTGATTCTTTTTCGAGAAGAAGAAAAAATTGAGAACCTAGCAACTTTTGAAGGGCGTGCGTTGACAGGTAATATTAGACAGGAGGATATCCACAGTTCTTTGCTCTTCAGCCAAAACCTTCTAAATTGGCTAGGCTGTCACACTGGACGCGTTTGTCCAGTGGGTCGGTATTTTGAGCCAAGCAACTGAGTTTCATCCCTTTTACACAAAAGCTAAACTAATGATTCCTCCAGAATTCATATTTGAATAAGAATTCAATTACTTATGGAAATTCCATGAAATAGAAAATAACAATAAGGGGAAATCTCTAAAAATGCACCCATAATTCATAGTAATTTTGCAGGGGGAAAATGCCATCCATATTATTTCATTATACTGTATATGGAATGTATGAGAGATAAAAAAAAATGACATCTGACATGACCTTCAGATGTTGTTCTGGTTTCTAAAATGATAAACAGAACCTTAAAGCAGTTGTAGGGAGTTTCTTGTAAGAGGTAGTTTTGACCGCCTCTACGGTTTGTTTCCTGTAATTATTTTCCTTAAACGTCGCAAAGAACACATGCAAAATGCTCGTGGTCACTGCATATCGCTAGCATGATCAACGACTATACTCCAAGCATGGCCATCTCTTCCTGATTTAGTGACGCACTTCCTTGTGCCGTAAAGCAAATCGTCAGTTTTGTGGGAGATAATGCCCCGCGGCAGATAACTTTTGTATTGAATATTGAGACTTCAAGAGGACTGATCTGAACGGCGATTTTTTCATTCTCCCATAGACATTACAATGTGCAAACTGTAGACAGGTATTGATAATATGTTAATACGAAAAAGTTGCCTTTAGTGGCTTTAAGGGAACATGCTGACTATTATATTGACTACGGAAGAAAACTGTAAAAAAGTATAGTTGATCAATTTAATTATATAATATTTACATACTATAACTGAATGTGTCCCATTAAGATTAATTTGACATTTAACGCTTTTGTTTGAAAATCAAACCTGCTCATTATGAAGAATTGGTAATATTGGCCATGAAACGGCATAAAAAAACACAGACACAAAATGTGTAAAATTCTATCTATGATTAACAGTAATCATTCCTAATAAAGTAAGGTGGAGAGATAATTTACTTCTTAGTAGAATAGGGCAATCAGCTCCATCTAAATCGTTATTTAAAAGCATAATATTTCATCATACTAGTAAAGTAAGTAAGTAAACAATTATTATTCTCAAAGTTACATAATGGTTGAAAGTTTTACATTCCCCTTTGGCTTCATGAATAATCAGGAATACATTATAATTAAAAGAAGCTATTGACCAAACTGAATATATTGGCTGAAGGGAGGCTAGCTAAATGTGTGTATGTACTTAGCGTGGGGGGGTCTCCTGCCAATTTCTTCACATTCAAACAGAGCACTCCAGCTAGCTCCCGAGGCACAGCAAGGGTTCTCCAGAAGCTTCATTTACTCTCAGCAGGAAACTGAGCAGAAATGAGTTCCACCAGGGACATAAATAGCCCGTCAATGTGATCCGACAACAAGTGTTTTATTGAGGGTCAGATCCAAACACTGTCTCTTAATTTTCTTTCTTCTTTGCCTTAATTCATGTGCCTTTATTTCAGAAATTAGTGTTGAAAACACCCAAACTAAAAAGCAATTGGAAAACTGACTCTTCTTTTAGTATATGTGACATATTTCATAGATTGAAGCAGGGAGAAATATTGTTATATTTCCACATTCCAACCAAATATCCTACATTTGGATGTCCTCCAAGTACCTTGATCGTCTTGAAATACAACATGAATATAAAATAGACACTGATCTTGAACAGTAAAATGTAGAATATGAAAGCCTAAACTAACCTATTAAATTGCGGCCCTTTGCAACTCCTGACACAAACAAACCATTCATCCAACCAATTTGCAGGCACGTGCACACACACACACACACACACACACACGTGCACACACACACACACGCACGCACGCATGCACACGCGCGCGCACACACACACACACACACACATTCCCTGTCTCTCTGCTGTCAGCCTCATACTGAAGAGGTTAGGCCAGGCTAATGTTTACGATCTGTAATAATAAGGCTGGGAACTGCCACTATAATCACCCTTGAACTGGGTTTAGCCTGGGCCTTATTGCAGTTATTATAGAGGTAATTCAAGCCACCACAGAGAATCTTTAGATTTCATTGAAGCCTTTTGGGGTGATGCTGGGCCTTGACAATAGCCATCCATCTTTCTAAACAGTCCTAATCTGAACGGAGGATCCCAGCCTCCGATTGTGCCCTTGATGGATAGCTCTCCATTTTTTTCTTAGCTCTTGCTTTCTTCGCTTGGCAACCTGTCTGAAGACTTTCAATTTCGCACATTGAAAATCCTTTTCTGCTGAGAGGAGGCCACAGGCTTTGTTACAGTCAAAAATCATTGGCAGGAGTTTCTGAAAAAGGAGGTCCCCAAAGACATATCTTTGGTCTATTAATCTTCTGTCTCTTAAATCTGTGCTGTCATTAAAACTGAAAACTAAAAACTGCATTTAAAAACATCAGCCTGTCCAATTCTTTCAAGACCCACAGAAACCAGTTAAAGCTTACGTATAGCCTATGACACAGGTGACCTGGATATCAGGCATCAACCCCTTTACTCAAAGTAATATATAAACAGACAGAAATCCAATGATCAACGGTAAAGTGACGGTAAGGAGAAAGAGAATATGATTTTGAGGATTCTGCCAGCCTGGGGTGCCAGTCAGCCAGCCAGAAGGTTGTATCACATACAGCTTATGAGTAGACCAAACATCCCTAGCCCTAATTTGAAGACATTGACAAGTATGGGGTATATACAAGGAAAACAAGCTTAACGTCAAAGAAGTCATGTGAACAGAATGTATCACAGCTTGAATTCAAAGCTGCCATTTGCTCCAAGGTCCAATACCATAAAATTTACAAATGCAACAAATAAATTAATAACATTAGGACAGTTGCTTCGAGACAAATGTGACTGGATAGTATAGTTCACTAAACATCGGTATGTTGAAAATCACAAAAAAATCTATCGTTCCACTAAAACATTGGAAAGCTTGGGTCTTAAAATAACTTAAAACATTCTTTGACACACATTATATAGCTTTCCTCAATTCATAGACAATACCCAGATAAAAAACATGAAAGCCTAGTCAGTGATTTTATTTGAGAGCCACTTGTCAGCCTTTAGGCTTCACCATGCTGTGCATGTGAATAAGTTAAACAGCCCTTATTGCTGAGAATACATATGAAGTCTTCATTGAAGTGAATCAATGGAAAAAAATTCTCTCCTATTACAGTACTTTGGCAAAAGTTGAACTTTACACATTTAGATTCAATTTTATTGTGCAGCTTCAAGCTAGTAAATTCTAAATACATTTTACGTCTTCAAAGGTTGGTGGACATTTGCAATTGTGCATCATTAGCGATTGTGCTACTGTGATTGGCTTTGTTTCCTGTCATGACCTTTAGATAACCTCCACAGTAATTAGCTGAGAATACAATTCAGCATTGAATAGCATGCAGTATCACCATTGTTTACCCAAACAAATATAGCTTTAAAAGAAGGATAACAGACCAGCGGCACGGCATAGCAGTCATTAAATAATTACAGCAAGCACCAATGCCTTAGGAATGAATAAATAAACACTTTAGGCTCTAAAATAAACGGACATGCTAATCCATCAGCCATCATCTGAGACCTCCTGTCATTGCTCACAGTATGCCATCGGTCCAGAGCTTTAATTAACTCATTTAGAGACGGCATGACAGCAAATAAAATATGAAATGAAAAATGAAAAACAAAAGTTTTATACAGACCTGAGTGCTCAGTATTCCAATGAAATTCCAAGCCTATTCCACCTTGCTGAAGCTAAACTATTTAGACTAGAGTTTTTATCTATCTGACAAAAATGCAAATTAATTCAACATAATCAGTCAAAAATGTTAAATGCCATTTATAAACAAGAGGAAGACCAAGACAAAAGGTTCTCTGATGATATATTCAAGTGTCAAGTGATGTGCTTCCGTAGAGTCCGTACTAAAAGCATTCCACACATGGCATCACATTGAATTACCTAATATCAGAGCCTTGAAATAGATGTAACATGGTCTAGCTGCATGCCGCAAAAGTGCACTAAATGTGATAGCTGATATGTGTGCCTCTGAAATGTGCAACAATACCCAAGTATAAAAAGTGTTGTGCAATCTACCCATTATCGCTACTCGTCTATTTTCTCTGTTTCCTCTTTATCTTAGCATCATGGCATCCTTAAGTACCTTCACGATCAATCATTTTTATGCTCCGCTGGCAAGATTCATTATACTTGGAGACAGTGTATGTGCTATTGTAAAGATAGGTATGGTAGACAATAAAATACAAGGAAAACACTTGAGGATGCTGTCATGCACAGGTAGTGTGAATGGTGTACATGTTAGCCACTAAACATGCAAGAATTAGTCAGCCATGGCTAACTGTGCCTTTCTTGGGACAAATGGAGGATGTAACTAGGGCTAACATGCACCAGTGGGTCTTGATTGTATGTAAAGCAAGAGAGGAAAATGGTATTAGCATTGACAAGGTAATGCCAGCGAGGTGCACCATGGCACCATCGCTTTTTTTAAGACTTGTGCAATCTATTTTTTTTTCTTGGGTAAAGAAACACCTCAGGGCATGAAAGAGTAGGACCCCAAATACATCTGTATAAAAACAAAAAAGTAATAAGTAAAGAGTTGAAGTGGGCATTCTCTCTGAGAAACATTCCCTCTTGACTTTCATTTGATCTTTCAGCCATCTTCAACAGTCAAGGAAAACAGCAGCGCGTAATATAAAAACAGACAAATCAAAGCTATTGAATTTCTCTATTTGTTTTGTCCGTGTTGATGTCTCCTAAAGCAGCAATGTTTTAGGGTTATGTTGTGTACGTTTCCTGGAAAAGTGATTTATTCACCACATTTGTCAGGATATTTTTTTATTTAATAAATGTGTGTGCATGAACTCTAAGGTTATTGCAGTGGTTTATCACCAGCAAGTAGAGGTGAGCTTAGAAAAATCCAACAACAGGTTTAGTAAAGCCTTTTTAAAGAAAAAAAATCCTCTATCAAAGTAAAAAGATGCTTGCTAAGCTTTTGTATTAGAAAAAGCACCCATTTTGTTCAGTTTGTGATATAATCTTTAACAGTTGGTTGGGGTGAATACTTAGCTAGGGGAATCTCTTAAAATGTATTTACATATTTTTAGCTATGCTCCTTGTAACAAGATCTGATTTACATGCCAGTTTTGAACCATTGAAAATCCCAAATGGGACTACTGCTTGAACAAAACCAGATGGTCTTTCATATTCTTAAGCCGCACCTTCCTCTTTTTGGATAGATAAAATGGGAACATTTAAAAAAAGCTTTCTTATGAGAAATTAGGGTTAGGTTTTTTGACATTTACTGTAACTTACTTTGACTTTACATCTGAAGCCATGTCACAAGCTGACCATCAAAGTATCAACATTACCACCATTATCTTGTTTATACAAAAGCATCATAGCAATAGTCTTAAAGCTATGTAATATTTAAAATATGAAAGTGTTGTCATATGTACATCTATTTTAGGTATTCTACTAACATACAGTAGTACTTCATTTAAATAAATGTTTTACATGTTGTACTGGTCACACTAGACAGTCGTTCGAACTATTGGCTATGCCTGCACTTTTATACCAATGTGCACTTGCCTTTTTCCAATGCAGTTGTCCTGTAGCCATTGTTTTGAGGAAGCCTAGTCTATTTATGAATTTAAACAACAGACTGGGATTTCCATGCATGAGGTCATCTTGTTACCTCTCCTTAATATGACACTTGCCAACGTCGACTGAAAGTTAGGAGTGTTACAAAGGTTCATCACTGATTGACCCTTTTAGCCAGTGTAATTAATAATAGCAGGCATTAGCTGGCCTTAGCTGGTGCTGGGAGTCGATTGTGTTTCCAAGTCAATCACTCCAGTCGTGCCGGTGCCGCATGCAGCTGTCTCCAGAGACTTGTGCTAGCACTAATGGGCCTAGCTGCTGGTTACCGAGTCGTAATCCTATCAATAATAAAACAGCCTGGGCATCTGAGGGAACACATCCCCTCACACCCATCCATTACTTTCTCTTTTGGATAAGAGGTTTTTGCTGTCCACAGCCCATCTGCGACCTTTTTTAGTATGGAGATGTATTATTTACTTTATTTATTTTGGGGTATTTTATTTTTTATTTTTTTTTACTTTACTGGGCAATTTAAATGTTTTATATCATTTTTTTGTGTAGATATTGTAAAAACTTAGAAAATTGTTAAAATTGATAAATGCATAAAGATCTCCATTACTGACCAGTTTAAAACAAACTGTCACCTATCTGTTCCTTCAATATAGCTAGCATGCAACAATAAAACATTCTTCCTTCAACTTCAAACCGAAATGGACATACATAAAGACATCTATTACATTCACTATTTTGGTTTGCATCTTGTCCATCTACAATGTGATACACTCCAATTCCACCACCAATATCTTGAAGCAGGGCACCAAAAGTAGCTATTTAAATGTGCTGATGTGTCGCCTTGCACAGGTAGTATGTGCACTTCCCTGCCGTACCATTGTGCCTGAACCAAATGAAAACAATCACAATCTCAGCAAAGGGTCAATGCGCCTATTGCTCTTTGTTGCCAAAGTTGAGACATAGCACTGGATAGGATGAGTACAATGGATGTTAAATGCCTTTTGTGACCCCACTGAGACAAAATGCTGCTGCTATCAGCCCCTGCCATCACCTTCCCCTGCATCTGAGAACACAGGAAGTCATTATGGATCTCGGGGAGACCTAATAGGCTGAGCCATAGATATGAACTTGTAAGACCTGAATGGATGGGAATATAAAAGGGCACTTCCGCGGAACACAGCGCCTTGCGTGTTATCGGAGCAATTTCAGGATGTTGTGCAACGATTCCAAATCTAGGTGTTTGACAGTAGCATTCTTGCCCCTGTCTCTGAACACCGGCGACGCTGAGCGTGGCAGTGGGTGTGATTAACACGAGCGCCCGCACTGTTAAAACAGCCCTGATTGAACCCGAGTGCCATGCGTTGGGGGAGTGCCTTTGCTCCATCTGTGAGGGGCAGCGGAGCTGCACAAGCACAGCCATAGGGAGAAACTTCGCTGGCTGTTTGTTTGGTACAGCAGGGTAACTGTGATTCCTTTGGTGACCAGGTTTCCTCTCTTTGCACCAGTTTGCCTGCCAATGGCCCGACAAACAGACGGGCTGGGGCCTTGTCGGCGCAGTGCGAGCTGCCATGTGTGGAGGGGGAATTTACGGCCCCGTTCCTCTGTCAGTAATGGCCCTTATGTTTGACAGCGCTCTATTAAGCGCTGAACAGAGAGCCCCAAGCGATGCCTTGGTCCCAGTCTGACTTCACCTCAGCCTTATAGCACGTACCTAATGCTCGAGGGTTGACACACTGTCAATATAGCCTGACGAGCTAATGGCAATAAGAAAAGCTACCAGTCACTCCCTTATCTTGCAAACAAAGCTACCTCAGGCTCTGGAACACACAACCAAAATAACTGGTTTTACCTGACATTATAGAGTAGTGTTTATTTAAAATCTTTTGCCATTGCTGGTAGGCTCAAGTTAAATCCCACTTCATTGACAGCCCTGTTTTGAATCAGGGAATATTGCTTTTAAAGACGTGTTTCCGAGATGCTTTGCTTAAGAAATGGCAATCAAAGTTGTATTATTAAGTAGGGACGGAGACGACAACTAATTGGAGGATATGTCAGTAGGAGTATGAGACTTCCATTAAAAAGTCAAATAGCACGGCTCCAAGCTTGTACAGGCAGTGTGAAGATAAGCTGTCGCTAACCAACTCCAGCTTCACAGGAGCCCATTTTCCAGAGGGCTAACAAAAACCCTGTTGCTTACACAGGGCACACTATGATGTAGTAGTATTTGTAGCAACGGACCACTGTTTTTCCTCGAGCCGTCTCATTCTCTGTGCATCAGATACCCTCTCCCCTTTCACTTGGGTAAACACTGGGAGAGAGAGTATGTGACTCGGGTCTCTCGGGCATGGCGCAGTTCAATGTCATTATGAAAGTTTAATCAACGGGAGCAGGAAGCAGTAGTTAGTCCCACAGGAAAGGGGCTCAGGCCGCCGACCAGGACACTTGGCAAGGGGTCTCATATCAAATTTATTAGTCATTAGAATGGCTAACAGCAAACATTGGCCGATGCAGGAGCAAGGGCTGTAAAAACAGAGAAAATGAAATGCTGCTGTCTGTCTAGACGTCCCACAGGATCCAAGACCGGGAGCCCAGGGCTTCTCAAAATTTTAATATCAGGAAAAGACAAACCAGTATGGAGAGGAAGGACTTAAAATAAATAACCACAGAGATACACATCCAGATGTCTGGGGTTGTTTTTGTTTAATTAGGCCTATGTCAATATTCTCAGAAATATTTAGACTATGGTCAAGGTTAAATCGCAACCAACTACTAAAGCAAGTGCTCGGTTTCATGGTTTTGGAGGCTATGGTTCTGCTGGAGTAAAAGTCAATGCCTCTGTGGCACATTCCTATTAAGAAGCTGCATGAAACAACCCATTTATGGTCTAAAAAAGAATCTATGATTTGAAAAGAGAAGCAATGCTAAAGCTGTGACTGTTACTGGTCTTCTGTGCCATTTATTTCAAGTCGTCTCACTTCTCGTGTGAAATGTTTGAAATAGTTGGCTGTATTTGCCACTTGTGTGCTATAAATGTGTGCAGTGGGGAAAATTGCTCTTTTGGGGCTGTAAAAGTGTCCTAAGTCTAGCTATTAGTGGGGGAGGTTGAGTCTCAAACACGAAAACCAAGATTGAGAGTATTGAGGAAAAAGCAAAAGCCGGTCATAACCACAAGGTTAAACTGCCCAGTAATCCCTAAGGCGAGATGGGGCATTAGAAAAAGGAGTCGTTTAAGAAACATCCTGTTCGTTACTGGATTAAAGTCACATGTGACATCAGAGTGAAACATGTCAACAACATCACAGAAGAAAAATAGGTTATTCATATTTCCATTGAGGGAACGAGCTAGAGGCTATGAGTGCTTGGGTGCCAAACGATGGACGAAGTAATCATGCATTTGATATCATTAGTTAAGTAGTCCCCAATAGCAGACTTGTTTTTGACAGCAGGCTAATTTGAGTAAAAAGTTTGCTGCTGCTGCTAATTAAAAAAGGATGTGGCATTCAAGGATTCACATTTAAAATTTGGCAATGCAGTTTGGCACATATCCTTAACCCTTAACGCTGGACAATTCAAATAGAAAAGTTTAAACATAGATAATGAACTGTAAATCCTAGGATTTAATCAAGTTCTATCGCTTCTTGTAAGCAAGTCATTCTGGTAGCACCTCAATACTCTCTAGTTGATCAAAAGCGTACACATTTTTAGTACACCATATTTAATGCAACAAGACAAGTAGGCCCGCTAGAGAAATTCCACACTATATAACAGCCTAGTCTATTTTATTCAATTTGAAACTATGGTATATTCAACATTATTCCACATATTCTTATGCAAAGGTTTTTCCATAAGAACCATTGCATCACTGGTGAAAATGTGCAACATACGAGCATTATATGGTGGCTGATAGGGGAGGTGGATGGTCGAAACAGAGTGAAGCCATTTATTCTGACTCAACACTCATGTAGAGATAGATTCATGCAAAATTCCCAACCCTTGACCTTAACCACTTTCTAATACGTAATATGTGGATGAGTAAGCCCCAACCACGTGGAATAGAAGAACTATAAATGTGTAATAGTGTCCCTTATACGTGCGACAACATTGATGTGCCCTGTTTTGATATTACATGAGGTTCAATTGGTGATGATGATTATTGGAACCATTTTATAACAAGTAAATATTCTGCCCAGACTGCTGTTTGAACAGCCACGCAGAGGCCTATTATAAAAAGGTCAGCTTGTGAAACAGCACAGCATAAAGGTCCCAGCGAAGGTCATCTAGCTGGTACAGTACCAAATTATTAATAACTCGTTATATGATTTCTTTTTGCCAATAAAAATGGTGCTTACCTCTGATGTTTTGTACTGTAGTTGCCCAAAGTAGATGTTCAGAAAGAAATTGCTATGGTTAAACGGAATTTCCGAGATGATCATTTTTGCATCTAAGTTACTTAACTTGAGTCAGTCAAAAGCAAGACCAGACTACACTCTGACGCTATACATCTAGAGAAGTAGCAAATAATGAAAGACAGATCCTACCATCAAAAGTTGGTCCAACTGACAGGAAAAATACAGATATGCTTCAAAGGAGCCTTTGATATACTACACCTGAACAACATTCTGCAGTCTGTTGAAAGTATGGAACAAGTTAGGTTTGAATTCCTCGACTCACCTTTCAAAACAGATGAGAATCCTTAGAGGCATGAAGCTAATTCTAATTTTCTCTTTTCCTGAGGGGAGAGATGCCACACGGCACACCTTGACTGAGGAGCTCAGATAATGTCACAGGTGGCTTGAGCAGCAGGGGAGCCCCAAATCTCCATTACCGGCCCTGAAGAGAGACGCAGTGGAGGGAGGAGGCAGGGGCGAGTGCAATATGGCGAGTTTATTTTCACCTGGCCTCACAGTTTGACCTCTGGGCCATGTGTCGACCCCTCCAGAAGAGCTTGAAAATAATTAAGGATCAAAATCCTTAAGAGTGTCTGCTGGAGAAATAAGAGGTGGCCCAGGTGGACATCCTGCTTAGGCTGGATGCAAAGTAATGCGGCGCACCAAAGATGCCCTCGTTCTGGAGAGCTGTGCAAAAGACTGTGTCAGAATGTCAATGAACACAACACACACAATGCCACACAGGCAGAGAGATCCAGCAGAGACGGAAGCTGTGTTACTGTCTATATAGAATGCTGGCTTGTTGGCTGGCTGATGTTGGTCTGGATTGATCTGTAACACATTCATTCTTTCTTCAGATGTTCACCCAGTTCAACCTTGCTTAATACGCACTGCCAAAAGCACTGGGCTCCTGTTTGGCACAGTTACAGTACATCATAACATAGAGAGAAGCAGCGAAAAAAAGAAAGAAAGAAAAAAAGAAAGAAAGAAAGAAAGATGTAAGCATATTAGAAGAGAAAAAATATGGTAAAAAGGAAAGGAGAGTAGTACATTCTAGACCAATAAATAACAAATAACCTTTAATAAGTAGATTGAACGTAGCTAAAGGACAAAAACGTATGACGGCGGGGGGAAGAAAGGCTGGAGAAAGAAAAGGAGCCAAAAAGGAGTTAAATTCTCTATCGCGCTGACCCGCTTCCTCAGCCCAAGTCGTCCACACCCCCTACCCCCGAGTGGCCAGGTGGCAGAGCCTACTCGGGGAGGAGTGCAGACGGCCCTCCCACCCCTCTCCATTCTGTCCCCACTGTCACTCCACACTTGGGGCGGCGGTGGCACCAGCCAGCCAGAACACAAAGAGAAGGGACATACACACATACACACGCCAGACTCTGGGCACACTTTAAGCAACACTTAAACTCTAATGGCAAGCTTTAAAGATAGAAAAGAAAAAGAGATTGCTGTAAGTCAAATGTTTCAACAAAATATATGTACCGCACCAAAAATAGTGTTTTGTCAAATTGTTCAAAAGGAATGTGGAATAAAAAAAATTACCGATCAGCTGCCAGGCAACAAAAGAAAGCATATTATTCAATTCTTACTTAATTGTTTTATAGTTGATGTTGTATACGAATGTAGACACATTCATTAAATAAGCTTTTTGATATATTTTCTATTCTATAATGTTGACCATAGATTCATCCAATCCTGTTTAAAGGAAACAATCTAATTAACATGACATGCCTTTATTGATGTGCACTATCACATATTTAGCCTTTAACACCATAATGGTGCCCATCCTACTTTGCTAATGTATCTGTCAATTATCACATTATCTAAAAGCTCAGCATTCCAAACAACCTGACTAATGAACAGTCAGACGTCAAAAGTCAATCAGCAGAGCTCCCTCTTACGCGCGCTGAAGCTGATTTTGTCAAAACTGAACAGGGAATACTACACCCAAGACGACCATCTGCACCGTTTTTGGCAGATGTCCGCCCCTCCATCATTAGTGGGTCCTTGGGCCTTGGGGGTTACAGAGTCTCTCTATGAGGGAACACAACACCCCACTGAACCACTACACTGTTTTCTAAAACAAATGAGAAGATATGACTAAGGGGTCCTCTGTACAGGAAAACACACACACAATGCACCATTCATTGCTTACTATGTGCTGCCACAAGCCTAAAAATGAATGGTACTGTACTCTTGCTTTGCTGACATCCTCAGAAATGTTCTTCATGATTGCACAGAACAATGCTCTCCGTCCCACACGTTGGCAATGAGCGGTCCGCAATGTGGGAGGCCCTTGTTTGAGCGTGGAAGTGGAAGCTGTGAGGAATCTGCCAAAAATGTGGTACTACCGACCGCCTTGTTCACACGACCGGTCTTGCGATGAGCAAGAGTCCCCAGGCATCCTTTAACCCTTCCTGGCCTCAGCTCATTTGCAGGGCTTTGCTCAGCCGTCCAACCCCAAACTAGTAGCCCCAGGATATGTACAACCTGTACAAGCCCCATTGTACAACCTGAACTCGAGAGAAGCCCAGGAACACACAGAAACATTGGGCTAGACCACTGAGAAACAAAGTTCAGAAGCTAAACAATTGCGGGTTGCAGGCCCATTGCATCAGTTGGGAGTCAGGGCCAGAGGAGCCTTGCTCAAGAATTCGTCATCCCTAGAAGTCAACAAGCTCTTCAAACGTCAAAGCTAAACAATGTTCTGTGAAGTGATTGATCTTAGTGGCATAAACATGTTTCCCCCTTTTTGAAAGGGGGACTTTGTATTGCGGGAGACAACAAAATAAGACCTTGCCCCTCCTCCTGCAGATTTAGTAACACTGACTTAGCTGAAAAACATTTCAATGGATTAATCTGTTCCTGCTGGAGGTGGATGATAAAAGTATGTTATGGCAGCATCAGCGAGAAGGACGAAAGGGTTAGACTTGCACAGAGTCCCACTGTGCATCAGTTTCATTCTGATGATAATGAATTGTTTATTGCCCTTTCCAAGGTCAGGATTCTTCCTATTTGATGAAAAATGTGTACTTTGTTGCAAAACCATGGATTACTGTTGCTCATATTTTAACAAGGTTTAAAAACTTTCCCTTCTCAGCTATTAGCATCGGACTCCAATTTAATTGCTTTCATTGTGGTACTGCAATACAAATATGAAAATATGGTACGCATAAAGCCAGTTTGAAACGTAAAGAACGTAAAAAATAAGTATAAAAAGACTAAAAGAACAAAACAAAAACCATGACTGATCTGAATGCTTGTTTGTTTATGCGTGTGCATATATAATAACAAAAACCAACAACAGAAACACATTATTTTATATATTATCTATTTACTTAACTTAAATAACTACATACATCATGGGGTATGAAAAGATCTTTCAGCTCAGCACTTTTCAAAATCAACAGCTTTGTGTGAAGTTGCAAGGTTTAGGGGCATCGTAGTCCATCCCCAGCGATCATCCCCGTGCTAGCTAACAGGCCTCCATTGTTCTCTTCCGTTACATCCATTACTCCTCTCCCTCTTTTATGTGTACCCGCTCCCTCGGCTCCACAATTTCCTCAATCCGTTCTGTCACTCGGGCTGCTCTTCATTTTTAGACTTCCAATAAATATTTCATGCCGAAGGATTTGGTGAAACGTTAAAATGATGCATATGAGCGTACTTCCCCACTCCTCCTGTTTGGGGGGCCAAACGACAACCAGCTTCATTTCCTCTGGCGGCGCAAGGTAAGTAGGGAGGAGTATTTTTAACCACTACCGCCAATGAATCACCTCTGTGCCAGTATCTCCAGGGTATGTTCTCTGGGGGGGGGGGGGGGGGGGGGGGGGTGCTGGCGCTGCACGCTTTGGATGAAGATGAAAAAATCCAAACATAACTGACCTAAAGCAGAGGAAGAGAGAAACAGAAAGACATGGAAAAAAATTAATCCCGAGGCTCTGGGATTTGCACAGGCATATACTAATATTATGTTACCATTTGAACCCCCGCAAAAACCCTTGTCATGACCATTCTGTTACATAGCCCAGGTAATCTCTGTCTCCCAACACATAAGAGGCCAACACACGTTTGCAGGGTCTTTGTTAACGGAAAAATAAATCCTGGAGTCACCACTTAAATGGTGAGGGACCGTTAGCAACCTGGAGTGACATCTGGGCTTCAGATTCAGTAAACAGCCACATGCCGGCTTCCCATCCAAGGACCGGAGGGACTGTTTGTTGGCATTGTAGCAGCCTAAGCAAACTGTGTGTGTTTACGCGTATGTGTGTCTGCGTGGATGTGTAGCTGGATGTGTGTGTGTGTGTGTGTGTGTGTGTTTGTGTGTGCAGACTGAGAAAAGCCCAGAGACTAATTTGGCTCCCTCAAGAAGGAACACCACCTCTACAAACGCAGCCTTAAGGCCACAAACACCCAATGCTCAGGCATATTGTACTGAATAGGTAAACAAAAAGTAATTGGGCAATGCCATCAGAAAATACAATATGCTTAAAACAGAAAGTTCAATGGGCTTTTAAGCATGATGCAGGGTTTAGGGCGGACAATCGGCAACTCTGACATCAATAGTCTACAACGGGGGCTTTAGGGTGTGAGCTCAGAGGAAAAAGGTACAGAGTAGGGGGTTCCTAAGAGATTTCTGCAGTCAAATCAGGACCCAAGTGTGTAACTGTCCTAGGGGTTTTGAAGGTTAATACAGTGATAAGAACATAAGATTCCCTATAGATCAGTCTGATTTATAGTTCACATTTCTCTGCAGTTCAGTGCAGCTTCCACAAACAACCACATAATTAGCCTAGGTTACCACACAGTTCCATCAAGTGGTGACCTGTTCTGCTTAAACCACTGCTCCTTTTCAGCCCCCTAGGCACTCACGAGTATACACAGGGATAGTTAGTATCCTACTCCTATCCTATCCTCCTAAAAGTAATATAAGCAGATATCATTTGCAAGACAGGTTTAAATTATTCGGATGCCCACCCTTGCATAGACACAACCCCTGTTATCATAATAATTTCACTACGATTAGCTTGGGTCCAAGTATTAGAGAAACACATCAATAGGTCAATTGAATCAATGTAACCTTGCTGATGACAAAAGATACTGAGAAAACATGGGTCATTTGGACTCTAGGTACATGCCAGGAAAACCATTCAGACGGTCACATAATGACCTACAAGTCGAGAGTCAGCTGCAAACTTCTTTAGCTGGAGGTAAACATTCTTAAACGTGACTGGAGGTTACCCCACAGCATTGTGTAAGGATCCTGTATTGAGGCTAGTGCACACATGTCTGAAGCATACACACGATAATAGATTGATTGCACTTAGCTCTCAGTCAGACAGGTAGCCCAGTCAGTGTTGGGGTGTTTGCCTTCCTAGCTGATTCAGGGGACGTCAGCATTGAGCTAAGCTTACACGCCTCACACTAAATCTCACTTTGTCACGCTTTGGCCCTGTCATGTGCGTAAGCATTTTTTGTCTGCCCTGGAGAGTGGCATTTTCCAGACTGAAGTCTGCACCAGGATGAACATCCACCCCTTGGGCAATGTCCCAGATACTATTCAGCGTTTCACTGCTTCCTCACCTGCACACGGTGGTTCTTTCACTACAGAGCTCGACTCAAGCAAGGACAAGTCGATGAGGCGGCACTGGGCCAATGGAAACTTTTTTTTTGGTGTCGCTAATAACAGTTAGGAGCAAGTTGCTGCAAGAGCAAGAATTTGTGGCTCGCTGAGTTGTTGCACACGCGTCTGCCTGCAGGAGACAGCCAAAGGAGCCAGAACTGGCACTGCAATCCTACAAGGCCAGCCACAACCTTTTGGCACTGTAGCTGCACCATCTTATGTGTTAAAGAGGGAAAAAAAGCCTTTTCGAAAAACAAAAAGAATCTGACAGCTCCCGAGGGACTTGGAGAGACGTGGCGTTCAAGACTTTTTTGCCAGATTGCGTCTTTGTGACAACCTGCTGTTGTTACCCGCCTGCTTCAGTGTGGTATCTTGTCCTCTGCAATCAGTGCTGTCTTGCCAGCCTTTATTCTCAGCAGTGTTCTATTTTGGAGGCCCGGTGACATCTCCCACTTATTGTATTCAATCTGTACACATTAGGGCCATACCATGAGTGTCGGCACTTGAGAAGCCGTCAAAAGGCGAGGCGCGGCCTGTATGCAAATGTGTCATCAATAAAAGATGGTGAGCAGGGAGCTGGCAGGAATAATCTACATCAATGAGGGAAGGATGGAATATCCCAAACAGCCTCCCCAGAGGGGTGCAAAGGATGCAAGCTGGGAGCAGGGGTAAGGACGCCTGTCTCTGCCCATCCAATGCCATGCTGTCCAAGTCAACTGGAGAGTCCTTCACTGGGCCCTGCTTGGGTTCCAAACAGATGGGAGTTGTCTCTCTCATGTGCGGCAGTGCCCTTTTGGAGAGGTGCACTCTTGACCCCTTCCGGTTCCGCGAGAGAGCGTCTGGCTCATGAGCTCGCCCCCCCCCCCGTGTGGCCCCTTCATGGGGTCATGAGGGGTTATATCTAATAGACGCGAACAAATCGCTGGCACAGGCTACAGTCAATGGCAGATCGGAGCTAGGCATATTCCCCTGCATCCTGTGAAGTAATAAGGGTCCTACAGAGGTAGCCTCCATGCCTTTAAGCTCTGCAGACGTTCCCCCTGGCTGTTTATGTCGCAAGCCTGTCGACAATTGTACAATCTGGTGACAGAACAACATGAACCCAGTAGAATTCATTCACTTAATGAGGTTATATTTCAGCTCTCCAGCTGTCGCTATGCTAACATGATGAATAGGGGCATGTGCAGAGCAGCTCTCACTGAGCAGGTTGCTGTGTGAAACAATTGCATCTCTTATTATTAGCTAGCACAAATTGTTTAAGGCATTGTCCAGACAGGAGGCATTTAGCTAAGCCAAAAAGACAGCTGTGTAGTTGATGTTAGCGCTCAAATGTTTTGGTGCGAAAGGAAATCCACTGTAAGCTAAAAGCTATTTTTTTAAGTGAGCTTTTTCTGAGTTTTCAAATATTTTTTTTTTGCCAAAATATAGCTACCAATGGAAACAACCATGAAAATAATCTAGAAAGGCAAGCACTCCAGTGAAATGTGAAAACTTGCTGAGAGGAAGCTTTAGCCCTCACTGGAGAATCACAGTGTAACAGTTATGCACGTCGGTCAGTGCAGACTGTTCTAGACTGGAGTTGTTGCTTAAATTCAATGTGTCATAAGCCTGTGAATTTACTTGAGGGTGTTGGATCTGTCAACTCAACTCCACATCCACTTCACGGCTGCAGCCATGTGCTGTGCTCAGACTTTGCAATGAAAGGAAACAAATGTGATGGAAGGTTGAGGAAAACATACAAAGGGCAACCCACAGTCCCATTACACTGTAACCTATAAACCCCAAGGCCTGGGATAAAACTGCTGATTAATAGCAGGTGCACATTAAAAGCAGGAGCCATCTCAAAGGCACCAGCTGTGTTCCCAACTGCACACGCTTAAATGCTAGCCGAGCCAGAGGTGAATGAGGTAGCAATGAGCAGGGGTCATACTATATTCAAGACATCTGGGGCATGAGACGAAAATTCACCAGCCATTACCTGTCCAAGCCATTAACCCCTCCAAGTTTAAAAAAAAATAAAAGTGACAAATGAAACAAGGTGTTATGGAAAGAAAGATTAGGCTTTGGCTCAGCCATCGTAAACTTGGCTGTACAGTTGGTAGGGCTTTTACCGTCGATATTATTTAGGCATGAGCGGTAATACCCCCATTAAATTTCATGGACTCAATTATCGCCAAGGATAATTTCTTGTACTTATACAGCTTGAACCTGTGTAGATATACATGAAATGTCATTATCATGGTAGCTCAAAACTGCAGGAGTGTATTTAGCAAGCTTTTCATCTATTCTCTCCACTCTGAAACTGCAGTCATTTCCAATGAGTGAGGAGCTCGTCACATTCAGAGCATGTGAAAGTCAACAGCATAAGCGATTAAATCTAATGTGCCCTCAAATCATTTGAATAATTATGTGAAACATATCAAAGAAGGTTATTCAGTTTGGGGAACGACAAATGTCTTTTTTATGTTGCTGACTACCATTTTTTAAAGCGCAAAAACTTCCTCTGTCAAATGTATATGAACTATGACAGTGAAGCGTTTACTTCAGTTTCATCTCAAACACTGTCTATTGACTAAAACAATGACTGGTATAAGCTTGGTCATGTCTGAGGCTCTCTTCCTGACAGAACCAGGTCTGCATTTAGGCTGCCCCATCAAACCCCCTCCACCCTCCCTCAAGTCCGGGACATCTCCACCACAGCTATATTTTGAAAACCAAGTCTTTGTAGCTCCTTCGAGAAGGCACGTGCCTTGACTCACGCCATTAAGTATTAAAGCACATCAGACCACACATTGGCAGGTGCTGTCAGGGGGGTCTTTGAGAGACGCACTGACAGCCCTGAGGCAAAGACAGAGGGGTGTGAAATCTTCCCTCCCAAACAGAGGCCAAAGTCACCTCAGAGAGAACTCCCTACAGAAGCTCGCAGCAAGGTCACGGAGAGGTCACCCGACTTGCAGTGTCCCGGTGAAGATAAAGTGTGCCGACAAAACAGGCAGAAGATCCAGCACGGTTGGCTCGTGCCATGTCCACGGGGAGTAAATGAAAACAAGGTTAATGCATTCGGTTCTCATTAGCCCCTGCTGGAACCAGGGTGCCACCCGTATGAAGAGGCACAAAATGGGAAACAGGAACAGCAAGTGTAGCTGTGGCATGGCCCGTTAGCTGTTACCCCATCGCCAACCCGTCCACCTCGCTCTCTTGGAGTGAACATCTAGCACGCCAGGACCGTTTCAATGTCACACCATAATGTACGCTCGAGCAAACAGTTTTATGTTCAGTCAGTTTTTTTAAGGGGAGCTTGCCGGAGAGAAACCTTTTCTTGCATGGCCTGCAAAAATACGGATACGCGCGCAAGTCATATACCTTGAGATGCCAAATAAAACGCAAGTACTGTGCAATAGAAAATAAATCCAATGAAATTTAGAAAAACTTTTTCTGACAGTCCCTGCTGGCTATTACTCAACCATGGACGATCACTTTGAGATTATAACCTCCTCAAGCGTCTCCGACTCACAATACAATGGGACGGTTCCTTAATACAACAGTCATTGCCATTTGTTCCCCAGATAGTGTTGTCTTATTAAGTGCCGTGTCTGTGTTTGGCTGTAATACCCTCTCTAATAAGACTTAAGCTCCTGTCTCTTCGGCAGCCAGAGCGGGCTCCGGGGGCCTAGCAGTGTGAGGCCAGGCTGCTCTCCCTCCCAGCCCACACGGCCCCAGATGGGCAGCTATGACCAATTGCTTTGGTGTCAGTGGCTTTGGCATGCTGACCCGCCCACACTGGGCTTAGGGAGAGGAGCCAGAGATGGGGAGGAAAAACCAGAGCGCGACACATCTCAGGGCCGCCAGAGCTCCCGGGGTTCAGCGCATTACACGCACACGCTGAACAAGGGGGCTGTCTGTTGCCCAAAACATCCCGATCAATCATGGTAATGCACCCTCTGAACTTTAAATCTGCACGGCAACTTGAACCCCGGCAAACGCAACAAAACGTCGCATGACATGTAGCTTTAGCCGGCACAAATCCTCTGTTGGAGCAGATACAGTGTGGCTAAAACAAGCCCCTCGCAAAACAGTGAAGAAAACAACGTCAGAGAGGAAATAGAGAAGGGATGATCTATTTACTTTCCCCAGGAATTACCGCAGGCCCATTTAGCACAATCTGCACCAATCAGCGAAAGTGCAACCCCCCATGCACCACCCCACCCCTGCTGTCCACTCAGCATCGCCTCGCCTATTATCCCCCCCCCCCCCCCCCTCCCACACACACCAGAAGCACCACCGAGCTGGGGAATGATGCCTGCTACAGGGACTCCAAACTATGAGCTATTCTGACGGTTAAATGTGTCTCTAAAGATATGTCCCATGATGGAAATAGTCAGTGCCAGATTAGTATTATTCCTCATTCATCATTCTTACAGGTTGTGGTGGCTTGCTCATTTCTCGCACACAGCTTATCACCAGCCTCTCTATTTTGCTTGAACTCCGCGCCGTCTTTTTCTACCTCCCTTTCTCTTTATCTCTCCCTTTCTCTGAGCACTGCCTCAGCAAATCCCCCCTGCTAAATGCTTTCCCCCTTGAAATCTAATGGAAGTGATTTGACTGTAGACCTTGAGTGCCTTGAAAGGCGCCTTATAAATTCAATGTATTATTATTATTATTATTAATGATTGAGGCAAATGCAGGGTGTGCACATTATGCTAAATACAAGCTAAATAAAAAAATAAAAAAAAGTCAAATACATTATAATGGAGTACTTTAAAAAAGGTTTTCAATCTCATGTAACCAAATATTTTAAAGGGCATACAAATATCTATGTTTTCCTCCCAGTACAGTTAGACTACCACAAGTCGAAAGTGAATATAGACAACAATGCTGACTTTTTCACTGTTGGGTACCATCTGCAAAATTCTACATGGTATGAGGTGTAGCCCGCAGAACATATGCTCAGTGATTGGACAGTTAATTAGAAAGCAGTAGTCGAAAACTAAGCAAAGGAGGTTGATAATCCCTTAAAGACTATGCAAGGCATATTGTTTTTTTTTTATTACACAATATTGCAATGTTAATAAAGGACAAGACATTTTACTGTTCAACAAAAGCTACGCATTTCTAATACAATACACTGTATTTTGCACACCCCAGGGGAGCAAGTGTTTAAAAATGTCTATTCTTAACGACCATCTAAAACTGTGTGTCTAATAAAGTCTTTTGTATAGATATTCTGGTAGTACATTTATGTTGTCTTTTTGAAAATCCAGGACCTAGCCGCAAAAACGGACATTCTATACTGCCTGAGAAGCAAGATGGCGTTTGACGCTCTTTGTGTATTCATTGCTTGCTTGCAGTAGGCTAGGCAGTGTTTTTGCTGCTCTGAGGGATGACATGTGTGCTTGGGCTTCTCTGTGATTGATCTCATTCAGTAGAGTAAAGGACTGGGATTGCGGAGACCAAAGGGCTATAGGGCAAAGAAGTAAGGTTTAACAAAATGGGATTGTATGTATGGCCTGACCACAGTAGAAAAGTGCATTGAACACATCTAATGGTTAATAAACTTGTTTTCAAATATCCATTGCATAAGCTATTTGAAACCATGCTTATTAGTGAAAGATTACCGAGCTTATCGTCATATGCTTTGAAAAACGATCTGCTACAAATGTTAATAAAACCAGCATATTTCGATACTATGCAACAATATATTATCCAGTTTAACACTAAATGAAGGCCTACTGCCATAACATTACAACATTTTTGACAGCATAGTGTATAGGCCTGGCAAATATATTGTTGAAAATATATCTGAAAGGTGATACACAAAATGCTAATGATACCATATTGAGTACGTTTTAGAGTCCCTTTGTATGGAAACCATTTTCTTTTATTAATTCGAAACAAAACAGCATCTGGCATGTCATCACAACTCACTGCTTAGCCTCTCAAATGATCTAATTAAAGCTTTAAGCTGGCTATATATTGTAGGCCACTATTATATGCTGACGGATGCGCAAGGACTGTAATGTGGTATATGTGTTCCACCAATGGTGTCAGGTAGTAGACTAAAAACAGCCTCCCTTTATTCACTTACAGGTGTTTATTTTAACTGGATTGTACAGAAACTATGGATTTCATTTTCACTTCACTCTTAATCATCTCACAAGCTTCCTTGAGTTTAAAAATCAACCAATGATTAATTTTACACTATTTTCAGTTACTCATGTCCAGCTCATTGACACATTGTAGCCTTGGCACATACCTCAGCAGGCTGAATAAGATGTTATTCTGAATAATTGCTTTGCCACAGTTTATAGGCAGAAGGTATTTATTAAAATATGATCTGGCGACCTTTTACTCTGACAGAAAATAGTGGTTCTTACTTTACACCAAAATCCTGGAGGGCTCAAATATATAAGGTAAAGAAACGTGAAAGATTCCATTGCAAAGCCACCTTACAGTGTGATGAACGAGCTCTGTCAATTAAAGGACAAAATCTTGACAAATGCCTCCGACAAAAATCAGTCTTGCTGCCCTGATTTCCTCTCTTACTCCAAGACGTGGCCTGCCCTGCACTTTCCTCAAAAATCCTAAAATAGTGTGAAGGAGAGTATACCTAGTGGGAGTTATTGTACCGTAAATCATGTTTCCCCATGTCCCCCCAGACCAGCAAGGAAGCGCTGACCCAAATACTCTCGTAGGGGCAGCCAATGTGGAAAACGACAGTTTGCTGCACTTGCTGATGAATTAATCAAGCATAGGTCTAGTTTTATCATCTTGTTTAAGTTGCAAGTAAAAACTACAAGGCAAGTAAAAACTACAAGGCAGACAAATCTAAAACAAAACAAAAGAAATCTTGGCTTAAGTCTTGGTGTGATGCAGAGTACTTTAGATAAATTTAGTGTCTGGTTTAGAGAACTTTCATGGCCAATTGTTTAGGCAGACGTGTAAATTTTGTATTGGCTAAAAGTAGGTTGTATTAGACTCTCTTTATTCAGTGCCAATTGCATATGATGGGATTTGGCACCGTCGGTTCTTTGGTTCACTGAAAATGCTCCAGACACCAAGGAACACTCATGCAGAGAGAGGACTATTTGTGCGAGGGTGTGTGTGTGTGTGTGTGTGTGTGTATGCGTGCGATTGGGTCTGTGTGTGTTTGTATTTTCTTATGTGGGATTGTGTGTGAGTGTGTGTTATGAAGAAGAAAAAAAAAGGGGGGGGGGGTGGTATGGGGGGTTCTTGGCTGATATACAAAGTGCACCTGGCAGGCCAATAGACTTTTTTTTATTATTATGACGTTCATAACACGTGGATAACTCCACAAATTCCTACAACCCCCCTCTGAGTTCTTTAATATAGCCTTGAAGGGAAATGCTGAAGAGCGGTGTCGTGGTTACGCAGGTGAAATGTAAATCACCTTGTTGTGCCCAGTCAAACTGAATTTGAAGAGGAGGTTTAGCAGTTACATTTAGCATATAAACACTTTCACCCTCTCCATTCAGTACCTAGCTCCTCAAAGCATGGAGAAACATGCGTTTTGGTTCCGCATCGACTTGCACTCTGCCGGATGAGTGGCTACGCCCCGCTCCCCCCAAAAAATCAAAGATTGACTATGAGAGAAAAAGAATCCCAGAGCAACTTTCCCAAATGTTCACTACTCATCCCTGGTTGAACAACAACATCTGCTTGAGAGTATTGGAGTGTGTGTGCCTAATGTGGACATGTTGTGCTGCTAGGCCTCCTATCTTACACACACTTACACGCTGTTGCACTGCATCTTGTGAAGTTCCCATGCACTTATAAAGCACACTGTTTACACGCAAGCACAAGCAGATTCCGCCATTTGAATTTAAGTCTTGTAGCTCAGATATAACATTTCTACTGCTCAATAATAATAATACTCGTCTATTTCCCCTTCAAGTACCCTTGGGTAGCCTATTAAAAAATAATATAAATAATCCTCATTACCTTGTTTCATTTCTTAGTTTGCCTTCTCTTTCTCCCTCAAAACACATGCTTTGCTTTTCCCCAGTGAACACACATTACCTTCTCACGGACCATCAGGTTTTAGGGATTAATCTAAGAATGCAAGAAATAAAATAGGCTTAATCAGCTTTCCTAATTCTAACTGGAGGCCTTGCTCTGTGGCAACCCCTGGTCTTGCATGGAGTCCCTGTATGGTAAATGCATAATATGCAGATGATAGGTTCATAGCCGCAAAAAAAAGCAGCTAGCCTTGTTCAGTAAGGTAAGAAGACAAGGCTAAATGGACTTGAAAAAAGGCGAGTTTTTTTAAGTTCCCGTCTTGTTTGCCCTCCCCAAACCCAATTCCATTTCCTGAAAATGAAATTAATCCATTAGCAATTGCAAAATCTAATTTGAAAATCTAGCAAATGAAATAAATCAAAGGAAGTGTCTTGCGGCGGCGAGGGTTACAGAGGCAGGATGATGGATTAGGGTCCCATTATTCACGATTTGTTATTCAATAAATCATTGATGTGTTCTATGAATAACCGTGGTGATGGACAAGAGAGTGAGGAAAAGAGCAGGGCTGAGTCGCTGACAAGGCAAATTCTGTGTGAGTACAGCACCGCTACTCACGCTCACTTTGGTCCCTCATAGAAATGTACAACCGAGAAAAAACTAATCTCAGGTACAGGCTAAAGTATTGCTCTATGGTGTTTTCCGATTGTGTGCTGGTATTGCGCTAGGACAACTGTACGTTGACCAACATCTTTTGCAGAGCCACAGCTCAGCTCTGCTCAGCCCCAGCATCCCCCATCCAAATGTATCGGCGGCCGCAGTTTCCCTTTGCCTCATGCCGCAAACTGTGTAGACCGAGCAAAAATCTGGTTTACCTTTTAGAAAGTCTTCAATGTCCTTGTATAGTGCAACATTTAGACTTATGTTGCCTTAAGAAATCTGTTGCTAAGTCCTTATAAAATGTTAAAACCCTCCAAGTCACCATTAAAAAACTCTGAGCACTGCTAAAAATCTAAAGGAGCAAAAGGTGCGGATAAATTAATGTAGAGAAGCAGTGGGTGTTCATGCTGCAGAGGCGCTGCAGCAGGGTTGACTACAAGTTGATCAAGGCATCTCTCTCTCATTCTCTCCTCTACCTCTCCATGATTCTGCCTTTAGGCTGAATGATGCATCATAGTAGAAGTCAGGGCGTCGCTCTAGCAACCAGTAGAACAGAGACAACAACTTGTGTCAGGAAGCAATCTGTACAGTTCTTGCCTCTACCTACACGGCCAGATTGAAGCAAGCCGGGAGTGAGCCAGAGGCCCTGGACAATCATGTTTCAACTTATGGCTCATGTGAGTGACCCTGTGGCCCCTTGTGGCTCGGAGCATTGGGGCCATGTTGACAATATGAAGGCTGGAGAACGTATACAAAATAATTATTCACACTACGTTTCTCTTTGTAGTACGTCTAAATTGGTTTAACTAGCGCTGATGCTGGCCTACTACCTGCTCAATGCTCAGGGACGGACATGTTAAGCACCATGTGGAAATAAGGCTCAGAGCTTGTCTCACAGGTTCCTTAGTCAACCTCATCATCTGTTAATAAAATCCAATTCCAAACTGTAAACAAGGCTTTGAGAACATTTCCCCTGTCCAACGATGACAGGCCAGAGTGGACGCAATTTCCTATTCAATATCACAAACCAAGATTTTATGCCAAATAAACTATACATTCTGTGCTTTGTAATATGCAAAGATGATTGCTTTCACACAAGAACGGTTCAGAAGGCACCTTCACAGGTTAAATAGTGAGTCTCATTCGTCAGAGTGCAAAAAAAAAGGAATCCTTCATTTCAGGCTGCCATCAGATTGAGCCCTCAAACGCACTCACTCACCTTCTCAGACTATTTTTTATGGAAATAATTCTCATCTCTCTGCTGCAACACTCCTTTCCCTCTCTCTCCCCCTCCAGCAGGTCCCTTCCAGACAGATAAATGCAAGGGAGTGAGACTGAATGAGGTTTTACAAATGATCCCACTTCTACGCCGGCAAACCAATTACCATGACTAAGATAACCCCCTTCTCTTTCCAGGCAGGAAGAGCCGGCCATTGTTGTGCGCATGGCCTTTGGGAAGTCGAAAGCCAGCCGTGGTCACTTTTCAGTCTCTATAATGTCCCTTTCACACTCCTCTGCGAAACATACCCCTTCTCTCTGACTATGCATCTTAATGTCTTGGACGCAACCGCACACACACACACACACACATGCACGCACGCACACACGCACGCACGCACGCACACACACGCACACACAGTCATACCAAAAACATAGACTATCTTTGATAGAGTGACATTCTTCATCCAGCCACCACATTAGCATTTTTCTCTGTATCTTAAACTGATAAATGTCATGGCTTTGCCTCAGGCCTATAAGTCAAACTGCTGTGCGATGAGAAAGCCTTGTTGTTGAGCCAAATTTGGGTCTCAAAGTGAAGCAGGCTTTTGATTTATTCCTTTTACTTCTACGGGCAGTTACTTCATGATTTATGTTTTGTTTGGGGGGCATTTTTAGTCTTGTAACAAAACACTGGAAGCCTTAGCCAGTACAGTAAAAATGAATTTAAAGTGAAGCTGACATTAACTAATTCAATACCTATGAGCATCTAGAAAGAATAATACTTATCTTATGCTCAATTTATTTGTATTTGTGTTGTTTTTTTTTGTATCCTGCGATTAAATAAGGCTTAAGAATCGGATTGTATGGCCTGGATTGTACTTCATTGGTCCCAAGGCGAAATCATTGAGAACTTAAACTATCCTGACAATAATACAACAGATATAATTACAAATTAGCAATAAATAAATGAAGTACTAATACTTTTTAGCAATATTAATTTGAGAGTCATTCAACTATTCCTTTTGCTATAAAATGTTGAAGCTCCCAGCATTATCACATTACAGTGACAACATTTTCAGTTTCAAACTACAGTAAACCAATTTACAATAACATCTTATAATCCCTCTACCACAAGTAGCTAATAAATAGAGGAATATGCCTATATTTCCTCTGACATAGCAAATCCTATGTAAATGTCTCTACATTTCTTGTTTCAAAGTCAATCTTGCTGCAAAACGTCTAGTGATGTGGCCAGGCAGTGTTATTCCTCCTTGCAGTTGGCCCTGAGTGAGATTCTTTCACTTTTATCAGCTTGCTCTTTGCTCAAGGTTAAATGAACCTGAGGACTCAATGAAGGCCAGTAGGCTCTTGACCAAACATTTAATGATACATTTACCAGGTCATGTGTGTAAACTCATCCATCTTTTCTATATAACACAAAAAGTGTTTGTATAACACCCTTGTGCTTAACTCTATTTAGCCAAACTCCAAATCCATGGTGTGTGTGTTTTAGAGGCTGTTTCAGTGCATTTGTGGATATTGTTTTTAGTGCATTCCTATTATTTTTCACCCAATAACCACTTAAATCGCTAGGCTCTTTTTGTAAGGGTGCCTTGTTTGCATCAAGTGTAACATTTCCCAGCTTATTTGTCGACACAATAGCCTTACCTTCTTAGACAAGCAGATTCCACTGCTTATCCCTGAATTCAAATGAGTGGCTCCTTACAATGCTGTCTTAACACATCATATAAAGGAGATGATAGTCTCTAAGGGCAATGCAGAGAATACAAAACTCTTTCGTTCTGCCATCATCAAAAGAGCATTTTCCTGGCATGCATTTTTGAATTTCAATGCCACAACTTCTAGCCAACTATGCACCGTATAATTGAGGGGTAATTTGAACTGCTGGCATTTAAGGATGAAATATGTGATTGTAACATGAAAATGGGTTAGGTCTTTATCAAGGTGGAATGGAATCTTTATTTTATTGTCATTCAACCTCCAAGTGTTTTTTCTACCTTTTGTCCAACTTTGTGTTAACAGTATGAGTCAAGCCATACCTTAAGCTAGGTAGAGGGAAGCAGGAAAAGGGCAATTACTATATATTAACTCATTAATACAAGATTATTATGCAATTGTGTAGCTGATATGATACAGCACTAAAGCAAGATTAAGCATTAATTAGCATTAATCAGCAAAGGAACCTAATTTGTACTAAAGAAATGGTGTAAAGCAAGTATGAAGCATCGTTTCAACGTTTAGACCTTTCGTTTATTTTCCAAATTTGCAAAGACGTGGGATATTGGTGTTGAACAGGGTGTCCTTGTGATTTTAAACGGTTGGCCAGCATATGGGGAAAAGTAAGAACAACAAAAAAGTCTGCTGGCTCTGAAAGTCTTCATTGTGGCTAGAGCTGTGTTATCCTTTTACTGAGAAGACTGAATGAACATAATGGTAAAAATAATGCATTGCATTGTCAGGCTGCGAGGCATAATCATTTGGCGACACAGAGCAACAACAATAGGCGAACAAGATATGAATTCAGACATCAGCGAAGTGGCAAACAATGGGGCTGTTGAGAAAAGGTAATGGAACCAGGCAAATTACATCACAGCGCGAGATAAAGTGGCGACGCAGTTCAAATGCACAAGGAGCTGGAACTAAAAGTGATGGAATGCATCTGCAACAGACTAAGGTAACTTTTAATGATTGTGCTATTTGAATAGTTATTAGGACACATCTGGTTAATATTATTTGCATTATCATATTAACATCTTTGATATTGCGTTGATAAACCAAAGGTGATCTGAGGTATAAGAGACAATAAAGGCTCGGTGCCTCTGGAATGCTGTGCCTGTGTTGTGATTTTCTCGTACGTCGTGTCAGGGATGTGACTCCCTGCAAGAGGTGTCACAATTAAATGTACAAAAAAACAAAGGAAATATTAGTAGATCGACATGGCATGAAAAAGCACCACTTTTCAACCACAATGGAAGGAAGCGAGAAAATACTCGTGCAGTCCGAATAATACCATAATGTGTGGAAAATTAAGCCCAGGGTAAGGCTACTATGATGAGCATTCATCTTGCACTATATTTCAATCAATTTCTTGCTTTTCATGCTGGACTATTCAGCCTTCCATGTCTGCACTAATACATCATTGCAGATTGAAGCGGGGCTCGGTTATGTAAAGCGGAAGTGGCTAATTAAATGACCATATCAAATACAAAATGTATTACTGTGCATTTGCACTAGACAGGTGAATTGATGGGATACATTACCCAACCAAATGAGAGGTTTCTGCGGCATAGCCACGCTGTGCCACAGCACTGTCGACTTTTTTTTTGTTGCTACTCCTGTGCCAAAGACACATCACCAAGCATTAGCTTCATTGGACTTTATTGGATTGAAGTGAAGCGAAAAGACCCTATTAATTAAATAAAAAAAGTTGTGCTACTGTACTATAGAAATCCATAGATCCAACACTCTTCTGTGGATGCAAACTGTAGCAATGCTCAAACCCACTCAGGTAAATGGGTAGACTAAGTTATGCTGAACAAGTAATCCTACAAAGCCTTGGGAACATGAATTCTAAGTTTTTTAAGTGATTCATAAGCGTTAAATACAACCTAACTTAGCAAAGCTGTCAACTTTATGAGCGGTTTTCAAATTAAACGTCTCCCTGTACCACAAACCACTTACAACAAATCTGACAAATCCTAAATGAGCGTAATATAAAGTTGAGTGGATGTGGAAAAACAAGCACAAAACCATATAATAGTGACACTTTCTGTACCATGGGAAATAGTGTTATCCTTATAGCTAAAGTTTGCTTCTCCTTTCAAGCTATGTTTGCTTCATACCATAAGCTAATCGACGTGTGTTTAGTGTTTTTGTGTCTGTTGTTTGCTGTAGGTACTGGTACACAGAAATGTTCCCCTGGGTGATTAAGCTCTATTTAGGTTAGGCAAGATAATCACTTTTTAGCATACTTCCACTTGTTCCTGATGTTGATATGGTCGATACATGGCTGCTCTTTGCCTTTTTGAGTCCCAACATGAGGGCAATTAGAAGTGTGTGGCAGGGAACCTTTGCCTCTCATTAACATTAGCTGGGAGACATAAAAGAGCAATGGATGAGAAAAGGATCAGGTGCTTTCTCTTTTCGGTGCAACTTAACTGTCCCACCCCATTACTTTTAGTGAAATGTCCCCTACAATGGGCTTCGATCAATAGGTTACTGGCGTGGCCTCAGTGATATTATTGCTTGTGCTGCACTCCCAAGACTCTGTTGAAGATGATAAATTCCGGGGGTTGACTGTGGCAGGGTAATTAAGTCAGTTAAAGTAAGCCAAAGTGACGCCTTGGATGTTAAACAGCAAAAAAAAAAAAAAAAACGACCTGAAATAACCTTGCACCGGCAGCTCTGTCCTGTAGGCACTACATGCGCTCTCATGACGGCAAATCTCTGCAGAACTTTCAATAGCATTGGGGTAATGACTTTCTAAAAACCCGAGCAGCACCGCAGGCACAACAAAATGTAAGTCAGAAATTGGAGAGAGTTGCATGGTTTCAAGACATAGAGAACATATATCCTATCAAAACGTGGGTGATCGAAGCACATACACACTAATCCCTCAATTGGATGAAATGTCTGTCATTGCATTAAAATATTGTTTCTCAATACAGTGGCAAGTTTCAACTAACTCAAAATATCACACTTTTTGGTCAGAATTGTATTTCTGAGAGACTGCACAAACCAATATAGTCTAGGTTAGTCCAGGAATTTATACATTCGACACAAGGACAAGCAACCATCCTACAGAAAATATGTGCTACCGGGCCAAACTATATCCCCAAAAGACAATAGTGTAGCATCATTCCCAATTCCAATAAGTCTAGGTAAACATATAACCTTGCTTATACATGAAACACATGTGATGCACATGCACATAATCAATTGTGTGTCAAATGGTAAAAAAAAAAAATAATAATAATAAATAAGGGTCAAATTAGCCTATGCAGTCTTTCAAATTAAGTTGTCACACTGACTGGCAAAAAACTGTCCTACTGTTGAGTTAAAATACATATGTTGTCATGTAATGAAAGGTAACGGCAATATGCTTAATGCAAGTCCAATCCCTTAAATAACAATGTATATGCTATATATTTGTCCAGTTAACAATGTTCCCCACTTTTCCAGCCCCCAACCACTGGGCTTCAAAAGATATCCCCATAAAATGATCTCAAATTAACCCAATAAGCAATTTATTGAAAAACAATAGCCTTAAACCATATAAAACATGTTGCATTAATCTGAGCTGTTGCATTTTACAACTCTTTTTTTTTTGCAACTGAAGTTTATTGCATTACAATATAAAAGTTGCTTCACTATGGCAGTAAATTTGAAATGATTAAGCATGCATCTCTTTGGAGGCTAGTAGAATGCAAGGCTCTGGGGGAAAACAGTCTAAAATGGATCTAAAAAAAGCTTCCATTTTCCTTCAAACCCCTACGTTCCCAAATATGGTCTGAAATGTCTTTAAGATTTATATATGATCACAAAGCCTCATGAGACTATGCCTTTTCTCTTGCATTCTTTTCAGGGATACATTATTCCAACCATGCTTGTGTCGGCTTTACATTAAATATTAATTTCACAGGTAAGAACATGGAGGGCAGTGTCCCGCGACTTTTATGTCCTTCTTGCCAGTTCTGTGTTCTGTGGAGCTTGTTAAATGTGCCAATAAAAACGTCTAAGGTGGAACCAGGACCAAGATTTAATTGACTGATAACAAGTGATTTGTGTTTCTTCAATAAGGATAAGAAACCATATACTGAAGTGAAGCTAGTGAGGAGGTTGAAGATTGCTTTAGTACTGAGTATTTGACATAGTACCTGAGTTGACCAAGGGGATTAAGTACCGCTAGCCGTCCAGACCAAGTGAATTGCATACACTCTGCAAAAGGGATTGGACCCATGGGAATGAAGTCCATCTGCCCTCTGCAATACTCTATCTATCGCCAGCCTGGCTAGCCCTACTCAATTTAAGTAAAAACGTTGTGAAAGTAAGTTAAGTTTAGCAGAAAACTAAGGTATATGCATACACATATCCATTTGAACCGGTGCACCTTTGTAAAAATAATTATTTTACATTTGGAAATCCGAAGCAGAGTAGGCTGGACATTTCAGTGCTGTGTAGCAACAGTTTGTTTGGATCTTTTCTTAATACTTGAACTTACTGACAAAAAAATAGGCCGAACTGATTGATAACACATTTTCTGGGTCAGATCGTTTGCCACAGATGGATATTATCCCTAGCTGTATACTGTAGTCTGTTGCTGGCAAAGACGGCAGATTATTACCACAACTAGCTAAAGTACAGCCCTGTACTGAATAAGCATGTTTAAGGTATACCCAACCAGGCGAAGACAAAATGTGTTGTTATGTAACAAATTATTTTATTTGACAGCAGAAAAGTGCCACATACTAAAGCATACCCATATACCTCGAGATGGCTTACAGATGGTGGCTCATAAGGGCTAAGCAAGACTCTCCAGAGAAGAACATTAACATCTGTCAGTCTGCACTGAATTCCCATGACTCTCATAACGTTTCTTCTGTTTCTCGTTTAACTGGCATACTCAACGTGGGTTAACTAAGTGCTGCCAGTCAAAAGTCATGCCAGGTGACAACCAACAGGTAATCAAATGAACAATTAAATCAAACAATAAATTATGAAAAGGTGGGAAATGACCGTGGAAAAACTGTCTATCGTTCCATTTAGAATGGATTTTTTACGGTGTTTCACTTGACTTAATGGGTTAATGCCACAAAAATTGCATGATTATAAGTTAGCAGTTTTACTTGATTTTATGCTGGCACTACTTCACAAAGTTCAGGGTCTAGGGTAATATTCCAGTAATTGATAAACATCTAAATTATAACACAAGCAAATGTACCGGGAAATACTTAATTTCAAGTAAAACTCATTTCAAGGTCCCGAGACTGAATGTTTGCCACAACATAGTCCTTCCAATTTGTGAAATAAAGTAAAAAACGCATCCATTGATTAGTATAAGCCTAGTTTATGCAACATACTAGCCTCCAACTATTACTGGAAGGGTTGAATGAGTACAGTTAAGTCAGTTCTTTCTGAATGGGTGAACAGTGCTAGATGCTTGGCTGAGAGAATCCGATGACCCTTGTGTTCCCACTCTTTGGCAGCCGCGCCCAAGAGCCTGACGTCACCCATGCTGGGGCTCAGACAAATCACCAGAAAAGAGGGGCATAATGGTAAAACAATGTCAATGTCAGGGGCCTTTCTTCCACCTCCATCATCTCTTCTTTCCTCTCAGTTTCTCCCTTTCCCTCATTAGTACCCTAGCATGATGTTTTTGCATTATTTGTGAGAGTACGAGGGAGGCCCTTCCACCATGCTCCCCTGGCCTGTAATTAATCGGCCACTTACTGCAACACAGTGTGACAACTTTCCACCTGCTTTTGTCTGTGTTTTTCAGCAACGAGAGATCTAATTCAGTATTTTTATTACAGCTGTAAAGGGTGACACTGTAGCCTTTCTGGCAGCATCATCATTCTCCATTGCTTCCAGGATAAAGTCTTCCTGTTTTTGTTGTTTAAATTCACATGTGTAGATCCGCCTTCGACAATGACCAATTATGACTTTGTGCTCCACTGACCAAAACAACTTGCAAGTAAAGTTAGGCTACACAAAAGCAAACAAAGAGATGGATAGAATGCAGAATGGCAGTGAATGAGTGTCCAATGTTCATTTTGACACGTTATTTTTATTTATTTAGTTATATTCTTACTCTTTCTAATAAAATGTCCTTAAAATTTGGTCCAATCTAAGTCATGTCATTCTGATACATTTTAGTCAATGACATATTGACTAAAATTATAATATTTTCATCATTACTGATCCTAGTATTGAATCTTTTTAAAATAATTCCAGATTTTTCAATTGTTTTCTTTCTTTGGGTTACATCTACCAGGGCCATAATAGCCAACGTGTATCGATGACCTGTTGTTTTCTGGTCCTTTTTTCCAACTAGCAACTGCATCTTGTGTCAACAGATGAAAAAAATAAATGTGTTAACCTGTGGATGCCAATGATATACTACCTTGCAGCATGAGTTGCATGTTTATGATTAGACTAGTCAAATAAAAAAAAAACATAATCAGCAACCGCAATGGCATCAGATGTGATTTGTCGAGTGTAGTGATGGGAATTCTGTCTCTTTTCAGTGAGCCAAATCCGTAAAGGGATAGTTCTCCCATTTTCGATCTTTTGAAATGTTTTTCCATCAGATACCAGTGTTGTATTTTAAACATCGTATCACCATTCAGCATTTCGCAATATAACAGCAGAATGAAAACGAGTTGAGAAAATTACTCTATTGTGTCATCGAGGGTCCTTCCTGACTTTTTTTAAACTAACACCATTTTTAGCCAAGGGGACAGCCTTTGCTGGTTCTAAGTTTGATTCGCACAATGATCTATGCGCATTGTGGTGTACAATTAATTAACAATTTAAATGCCGGTGGTCGGACAAATATGTGAGTAAGAAAATCGGTGAAGTATCCCTTTAAGCTCAGCAGGAAGAGCAGGCTCTTTCGGCTCCCAAATGTTTCTTCTTTCAGTGGCACCTTCGTTTTCAGCCAAAGTTAACAATATTGTGATCCATGATTGGTGGAATTGTTCAGTGTAATATGAGTCTACCTCAGAATACCATTTTATCATTATACTCTTAACACCATTATTGTGCTGTTATTAAAACTATGAAAATACATGTTAAAAAAGACGCTATTCCACATGTGCACACTGATTCATATAATTGACCTTATGAACCAAAATAAAGTGGATGATCATATGCTATTGATCAGTGTTCTTGTGGTACCATTGTATTGGCATTTCCAATATAATTTATTTATTATTTTGTCTCCTTATTTTGCTTTTAACAGTATGGGCTGGCGTGTTGTGGAGACTAATATAACAATGGTAATGCAATCCTTCATGTTCCAACCGTGACCTTGTTCTTTTGTGTCAGAAATATGCGCAACAAAATTGTGGATTATTTTAGCAAATAGAGAATAGAACAGGATGAGGAGAAAAAACAAAGATTTTGAAAAGCTGCCCAGTTGACAAAGCCTAAACCCCTGGATGCTGAGGGCTTGGTACCTTACAAATTAGAAGATCAGTCATCCCCAGCACTCCCCCTCTAGCCTGAGCAAAATAGAGCTGTTAGAAAGAACCTTTTATTCAGATACAGTTTTCTATTCTAGAGCTGTGGATTGCTCCCCCATTTCTCTGAACCAGCTCCCAAAAACTGGCTTTGCGGTTGTAATGCAGACTAAAGCTCTAATTACATTTTGGGCCCGATTAGCAGAAGTCATAATTATAGTACCTTTTATTATGCAAATTAATGAGCTGATTTCAAAGAATTAATTACCTCTTGTTCCAAGTTTGATTAGTAAATTTGTGTTTTTCGATTATATTTAGTTTGTTTTGGAAGGAGTGAAATGACAAGGAAAATATAGAATGTACGCAACAAGTTTTACACTTAGTCTTAAAATATAATTACTTTTAGTCAACTTTCTTCCATAGCAGATTGGCATCTGCGACGAATGCACCCTTTGTCTTAAGGCTCTCACTTTAGCACACACAAAACTCCACATTTGTGTTTATGCTAGCATCACTGGCGATGTTTTTTTTTTATTGAACAATAAAATTAATGGCTCAGATTGTACCTTTGTAATGCAAGTTTTGAACTGGAAGCTAGGCTTTCTGTCAGACCAAAATATCATAGTAGTGGGAAAATATATTAGTCTAAAAAGATGAGAATGATGAGAACTTACATTGATCCCTCTCAATGTATAATACAACACAGTGTCAATACATCTCAATGGATGTAATTATAAGGCATGTCATAGAATATTGAGCCTATTATTAATGTTATGCCATAATGAAGGGGTTCTACCCAACTTTGTCAAGATTTGCTAAATTCAATCACCTTAGACAAGAGAGAAACAAAAAGCCTCGGCCTAACAGTAATCTGAGCCTTTTCATTTTGATAAGAAGTAAAAAAAAATAATAAATGTGGGCATTAGCAAGGTTCGCATAGCGTCTTTACAGGTGCAATATTGTATAGTTCTTAAAGGAAAAACTAAATTGGCTAACTTAAGTATTGAGATCAGATTCACGTGCTGAATGAGATTACTAAAATGAATCAAACTCTACTCTTGATTTGCACCCTTTCTAAATCATAATAATGGAAATGTTCATATTCTTCCCTCTTCAAAATGAAAATATGGGGACTCGAACAAGAATCATAATTTACAACAGCTTTGTTCATCATATGTATACCGATAAGTAGTACTATTGAGTCCATATTCAATTAAATGAGATGATTCAGAGCATGGACAAGGTTAACATGAGAAGGATTAATATAAAGGCATGTTTCAGCGTCCTGACCAGTGTTATGGAAGTTTTTTAAACGACGCTTCACAAATTAGTGTCTTTCGTTGGTTTTATTGTTACACTTGCAAGTGGGTTTGGACGCCTGGTTTTCTCAATGTTTTCGACTGAACAAACGATCCACTGCAGATTCAGTTCACAGTTACGTATATACATTTCATGCTCGTAAAACAGCCTAAGCTAGATGGGGTGTTTTATGGTGATGGACATCTAATTGAATCACTACAAACCAGAGTCTCCATTAACTCTTTATTATTTTCTTGCTCGACAGGATCCATTGATGCAATGTAAGAGAAAATGCATGAACTATCTAGTCCTGGGCCATACAGCAGGTGAGGGACAAAGCTTTTACTTAATACACCCAGAAAGCTCAATGATGACCTCATCGGACACATACAGAGAGAAAGGTCAGAGTCAAAACTTTCCTCTATACTTTATTAGAGGGAATAGACCTAATCATATTTACCCAATTAGGGAAATGCCTAACACAACAAACAAATTTGAAACAGATTATCTCAACCATACAATAGTCCTTATCCTATTTTAGTGCCTTAGTTATTGTAGTATCAGAATTAATTGTAGAACCATCCTTTGGCGTTTGATGGGTCAAATTAAGAAGGAATAGGTAATACTACTGCACACATTTGCACTTTAAAGAACCCTAGCCTCCTCTCTTACAATATGTATTGGAATTGGAATAGCATGGGAGCTTGGGGGTGGCAATTAAATGTTGGTTAAAAGTGTGCATATCATTTAGCCAATCAGTGTTAGGTTAAAATTTTGCCTGAGACAAGCAGTAAAATAAATGAAGTAAAAAAATAAAATAAGAAAATAGCATTAACCACAGTAACAGTTAGGCTACAAAAATGCACATCCCTACATCTTGCCCTTTCTCTTACCTCAGCGTGTGTGATTGAGATTTCCAGAAAAATAACGACATATTAATATTTCAATTATACCCAAAGGCTCAACACTGTGCATAATGAAACGGATTACGTGGGTATAAAGATGGCATCAAAAGAATATGGGTATAAGGGAAGGACAATAAAATGTAAAGCATATTTCTTTTTAGATCGATGAGCGTGTGGAACCGTCAGACGTACCACTGCTGAGTTAATATTGAACCATTTTGCCATTGCCTATTCATTTACTATTTAATTTATGGCACAGCACCATCATTGTTCTGTCTGAGAGAAGACTATATGAAGGGAACAAAACATAGCTTTAAAATTGTTTCCCTTCTAACTACAGGTGTGTTCAAAAACAAATGTAAGTACTATATCTGCCAGAAACTTACCAGGGCTGAATAACTTTCAAAAGTCCATGTAAAATATGCAGGTAAAGCAGAATATGCATGGACTACAACATCATGCAGAGTAGGATTGGCCAATACCACAATAGTACCATGGTATCAAGGTCCTGCAATACTCATGTATCCTAAAGTATCCCTGTGTTATAACAAAAAACTGTGACACTATGAGTAATGTTGCCATGTTGCCAGCTGTATATGTTGAAGCCAGGCTACTTTCTTTTTTCTTTTCTTTTCGTGAGATTGTTACCCTGTTTGTGCAAAGTTCTAGCCAAGTACAGGTGAGTTATGAATTTGATACCGTTTTTTTTTTCTTAAGTTACTCATATATTTCTTATATATTACCAGCTATCACTAACGTTGCCATACATTACCTAATTTGTATAAGTGCTGTTGCTGCTGCCCACACACAAAAGTTGAAAGGGAATTAGCTAGCTAGCTTTGTTGCATGTTGGGTTGAGTAATTACTATGCAGACAATAAAGGATTGTAAATAGCCCAATACCTAGCGATGGCATACATGGAATGGGTAATAACATTACTTTATAATTAGTTACCGATCCACAGAAAACCTTACCATGTAGAGAAATTACTTTTTACTTTTGGGGGCAAGGGGCAAAGTTGGGGGCATGAGGAAGCCGTGTAACTGGCTGGCTAACGTCAGTGGTAGAGCAGAGGAGGGATAGCAAACATTTATTAGTCTAGCAATCTAATTAATATCACACGGTAAGGATAATCTGAGATACTCAGTTTGTGTTTTACATTTTAATATTATTTTAACAGCTCGTTTGTTTCTGACAGTCTGCAAATTACCTGTTTTTGGCGCACTTCATAAAAAAACTAGCATATCTTTTACACGTTTATGTGTATGATTTACACGTGTTTATACTGTTCATTTGGAATACATTTATGGAAATAGATATTTTTTTGTTTTTATCCGATTCATCAATTAATCGAATAAATAATCGACAGATTCATCGTTTATCCAAATGGTCGTTAGTTGCAGCCCTAGTTGCAACCAACAAGAGGTCAAGTACACAGGTTTTCTTTTGTATACTGACAAATCATTAGGGTCTGCCAAGCTGCAGCACATTACCTCTTCTCCTTCTGTCTTTTCAACTCAGCAATTACGGCAACACAGCCCTAGGACTGCACTCCAGTCTGTTGTGACGACTACATAAATGTCACAACTATTGGCCTCTGTGATTCAGAAATGAACATCAGGGTGCAGTTCCTCCCTAGTTTTAGAGGTCTGTTGCATCTCTAGTTCCTGTATGGACTGGATCGATACACGGTCAATCGTTTCTCCAAGAGAATGCATTGATTTGGTTCTTCAGGCCGTCCAACCTTTAATCTCTTGAAACAGTGTGGTGCCCCTCATGCGCTTTGAAGGCGCTCTACCCTTGCTGTGCCAAGCCAAAGCGCAACACCCAGAGAGAAAACTGCAAAAATCTATTCAACATTGTTACACAATCGGCAATGTGGAACTTGTGTGATATCTAAGCCACGGACATAAGCATCTTAGGGCTCAGTGGTTGTCACAGAAGGTTACTTACAGGGTGTAAAACATGGATTATGCTGCATGAGACAGAAAAGCACATCTGCAAATCGTGTCACTGCTTTATTACTTTGATGGGAAAACTTTGATCACTTTCCTTTTCTTATTTGATAAAACAGAATATGACATGGTCTGACGTTTTCAAGGAACTCAGGTTTACAATTTCTCAACAATGTCTACAGTGTTCACATACCAGTTTGTGTGGACTAAATTCATTGAGCAACAAAGTACCTAGAAATAGTACCTGTTCCATGGAAAACTATAAAAGTTTTGGAAAATGGTATCAGCGCTTCTTTGTTTTAAGTTAAGTAGCACCTATACTCATATTATGAGATGGATGGCCCGTGCCTGTGGGCTTAGCCACTGATGAAGCCTCTGCATTTGTTACTGCTTTAGGTAACCAGGCAAGAGAAAAGTTTATTCCATTTCTAATTATTATAAACTGCATCAATTTGACTAATTGCATATAATAGGTTTGACTTCAGGAAGATCTGATGATTGCGAATGTCTAGAAGTTGCATTATTTGGGGGGAAATGTAGCCAAACTCTAATTAGAAAAGCTATTCGTGTTTTATACCAATAATGATTTCAGAAACACTAAGATGGTGTTGCGCAATGATTTTTTATGTTTAATTTATTGTAAGAACACAATTCTGCATCTGAACCTTGGTACCCAAACTTTTGTATTTTAAACAATCTGCTGGGATAGTGAATATTTGTTATATCTTGTGGAAACTGAGACAAGCATCTTGCAATTTGTGATAATATAGTCTTGTTATTCTTGCAATGCCATCCTTCGTAGCCTCGATCTCTAAAGCTCATTCTCTGAGAAGAATAAACAAACTACCTGACTAGTTGAAAACAATTGGCTAAAACCTTGTATTGGTAGCAAATAATGTTACAAGCAATGGGCAACTTAGTGGAAAAGTGTGAGCAATGGCAAAGAGCAAGACAATTTGAGATGCAATGAAAATTGCAGAAATCATAATTAACCCTTTCACACCAAGGTGTGCAATTTCTACTCCTAGTCGTCATGCCTAATGTTGTTGTTCCTAATAATGCTCATAGGTTCCAAGGTTATTGATGTGTATGATCCAATCAATGGGTTTAACACATATATAGTAAATCATGTGGTTTCATGTGATTAGGGCATTCGGTTTTAACGTTGTTTTTTCTTGCAAGAAAAGCATATACAAGATGTCCAATACACAGGAAGTTAAATGTAAACTAGTTGTACTTACAGTGGTCTATTGGACTGCATGATGTCAATAATGAAAGGCATAAGGCCAGATAATGGTTTGATTGACCTTTACTTGTTTAATTGGATATGTCTTTTCAATAAAACACTTTAACTGACAATGTAGAAATTACAACTTTGAACAATTCGAACCACATTGAAACAAGTGCTATATTGACAGCGACTGGAAGTGAAGCGAAGCTCTGATGAAGCTAATGCTCCAGAAAATATGCCTCCCTGATCTTCTGTTTTGACTATGAATTATGTGCAGACATTGTGCTGAAAACAGTAGGGGTTTAGAGCTGGTCAGACTGATATGTAGCTATTGAGCGTATGCCATGCTGATTCTATACTATTGGCTGTGGTCTGAGGGAAAATTACAAACCTACCTCTCCGCAGGCCTCTCTTGATTATAATCTAAACCTAGCCCTGGTGAACTGTAATTCCCATGTTTCCAAGAGTTGATTTTAAAGCAGTCCAGGAACTTTGATAACAAACTTCAAAAACATTGAACATTCAAAACATACTTGGTCTGAAGAGATCAAAGACATATTAAATACTATAAGGTCCATTGCTCTAAGTTGGCAAATTATCAATAAATCACTAACCGAAAAGATTAATGTACAGCAACACATCAAATAATAGGGTATATTGGGTGAGGTTACAATTTAAACATTTTTAAAATGTGCTTGAATTGAACCAAAACGTTGGATAGGTCGGACAAGTCGGTATCGTAGTCTTTAGCAGTGTAAAAATAAATAAAATATATAGCCTATAAAAAAGATTTGACTGCCAATCAAGTTGTCTCAAATATCTCAGAGGACTTGACAAGAAACGCTTTGTAACTCTCTGTGGCTGTTACATAGCGCAGGGCCAATTGGATCGGCTGCAGACTCAACCCAGCAAAGGCAGAGCCATCATAAACACTGAGAGGGAATGTTGTAGTATTCTTTGTCTATTTGATTGTTAAAAAGAAAACTATGAACTACCACAACTACTAAACACATTCTTGTTGATTCTAGGGGGAAGCTTTAAAGATATTATTTACTTGCACGTTTTTGTTCAGTATTGGAGACGATGACTTTAACAACCATTCTTTTTAAGCCTATTTAAAACATGTACTGATTAAGATGTTAATATAAAAAAGTGATTGACAGTTGTGTTTTTTACAGAGAAGATCTCATGTTTTCCAATTATTATAATTTTTTCAATAACATTTAGTTAATAAAAAAATAAGATTTTCATTGTTAACTTTCTAAACAACTCAACTGTATAAATAATTAATAATTTCTGTTTCTTCTTCATGAACAGTAGATAAGGATAGCTCTTATTCATATTGTCTAGGGCTACTTTTTATGTCTATGCTGCATGACTCTCTTATACTACGTGCTGAACTGTAATCCAGCAAAGATAGAGCAATTTCCTCATTCCTTGACCCAGAAAGGGGAGTCATCCTATCTATGCCTTCTGTCTTGTTACTGTGCAGGAGTAACTCCCAATGACCTGGCAAATGCCGATCCAGATGGCTCTTGCAACCAGACGCAAGTCTCAAACCCCAATACTGTGCTGTATGTCTGGTCTGGGCACAGTGGGGGTCAGGAGCAGGCAGGGACCCCCATGATAAAAGGATTAGGGAGTCCAGATTGAGGAGATTTGGTTCAGAATGCACCAGTATTTCCACAGCGTGTACCCATCACTGAAAACTGCTCCTATTTGAAAATCTTAAAAGCAACTAATGCATATACAAATTGGTAACACAGATAGAAACTAACCGATGAACTTGGGGTTCTCAAAAAATAAGTGTTTTTAAAATTTGTCTTGGGGAATTTAAAGGAGCATTACACCCAAAAGCAACAACACATTCATTATTCTCCTCTTATTATAAACCACTGGACAAGTGACAGAAGTTTCATAATGGTGTTCTATAATTGGAGCACTGATAAAGTGCATTCTGAGAAAGCACAAGCAATGACGTAAGGGATTGTATTCGGATTTGAGATCCTAAAAATGAATCTGCCTTTCCAGTTTTGCATTCCGTGAAGAATCTGTACGATGGCCATCGCTGTATAAACCTACATAGGGACAGATGTGTTTGTCCTCTTCTTAAGGAGCCATTTGGCATGTTTCAATAATGTGTCTGTTGTTCTCTACATAGACACAATTTTGAAGACACGTTCCCATACTCCTGTTGTTTTTCTGAAAGACTACAAGAATGGTGTCCTAGCTAGCTGTTTGTTTACAACCTGAGGCCAAAGCATGGTCAACCAATCGTTAGACATGCCCCATTTCCTAGAGGGTGGTGATATAATTCTATAGGATTTTTGTGTGTAGTTGTGTGTAGTGGTTCACTGTAAATGGCCAAACTAGATTTGAATGCCAAGCTTGAAAAATGAAAACAATGCGCTTACAATCGTCGAGCTTAAGATAATTTTGTTATTTAAAGCAGAGATGCACTGTAATTAACATTTGAAGCAAAATATTAAGTGAAAAGGTAGGGCGAAATTCCCCTGTAAAAGAATGATTCTGTGTTATGATTGCTTCTAATATCTTCAAGAAAGGTTGGTGGAAAAGTTGGTAGGCTACCCCTACAAATAACCCCCTGCCCCCAAACAAGTGTTTTTTATTTATTATAGTATCTGCTCTAAAAAAAAAAATAATAAAATGTGTAGTACCAGTTCTAGTCTGAGGTCTATATTGAGGTCTATAGCCTATTCAATTTAGTGCTAAATTAATAATCTATTACCATTTTACATTATTTTGACTAGTCAAATTCTGTTTCTGAGCAAAAGTAATTGCTTTAGAGTCACAACGCCTATAAGCAATGCAATGCCATATTTTGCTTAGCACGGCTGCTGTGTCTATACAGCTATACAATATATAATATAGAATCATTTTTTATCAAAAACAAGGGTAGAAAAAGCATAGAAAAAATATATGTTTCACAGGCACAAGTTATCTTTGCATAAACAAATAATTATTGCTGACCTCTATTCTGAACATTACGCAACTTTGTTTTGATATTAGGTAGCAAAACAATTAAATCCTTTGTTATTGTTATGGCTGCAGTTTGCTGTCATCATAATTGTCTTTATTTCAGAACAGAAAGTATTACATATAAACCCAGCAATTTGTTAAAGTATCAAAACTGAGTAGGAATTCGCTGGGATCTTGTCTTACTTCATCATATTTGAGTTGAGTAGTCTACAGCTCTCATGCTAAAATATATTCTATTTCAGATTCTCCCACACCCATTTAATTATTTGAGTATTGACAGTTTAAGTGTGACAGCTAAGTGAGCCCGAAAATGTACTACACATTTCATAGCAGCAGCAAACTCGTAAAAAAGCCACCTATTTAAATAATTCCTGTTAATGTCTATTTTTATAAAAGACAAACTTTGCCAAAGGGTTTTAAACTCTACACCCTGGAAATCCTGAGCCGGTAGTACTGCACCAAACCTGTAAACAGAATGTAAATGCCATATCAGCAAATGTATTACAAAGGATTACAAAAACTAGTAATCAGATGGAAAAAACTACTGCTGATGCAAACCACCTCACATTAACGTTGGGAAAAAACAGCAGTAGCTTAATAAAAATATTACTTGTCAGTAGGCCTATACAATTCTGGCCGGACTTCAATTAGTTTACCGCAAAGACACAAAGAAGCAAAGCCATCAAAGACAAACTACTATTAGCCTTTGTCTTGAAAAAGAGACTTAGACAGCCTAATTATGCAGTGCCTTTTATTTGTGCAGACAAAATCGAACAGGTAAACCTAAAAGTTGGGGTAAAACCTTTTTTAAGATCTGAAATAAAACTGTTAAAAAACATTTCCTAAAAGATTGATATAGTGTATAATAAACCTTCAAAATTGCTATGGCTGAGACTAATAAAGGTCTATCTGGACTGTGTTATGTAACCATCAAGACACTCACTATTGATTAAGGTAGGCCAACGTTAACCTACTATACCCAGATAGATAAAGCTGACAAGAATTGTGTGCTGTTAGCTAATCATACAATTTTTTGGACAAGCTGATGACTTAAATTGAATACAGTTAGTTACTGTTGATTTAATTATATAAAACTGGGATGTGTGCACTCCACTGTTGTGCTAAAGCCCGATACAGACACAACTTTTACAGTTGGATTCCTTAGTTATCATTACCCACCATATCTGTAGTTGAAGGAATGCTATAAAAAATAAAAACACAAAAAATAAAACACAAACTGAACCATCATGGTTGTGATCCATTACGCCCAATAAATCAGTCATAAATCCGCAGCTGTGGATGGTAAACAATGAGCAGAAACTGATTATATTAAGCACAACAAACCCAATTGTATGAGACAGGCGAGAGCCTGAAGGGTCTAGTCAGGGGTGCATCATTGAAATGTAATACAAGCTGGAGAGTCATGTTAATGATAGTTTGGAGGACACAGAACACTCAAGCCAGGTTGATTCAAGCCTATATTGTAATCTAATCTTCCCTTTTTCTGCTTACAATGAAGAGCAAGAATACTGTTTATTCAGGTGAATGCAGATATGAATTGATTTCTTATTCATGTATTGCGTAACTCAGCATTAGATGACTGACACAGGCTAAACATGCCAAAATGCTACTGCTTTGTGTTGTTCAATAGCTGATGGGACCGAGACAGAATAGATGGGGAGAAAAACGATCAAAGATGTGTTTTTTGATAACATAATTTACAATTCCAAAACGTAAAAGATCAGGTTACATTTTCTCACAGTAATGACTAAAATGTGCACTTTTTAAAATGATTTGGCCAGGCATAACGGCAGTTGACAACTAATTACATGTTAAAACAAAGAATGTGGGTCCACTGTTACAAATCTTTCGAAGGCTAATCCTTTTTAGTAGAATATGTATTTCTAATAAAAACAATTGGAGAAAACTTTCAGAGCTTCCATTATTGGGGAGCTTTGCTTGACATTCAATCAGTTGACACCCCGCTAACCAGCCTCAAGGGCCCCAAAACGTTTTTTAATCTTTGATTACACTATAAGTACAAAGGCCCAGATGTGACCCAGTCAATTAATCTGTCGGGTTAGCCATAGCTGTTGTATGATAGAGGTATACAGCTATCCCTTCTCTCCAAAATAAAGCCATTGTTCTTCATTACTCTTCAGGGCGCAACAGAGAAGAAGCAGGGAATGTACATGTATGTCTATTTCAACACCTGTCTTCAATAACTGGAACCGCTACTGAGTTGATGATGAGCCAAGGCCAAAAGGAGAGTCAACACTCACCATAAACACAGTTTATGAAAACATGAAAGTTCAGTTTTTTTTTTAAGTTAAAATTGTTTTGTCTATAGTTAATTTAGCCGCTGCTTCTTTGCGTAGAAAGGAGCCAGTTGAGGTGGTTCGGGCATCTAGTAAGGATGCCACCTGGCCGCCTCCCTAGGGAGGTGTTCCAGGCACGTCCAGCTGGGCGGAGGCCGCGGGGCAGACCTAGGACCAGGTGGAGGGATTATATCTCCACACTGGCCTGGGAACGCCTTGGAATCCCCCAGTCAGAGCTGGTTAATGTGGCCCGGGAAAGGGAAGTTTGGGATGCCCTGCTTGAACTGCTACCTCCGCGACCCGACCCCGGACAAAGCGGATGACGATGATGATGATGATGAATTTATATTAAGTATATATATATATATATATATATATATATATATATATATATATATATATATATATATATTTATATATATATATATATCAAACATTTATAATTTAACTATAGATTAAACCATTTTTTAGAATTTTATTATTTTATTTTTTATTTACTTTAATCCTGCTCTTTTCTATAAACACTAAAATATATGTTCCATTGTAAACTTCAGCACATTCTTTGGCCTACTATTCAAAGGTAAAAATGGGGCTGAACATACTATTTATTTCTGACTTCTAAATCTCATGGTGTATCCGGGTTCTAAATGTAAGTATTTTTTTAAAAAGGGAAATTAAATGACTCCATGATTGTCAAACTCCTGTATTGTCAACTGAGCAATTTCATTCGTAGCCCACCAGTGATTCGATGGCGGCACGAAGCGTCTTATTGGCCAGAATAGAGCTCACAATGTTTTGCATATACTCTCACTGCAGCTACTTCGCACTTTTACAACTAAACAGCACAACACCGACGAACCCGATACCAAGCATCGAATTACAACAAGCATCAGATTATGCGCGCTCTGCAACGTTAAAACAATGTATTTATTTCAATCAAACATCGGTAAACAGTTTCATCAAAACCATACGTTGATTCAACCAATGAAAATCACTATACTTCGGTGGCCGATATGCAGTTTTAACCAAATTTCAACTTCTACTCTATATTTGTTATCCTGGTAGTCACGTCGCATTTCTAATTTCTCATGCTTTATTTAGCATAATGTAGGCTATTGTTTTACTATAACAGTTAAGTGGAGGTAAATAATCGATGCGCTTTGTGCGAATGCACAAAGCTTTGTTTGACATCAGCAAAGCAACGCTCTGAACCCGATAGGTTATCCAGCTACTACTGTTCAAAGAACAATGTGGTTTTGTCTAATCGTACATCTACGATCAGTTGGTAAATAAAACGAAATGAAGGTAAGACATGTAAATTAAGTTAGTAGCCTACACAAATTAATTATAACTGCATGTAAAAATAACAAGTAAAAAGCATGAGGAAGGATTTAATCAGATCAAATTGTATCACCTTCTCGAGTGCTTAATCCAACGCATAAACTATTGGAAACAAAAAATATGCAAATCTCACTTTGCCTGATCGAATTGGTAGGTTAACAGACGCAATGAAACAAACTTGACACAAAAGGTTTTACATGAGAGGTACAAATAGAGTTCTCCAGAACCATTCAGTTCTGTTGTCACTCGATAGTCCAAACGACAGAATGCGCTACTTCATAGCTAGAGAGTCTTAAAGGAACACAGAGCGTGGCTCGCATCAGACATAGCAGCCCATCTGTGACTGTAATTTTCAACAGCACATTAACTGCCTTCATTCACCAGCTTGTGAATAAGTCTACCCCTATCGATATAACCATGTAAAGTAGGCCTACATTTGGGAGAGTAAGTGGGCAAATTTAACAAGACATTTTTCGATAGTTTGTTCAAGAGACATTAGAGGAGCTATCTCCCATCGCAGTTAATGATAGAGGGACTATACTGTGAGTAAAGTCAAACACTCGAGACTATGTGCGGCGTTAATCTACTATATGACATTATTTATGAGTGAAGGCTAAGCAATCCTAAATCGAATGCAAAAAAAAATCTAAAAATATCTATGATATCTAGTTCAGTACCAAAATGTAGTTGGTGGACAAGCCTAATTTTCCATTGCTTCTTTTTAAATCGATGCTGTATAAACCAAAAGGTTGCAGAACAGATCGCGCTGCGTAGCATATACTCCCCGTTTACCATGTTCCACTGAACTGGGGGGAAACTTGTAAAGATCAACTTCCATTAAGCTGGTCTTTACATTTCCCGTATCCATTAAATCTCTACGCGTATTTGGCCAAATTCCAATTAATTAAAAGTGAGCGTCATATTATTGAGAACAACTCGGTTTACGTATAGAGATAGGCAATGTTTTCCGTTCGCTTGCCAGCTGTGCGACAGTGGCAGCAGCGCTCGAGAATAAACTGGAGTCCGTGAGTGATAAAGAGATGGCAGGAACATCTGTGGTTTACCAGTTGAATAATATAAACTTATTCAGAGTATAGTAGCCCAATATTCATGGTATTATAGAATTTCCAAACTTTATAAACAGTTTATTACATTTGTTTTTTTTTCTGGTTTAACATCATCTATCCTAGCCAGTACTCGAGTCCAACCATGCACGTATAAAAACCGTTCTCTGAACTCTCTTATTTTTCTCCATCCAAATAATTACACAAATAATAAAAAAAGAAAATACAGTTTAGTCATGGACTAATCTAAATGTATCCTACCTTTGTGTAGAGCCGCTGGAATCATGAACAAAAAGAGAAGAGTAGCGAGAGATCCGTTGCCCGTGATCGCCATGTTGGACACCTGCTTCAATCTGGCAGTGCTGTAGTAGCGCAAGGGGTAGGCTATAGCTAGCTTCAACTACTTCACCTAGCGACAGGCGAATTATTTTAATGATATGCATTAAAAGGAGGGGAGGAGATAATTGGGCAAGGTTTCAAAAACTTTGAAAGAACAAGCGACTCTCCTTGACAAGATAAAAAATGATGTTAATTGTTTAACCATAGGCTAACTATTTTGATCCTCAAACATAAACTGTTATTAAATTAAACAGGTTGGCGCCTACACCACTGTGACAGGATGCTAAGAGGCTAAGCAGTAGGGCCAGACTATCTCGTTCCACTGACTCATTCACATTTCTCACACACATTTACACTTTTAATCATATTTACCGTTGACCCAAAGTGTTTCAAATAATTCACTAAGGTTACACAAAAAGAAATCCAACATCTCAAGTATACACAGATGTTTTAAAATAATATTACTCTTTAAATTCTCTTACCCGTGTATTAGACCCCTAGACTGTAAAAAAAAATAAAGTTGGCTCAATTTATAATTATGAGTAACCTGGCTGCCTTAAGATTTTGAGTAAGATGGGCAAAGAAATAAGTTCTGGCAAACTTCGCTATTTTATTTTGATGTACTTCAATTTAAGTTCATGCAACTCACTATGAAAAGTCAACTTGACAAAATTTACATACACTAAACTGATTATTTAATGATATTGACATGTATTTGCAAGTTGAATAAATTAATTTTCTCGACACAGCACCATAGCGTCATAACGTCAGGTGAACATACAACTTTTTTTTCACAATAGATATCAGGAGGGAAACACACGTCTGAATCGTCCCCTTCGGATATATCTGAGTCCATTCCCGGGTTCAGCTTTTTGCCAGAATAGCCCGGTTCAGGCATCCGCAGCGTCAACATATCTATGAAGTTTCTTTACGTGTCGCCAGTTGAACCCAGGCGATTGAGGTGCGCGAGCTATAGCCCGCACACCTTTAAGCCGCGGATTTTTAGAATCGCGTTAAGCGGAAATTTCAGGGGTTGTCATTAATGTTAACGATGTTCAGAGTAAGAGTTGCAAAAAATATGTTACAAATATATTACAAATATATTACCTCAATGGCCTATCAGGATAGCGGTAACGATGACTTACTTCACGCGGTCAAGAATCAGGTGACGTCTTCAGTGTGTTAATTCAATTGTTCTTGAGTAAACTTGAATGTCTAAGTTGCATTGACTAATATGTTTTGCGTGATCAGTTGAGCAGGTTCCATCTTGAAATAATAAGTTGACTCAATGTTTTCTTAATTTTAGTACAACTAACTTATTAAAACAAGTTGAACTAACTAAAAGGCCAAATCATTTTTTACAGTGTATATGCTGCATTTAAGTGGCATATTATGCCATATTAAAAGGTGTAGCTTACTGTAGGAGTTTTTCTTTTTAAATGAAAAAACATAATATAATGATTATTTCTGTATTCTGTATTGTTTATTCTAAAGTGTCATGTTTTCGCAGAGACCACCTAAGCCATTATAACAAAACAGTACAATTCAAATGACCTATTCTACACAAAAAAATAGACTAGATGCAAATAGACAAGAAGAGTAAGATCATGTGCTCCTAATTTGCACTCAAAACACGCTCCACAGTAAATAATATGTCATGCACTCAAAACTGTGTGTACTCAGAAGTATTATAAGTTAGAAAGTCAAACACACACACAGACACAGACAGAAAACTGTGAATCAGGCAGGGGGCAAAGTTCTGAAGCATCAAAGCTCTGGAAATATTTGCAAACTCTTAGGGAAATTCTTTGCTTTGGAACTTTAATAATCAATTGGTTAAAGTCCATATATGTGTTATCTTCATTTGTAATTACATCATTTTTAGTTGGCAAAAAAGGGTTACAGTACATACAATATGTAGAGTTAGGGTAAGTTGATGAATTGCTTGAAACTAAATGTAAAAGTGTTTTGTCATTTTCATTTCAAAATTAACAAATTACAATTGTGTAAGATGTGAGCTGTGCATGAACAAGCTGACAAATTTACAAGTGTGACACGTTGTTTTGTTAGAAACGTAAGCAAAGGATACAGTTGTACCAACACAGGTCAAGGAACTGTAGAACCGATAACGTTTAATCAAGTTATACAACTTGCATCAAGGTGCTGAGCACTTTGATAACTTTTTTATCCTAAATATTGCAATCAATTGGGATCTGTAAGCGTGATTTTTAATAACTCCTAGAGCTTCCTCATGTCAATGTTTTACATCACTGTCGTAAAGCCTGCATGAAGCCAGTTGGCTTGAGTGAATGGCATTGTTAGCTTGCCTGTCAGCTTGTTATAGTTCCTAAAGTATGGCCATAACTAACCTGGATTAATGGATGTACATTTTGCTACATGCACACATACTTTATTTCAACTGACACTGGCAATCAAATTGTTGGCTGGTTTCACCAGAGGTAAGGCTGTGGCTTCAATACGTGTATGCCACATTTTTTTTCTAATTGCAGCACACCTCACCCACCGCCACCCTATTCATCTAGCAAGATATGTGTTGTTAACCATTTTTGTTAATCTATGATCTGTGTTATAAATTAGATAACCTAATGAGAGGTATTTTATTTTTGCTTTTTGTTTTTGCATGACTTCTCATTTATTGATGACTAATGAGAATGAGGTGAAAGAGATCTGCTGGTTTTGACCCAACAGAAGAAACTCTGTAAGTAGACATATAATCAATCAGAAATAGATTTAGGTGTCTGTTTCTTGAGTTTTTTTTTCCATACAGCATTATTTAAAGTAATTGAACATGTTTCTTTCCTTAAAGCCACTATAGACATTTTGTATGAAGATATTATCAATATCATTCTACAGTTTGCACATTGTAATGTCTAATTACCCTAAGCAAACGGTAGGGGTCACCAAAATCACCTCCTACAAATAAACTACACATGGCAGCTTTAAGGCAACAAAGATGCATGAATTCAATGTATTTAAAGGTACTTCACACAAGACGGCTGGACATAGTTATTGCTGATTTGACTTGTTTATACCTGTCGATGACTGTTAGTTCACTCCTCTAAACACACATCAGCGACCCCAGCTGGTGAACTTGACAGCTCAGCTGTTATCCAAGTTGTGGCCACTGTTGCCGGCAGTGATTGGTCTGCGTTCTGTCTTTTTAATGACTTGTGACCCTCTTGCTAGAATAGACCGCCGTTTACTCCCCTAAACACCCTACACTGGGTTAGAGCCCTGGGTCCTATGCATGCCAGTAACAGAGTCGGTGTCCTTAACCACTTGGTCCTGGGAAAGGTATATCTCAATCACACGATCCGAGTGATCGTACTTATAGCCAATTTGGAGAGTTAATGCTGGTCGAAGACTGTTACATATGCACATGCACTGTTCTGTTTCAGAAGCAAACACCTAAGAATTTAAGTAGTTTTTTGTGATTAGGTCGTGTTTTGATTAAAAATGTATTCTCCTTTCAAACATTAAAAGGTTAAACTTTAGCTAGGCCAATACCATCTGCTCTATACTACCATTTCATGATAGATTTGCATTATGCAGTTCATTTACATTCTGTCCAGATTATTATGATTTCCCTTGTGCCTTTGATCTCAGCAAGGTTTAAAAATTCTGTTTGTGAATAGTCCATACCTTTGGTCTATTGAGAACTTGGCAGTGTCCAAGATCCTTTATATCAGAACGGAAAAAGAAGATATAAAAAACAAAAACCTATACTAAATTGCTCCATCATTACTTGCTGTTCCAATGAATCTGACCACCTTCCTTCAGTGTATTGGAATACCACCCTGTTACACACATGCCCCTTTCTTTAGTAAAGATATTTTTACAGAAATGCTGTTACAATAAACAAAACATACAGGAGAAAGTTTGAGCTTGTTTAATGATATAGTTTGCATTTGTTGTGTCGTTAAAGTTATATCCCCTTAACTGTTTGATGTTGACAGAGCTAAACAAATTGTCTCGCCCAGATATAGTCATCTTGTTATTGGTTATATAGTTATTGGGATTAACAACCTCGAAAAGTCTAAATGTCTTCAGACATTCAGGACAAATCTGATCCAAATTTGAATTAATGCCATCACATTTTCCAGGGGCAACGTGTACCGCTCACACCTCTCTCCTCCCAAGAACTAAAACTGGTGAACATCTCATCAACATAATCATGTTGACTTTCTAATATAAATTAATTGGGTGCTTTCTCAAATTGACTCGCAGTTGGAGCTAGGTTTGCAAATTGATAAGGTAATCCAGGTAGCTCTACCCTTGGTGGCTCATTATGCAAATGCATGGCAATGCTCACAGGTTAAGTGCTTGGATTTTCAGGAGATGAAGAGGAATAAAAGAGATGTTTACAAAAGCAACACATTCCAATTAGAAACCTTTGTTCTTGCACAGGACAACACTTATAGACAAAATACAGGGCAATGTGTAGTTATTGGTCATTTTTAAAGAGCAACTACATTTTTATAATCCCAGTTTTAAAATGGTGGGGTTGGGGAGGGGGGGGTCTGACCATATGTTGCTTTTGCATTTAGAACTTCAACCCTTTGTGTGCAGATGGTAATATTGCAGGTTTTTTTATTGCCAGAAGAAACACTAAAATGGTTGTACTTAGAAGGGAGGCAAAGGCTTAAGATGAAAAAAGGGCTTGCCTATTCGCCCGCCATTGTTTGATATCTGTCTAAACACATAGCCTAAATACTGCACCCCTCACCAAAACAATTTGTCATACAGTCTAAGAAGTCTCACTAACTTAAATAACATCGTAGTTTATCATTTTGTTTGAAAAGACAATGTTTTCACAAGCTATTTAAAAAAAAGCCAAGTGGTGATGATACGGTTTGTACTTAACACATGTTAAATTGAAAAGATGGAAAGATGACCAGTGTGAGTCTCGACTATACAATTGTACTGGGCAGAAGACAACAAGTTTAGCTAGCTCTTGATGTCAAGCCAAACTGTTGCAAAAACAAGCAGGTGGAAATAAATAATATATATATATATATATATATATATATATATATATATATATATATATATATATATATATATATATATATATTTTTATGTTTACAGGAAATCAATCCACACATTAAATGAATAGTACAATCAGATAACAATGTGAAAATGTGTAGGCCACCCCCAAAAAACAAATTCGGTCCAGGCTGACACATTTTCAGTGGTATACTGTAAAGTGGGAGACGCTAAGTCCTATTTTAAGCCCCATCTGTGCACCCACCAGGGGGATGGTGTGGTATTGAAACTACATAAAAATTTTGTATAATATAAACAAATCTTTTGGACTAAATAACTACTGGATTATAATAAATTGTTCTGTCTGTGAGAGCCACATTTTATTTCTTATAGTATTGTACAATTTACATGCATTACTACTTATCATACAGTATAAATAGAAGTGTTTGAATGTTAAGCCTTGTTCAAATGGTTGTTAAAATAGCAGTTGACCTAGCTCATTTAAGACTGAACGTTAAATTTGAACTCTTATTACAACATGAAAGCAAAATGATCTGTTCAGATGTCTTTGTAATCAACAAAACACTTTGAGGTGGGGTCATGAAGATTATGATTTTAATGTAAACGTGAAAAACTCTTCAAAGAGCTTTTTCAACCGTAAAATGTAGCAAAATGTTTGTCTAGTAGGATCTCTAGAAAAAAACAAAAAAGGGCCTTTCTTTTAAGAAAATGTGGTGTAGTTTCAAGACCAGCGTTATTACACTTAGCTGAAAATAAACCTAAAGCTACTTTAAGATTAAAACATTTCCCAACAGGAGTCACCCGTAGTGTACAGTGTGACCTTCGAACCTTCCTAATGCTTTGAAATACCCACCATAATAGACTACAAGCCCTTGATAGCTTGTTGGATCAACGTGTTTCTCCTGGAAAGTCACCACAAGGGCTCTTCACTTAATGAAATCTGCCTGTTATTTATTGATTTGCTTCAAGGTCTTTGTTGTTGCCTGCAAACAGGGGTTATTTGATTTGAAGGAAACCCGAGTGCTCATCTTGTCCTGTGTTGCTAAGTATTGGTCCAGTTCACTGTAATGGTTTATTTTAAGTGCAAGTCTAAAACTAAACATAATCAAATTAATGTGAAAAGTGATATTCCCACATGCTATCATCTAAAGTGATGTATTAATCCCAAACATGTATCAGTTACAAAGGATCATGTACACACCAAGGATCAGTGCTAATGCTGCCAATTGAATTTCACCACTCCTCAATGGACAAATAAACACTGAAATATTCTTTGGATAAAGTGGATTATTCCATTTCTCGTTTGTATTGATCAGCATTGCTTGATAAGGACTGTTTTGAAAGGCCTTTACAGCTCTGTGTTACTCATGGAAGTTTATCCTTGTCAGATGTATTTCTTGGTAGAACATTATAACATTTGACTGATTTGCAGATTGAATCGCACAGACTATCAACACTGAAAAGGCTGCCAAAATGTTGTGGACTGTACTTTTTCTGACAGTTTTGATGTGACTGTATTTGTAACTTGTAAAACTTTTAAAGAGACTATGTGTAGTTTATTTGTAGGAGGTGGTTTTGGTGACCCCTCACGTTTGCTTAGTGTAATTATTGTGCTTAACCGTCGCAAAGAAGACATGCAGAATGCTTGTGGTCACTGCATATCGCTGGCATGATCAACGACTATACTCTCCAGGTGCTGGCATCTCCTCCTGATTTAGTGACACACTTCCTTGTGCCGTGAAGTAAATTGTCACAGTTTCATGGGAGATCACGCCTAGCGGCAGACAACTTTTATATTGAATGTTGAGACTTCAAGAGGACTGATCTGAACGGCGATTTTTTTCATTTTCCCATAGACATTACAATGTGCAAGCTGTAGAAAGGGATTGATAATACCTTAATACAAAAATGTTGCGTATAGCGGCTTTAAATATGCAAATGTAATAGAATGCAAGGAAATGTAATGTATATTTAACAAAATGGCTAATACACTAATGTACAGGGTAGTCTACTTCATATACTGTATGTGTGTAAATACGGTAATATTAGACAAGCAATCTAGCAGTTCTCAATCTAGCAATGCTCTAACTCAAACCCTCAGTTGGGAAACTGAGAGATGGTGTTATTTTTCATGCCTTTACTGCATTAATTTATTCTTTTTTAGCATTATTTATTAGCTCAACTGAATCAGATTAAATTCAAATTATAGACAGGCTATAGCTATTTTCTTTTTTTTAATTATAATTTTTAACAGATTTTAACATTTGGCTAAAACTAATTAATTACAAACAGTTTTGAATTGTCACACCTAAGCATTAAATTCATACACACATATATGCATACAGTGATATTTAATTGCTTCTAGTCAAAATTTAGAACTGGTTGAAACTTGGTACTGGACACTAGTCGATAATTTGATTCATCCATACCGTGCCTGTTAAGTCTTTCAGATTTATGTTGGTAGTTCATGTGAGAGCAATACGAATGTGTGAAAGCTTTTAAGGGGTTGTTTATATTGCTTTTCTCCAGTCCCTCTGTTGTCCTCGTCCTTAACTATCATTTCTAACAGTCTACAGCTCCTTGAGTTGCAGAAAGCAGCAGGTTGCAATCCCGAGGGCCCCAGCACAATGTGTAAGGAGAGCGGTTATATCTAGGATCTGCAGAGCTTTCTCATAATTGCCCCCTTATAAGATTGCTACCACTTTGTTCTTTCACATGCTCAACCCTATTAGTCAATGCATACGTTACCATGACGCCTGGTTTTATTTTCTTGACTTTGAATGCTAGCACGCTAATTAGCTGTTTTCACCCCTGCTTTTCCTGAGCCATTTTAAATGCTGCTCTGTGTGTCTCTTCGGAATCAAGGCTCATTAGTTCATTTGTTTACCAAAGCATATTTTTTCTACTTAAAGTAATGGGAAGGAGGTCATATGACTCAAGTGTTTACTTATTTTGTTTGGTAATTATTAGATTAGTTTCAAGGAAGGTGGGGAGATCACCACAACTCCTCTACAGTATGTGTCATGTGCTATCAAACCATAGCTTGTCAGAGAACTTGATATGTGCAGGGAAAATAATTTCTATAAAAGATGTGATAAGGCTTCAACACCTCTTGATGATATAGAAATTAACTGATGGTCAATGAACGCAGTAATACTACAGTATGTGACAAAAATGTAGCTGTGCAGACACTTGTTGTTACAAATATGTTAAGATTTGAGCACCCCCCTCTGGAAATACGGCACAGTACCATTAACATTTTGGTCCACAGAGAGGTAAAAAATATGTGACTTATATTTCACTAATAGGGAGAAATGTGCACCCTCATACAAATGTAATGCATAACCCCCCCCCCCCCCCCCTCTCCAGCCTTACAAATCACAAAAGGGGCTGCACAAGGTCTCCTGAGGATGTGTTCTGCTACTGTGCTACGCAGTCTTTCATTGACACACTGATACACTTTGCATTGATCATCAGCTAAAAGCCAGGCATTGCTTCGGTTGCATCATGGTTGCCAGACCTTGTTCACCGTCTAACCAATTCCAGGTCGACCTCCAATGTGCTTCCCAACTATGCCCCTATCATTTCACACACACACACACACACACACACACACACACACACACACACACACACACACACACACACACACACACACACACACACACACACACTGTGTGTATTGCCCAGAATGGAGCTTTGGGGCAGACCACATATTAAGTTGCTCCCAGAATAATAGTACGTCTCAGGGATATAGACACTGAAGAGTTACAGATGGTTTAACTTTAAATCTACAACAACTATTTGTCTCGCAACTTTCAAGATGACAGCTCTCCTTTATTTACAGGATAATAAAAAGGCTCTGTTCTCTAATGCACCTTTAAGCAGCGTAACAACAAAATATAATAATTAATATTTTAACAATTGATTGCCACACAGACAATTTACAATATTATGGTGACGTTTCTCTGGAATACCTATAATTCAATCGTGATGACACTGTGTGTGTAAGTTACCTGGTCATTAGTTTGAGATAGTAAATCTGGTACATTTCCTTACCATGACTGTATCTTTTTCAATTAGATTTTGAGAGGCTCTTTTTAGTGTCGTGTCTGTAATTCTGAACAAGCTAGCGAGCAGCGATGCCTAGCAGTATCCAGTGTTTGGGAGTACAGTACCCAGCAAACACGACCCCATTGGCCCACTATTGGCCCGTTGTTGGCAGTGCGGGCTTGGGTTAACCCACAGGCCCTGCTTGGGCAAGTCCACACTTCCAAATTGTGGCACATTCGCTGTCTGTCCAATATGGGCAGCCCTCAGAGCATTTGGTAATCTTAAGGGTCAACATTTGGAAGCTCACACTTTGAATTGCCCAAGGTCTCCCCAAGCAGGGCCCGGACCGAGGGGAAACACTTTAGCAAATGGACAAAATGTCATTCTACAGCTTGAGCCCTTAGAACTCCCGACACTGTTTACATTATACATTTCCCATTTTGTTAACATAGCACTATAACAAGACCCTGGATTTGGATTTAATTATGTGAGGACAAGTGTAAATGAATGGAAATACAGTATGTATTAGGCTAATGTAATGTTTGTGTTATTATGTTATGTCATAGTTAATGTTATCATTGTTTCTCTGACAGTGGTAATCCTACAGCTCACCAACAATTACATTTTTGTGAAATTAAAAAGTTGTAAGAAGGTGATCATATTTAATTATTTAATTATTTTATCAGGAAGTATGTTAAAAATAGAAACTTTTTACTCTTCAACCAGCAAGTACTTTTGTGTGTAAACAGCACACCAAATGTTTATTTGTATAGTATATTTGTGTAGTCTTTACATCTGAGAAACTGAATTCACAATTGCAAAGAGTGTGGCTAATGAATACAAAAATGCATTAAAATTATATGCAGATGGTATTACAGTTGATTCTTTTTTACTCTTAAATGGCTCTTACATTCTTTATTAATTGAGTATATTTACTTTTCAGTATTTTGTTGAACAATGTTCTCAGTCAACGTTAAAGCTAGACATAATCGGGCAATCTAGAGAACATATGCATAGTCACCCAAATATCAGGTGTACAATAACTACCCAAACCTGCAGTCCAGGATGTGACTCCCCTCCTCTGAGGTCCACGTATGCACCCTATTTTGACAAATATTTTTGAGTGATGCAGAATACATACAAACCCGGACTTCATATATTCCAATCAGGTACAGTACATAGTGATCAATCAGGTTAGGTTTTGACTAAATGCAAGGGTGTGTAATTGAAATAAATAACTTTTATATCCAAAAGCCAAAGCATAACTTTATTAGCATAAGACTATTACTTTTCACACATCTAGTGTTGGTAAATGTAACCAGTTAATATGTTTAAAAAAGATACATTTATATTATTTTAACGTACTTCAGCACAAGTTTGCATGAGTAAGTTCAACCAATGGGGAGACCACAGAAAAATGATCAGTTCCTCTGGTTGTACAATTTATAGGAATGTTTGAGTGAAATGGAACTTTTGTTTTCATTATATAAATTACTGACATATATTTCTCCCAAATTCAAAGTAAACATTTTATTTTATTTTAAACCATTTATTTGCAGAAAATTGGTAAAAATTGGTAACAGAACAGGTAACTGATTAGCTAAAATAGTGTTTTCCAACCTAAAAATAAAGAAAAAAGTTCACTCAACACGAAGGTGCTAAAAAGACAAGTTTATAAATAAAGATTTTGTGGAATAACCCTGCGTCTTGGCATGCTCTCCACCAGTCTTTTATGTTGGTGTTGCGTGACTTTCTGCCACTCCTGGCGCCAAATTCAAGCATCTCAGCTTTACTTGACAGATTATGTCCATCAATGTTCCTCTTGATCCCATTCCAGAGGTTTTAATGGAGTTCAGGTCTGGAGATTGTGTTGGCCATAACAGGGTCTTGATCTGGTGGTCCTCCATCCACACCTTGATTGACCTGGCTTTGTGGTGTAGAGTATTGCCCTGCTGGAAAAACAACAATCCTAAGATTTGGGGACATAGTCAGCAGAAGGAAGCAAGCTCTCTTCCAGGACAACCTTGTGCATGACTTAATTCATTTGTTCTTCACAAAGACAAATCTTGGCCTTTCCGGGTGTCCATCTAACCATTAGATAACCAGGGGCCAAATGTATAGAACTCTGTGTATATTTAGGTGTAGAAATCTGCATACACACAAAACTTGGAAACATGCATACTCAGACTTTTCACCAGATTTATTAAAACCCACGAACGGATGTTCCCACATGTTTTTTCCTCATACATCCTGAAATTGTTCGCACGTGCACGAGCCTTCTGACCACCCCCACAATTCACTACATAAGGCTTCAAACACATCCCCAGTCGCCTGGTTTGCATATAAAGGGCCAGCGTTTAGTTTAGTTTTGAGGAAAAATGGCGGAAGCATCTAAGACGCAATTGAAAAAGAAGCGCAATTTTACTTAGTGTGAACTTGAAACAATGTTTGATCAAATTGGCAGAAGAAAACACATATTTAGAAGCCTAAGCTCTGGCATTGCCAACACAAATTAAACAAGTTGAATGGTCAAAATGAGTTAACCGCTCGCATCACCATGTAATCATAGTGATGTTTTTGTTTTTTTTAAAGTTCTAAATAAAATGTCACCCAAATTCACACTTTTTTTTTTGCCAACTCGCAACATCCCTCTAATTGGACTCAAAGACGTAGTAGGTACGTATGTGTACGTACGCATGGTGTGAAAGATGTGTACCGGTACGCACATTCTCACCGGCCGTGGAGTTTTATACATTTGGAATCCTGCATGGAAAGTAAGTACAGTTTTTGTGTGTACGCATGGTTTATACATTTGGCCCCAGGTGTTGGGCAAAGCTGAAAATTGGTTGAAGTGTAGATGACCTTACTCCAGTCCTCTACAGTCCAATCCTTATGTCTTTTGCAAACCTCAACCTGGCTCTTCTTTGTTTCTCATTGATAAAGGCCGTACACTTCACCCCAGCTGCTGTTCGCCATTATGTTAGTATAGAGGTTACTTTGTCATCCTATGGTTGCTGAGATATTCAAATGAGTTAGCGATCATGTAGTTTTGTTGTCCCTTATGTCAGCTGCTTGACCTTGTTCTTATGAACCACCGTCTTTTAAATTTTAAGAAGGGAAGCAACTTAACTCTAACTGTATCATACCTGTAAAGCCACAATTGAACCATTCTTTTCCTCACTCAAAGTACTTATTTGAGTTAGTACTTTCATTCCATTTGCCAAGCAGGAGGTGTTACAAGCACTATTTTTGCCATGCAGTTGGTACTATTGCAAGAAGATAGTGATGACCATATCAGGTAGTTTTTATAATTTTCCTCGTTAGATAAGATTTGGGTCAGGTGATCACCTAATCAGTACCTCATTAGGTAGAATGAGGTGTGCCTGTGTTGGAACCGGAATGGAATGGCTGCCATACATTTAAGAACAATTTACAGTGGTCTCTTAATTCTTTTCAGAGCTGTTGATCATTTTAAAAGATATTAAAAAAGGGTAGAGGTCTAAATATGAATTAACTTTCGAGTCACAGCTTGTATTTTGTTATTTCATTTGAGCATATAGCTGAATGTGAATTGCTGGTTTATTTTTGCCTTCAGAGATAATGACCATAAAGTATTTCAACTTGCATAAAATGTCAGTATAACTAGCTAATGAATCATGTACTAAAGGACAAAAACATTAACGTTAGCATTTAACATTATTATGATCATATTGAGACATCTGGACATAAAATAAACCTTGTTATTTTATAGTGTAGGTTGCATTACTTTTCTGCTATTACTTGACATATTCTGGATAATATTTCAGAGACATTTCAAGCATTGTGGCTGTGGAGAGTGTACCTGTAAACTGTAATTTTACCTGAACCTCCTATGTATCTACAACAAGTATAAACATACTTTGTAGCATAAATAGAATTTTTATTGTAGAGGTAAGGGCAATCTATTTGTTATTGCCTACAGCTGCAGACAATCACAGTCAGAGTGTAACTGCAAAGCCTAACCTGTGTGCCCATCAAAGGTAGATGGTTACTTTGATGCTAGTTCTCATTGACATGCAATTTGCTTAAAGAAGTTTGCTTCAAAGGACAAGGTTTCTGATTTTGAAAGATTAAGTCTAAGAGGTCTTCCTGTATTTCTTGCACTCTCTCTCCATTGCCTCCTGCTGATATTGGAAAAGAGCCAAGGTTTATTGTGCTTGTAGGGAATCTCTTCCTGTGAGTTTAGAGGAAAAGCCTTCAGGCCATCCTCCAGAGGACTTAACAACATAGTTGTCTGACAACTGAGTCATACCTGACCGTCATCTTCTGAGGTAAGAATATTGACAATTTCTGTACAGCCAACATTAAGGCAACCTCATTCAGTCATAAGAAAACAATAAATTATATATATAATCTAACAATCTGAAGAGCCCTAACATTAAAAGAAAGATCAAACTTAACACAATCGTTTTTGAAAGATTTAACTAAAAGCAAACTAACTGTATTGAGCACTGGGAATTAAATTGTTGTGATTCTTTTACATAGTGCTGGCAGTAGCAGAGATAAATCAAATCAAATTTTTGCTGTGAAATTATTCTTTCACATACCACTTACTTTTGTGGTTACTAATCAGTGGCATTACGTTCTTTGTGCATTGTCCCATCAGAGAAGGTATAAAGTATTCCCAATCTTTCTCGTGATGCTATGGTGGCTTAGCTCACTTACTCTTCACTATGAATTCAGCCATTAAAAGGAACGAAATGCTTAAAAACACCCATAAATTGAGCTAAACGTCAAACGATTTTTCAACCAAGGGTGGACAATAAAGTGCAGTGAGTGGCCATTGCTGACAAATTGATTGATATGAGAGGCATTGGATCAGAGTCGTATTATCTGTGTACCAAATCAAACAAGGCTAATGTGAATATTGAAGTGAACTTAAAGCAATTGTTTTTTATAAGAAGTAAAATTAATGGTTTGTGATCTTTCTTGTATGGTCTGGAATTGGGCTGACTTGCGCTCCAATAAGTCCGTTGACCCTCACCTTTTGTTTTCCAGACCTAATGGAAGCTCAATGAAACCTTGGTTCAGCATTGGGATTCATGACCGGGTATGACCCAGTATGACTTGCTTTGTTCTAGACTCTCTGTACATTTTTTGCATCCACTGGCTAAGCACAGTGTCTTCAGGCTACAGTGCAGGGAAATTCATACGCCTGGCCAGCCTGGTAAAGAAAAAACAGCATTTACCAACAGTAAAAACTTTCTACCAATTTAGAGAGCTGTATGATAATGGGAGGGTGGGCTTGAGCAATGAAGACGTTGTTCGTTTGTGTGCCAAATGTGGCGAGATATATATATATATATATTTGTGTGTGTGTGATGCAAGTGTGTCTAAAGTACAGCACGAAAAGTTCCCTTGGATCAATCCAAACAAATGTGTGAACTAGGCTCACATTTTCAACGACAGCTACATCAATAACTAATTCAGAAATCGTTACGAGCAGGAAAAAGGATTCATTAAAATGCCAATTATGAATGATAACAAGGAAATAAAAATTATGGGAAACTTCACAATGGAGTCGCCACAGTAAGAGTTGTGCACCTCTTAAATTATATCAATTATGAATCACACCAGGTAATTATTATTTGTGGTAGTGTCTACCAATTAAGCTAATTGGATGACACTGGTTATTTTATATTCGTTCTGGTAGCTGTTACCAGGATACCTGCAATGCTCTTTCGGTTGTGTGGTTATTGTGAGCTGCCAAGGTTTTGTCTACACAGTTCAAGACATCTAGTGTAAGCCCAGGCTTTCACTTAATTTAATGTCCTTGCATTTCATCTGTGACTGAGTTAATGCTTTTGCTGCCAAGCAGCTAGCCTGCGGGATAATTCATGAAAACACTTCCCACAGGGACTCTGAGGGACTTCATACAGGATAAGGAATTCTGACACATGCTATGGTGGTCATGAAATTCCCTCTAATGTAAATGTGTTTCTCTTTCTGCAAAATCATTGTCATTCATCGCAAAAGCTTTTCATACATCCAGTGGTACAAGCCACCATTTGATTTATGACTCTGTTTATCTGTTGAATGCAAATAACCAAGCGCCACAGAGCGGCATGCATATGATTCAATAAGGCCTAGCACCAGGCTGAGTAGACAAAATGGCAAGTAAAATAAGAGTTGTCTTAGACAAATGGGATTTTGATTCCAAATGAATTTTCAACAGGTTTTACTGACGGCTTCCAATGCTGTTAGGAGGAGACCAGAGTGCTGCGCTGCCACAGTTGATTATGAATACATCCATTTAGCGCTATCTAAGGGCACCATAAAAATTGCTGGCCAGGAATGCCAATGTTTACTTTAACTATCTTGAGCTATCCTCAAGAAGGCCAAGTATAAAAAATCTACTCTCCAAGCTGTTCTGGGAACACTCGAGGAATTCTAAGTTCTAACTCCCCGTACTTAGTATTCTCTGCTGTAAATATTCACTTCTGACGAGCAATTGAAAATAAAATAAGACTCAATTGATGAAATATACTGTACATTTTAGCACAGTGTATTTCTTACATTTAGTGCATATTTTAAACATTTTGTCCCTGAGTACATCTTACTGACATAGCTTTTTAATTGTTCCCCAGCTGGGAGGAGCCAAAAAGGACCAAATGTGGCTGGAAATGGTTACAAATTGGCAACTCATTCCTTGAAATAAAATAATACATTTAAAGGGGAGCTTATAGTGTACATGGTTAGGACCTCTCTTTATCAAAGAAACAAATGAGTTTACAAATAGCTCTGCATGACAGGCCGAAGAATCAGCATTTCCTGGCAGCCATACAGAGGACAAGGGGATTAACTTAATATGACTAAAATACATTACCCAGAGAAAAATGACTCCAGTGTTGACATAAACAACCTCGTAAAGCAACTAAGTCATGAACCTTTGTATATTCACATTAATCATTTTGAGCAATGGTTACGACAATCATTATTATCGAATAAAAACAAATGGGATATGCTATGGGATTCAATATCTTGTCTGTTCAATCATTTTGGCGTGTTGTGGAGACTGCATGGATACCAAGAGGTTGAGCTGTACTGCCTGGCTTAAGCAGGTGTATATACACTACACATTTCATTTAAAATAATTGCTGAATCAAATAAAACAAGAACTGCCAACAGCCTAACAGTGATTTATTTCTCTGAAAATATTTTCATAAGAGGGCTTTTCACACAGATAAATTATAATTTAATAAAAGGGATAATGTTGTATTACAATCAAATCGAATCATTTAAAAATGCTTAATGAGGGAAGCGACTACTGTGTCTCATGAACATTAGGTCCTATTAAAAATTGGGGTGCTCTTGTGTAGAAACAATCAAACAACATAAGGATCTGGTAGCAAACGCAAAGCGTTTTGGATCGCTTGACTTGATTGTCTTCAACAAAAAGCATGGCCACTGAAAAGAGCTGTGGCTCATCTTAAGAAAAGCACAAGGTAGCCAGTTGAAGCGATAAACCAGTTCAAGATCATTTCACAGTGAAGAACTTGCAAATATGTTTATTAAACATAGAAAAAGTAATTCATTAAACATAAATAAAATGACACATAGAATTGGCGGTCTGCCTTAGCCCTAGCATTTGAGCTCCCTACAAAATATAGCTGGCACTGAGAGATCACGTCGTGCCATAAGTTGGGTACCACTTGCTATTTAAAAGCAGTTGTCAAGATGAATGGCAATTTCCCAAATGCAGGCAACTGTGAACAGTATCTAGTTTGGCATTCAATTCACAAAGGGAGTGAGAATGAAAGTGAGCTGAGAGAGACTTTGCAATCAATTCGACAGAAAGAAAGATCAGTCAAAGCAGTCTTTTGTACCTTATCCAATTGTGCAGAAATTGTTTAGGGTGGTCTCAATGGGTCCACAATTGAATTGCATGGCTATCACAGCAAATCTCAACATCATCAAGAATGAGCAAAAAATACATTCTACATCGCTCTCTACTTAACCCTTTCGGTCATAAGTACACGGTAATCGTGAAGGGGGTTTGCACCCATGCAAAGCAAGTTGCCACTTCCACTCACTTTAAAATCACATACTTTGTTCACCTGGCTTTTGGAACTGTGTGAAAGGAAAGTAACATCTCCCTGGATAGTTTGGCACAATTTGTGTACAGTTAACGTAGTCTGTGAAAGTGTGTGGGAGGAGGATGTACATTTAAAGCTGAATTTCATGTAAAGTTTTGTGTGGTTTGAACCATCTTTTGGATTTCGCTAGCATTTCCAAATGCAATGCAATATGTCTTTTTTAAGGACTGTTATAAAGCGCAATTGGGGTAACCATAGTGAATACAGGGTAATCAAAAAAAATGAAAGGGTGAGTCACTGTATTTGTTCCTACTATTCTTTCAGGATCATCTCAGTTCCCACAGGCATCCAAACATACACTGCTCAACGGTGTATTGACCATGCCAGCAGCCAGGTTGAGTTATAACTTCAGGGTGTATTACCTGATGTTGCTGTTGGATAGGACTACCACAGGATGTGGCTGCAGAGAGGAGATGGGCACTGAATCATTCCCCCACTGTCTGTGCAGTTATCTGTGCTTCGCTGCTATGTCACTGGGCACAGAAAGAAAATCTGCAGATGAAAGAGATATCATCTGCAAGTATTGATGTGGCCCATACAGGCTCATTTCATGAGATGGTAGAGGACTACAGGAGAGAAACAAGAACTCTGTCATCTCAATGCTGTATGTAACTGTTTCACTAACTCGAGGATTGACTTCCCCACCACATTGTTTGTTGAATAGTTAAGTCCCATTGTCTAAATGTGTATATTTTCGGGATTTGACATGATGCATATGAAACTGCCTCGCTTGGACATTTATAATGGAATAGAAAGAGAACCCAAAATTCTCAGGAAACACTAGATACGCTTGATTCACCAAACTTAATTAATTAAAATTGCACAGTCAATATTTGGCCAACAATTGAAAATGTATCATTAAAATAGGGTTTGTTGCTACAGCACTACCATCAAAGAGATGAGTGTAAAGGCAGACATAGAAAACATGATGATAATATGTGGGGATAAACATAACGTGTATACTCCCTGGCACTTTCAATAGATGTCAGGAAGCCCAACTTTAATATTCATAGCTGTCATGGACATATGAAGCTTGACTCTTTTTTTAGTAGTTTGCCACAATGGCTGAAAGCAGTGTCAAAATCCTTATCAGGCCATCGTCCCTATACAATTGATATAGAGGCCAGATGGGGAAAAGGGATCACACAACAGTCCTCTTTGCCATCAGATATTTTAACTTGATAAGAGGGGATCTGATTTGACTGCTTTATTTTGGCCCATGTTGGCTGAGCGCTTTCTCTTTTTTTGTGGTGACGGAAAGAGGTCATAAGGCTGTCAAATGTATTGACGAGGATGATTAATAACTGGTTGTCACTGGAGAATGTCCTGTTTCTTCCTGGTTTTCTAATACTGTCCTTTCAGAGAAAATTTTTACAAATTTCCCTCTGGACGCCATTCACCTTCTGCCTTCTTAGAAACTTCCTCATCGCATTGTGGATGGGAAGGGGAAATAATACACAGGTGTCGTGATAAAGTACATACAGCATGTGCTCTCACAAGATTTGGTGCTCTCCAAATAACTGCTTTGCCACCCTTGATCGACCTTTCTAAATCAATAAGCCAATAATTCATCAAGTGCCCACACTACAAATGTGTCTAGTTTCGTGCTCATGCAATGGGTACATCTACTATGGCCTTTGAAATAATTCCCTCTTTACTATTTTTCCGGTGCTCCGTATTTTCTGAAGGGATGACTTAAGCGATCAACAGCCATGTAATAACCTAAAGAAATTTAAATAAAATAAAAATGGAATGATCAAGATATCTCTGTCAGGTTCTTGGGTTTGCCTTCTTAATATTCAAATGTTTATTCATTACGCAGCGGTTACAACATCAGTCCAATCAAAATCAGTTTACTGCAACCGTAGTAGTCCTTTGTTGAGGTTAATGCTCCAATTCTACTGCATTATTAAACTAACAGATGTGTATTTAACACTCATCTCAACCAATTATTATTTTTGCAAAGGCACAACATTGAATTATACAATGGCTCTGCACCACCAGAATAGCAATATTTTCCTTCTTCACGTGTAACATATTTATTCACTGTGCTCTCCAGTCATGGATTCAAGAGCCCTTTGAGAATGTCCTGTCAATCATTCTTGGAGCATCCCTTCTGAGGGAATATCTAGATCTCTAGTTAAGAAAGATAATGCTGTTTTTGTTGTTTTTATAATTTGCCACACATTGTGTGCTCTGAAAAACAGGGTGGTCAAAGAACTTGACTTCTACTTGTAAGATGGAAGCATGGAGGATGGTAAGATGGAAGCATGGAGGATGGCAAGATGAGTCCCTCTGCTTAGATTGGTGATATTGAGTCTCCGACTGATTGCGACTTGTCATTAAACAAGAGTTAAACTTGTTTAAAGTTGCTGGCTCCACATTCATCTTGGTTAAACCTATGTTAATAGTCATACAAACCGCAACATGGTCATATCAGCTTTGCTGTCCTTTAACAATAACATATACAGTGAATTTCAATAAAATTGTAATGCTTATAATGTTTTTTTCCTTAGCGTTCTCTTGTGACAATAAAGAGAAATGGGATTTAAACAGTGTAGTTGATACCAGCGAACTTGTCCTTAGCCAATAACCTTCCTATCGGTCATGGTGGCCATGTTGTGCCGATGCTGGTCTGCTAATCGCATCTATGTTACAGGAGGAGGTTGGTTCAAAGGTCAGAGGGTCTGAGAGAATGTCTCGAGGATTTTGTAGTTACGAGGCTGGGTGGAGGTCAGATTCTGCAGTTAAACAGTGCAGCCAATGACATATCTAATATCAGGATTACTTTAACAAACATTTTGGCCTTGGAGAAAATATGTAATGCAGCATAATATAGCTGAGAAGTCAATGCATTTGATTTTGATTCATAAAGATGGTTTCTATAGGTATTGATCAATAATTGATTAATAGTCTATAATGGTTTTACGCAATAGACTCCTACTTGCTGCTCGCCTTAAGTCACAAACACACACAAGTGTGGCTGCACACATACAATGAACAAAACATTTAGTTAAAAAGCCTGTCTTAGATCACAGGAAATTGGGTACAGTTTACTTGCAGTTCATTAGGTTCCGCACACACACACACCACTGCCACTCAACAGCAATAGATAATAGGAATAATGAATAAAACATTGTGGGTATAGAGGGAGTAGGGCAACTCACTAAGGTATGAGACGTTTCTATACCCTTCATGAGTTCACTATTAAAGTGGAGAGTATAGCTGTACAGGAGCAGTCTCTGAAGAATGCACACAGCTGGCTTGCTCAAGACTAGAATCCACTCGGGGATCTCCCACCATTTACTCTGAGTGCAAGGAATGAAGCCTAAATGCTCTCATTTACATATATTACTTCTGGAGAGAGACCCTTTGGGGAGGTTTTAAATTAGGAATGTGTTTATTTCCTGGGCTCAACAGTAAAGCATTAAAGGAATCCAATCTCTGTTTAGAAAGCTGCAAATTAGGTGCAATTAATTATTTTTGTTGACTAGGGTATTGGGATTAGTCCAAAATAGTTTTATCTATCTCTTTGCATTGATATTCATAAGTTCAAAGACAGAAATGCTATGCAGAAAATATGGAAAGAAACATAAGTTTGTGATTCTTTGTACACTTAAGGTATTGTTTGCAGCAAGTAAAAATATTGATTCCTTAGGGCTGTTCAGACTGAAGGGATGGGCGGAGCTTCTCCCAATGGCCTAACACCAAGACATAATCATCGTTCGGACTCATTACCAAACAATCTTTCTCTAACCTGCAACAAAGAGTTGGGTCACCCTTCAGGTAGGTCTTCACTTTTATCTTTACCCACAGCGTTGCTATTTACTTATAACAAATAATCGGAGGGAATAAACATTTAGTTGGATAGTTTCTGATTATTGAGCCATTATAGTTACTGTTACCAAGTGCCCTGTAATAGTTTAGTAATAGCTCACTGATGGTAATGCAACCAGGCTGCTGCATTCAAACAGAAGGTGTGATGATTACCCAACTTATTTTTAGAATGTGTTGAATCATATTTATTCCCATGCCAATCATTGCCAGCTCTTTTCACACAATACAAAATTGTGTATCCCATCTGCTTGCTAGTGCCAGCAACACACACACACACACACACACACCCCTGCAGTATTATTACATTTCCATAGCTATACTGTAACAACTAATGTATGATGGGATTGTAATGGTGTATTTATGTTTAAGTTCAGTTAGTGATCCTACTGCTATGCGTAGAGAAGCAAGGGACAAATATTTAAATACACTTTTGTTTTTGTTATAAGTGCCTAGGGAAGTGTGGATGTGTACAAAAGGTAACTTCAATCTAATGTGGGAGGTAGATATTCCACATGGAGCCATTGCTAGAGATTTTGTTCCCCAAACACAAGGGCTTTTGTAGTTGTTGGACATCCGCCACAAAATGTGTTGCTTTGTCCCTCAAACCACAGCCATTGTGGAAGAGCTTTGTTATACTTCCCTGTCATTTTTCCATTTTCTTTTTCTACCTCTTCCGTTTGGCTCCCACACTCTTTGCCTGTCCTTTATTATCTCTTTTATCCTGCAGCCACTCGTGAGAGAAGTTACAGAGGCAGACATAAGATAGTGTCTTGAAATTCAAATCATAATTAAGGACGATCTAATCATAAGCACACACCTGCTGCACTCGAAGGAGACAGTGAATTTAACAGTCTGAGGTTTTAGGTTTACACATGTTAAGTAGCTCTTCTTTCTTAATTGATTCATCTGCCATATGCTTGATGAGTCAGTGGGGAGCTGTTCATCTCTTTGTGGCCTTGCATAATTTGATGCAGGGGCTAAAATGGGGTTCATAGTAGGTTAAGAAAAGGTGGAACTTACTGTGGATATCTCATCACTATCATTAAATGACACATTTAATTAGATGATGTTACAATTTGCATAACTCGTTTTCCATCTAGAGCAATAAAGCCGTGGGTTTATTTGCTCATGTACCTGCGATTTCAGGTTTGATTTAGAAGATGGTTTCAGAAGATGAGCCGCCCTTCTTGTCCTCCTATAAGACGGGTAGATGAGCATCCTCTACACAATTCAATTGATATCTTTTTATAATGAGGAATTGATCAAGGGAACTACTGGCCGCAGGACGCCAATACACTGTTATTGTATGTAGTGCACAATATTTGTCAAAGTGTATAAATAACCGCTGATCAATGGAATTTGGCTTAGAATCTTTTTTTTCCGTAAACGTGTCATAATGGAATATTTGCACGTGTACCGTACAGAATAAAGAATTTATTTTATTTTTTTCCTGTCCAATCCTTAAGACGTTGGGCCTTGGGCAACTACACACCTTCAAAATCTTAACACACATAAACACACATCGGGCAAACCTTATATGACCTCATTGGGCAACCTTAAGAAGGTTTCTATTGGTTTGTGTTCACTAATACAGTACACTCTACTCTCACTTACTTCTCCCATCGTCTTTCTAATTAATCTGGAAAACAACAGGGTCACGCCACAGTAAACGGACTAAGCGGTGAAGAAACAAGCAGATGCAGTGAAATCTGTGATATGGATGTCAATTATGAAAGAGATTGGGAGAAGCACAACTAATGCTCGCCATGGGGCAGCGAGGATGGAACACCTGGTACCCCTTTAACAGACATGTTCCTTCTGGAATACCTCTTCTATTGAAGAATATATGAAGATTTATGGAAAGAATAAACTAATCTTTTTCATATGACGTTAAATGTCCAATGAATTAACATGTGTTTGTGGCTGTACTGTTGTATCCTGTTTGTGATATCACTCATAGCTTCATGTTTGCTTTCATTTTCATTGTCTTATATTTACTGAATATTCACTTGAAACCGTTTTGATGGGAGAGAGCGAACTTTTGCGGTAGTTACTCGAAAATTTGGGAAATTTGCAATCTCTTACAGAACGCAACGTGAAAAAACTACATCATCTTGCCAATTAACCCTTAGCCCGAGGGTAACACATTCTGACCTTGAGCTTCCCCCAGGCCCTTCCAATAAAACTACAAATTCAGAATGAAGCCCTGCCTTGAAACGATTGTGTAGCCTTCGCAATCTTAAAAACCTCTGCCAATATGTTCTACTCTTTAATAATGCTATTCCAGTGATTATGTGCATCACCCATTAGTTTAGATTTATCAGGAGCAATGTTAGTTTTTTACAATCGTGTCGACACTAATAACACAACCTTGTGGTAATTTGTAGTAAACACTCAAAATCGTCAGCACTTACAACACAAGCGGTCTAATCTAAAAAAATCTATTTTGCATTCATATCTTTGAAGAAACCTTGAACATTGAGAATGATTGGTACAAATAATTTACTCATGATGAAATACCATAGGAACAGTAGTTTAGATCATCCAACTGTTTAGTTGTTTGTACAATCCTGTGATATTGAAATATAAAATACTTGATACAAGTTTCAATATGGTTCGAAATGCTTTTCTGTAAAAGGAGTATTTGAGAGAAACAGTGGAATCATTAAATAGTTATAGAGTCAAATAATAAAAAAAAAATTTTTACTGAATGATCTAAAATCACAAACTTTGGTCAAAACAAAAAATTATAACAAAAACTTCCTCAACTGACTGTCTGACTGTACTGTAAAATTCAAAACCTTGTTCTCTACCACGACATCTCAATGGAGGCCCACACACACCTCTCAGGGGTATGGCCATTCCTTTCACCACAATGCTGTCTTCTTCCTGGTCCTCCCGCTCCTCCTCATCCTCCTCTTATTTGTCTTACTACAACCTCTATTGTGACCTGCATAACCTGCCTGCTTCATGGTTGTTGCAGGTGAACAATACAGTCATATTTGTGAATATCAGTAATATTTGTATACCACAATCAATCTTCAGTAACGAGTTTTGCAGTATTGCAAAAGCAATGACAAGGGCTGGCTCTGTTTTGAGGGCTTGCTCTGTTTTGAGTTTTGTCTCTAGAGATTTGAAAAATTACCACAAGGTTGAGATATTAGTGTCGCAGCGATTGTTAAAAAAAAACAATAAAAAACTGTAATAATATGTGAGCAATATGATTTGTAAGCAGAGCTTGAATTTTATGTCAACAGACAGGCCGAGTCTCCTAAACACTTTAAATCATTATCAGTTCTATTGAATGGCACATAAAATCTAGTGAAAGTAAAAAGATAGGTAAAAGTCACACATACAGTCAGTTTGGCAGTAGATGAGATTGCAATTGCGTTTTGTACAAGCTAAACTTTAGTTCACTGTTGCCAGTGTAAGTTACAAATCGAATATATATTGTGTCTAAGGGCCTTTTAAGTTCATACCTCTGACAAAATTACCTCACCTTCAACCTAACTCGAACTAAATCAACACGTAGGTGTACTAGGCTATGCTTTTAAATAGTTTTTAAAACTTTGCATGAATGTGACCATTTACTTTCCAATCAGAATAACTGTTACATTACTTAGTCCAGAATCCTTGTTGTTTTATTGGTGAGGAAAGGTGAAATAAATACCTTTTCCATCCTGCTGTGATAAGGTAAACTGTAAGAACTGTTGTTACTGTATGCACATGAATTTACAGAGAAAATCTTCTACTGTATTGAATGCTCTCCATGCCTCGTAGCTTATGGTCTGCGTCCTTGTGATGTTGAATTGAAAAGGTTCTACTTCATTTTGTAAACCCAAAAATTCTTCCACAGGCTACTTCACCTGATCACCCCCAACTCCTAAGGAGGGAAGGAAGATGTAAAGTTATAGGCCTTCTAATGTTTTGGTTGGAGACTCAGAGGGAAGATTCTCAGCCTTTCCTGTCCAGTACGGGCTTCCGAATGTCCACCTCAGGGCATCAACATCCTGTGTAAATGCATTTGAGATACATACCTCATGCATGTGTCACTTCTTCAGATGGCTCCTTCTATCGGTCCGTATCCTTTCTCTTTAGTGAGCTCTGACCCATTTCAATATACAAAAAGCTACGCTAATATAATGATTGAAAGCTATGCATGATGGTAAAGGTCATTACTACTTGGGACCACTGGAAAATTTGTTTTTTAGACTCAATTTACTGTCTAGTGTTCACTGCCTGTTTCACCATGGCGTGTGGATACATATACAGAGTAGCTGATGTACTCAGCTTTTTGTTCAAACTATTAATGGCAAATAGTCATTAGCAGACAGAGAGTCTGTAGTGCCCAACTGGTACACATTACATAATACTTAAGTTCCATCAATAGATTTTGGACAGCGCCAACCAGTTTTCATTAACCAGGTTAGCAATATCACACTAGCTGACTAATAGCTGAGTTCAGATGAATGTTCACATTAGGCAAGATTGGCTTGGCGATGATGTCCTAGCTTCAGTTAGCGTATTATTCTGAAGTGCATCTGAAACTGCTACTGTAACATCACCCTGTACTGTGACACCCAGAGTATAGGACCATGAATGCCCAAAAACCCTATTTTAAAAAAAAACTTTCGGTTATAGAACTTAAGCAGTGGTTACTTTATTGAGATACTACGTCTAATGTCTTCACACAAACATTAAAATATATTATAAGGAACCACAGATTGGGTATTTAAAGGTGTCAAATCCTTAAACAGAAAGTTGTTAATTTAGCAGTTTTTGCTTTATTAACTCTGGTCAGATTTTGCCCGTAAGATAGGTTCTTTTCCCTTTTAATTATGAACCTAGCAATTATTTTATGAGTTGTGTCGACTGCAGTAGTCAATTAAGTAACTATGTGACAAATATTCTGTTCTTTCACTGTAACCGGAATTTTTCCAAGCCACCAGTAATTCTCCTGAGACAATTTGTGCCCATACTGGGCTTTGAAACTTTGCTATAGGGATAATTGGAATGAAAGGACTTCGACTCTATGAAAGCACAATGTATTAGCTTATTCTACCGCTTATGCTAATAGAATAGAATCAGCTGACTGGATTTCAGACATGCTTATGCAATAGGTCAGAGTTTTATAAAAAGGACTACAACTTTTGGATTCACAGATAAAATTGTCACTTTACAATTGAATAACAATAATTGCAGCAAAAATATTATTTGTGATAGGTTTAAAACTGAACACTTAAAAAAGACAATGTTAAGAAGTCAACAAGAAACATAATACAACCCGTAGATTGTTTTCAGAGCAAATGCACCAAAACCATCCTCCTTTCTTTCACAGGAGATGGTTATGCTTCAGCTGACTTTAAAAATGAATATCGATGCAAGGCCAGAACACGACTGTCATTCCTCTGAAGAATAGTGCTGGACATTTATCAGTGATGGCTTAAAATACAATGGAGATTAAAAAGCCGTACATTAATATACAGTGTGTATGTATATATATATATATATATATATATATATATATATATATATATATATATATATATATATACAGTACTGTGCAAATGTTTTAGGCAGGTGTGAAGTCTTTAAAGTTAGAACAAAAAAATATACATAAATGAATACAAAAGTTAATTGTTTATTTCTTTCATTCATAAAATACAAAGTGAGGGAAAATCAAATCTGGATCAAATCAACATTTGGTGTTGCCACCCTTCGCCTTCAAAACAGCATCCCCTGCCTAAAACTTATGCACAGTACTGTATATATATATATATATATATATATATATATATATATAATTATTTTAGTGTTACTTGAATTGGAGAGATCCACTCTTAGGCCCTGTGATAGACTGGCGCCCTGTCCAGGGTGTACCCCGCCTCTCGCCCTGTGTCCGCTGGGATAGGCTCCAGCACCCCCCGTGACCCTGTACAGGATAAGCGGTAAAAGTTAATGGATGGAGATCCACTCTTAGCTAACTGTTTTCAAGTGACTTGGTTCATTAGCCATTGCTGACTGGGCCTGGCTGAGAAATGAACGTTAGCTTCACAGCTCATAACACCCAACTTGAGTCTTGAGGCAATTTGCATGTAACCAGTTTCTCCTCATACTTCTAGGAGAATTTCAAAAAGGAATTTTCATCTGCCCTACCTGCCAATAGGAAGGCAAGGAGAAATCCTCTAGTTCTCATTTACGTCCTGGAACCTAACCACTTATACTGTACAAAACAATTCCACCAACACTAGAATGCTTCGTGCCTTATACAGCGTCCTCAACAAATGATATGGGGTAAACCGACACAAGAAACTTGAAATATTTGTTACTTGAATGTTACTAAACAGCAAATATAGACTTCTATTTAGCTGACACGTAGCAAAAGTTATCAAAGAAGTAAAAAGAAATATCTAAATATGTAAACGTATGCATTTAATTATATCACGTGTAGTCCCAAGTCCATTGGTAGGCATTTTATTAATTCTATAACAGCAGACTTTAGTACTCAGTCCGGTGGTTCATAACAGCAAAACATTTTAAGTCACCCATGATCACCCCAGTCTTTGATAGCCAAGACAGTGGTAAGAGTGTAGCCTACAGTAAGAAATTTGGCCTTGCAATATTTTGTGAGAGTAAAGAGCCAGGAATATGTATTTTCTATTAGTCTGGAATAGGGCATTTGTTGTACAGAGTAGTAGACACGGCAAAACGGGACGTAAGAAGACCCATTTAGTGGATAACTGTTTTTACGCTGGACATGCAGTAGGAGGACAAAAGTGCATGCCCAAGGTCAAGGACTTCATTTGAGGATGGGTATTTCTACTTGTTGCATTTGAAACCAAAAAGGCATTAATTTTAATCAACTCTCCTCACACAAATGTATTTCATCTCACAATGCTTGAAAGTGTGGACACAGGATTGTAAAATGTGTGGAATAAAAGATTGCAGGAAATTAAATGAAGGACAGCATCAACACTGTCAACATACTGTAGCACACAAGAACATATAAATGGTAGGATTGGCTTAAGTTATGTTGCCAAAGAGGTTCACTATGTGAGACACTCACTCACTCATTTATTTTTACAGGCAATGAGCACACTTTTAGTTATATAGTTACTGTAAAAAACTATTTCTGTAAAGAAATAAGTTTTCACAAACCCCATTTAGATTATCATCAGATATAGCAAGCATTTGTTGACTTTAAGATCTCAAATATTTGTAGCGTTTTGTGATTTGTAAATCATAAAAAATTTTGTCTACAACATTTTGTGCTTTGTCTGATCACATTGTCCAAACCCAAAATGCCATATAACATTGTGTTTTTTTCAAATGCTGTTGAGGTTGCAATAGCATTGAGACAAAAGGAGACTAAAATCGAACGAAAAATGTTTTGTCAACATTAAGAAGTGACAGCATTGTGTTTGTGTTGTGAGGCAAAAATATTTACACATATTGTTAAAGGCAATGAGAATAACTGGGGTAACTGTAAATGGCGCCACATATTGATTCCCATGCCAACGTGGGTGATGTTTTATGGAGTGTCAAAATGATAACAGGGCCACTCCATCACTGTCATAGTTAACAACCACTAGCCATCGCAGTAAGGGAGAATAACTAAAGGTGCTTGACGAAGGGGAACAGCCCATTTATCCTTGCCTTTGCAGCAGAGAGATGGTTATCATCAAACCTTTCTCCATCAGTTTGAGCATGAGCACTAACAGGCACATCTAAAAAACAAAATGGAGTTTAACAACTATTGAAACCTGGGGGTTCATTGTGTGCTGGTAAAACATATTAAGCTAGCTATTGTGGTTAGAATAAAGTAAAAAAAAAACATTTGACCACGTTAGCAGTACAATCAAGGTTAGTTATTAGGTTGCAATAATAATAAAAGATTGCAACTAATCATCTAATATAAAAATCTAAATAAAAAAACTCTAATAAAATACTCCAAAAATAATTATATAATTATAATAATAAATATTCATTTTAATTAGTATATTGTTGGGATATATAATGCAATACTATTTTGTGATCAAAGGATCATTACATCAGGTATAATAAAGGGTTGTTATCATTATCATGAAGTCATAATTAATTAAGTATTGCTTGAGGCCAAAATGACTTTGCAATAGTTCCAAGTATAGACATAGAGGAATATTTTCATTTCATTAACACTCCCCAGACAAAAAGAGTCACAGTAACTAGTTCCCCATGGTAATTTGTTTCTGTAATCTCTCGTATCAAATTGCAAATGCACATCCTCAATAAAGGGTTTGCTTTCTCGAAGCGGCAGGTAATTGAGTTTCCAAGGCAGAGTGCAGGAATTGGAAGGAACATTGTCCAGCTGGTGTCTGACGCGAGGGGGGAAATGGAACACACAATTGTTTATGTTTTATTGCTTTATGCCTCCTTATCTTGTCTTTAGTTATGAGCCAGCCACATCTCTGCTGTATTAGTCTACTTTGGTCTATTGGGTCTTGAAACCAAAGCCCATCACCCACTGTCATCCATGTAGACCAATTGAATGCTACTCCCAAAGGAATGTACCTGTTTCCACCTTTGAAATAATGCATTGATACTTCCTAAGTGTCAACTATGTAAAAACCTAGCAACATCTCTATAATTTATTAGTTACAGCCTATTGAATCACAAAAATGTCCAATTTAAGGGATGTTTGGATGCACGCAAGATAATACATGATTTTTGTAGCTTAGCACGATTTATGACAATGACTGTATTTATTTGTGGCATCACTGCAAATACGAGTCATATGTTAACAAATGCTTGGTTTGTTCTAGCTGAAATCATCTTTCAAAGTTTTGACTGAAGCTAAAATATTGTTCAAGCCTCAACATGTCTTAACACCCCTAAACATGACATGTTTTAGTCTGGCAAATATTTGACACACCCGCTCAAGAAGGCTTGGTACTGCATCTTAACAAAGTAATCAAACTCCCAGTTTCAGCTTTTTTTCTGTATTGTACAATATACATCTGATGTTTGTTTTGTTACACACACCAACCATCCCACATACATAAGTCCACAAAAATCAATACCAACTATTTCAAATAAGTAATCTCTTTTAATTGAGAAAAGTGTACCACATGAGTATTAAGTAGCACCAAAACATACCTTTGGCCCCACTTATTTCAATGAAACATAATGTGGAAGTGGTACAAAAGGCTTGGGAGCCACTTAAAATACTTTCTCTCTCAAAGAACAGGCAGACTAGTAACTGTCAATTTCCACTGGGATTTCTTCCATCTCTAACTAATGAGGAACATATTGTATCTTCAAATCTCAATTAGCAGGAGATCGCTAGCTGAAAATTTTTTTTTTAAATAAATGTGCCGACTGTTTCTCCCGTACATTTCTTAACATGGATGCTCCAAACCTAGGGTGGAGACATTAAAGCCACAACCGAGAGTTTGGGTTGCATTCCTATGAGTCAGCATTTAGACAGAGAGGGATGAATTGGAGAAAGTTACAAATATTCCCTCGTACCCACATCCTTATGGGTCAGCCGGTTGTTACTTGACTTCCTGGGTTCTGTGCAGTCAGTCATTTTAATTAGTCGATGTGGCATGGCTGTGATATATCATGTATGAACACACTGGCTGGTTGGAGGAGCTAGTTGTTAGCTGTACTGCAGTCTGTGAGCCTAAGAGCCAGACTGAGTCCAGTGTGGTGTATGGAGCTTAATTAACCCCCGGGGACTAGGGTGGGAGGCATATGTCAGAATCCCTTATTTCGACCCTCAACCCACTGGGTCACGGTGTGCCTGTGCACATGTGTGTCTTTTGAAAGCTGTGTTCTGAATCTTTCTTTTGTGTACTTAGTGAAAAAAATTGGTGGGAGGAAATGCAATCAATGCCCCCGCTGGCCTGTACTTGAAAAAATGGCCAGACATACACACAATTAGTCGATTTAAATTGGACATTTTTGTCCAATTTTTGTTACACTAAGTCACACAATCCGGAAGGTTCTGGCTGATGCAGTTACAGTTTCGACAATCGATCGATTCCACACTAACAATATTAATAATTACTGTCTTTTCATTTAATACAATGTTTCTCACTATCAATTACAGATTTTTCTAATTGTTTACACACTAAAAGTGATTTTTGAGGCACAATCACTGAAACCATTCACGCTTGTAGCCAATGCATTTGCCAACTGTGCCGAACTGAATGCATGTTCTCTGCATTACACTAAGTTTGCAAATTTATAACACACTTTTTGCAAATAATGCAAACACAACTCACTGCTTTACACTCAATTTGCAATTTATTAACACACTTCCAGCAAAACTGTAAACATTGGTCTCTACAATGCTACACTATTTTTGCCAGCTACCTTTTCACATTGACACATGCAAAAACGCTTTTACATCTTGGGTTCACTCACAAATTAGAGCTTGAGCACTATAAATAGGGCTCAGGTAAACTTTTGGTTTAGACAACAAATAAGGCCAGAGTAAGAGGGGTGATAATTAGAAGAAGATGAGGAGGATGAGGACATTATTTCACAGTAATAACGTGAAACATGAACACCCATGGAACACCCTTTGGGTACTCTGCTTCTAGGTTTTTCCCCACTAATTTAATCTTCTTAATTTCATTGGAATTCTGAGAAACCGTTCATACTCCAAGATCATAAGGTCCAAAGGGTTTTGAATGTATCCTTTATTTTGTCTTGGTTGTCTTTTGTCATCCATATCAGCCTAAATCAATGTGTAATCCTGCTAAGTGGATCAATAAGACTTAAATTGTCAATGAACACAGAGAGGTCCCATGGATAGCAAGACGTTTAGCCCCTGGCATGCCTGAAAGGCATTCTCAAGTTTTAGTTAAACAGAGTACAACTCGTTAAGCTTATCATTAAGTATTATTTTGGCCTTTTATTTGTGTTTTGAGATGGTCAGAGGATGTTCCATCGACGTAGCATAAATCTGATACATGTGAGTGATTTGCTTACTCATAATATTTTTTCCAGAAGGAGTACCCAAATCTTTGTTTTGAGAGTCAACAAGTACAAACTTAAATTGTGGGCAGGTGGCAAACAATGTATAATATTATACCCGTTTTTATATACTCTGTTTTACAAAATGACGATAAAAATCAATGGGTAAGATATTGAATGGATGCATAACTCATGTGTCCCTTGAGAACAGCACTAAACCTCTTCACTTTTCACTTTTGCTGACCTTGCATTCTAACTTGTAGTATTAAGATATGCATGTACTTTGGGGTCTACACTTTGTTATTGTGTGTTGTTGACAATGAAAACTTTATTTCAGTAAAGTGTGAGTGGTAATACATATACAGATTTAAGTGAATCTATTTATATTTTCAGTAGTACTGTCGTTTCCCTGTTCTATTTACAAGGAAAGATTAAACACATTAAATGTGTCTTCACTAATTTGTCCCCCTATCAGCTCTTGTACTTATGTGTAGGTGTATCATTTTATTAAAGGCAAGAGAGAACAAATAAAGGGAAATATACTTCATGTGTTATTCAAACAGCATTTGACTGCTTGTGCTTACGCTACTTTTCGCTGAGCTCCTGATTCTTAATTTATCTATTAGACATTTTATTCATGGACATTGACTCCAGCATTCTAGTTTTCTCAAATATTTATATTCAAATAAGGTCTGGGAGTGCACAGCATCACAGTAGACTGGGCTTGTACTGTCTGAGTGTACTGTATGAGCAGTCATGTGCTAGTGCTCTTGGCTAGCACCAGTCTTCCCAATGATGAGGGCCCCCCTTGTTAATGAGTTAATTAGTGATTTGGCTTGTCACTAACCAGCCTCATTCTCATTACCCTTTAGGTAATGGAGCCCAGATTAGAACATCTAAAACCCAGTCACACGTCGGTCTGGAGCCTCTAGTCATTTGTTCATTATCGTGCAATATAACCTAGTAGCACTTTATACAGTGACGATTATACAAGCTGACCTTGTTTTTAATTGTTCGTAAGCACACAAATATCCAAGCCAACTCCAGCAATTACGTTACTTAGTGTGCGTTAGCTTAGTAGGACGAGTTCTAATTGATGCATATCTAAGCTTGTTTAATAATCATAGTCGAAATGATGGAAATTATTCTCTATTATGTATGCTGATTTAAATACAACACAACAGTAAGCCCAACAGCTCACTCATACATAATAGTTGGAGACGAATGCACTGTGTAAACCAACAGTCTAAACCTACTATAGTATTTGTAGTATTGAATAAACGTATCAATATCCATCCATCCATCCATTAGCTATACCGCTTATCCTTTGCAGGGTCACGGGGGGGCTGGAGCCTATCCCAGCCGACACAGGGCGAGAGGCGGGGTACACCCTGGACAGGTCGCCAGTTTATCACAGGGCTGACACATAGGGACAGACAACAACTCACACTCACATTCACACCTACGGGCAATTTAGAGTCACCAATTAACCTGCATGTTTTTGGACTGTGGGAGGAAACCGGAGTACCCGGAGGAAACCCACGCAAACACGAGGAGAACACGCAAACTCCACATAGAAAGGCCCTTGGGTCAGGTGGGTCACAGTGCTAACCACCGAGCCACCGTGCTGCTGAAAAGAGCAATTCAACATGAAAGTCATTTTCAGATATTGCTTTCCCAGGTCTCACATAAAAGCAATTGCACAATTTTTATTATCATTTTTTTGATACTGTAAATATGACTATCGTAACAGGGTATGTTCTATTACATTGTATCTACTTAAAAACCCCAATGACATCTCTGCACAACCAAAATAGTTTAAAACAGTCAAAACATTTATATTTAATTTGCAAACTTTTTTATTATTGTACCACCCTATCTTGAGTATTTACAAATGCCCTGAAAATATAAAAATTATTATTTCATGAATTTGATATATTTAATGAAAACTAAAAATACAAATCAATATTTTGAGTAGGGATAGAGTTCCCCAATATAATGGCATGGATGTTAGCCCCTAGTTTTTTGTATCCGCTATCCTGTACTGTAATGTATACAGAAGTACTTTGGACTATTATACTTCTACTTAGACAATGTCTTTCATATCAAAAGAGTTATTAATTTAATCAATAAAATAAAACAGGACAATACCAGCTATGGTAGCAATAGCATAGCTACAATCTGACTCTAAACTGGCATGAGAATCAATAATTAAATTAACAACCCTACTTTTTAATAGATTTACCTTCAGTTTGTATTGGGCCTGTGTACGTGTTTGTTTGACAATCATACGTTACAGATTCTCTTTGCCTGGTAAGTAATTAGTATTACAAGTACAGGGATTGAGACAATATAATAGAATAACCTAAAATGTGACAGGTAATGTCATTTTTTAAAGGTATTCTACCTACAACTTAAACAACACAGAGGGTGTCATTTTCATATATTTATCCATTTAAGCTCCATTTACCAGGATACATTTTTTATACTTACTAATGATACAAAAGAAATTTGATATCTTTTAAAGTTAATGGATCTTACTGCTTACTTGCTATACTACTTGGGTATAGTGATAAAAAATATAAAATAACGTATGTTATGTTCTCTATCCTTGGGGAATGTATGTCTATAACTTTTCAAGGACAAATACTGGAAACCAACAAAGATATAAGATCATTAAAACAGCATGAGTAAAATCACTCAATATCCATTAAGAAACTCATCTTCCGTGGCGCACCTGCAAAATAATCAACGCATATTCTCTGAATACTAATTAATTTTTCTATTAGTTTTTTACAATCATTTCGGCCCTCATTTCAGAACCTTGACGTCATTTTTCAAACTCTAGACAAAGAACTCAGAGCAGATCATCAAAATGCTTTTTTCAAAACTGAGAACACCTTTTTTCACTTGCTTGGATACAATCAATACACAAACACGCAACATAATTTGTTAATTAACATAACATAAATCACAAGTTCAAAATTGCACATTAAAATAACATCAACGTATTACTATTTCAACATGCAATTCACACCATATATATGCATTTTAGTTTCATACAATGATTCCAACTATCAACAAATACAGCTGTTCAAAGTAACTGTAGCATTACTTCTAATGCATAATTTAGAAACTAATAAACCATGTTCTATGTTTCAATTTGGACATTTCCAGGGTACAGAGATCAAATGACACCATTCACAGTCAAACATGAACCCCGTCACCTATGGATATAACACTATCATCGTCCTTTATCAGATACTGTTTCTTTGGTCTCATGTACCACTTTTACAGACAATGCTTTCAGGTGAATTCACATTCACAATACACACTGTTATTACACCTACAGAGACATAGCAGCAACATGTAGGAGGCAGGTTATGCTGATCATAAGAGTTCACGCAGTGAGAGGACGAGACGGAGGATGAGAAAGAGGAAGACAAAGAGGAGGATGAGGATGTGGTGGTGAAAGGAATGGCAAACCCCTTTTGATGGGCCATGGGCCTCCATTGAGAGGTGCATGGTGTGAAGAGATGTGAAAGAGAACAAGGTTCTGTATTTCAAGGTTCTGACAGTCAGTTGAGGAAGATGAGTTAACCATAAAGTGAAACCTTGATGTCTTTTGTGTGGTTGATCCTAACTAATGTTCCAATGGTATTTTATTATACATTTGTGCTTTAAAACCAATGACTCTGAAGTTTCAAGGTTTCTGCAAAGATATGGGTGCAAATGCAAGAATTTTTATATAAATTGTAAAAAACGTATTGTGAAAAAAAAAAAAACTTACTTGCATATCCTGGGAAATTGTGTATACATATTTATTCCATGAGGCAAGTCTTTGGAAAATCTAAAGTGTTACAATTTAACATCTATAAGATATGTTTATGCAGAATGGTTCAAAACTACTTGGGTAGTTGCAGTAAACATTAAGGTAAAGAAGACTGCAACTATTTCTACGTTTATTTCAAAACCCAATCCCCCTCCCCCCCACCCCCCAACACACACTGTTTTTTGATTGCACTCCTGCGCCCCTGCACCTGACTCTTGTCCCACCTTGTCTTCTTCTCCAACAGAGGAGAGCACTTTTGGAGTCAAACACACAATTATTCTGACCCCAGCACACAAACATGTCACTGCTACATGAGAAGCTCCTGCCTGACCTTTGAACTGACATGGACCCTTAGCAAAGCTGCTGCTTTCCTGCATACCATGTAGTCATGGAATTGGAAGCCTAGACTGGGGTCTAAATCCGCATGCTCCACTTGAAATGAATAGTCTTGAACTAAAATGATTTGATAGTTTCTTGTAACGAAACGGCTATAACTATGGTCAAGGAGCTGCAAAAAGTTTCATAAATTAAAATTTTTAACATTTTACTTGATAATACTTTTAGAGTTTTTAGGGTGTGTATTATTTCAAATACAACCTGACTAGCAACCATTATACCATACAAATACTGATATAACCAATGTTGGGTGTCCATAAAGTTAGTTAAAAACTCACTTGTTTCGTAAGCACTCTGTTTTGCAATGTGTGTTTTGGACTTTTACCTTCTGTGCTGTTTTAAATGCCCTTTTGTTGTTATTTTACGTTTTTATATTTTTACACTTATGTTTTTACGTTTTTACATTAATGTTTTTACATTTTACAGCACCTTATAACTCTGGTTTCGAAAGGTGCTTTATAAATAAAATGTGCTTACCTACAGTAACAAAAGAGACTGTACCAAAAAATATTCTCCTGAAAGGTTCTGCTTTGAGGATGTTGCGAGGGTTTAGTTGCTTTCATGAGTAGATTAGTTCGATTATAGTAGACATCTCCAGGGGTAGACAGCTCATGCCAAGGTCAGGTCCACAAGTCTCTCTATGGCATGCCAAGACTTACCATCTAAATAATGAATTTCCCCCTGCCATCACTGACCAAATGACCTGTGCGTTCAGTGTGTGGTCGACTTTAACTCTGAGATTAAGGGGTACCCACGGAGTTTCTAACAGAACCACGGGAGGAAAAACAAGCAAGGTTTACAAAATAAAATAACCCGGAAGGCACCTACATCACCTTTTCTTCGCTACAGGGGATTTTAAGGAAACTAACTGCATGCAGCAAGCAATCAAACCAAATTCCCATTTTGGCTCACAGCTAGCCTGTATTGACATTACAATGAATGTGACTGCAGGGTAAGTGTAGCTCTCTGGACAGCTCAGAACGAAACATTTCTGTTGAACTCTGTTAGAGCTCAGTATAGCAATGATGACAAGTCAAATAGAAGCAAATTATGCATCCTTTACTTAGTTAAACCTTTAAAAACAAATATAAATTTAAAAAAAATCTAGCTCATAATAAAAAATATATATAAATATAAAAGAGAAAGGTCTGGTAAGGAATGTGTTCTTTGAGATGTGTTTTATGTAAGTTGCTTCAAATGAGAATCTTTCTTTTTAACAAAAGCTGATAGGGCCTCTTTTGAAAAGGCCCAATTTATGTGTATAATTGACCAAAAATGGTATAAATGCGTAACGTTGGTTGTTACTACGGTTTTACCTCCCCTGTGGCTTGGAAACAGCCATGGGTGTCTTTGTCAGACATATTCCCACTGTATTTTTGATATTCAAAACAGCCCTGTGAACTAACAAAGCCGTGTAGTGCAATCAAACACACCATAAAGTAGCTGGCATGCTGGCTCTCCTAAAGGATCTGATTTGCGAGACTCCTGTTGGGTATCATTAGCACAGCGTGAAAGGAGAAATGACGGTATCACTCCCTGCTGTGACTTTGATGAACACACATCGATGGTGGGTGGATGATTAAATCTGCTACAGGTCAATTTGCATATAAGGTAGACAAAGGCACACAATTCTACTGTATAAGCATCCACACCCACACAAACACGCACACATGAGCCAAAACATGCACTACATACATTACAAACACACCAATGCGTATATAATACAGTATGGAGGGGTTCAGTGTCTTCATGCTACTCTCTGACATCTCTTCATGTCCCCTCACTGTGGATAAAGCAAAATGGTTTGTTTTCTTCTCTGACTTTCTGAAGTTCCATTATGCTGTTTCTATGGAAAAATCCAATACTTCATTGGTTTTGTGACCTCACCATAATTGACAACAAACGGGGAAATTAATTGTACAGCAAAGAGAGTTTTCGATGAGTGGAATATCATTTAATGAAAAGAAACTAAGAAGCAGAAATACTGAGCTAGTAATAACAGCAATGCATAACAGTGGCACCTCAAAAGGTAATCTCTTGTTATAGTACTTTCTGAATCCAGTGGCTAAAAGAATAAACAAAATGTAGGTGATCTAGCTTGTCAAAACAGCAATACAGGCTGAACTGTGTCCCATTCCTGTGTGTGCCCAATCTGAAATCCGTCACAGGCTTCTAAAAGTAAATCAATAGAATGTTAGGTGACGGGGTGGGCACACTGCCATGTCATCTCCAATAAAGAATCTAAAGGTTTCCAGCAAGCAAGCTCTCAGAGTCCTGGTCTGTCGCCATGACAACCGTTGCCAATGCCCAGCATGTATCTACTGTACCTGTCAGATGCCCTGAATGCATCTATCCATTCTTGACCTATTTTTTAAGTACAGTAGCAAGAGGTTAAGCCTCTTTTATTTGTAATCTTAATCCCCATCTGCAATATAAAGCAGAAAGAACACCAAAATGACACTATAATGTGGAGAAGTGGACCCAATATTTAGTTTGGAATACAAATAAGATGCTTTTTTAGGGGGTCCTGGTGAACATAATTAGTCGCTCAGTTTTGGACTTGTCCTTAAGTGTTAAAATATAAAATAGAAGAGCAAGCCCGTTAAAGTAGAACTTTACGAAGTGAGTAATCTAAAAACATTTTGATGAACATTGCCATTCCTGTCCTTCTGTATATTCCTGAAAGCTAGCATGATGCTATAAATGTACACAGTTTAAGGACCATTTAGGCATTGCAGGGTGGATGGATTACACAGCTTGCTTGATTGCAAATGTGGCATCTGCAACTACTAAACAGTGAGTTCTCCATCTTCTGTGTTATTAGGTGCGACGGTGTAAAGCAAAATCCCTGCCAGCTGCACAACTGGAATTGCATTGGAGAGGGAAAGAGCAACACGCAAACTATAAGCATACACAGGCACACACATACATGCTACGTACTAAAAATATGTACTAACATGAATATGTATTTCACATCAGTTGATTGAGTAATATAGTAATTTGCACAGTACAACACAAATACATTTTAATATTTTTTTATTAAGGGTAACCATCGGAGAAATCTCTTGTTTTCCAGCATATTTAAAATAATAACTAGTTATATATAACAAACCAAAACAACAGTTCACAAAAAAAAATCCATATCCAAAAGGCCCATCTTTGCTCTACCAGTCTGAGATCACAGCCACCAGGATTTGGCCCAGAGGAGCCTGTGTAGTTTGGAGTGTTGTGACTCAATCAAATGTTTTCAGTTATTAACAAAAATCATACTTATTATCATTTATCATGGAAATTATGATATTTTTCCTCACATATATGTTGCTTTTCAGTGATAGTGCTAGAGAATGCAGCTGCTTATTTCAGCTTTATTCTATTTAATATGCCCATGAACATTTGATGGTACCAAATTCAAACACATTACCAGTTTGACAAATATCACAGAAATATAGCTATTAAGTTTTGACGTTGACAAATTTCAAACGTGAAATATTTTACTTGCACAATGCTATTCAGAAAACAACAGCAAAAACAACCACCATGCATTTGCAAGTATCTCCATGACACCACAAATATTACAAACAGTTTGTTCTGTAAGGGAAGAGCCAGCCTCTGTGTCCTCAGGTCTCACCCATTTGTCACTGTCACATTCGACCACATATTTATTTAACACCCAATTTCATTCCAATTTAACTAATCTCAGTATGGTGCATCAAACAGAGTAAGTAAGACATCAATCTATTCAGGTCTTCGCTCCCCGCGCTGTTAATGCCGCGCCTCACCTAAGTGCTTGCCAGGCACTTTTCCCCATTGGGGGTTCATCAGGTAAAAGAATTTCACATTCAGATCTGTTAGGGTTCTGCCGTAACAGCGCAGTGACCTTCAGAGGTAATCACACCTATAACGGTGGTTTTGGCATGGAGTAAATAAAGTGAGTGACACTCATCTTTCTTGTTTTGATGGTTAAACATAGAATGTCTCTCATAAGGACTAGGTGTATTAGGAGTGTGTGTAGGAACAAACCAATTAAGGCGTTAGGTCAAGTGCTGTGATAGCTTGTATCCACTTGTATTCTTAATTATTTATTCATCCAACGCCTTTTATGTCACCTTCAACTTTTTAATTCAATCAACACAACCGACATTGCTAAACAGGGATGATCATGCAATTGGGGCTAAATCAGCATATAAAATATGGGGCAGAAGACCTTTCTATTGCAACATCTATATTTTTACGTGTGGAATGACCAACATATATCAAGTATCAAAGCGGTGAAAGAGAAACCACTTGATTAGGTCACTGGAGGCCCTACAACTATGATTCAATTCAATGTCATACACAACATTTATGAGCAACAAATTTGAGTGTTAAGAAAAGTGGAATGGAAGGGAATTAATGAGATGAAGAGAGATATTCGTCTGATCTACACTAAGAGATCTGAGGTGATGTGATAAAGCTGAAGGTCAAGGTGTCTAGTTAAGTTTTGCTTGCAAGAAAGTGAATTTGTGAATGCCTGAACATGAGGATGCTTATTAGAATATATATCAATATTATGTTGGCACTTTCAGATAAGATATCAGTAATTATCTATCTATCATCTTGATTTAGACTGTTATGCTAATATACAGTATAACTATAAGTCCATAACCTACACCCAAATACAATACTAGACACACATTTGGCAATGAAATAAAAAGGAAAAAGAAACATCTGCCTTTTTCCACCCGGCCTCATTTATGGATATCAATTGTTGTTGAAAAGCATGGAATTTTGTGCAGATGGTTAGAAAACAAGCAATTATGCATGGCTGTTAAGGGTCCTGAGCATCCAACCATGTCATTGCATGTAACAGACAAACAGACCAAAATGTTTCCTTTGCTCTATCCCTTGTGCATAGATCATTTTGTTTTGGGGCGTTGTCACTGACCCTTTTGGACGTTTATCACAGTGCATTTACTGTGTAATTCTCCAAATTATCTATGTCTTGCCACCCACTGACACAGGATTCAATTACACTTCCTAATGGTAGTTTAGATTCTGACCTTTGGTTCACTGAAAACAAACACGCCAAACAGCCTGCATAACTTTGTTGAGAAAGAGGAGTCTTTTAGTCCGGTTTGCAACATGAGAAGAGGCCAGAACATAAATGATCCTTCACTGGACATTGACTCATGGTTTCCCTTTCAATAAGTTCTTTTAGTCACTTAGTATTTTGAGGTCAGGGAGTTTGAAAAAACACTTCACTGAGTTGTGAAAGGATTCAGTGCACACGGGAAGGCCAGCTTTCACATACCACCCTATATCAAGATGCCATCTTATTATCCACACACTGATGGTTAGGGAAATACAAACTTAATCCTCAATTGGTCTTTGGTCAAATGTTTCACCCCGGCATTAAAAGTTGTGTCTTTCATCAAGTCCCCCTTCGATCAAATGCATCAGGTTAAAATAAGGTTTCTGCGTTTTTTAAAGTTCATTTTGCCATCACATTATTTCATTAGCAAATTTGTAAACACGTATTTACTGCTTGCTATTTCATTTTGTCCTTGATTTTTTTGATACTGAAGTAAGACTTATCACCAAAGAAAAATCCTGCTGCTCTTGTTTTTCCAAAATATGATTATAATAAAACGGTTCAAATTTGAATTGTATTGTGTTTTCGGGTGTATGTCACACTGCTGAGTTAAAAGTTTTTTTTGTTTTTTTGTTGCAACGACTCAGTTGGCCAAAACAACCACAATCAACTCATCAATAACAATTATGCACTTAAATTAAAATGTCACTACAGTTGGAGTTGCCAAGTGAAAAATAAAGGAGACAGCTAATCAAAAATGTAATTAACATTGATTATTTATTGATAATTTGTACAGACAGGTTATTTGAAAATGCTCATGTTTTTGTTCTGGTTTACTTAGTATTCATCAAAGCGTACCTGCATGAGTGCCTGCAGTCGTCTCTGGCCTTAGAACTCCAAGTTTAATTTATGCATTGCATTTTAAAGCATTTAAACCCTGTGTGGGACAAACTTTTAAGAGCAAAGTTTAAGTAAAATGGGAGATCAATACCTCAGTAATAAATACTCTTAAGTTTGTGTGTACTAAACAGCACTTTATTTTAAGTTATTCATAATGGTTAAACGGCATTTCGCAACACGTGGAGTTGTCAATATTGCTGCATACATTACAGAAAATGTTTTTATGCTATCGTTTATCACAAAAGAGCTTTGCTGTTCGATCATGACATCCTTTTTGTCAAAAAATGATGGTAGGAACACTTCTATCTAATTCAATTGGGGTGGTTTCAACTAATACCAAAATGATTAGTTGAACTCTTCACATCAATTCTCCCTCAAATTCATTAACACTCCATTGTTTGTGCTGCTGCACATGAGAGAGTCTCCTAAAATTGGAATACACAATCGCTTGTGGCTCCTGTGGGCCAAGTAGTCCCATAACAATGCTTGGGAAGTCATCCATTGCAATAGATTAGATGGATGTGATGACTGTTTATGAACTCTCCTGCTGCCTGAATAAGTGTGAGTGTTCATCCAAGTCTGTTCTAGTTAGGGATGTTGATGGACTATTGCCACTTACCGATACAAAGCAAGATGTGGACAGCAGTGCTGTGAGGTGTTTAATGCTACAACCTATGATGTTTAATAGATTGTGTTGTGGTTGCATCGCACAGCAGGTTCAAACGTAATCGATTTCACTGAGGTTGTGTAATTTTTCTCTCGTTTGTAAGGAACTGATCAATTGCACAGAGTAGTCCATCAATCGCCCATCAATCAGGCATCTTTACTACTAATACGTGTCCAACTGGGATATTCATGGTGTCAACCTGTCAAACTGTTAGACAGACACTACTCCCTGAAAAAAGAACCTTTGTAAAATCTTCTCCCAAAAGACACTGTTTTACTAGTTTCATATCTGATACACTGCAAAGCACCTTTCTTTTGGGGGGGAGGGGCACACCGGAGGGTTCCATCTTAGAGCCTTTTTAAACATTTATCACGGTGGAGAGAAAGTTGTCAGCAGTTCTATTCCAGGCTGTAATGTGAGGAGAGCCCTGAACATGAATTATTGTTGGCCAGAAGTACATATTATGATAAAGTGGAATAATAGCATGCCAAACATTCATATGATATATTTCTACTCTCTGGTACAGCCAACATTGGAACAATCAATCACTGTAGGAAAATGAAAGATCACCTTTCTTGAGAGCAAGGAAATGTTTTCGGTAGTCTTATTTATATTTGCCTTCAGTATTTTGTGAGAGGTGTGAGCAGTAAGCTGTGCAAAAACTAAATACAAGGACAATTTAGACACTGCTTGCTTGTGACCTTTGCTTTCCAAACCAAGGTCATAAAAGTTCAACTGAAAACTTGGATAGGTAATTTAAGAATAATCTACAAAGAAGGGAGAAGATATTTGATAAAATTTACTGACTGAAAATGTATGTTTGTGTTTTGTTTAACATTTTCCATTAAAGTGTGTCTTTAAAGTTTAAAGTTTTTTGTAGGAAGGCAAACAAGGACATATCAAGCATAATTATAAAATAAAATGGGTTCCAATGACAGATTACATAGAAATACCCTTTGGAGTTATTACACTGGTCAGAAGAACACACACGATGACTAAAGTAGTCCATTTTTGGCTTCTAAGCTCTAAGGCCTCTCAATACCATGATCCCCTTTCATATTGGATGTTATATATCAACTGAAGATTCAGCCTTTTGAACACAATACATAATATGAATTTTAAGGGTTCCAATACAATACAGCAGTTCTACGTATTAACAGTGGTATTATTAAGAAAATATTTTATAGAAAGTTTTCTCTAGATCCATATATTTTTGACTCTCTTTGGGCAAATTGTTCACATTGTAGTCCTTTAGCCTCTTTCAAAGAACACTGCGCAAAATTGTTGCCTTGGCAACACCCCCCACTAAAAAGTCACGAAATAAAAACCAAGGTCCTCCACAGACACTCACTTTTCTCAAATATGTTTGGAAGTTTTGTTTTCAAGCTTTCAAAATAAGGTATTACGAAAGGTAATAATAGGTTGCACAAAGTTGTTTTGCGTTGATTATTAGGTCTTGCTTCTGAGTTATCTATGACAGACGAGTTAGAAAATAAGAAATTACAATAGCTCTTACAATAGCTTTCCACACCTGTTCACCACAACATCAATACATCTAGAAGCATAGTACGTTTTATTTGACAAGAACTATAATTGTCTAGGACTATAGTGAGTGTTGAAATCCTGCCTATCTTTAATAGCTACACTATGTTGAATGTCTGATTAACCAGTTGACATTTTTTCTCCCTTACCAATAACGTTACCATGGCTCCTGCTGACCCAAACAGAACTTTGGCATATTTACAGGTACATGAACAGCCATACTCCTATCAACTCTCTATTTGTCAGTCAGAAAGACAGACAGAAAGACAAACACACTCACAAACATAAACATTCGCGCGCGCGACAACTCTCTCTCACACACACACACACACACACACACACACACACACACACACACACACACACACACACACACACACACACACACACACACACACACACACACACACACACACACACACACAACACGACAACTTACTATTTTGAATGAAGGTTCACAAATACAGTCTAAAACTAATCTACAGAATAAAATAAAATAATACAATTTTGAGCTAAAGTAGATGTTGGGTGGTGACGAGAGTAACCCACCTAGATAAATGAAGTTTTATGAATATGCTTGTGTCAGTAATGCACTTTAGTTTAAGTCAGCAGATGACATGTCTCATTTTGTTGGTTGACATTTAATATATGAATTAAATATGAAATATACAAATTGACACAGATAATGTCCATATAATGACGGTCTTAATGAGTAGTTTACTCTTTTGTTTCTATGCACAGTGGACATTGATAAATCATGAATTAGAAAACCTATTTGTATTCATTAAAAATGATTAATTTTTTGGTGCATTCCACATTGGACATGACATTAACATCGATGTTAATTATCCTTGCAAACCTAATTATCTACATCTTAGGTAGTCATCATTTTCAATAAATTTTGTCTTCTCCCAAGGCAGGGTATACTGTCTGATTTGAATACAGAGTGACAAGAGTAGACCTTGTCCTTCAGAAAGAAGCAGACATTTTTTAGTTTCAGACAGATGATTAAATCTACAGTGGAAATGTATTTAAGAAATCGAAATATATCCATAGTGCTACGGAATGGCGTAGAGCTCAAGAGTGTTGGCAGAGTATAAGGCTGTGGTCACTGGTCATTCTAGGGTGTCACATTTTAAGTCAGTGTTGACCCCCTCCTAGTTAATATATATTGTATAATGTATTCAAAATATTACTGAAAACATAAATTGCAAAATCATTTATTGGGGCGGAAATAATATTGCTTGGGAATTTGGGGTTGACCAGATCTACTGAAGGTAGAAATACACTGGATAGCTCATGGGTACAGGAAATACATAACATTTGTGTGGCCAAATTCCGCAAGTCTCCAAGCAAATATCAGTGCTGCCTCCTGTGGCCTGGATCACTTTAAACTATGTGACCAGAAATGTTGGTGTCTGTAGCACTATAATGAAGTGCCTTTTACACAGGCGTCATGTGCCACAGGTGGCTCTGTTTTCAATTAGGATGGATTCTTGCAATTGGTTCTGCACTGTGCAGGTTTACATTTAGTATGTTTATAAATGTGCATGTATTGAAATATTTGGCAATGTCTCATCCCTATAGAAGCTAAATAACTTTTGGAGGGCATGTTGAGAGAGAGAGAGAGAGAGAGAGAGAGAGAGAGAGAGAGAGAGAGAGAGAGAGAGAGGAAGATTTTTTTAATGATTGGTTATGGGCTGCTGCCATCTCCTGGCAAAAAAAAAAATGTATGCAGGTTTAAACAATTTGTATTTATTTTAAATTCCTGCATTTTCATGCACGCAATCTATTTCAAAATAGAAGCACTTCCATAACACTCCCGTAACTATTTTCAAGTTTCTTTAGCAACTGAAAACCTTTGAAGTCCCTTGATAAGATGTATGTCAAAGATTCTGGCAATTCTATATGACATTAAAGCTATAAAGGACATAAACTCTATTTGTCCTAGCCATTTGCCAGGTCATGTGATCAGCACATATTAAATTGTTTTTTTCTATTTACATTTACATTACAATTGTTATAAACGTTGATCTGATAAGCCACGCCCACACGGCCAACCATTGGTTCAATTCGATTTTTGGTCCAAATTGGGACTGTACCCTGGAACACGTGTGTTAAATTTCATGTCATTTGGTAAACTACATCAAGAGAAATCATTATGTAGTCAGAGAGATCAAGAGAGATCATTGTGAGGCCCTTACTGTGGAAAATCCGTCATTGCAAACTTTGATGGTCCAAGAGGCTTTTGTTGTTCATCATGTGGAGATGGTCCTTAATGGCTTTAGTTTCATGGGGAGATGGACCTTCATGGCTTTAGTTTCATGACTTCAGGTCATATGGCCTTTCAAAGTTTGCACCACCATCTTTAGTTTGGGTTACCAGTAACCAGGTTTGGGTTACTAATGCAGCTCACCGGAGAGGAAAACAATGAAAAGACGAATGGACAGTACGATAAAAATAAGGGTCTACTCTACGGCATAGGACCCTTACAAAAGATAACCATAAATGGGGGCTGTACTTTTAACTGTAAATTGATTGGAGAACACATTAGCGTGTAACTTTATTTAAATCATGGTTGAAAGATGCATGCCTTTTGTGATGATATGATTAAATCAGAATATTTTGGTAAAACCCAAAAACCTTAATTAAGATCATTAATCGGGATTATGTATATGAGCACACACCCACACACACACACCCACACACACACACACACACACACACACACACACACACACACACACACACACACACACATACACTTTCATGCTCATACAAACAGAACTTCAGTGTTCAACAATCTGGGTGACACAACAGTTCACTTGCCAATTGTCAGTGGTCCTGCTTTGCATCACATATAATATATTGTATTGTATGCTTTCATGTTGTGTGCTGTAAACACATTACATGTAAAGTGATGTTTTTTAGACTCTTGAGAGAACAGACACTGGCTAAAAAAGAACTCTCAGACAAACAAACCGTGTTGTCCAATTACATAGTTACAGTTTCCGGCAGCATTCATAATCTATCATCTTTGCGCGAGTATGTTTAGGTTAGTATTGGTTTCCCCTTTGCCTGCACCATCATTCCTGCAGATAGATTCATGTTAGTGAGCCTAAATGTTTATTATACCTTGCCAGTTCACTTGCATGATGCTGCAAAAGGGCTTGTACTCTTAAAAAGTATACTGCACAGTAAAATGGCTTGAATCTCTTTTGACCTACAACCATAAGCCCACAGTACATGTCATGCTTTATTCCTACATAATTTGCTGCTGCAGTTTACATACCCAATGAGCTCCCTCTAATCAAAGCGTTTTCTTTAGTGTAGAAGTTACGCAATATGATTTAAAGATATCCGTTAATGTGCGTATATTTTTAATTCATAAAATCTGTACTGAACCTTCTGGACTTTCAAAAACTGAAGCCGTGTTTTTTTAATGAGTCTGTGTGACCCCATGGCCCGGTTTCCCGTACAGGGATTAAGTCTAGTTCTAGAGTAAATCTCACCGTCAATGGAGATTCTCCATTGAAAATGTTTTTTAGTCTAGGATTTGGCTTAATCCCTGTACGGGAAACTGGGCATATATGTATTATGCTTGAATAAAGAAACAAATTGTGGAAAAATATATTCAGCAATTTCATTTCCCTTTTCCTAAATGTTACTCTCTGGATTAATATCCTGGCAATAAATTGCCATGCAGTGTCTTTTTTTAAGTATTGTGCCTTATAATGTTGTCCGTAAAATAACGTGTTATTTATACAAAATGTTGTGATCAGGCTAGGCTAGGTTGATCATCCAAGGAAAAGTCCAGTCAGGAGATGGAATGCATGACACTAAAAGCAAGACATGGCTATGAAGAACTGGGCGTATCGAATTGAACGTGAAAACATCATCATACACGTGGCATGCAACTTTCAGAAACAAAGCCCTGGAAACCAATCTCTCATGTTTCTGGTTGATGCGAATCACTATATTCAACCAACTCTGTGTTCAACATTCAACCTACTCTGCCTTCCCACCTCAAAATACAATATCCCACTCAACAGAGGCATATGTCAGTGTTATCTTTCTGCCAGATGGATTGACAATTCAAATCCTTTTCGAGGGAATACATGCTCATGGTGTGAACAGCGGTGTCCTACTGTGAGGTAGCATACTGGATGCAGAATGTAAAGGTAACTTTGTTGGATGGAAGAGGAGGAAGCAAAGATTCCAGTGTTGTCCCACAGATTCTATGGATAAGGAAACATGTGGACTGATGGACACCGTACTAGTGGCATTATTGTGGGAGGTAGGACACACTGCACGTGGCTGCGATCACTGCCTCGGGCTGGGGGGGTTGTCCTTCCCTATGTGGTAATGTGACGATCCAGAGCTCTTTCTGTCGTTGCCGGAGGAGCCATAGAGTGTGACCAACCCAACAGTAACCACTGAGGGGTGTGTTCAAATAAGGGTGTGTCTTACAACATCAAGATTGGTTAAACGACTAAAACAGGCTTATTTTGTAGAGACATCCATTGTTTAGGGCACAAGGTTGAAGATTTAATTACATTGAAGACTGCTTGGCTTTGGCTGAAAACTGCACAATTAGGGTCACTGGGCTTCAGCTAAAGGCATGTTTTGTGCTGTGAACATTCCTGTGTGTACCAAATCCGGAACAGGCTCAATTAAGTTGTGCCACCATTCTTTCCTAATGAAATATGCATGGTACAGTGGTACCAAATAAATAATTTAGAGGACATCTGCAGATATCTCACCACCCACCTTCATTGTAGGCTTATGCAGATACCTTTGGAATGGCATTAAATGTCATCTTAATATGCTTGATGTAAGGGCTATACTTACTTTTTTAAAAGGGGCCAGTTTTTGGGGTGCCGTTACTAAATATATTGACATTTGCATGCTTGTTAGCAATGGTGTGTAGGATGAAAAGATTGAAACATTTGCCTCAGTATTACCAGTACACGGCTGTTCCTCTCCAACCCAGATACAAGTTGTGTAACATAATGAAGTATTACTGCAAGATCGATTGGGATGTTTGTAGGTATTGTGAAATTCCTAGCCTGAAAAGTACAGTAATGTCACAGTTTAGAGGTAATCATGTGCACAGTGGTCTTTATTTATTTTATTACATTTTTTGAGAGGCAATGTTTTTTTGCTTTATTTGTAAGGACAGTAGGTAGACAGGAAATGTAGGAGGGAGAGAGAATAGGAGACATGCATCGGAGGGGCCTGAGCCGGAATCCAACCAGGCCGCTGTGTGAAGGACTAGCCTTTGTGGTGTGCGCCTTTAGCTGGATGAGCCACCAGGGCACCCCCACAGTGGTCTTTTTTAACAAAGAGCAGGAAACCGTAGGCTTGAAAAGCATGTGACAATCCAACAATGCATGGACAAGGACAAACACAATAGACAGGACTTAAATACCAAACCAAAAACACAAAGTAACCAATCAAATGCAAGAATCCAGGTGGACACACTGACACAAATGTGGACAGTGAAACCAAGAAACCACCAAGAAACATAAGAACCATACAGGGCATGCTCCACCACGCCCCGTTACTTGTAAGGTCATGGGCAATCTCATCTTTACTGCAAAACTATATCTTCAAACACTACTGCGTAGTCCGTTGTGGACAGGTAAACTATGTGCCACCTTATATTTATTTTATTTAACCAGAAATAATCAATCATCAATACAAAGTGAAAAAGAAACAGACTGTACATTATTTTTGTAAAAAAAGAGAAAGATCAATACAATATGTTCTTAGAACTTTTAACTAGAAATACTTCACTCAAACAACTCACTTCACAATATAATTGTTCTCAACATTTGCACATATAAAGCCAACCAGTCGAAGTTAAATAAGCCTTGACAAAAGCCTTCGCGTGTTTTAAATGCATTTCCCGGGTCCAAATTGTCTGCAGTATTTCATGGTTAAGCTCAATTTCATATTTATAGCTTGGGTTAGCAAGAGGTTCAGTACAGCAGTGTGTTTAGTGCCCATGCCATAATTTGTTTGTCAACTCTTTTGCCTTGCTCTAATACTATTTAAATAAGAGCCCCCTTTCCATAGGGCTAAGTTAATTACATTAGACTTATTGGTGGGACTTTACTGCAGAAGGCTTGTAGACACATTTTGCAATGACAATGGAAATTATTTGTGACTATTGTTAGTGATGAATAGTTTAATCCCATAAATTCTCTTCAATCTTTGTTAGTTTCAGCAGGAACTTGATTCCCTAAATCATTTAAACTAGTTATCTTTGTTAAAAGAATTGAAGCCCAAGCTTTGCTTTGTAAATGTCTCCAAATCTTGATATTTTAATGTTTACCTTGCATTGTAACCCCTCCCTTTGTTACTTTGTTGTTGTATTCAAGCCTCACACAAGTATAAGATTCTCGGTTTCAAAACTATTCAGGAGATTATGTAGGTTGAAGTTATTGTTTCAGTCAAATATTTTAGGCTCCATTGTAGGACAATAAAATGCTGAGGATTGAAATAAAACGTATTTATTGAAGCCAACCAAAACCAAGTTAACGAGACTATTTATACTGTTTACATTTGACTCTTTTTCTTTGAAAGATGCTAGTTACATTAGCTGTAACTTTAATGGATGTTTTAAAATGTTCTAACATAGGAAATAGTGTCAATTGCATTTTATTTGTTTAGACAAATGAATGAGAAGCCAGCTTGCGTTAACTTGTGAAGGACATTTCCCCCCTGCGTATTTAAAACCCTGCATTTGGCAGGATTTGAAGTACAATGCCTCTGGCAGAGGCTTAGCAGCCAAGCTTTCTTTTTGAAACAAGGACTTGATTATGGCTTAGCTCAGAGAACGCATAATGAAGGATTTAACTGTGTCTGGTATAGATTGAGTGCATTGTCTTCTGGCTACCAGTTGGCATTGTCGTCAGTGACAACTCTTCCCTGGGAAACTCGGGTCAGGTTAGCTATTCAACAAAAACAATCAGAGGAATTTTAGCATCGCCTATCAAGACATTGCATGTTTTCTGCTACTGCTTGATAACCTAAATAACAGATTGCCAAGAGTATGCGTTTTTGCCCCCAGTGACCACTTACTGTTGTTGTTTTAGCCTATATTACCCCTATTTTTCTTTCAGATTAGTATGGTCATCACTTACTAGTGTATACGATTCTGAACTCCCTGTCATTAGGGTTCTGAGGGTTTAATTGTTCAAATTATAGCATTAATCCACCATGAGCTAAGTAAAGCATCCCATTGTTTACTTTATTTATTTTATTTAGCATGACAGAGCACTCTGCTTTGGCTAGTGCATGCATGTAGTGAGCGATGATTTCTGAGGGGCTCAGTGCATTATTGGTTTACTTGAATTGAAGTGGGGGAAAATACATTACAAATAATAATGACGCATCTCTCTCTCTAATCTAGATCAGACACAGCCCAGAGTTCACAGCATCAAAGCGAACACACCTTTGACTTGATAATGGTTTCCTTTACGAAACACGTCCTAATCTTTACAGATGAAACCGTGTAGCAACATTGGAATGTTTAACAATGTTCAACACAGCATATTAAGCTCCTCCCTGCACGTCGTCTAGGGGTGGCTTGTTTGCTGTCATCTCTGAAATCTCCCCTCCTCCAGCATTTATGAGATGATAAATATGTTGCCCCAAACACACTGTGCTGCCAGTAATAGAGACATTGAATCCTTTCACGTTGTGTAGCATCAAGAAATTGCTTTTCATTCATCACGCTGCCATTCTGCCTCGGAGAAGGGCGCAGATGTTGCTAAAGTGTGATGAGTAAAGGCGGTGAACTTTTCCTCAGCTCATTTTGTCACTTACTCGTTTTGATCGACATATCATTTTTCATTATGAAGCCCTCAATGTGGGTGGCTCAGATCCCGTCAACATTGCTCCGATGGAATCTATTTTGAGCGTGCTTCTCTGCAGTAGGACAAATTGCGGGGCTATGAAAATGCTCTGTAATGACAGGGGCACTGTCGAAGTCAACGTTGATAAAGCACATGGAAATTGTTGTAAAATTTTAGTTAATACTCTCATCCTAAGACCCCTGGTTCATACAGTTTTATGTGAATAGATTTTGTTGGAAGGATTTTGATCATTCTAAATAATGACACAGCATTAAAATAATTAAACAGATATTGAAAGACTGAACGATGGGCCTAATTATTCACATCTTTACTCATAATACGTTTTATAATATAGTAAATTTTGAGGTTTGAGTCAAAAATGTTCCCTCTTGTGGTGGATGAGGGAAATAAGAAAGCATGGATTTAGCAAGGAATGCGATCCCAAACAGTTTCGATGTCTGAACCACGTCCATTGCTATAGGAAATAAAGCCCTAACAGTTTTGATGGAGATGGCTGTGTTTCTTCCATCCTTTCCCTCCTTGGGTGGCACACAGGGAGAAACATGAATCATTCAACAAATATCAACATTCGTTATGTCCCACATGTCTTGATGCTGAGTTCCCATTCTGTTCTGGAGATGCTCATTCTGTGACTTCCACTCCTGCCCTATATGGAAATAGATTTCTCGACCTAGGCAGATATTGAAATGCTGCTTTGCATTAATGTCTTCCTCTGCAGATCAGAGACAGACTCGTTCCCAGTATATTCATATTCCTTTCAATTGCAAAATGACATGGAAAGGAAAGGATCAAATTAAACATATATCATCACAAGCTTTTTCTTCACAGTTGTTAACCATGTTGGTTTGCTATTTAAAAAATATATAAAATATGAATCCCAGGGATGAATTTGACTCTAACAATACAAGTTTTATAAGTTTGAATAACAATTTTTAAACTCCAGGGCTTGGTTTGGAAACTACTAGGACTTAGCGTGAAAGTTAAATTCAAATACATTTCAGCAAAAACATTATTTTTGTCATAGACATGATGCAGTTGTGTAGCCTATCTAGTGAGGTTCACCTTATGAACCCGTTTAGTTGGCCACATGGGAAATACTCAGCTCTGGGCTTAAATTATTCTGTTTGGATTCTCTCTTTAATGTATTTTATGAATGAGTCATCACTTCAGCTATTAACTTTTTTTTGTTGCAATATACAGTTACACTGGGAAACTAACAGGCTAAAACACGTCTTATGTTCTCCTTTCAAGTCAAGTGCAAGGAACATGTGTTTCCAGCAAATGTTTAACTTGACTTTTTCTCAAATCTTTAGCCTGACAGGTGGAGGAGACTTTTTAATGCAGCTCAGTATTGTGCAGCTGTTGCGCTAACCAGAGCGTGCATGCCTCTGGTGGGTGGGAAGTGTGAGCAGAGCAGGTGCTGCTATTAGAGAGGATGCTGTCTCCATGCCCACAGGGCTCAGGGCACCGCTACGATCCCCTGTCCAAGTGCAGCAGGTGCTGTTTCATAGGTCCCCTACAGAGGTCCCTGCCTCTAATGGGATACATGACCTGAATCCCAACATGGAGGCGAAAGAGGCCATTGGAGGTAGCTCGCTCTGCCATTGCAAGTGCTTGCAAACCAGGTTCACAGGCTTTTCATGAACGACCTTACAGACGTTGAGGGCTTGACACTTACAAGCAGGTTGTATTAGTGTGACATACCTACATCATGACCTACATGAGCGATATCAATAACACATACAGCAGGTTTTACACAAATCTACATACTGCATAAAGGATGCACAGCAGCAGACATGGAAATAAACATACTTCTTGATGGCCTACACATTCCGACATTCAGACAATCAGTAACATGACTATTTTGGCTGTCTTTCTGTCAACTATGGAAATACCTGAGGATATAAGACCATTGCAGTCAGGTCAGGATGGCTTTAATTGTAATAGTGTTAACTAGTGAAACTGGTGTGAATTGATACCTTAGGAAAATTGTCACAATCTCTATCAGAGGCAATTATCACTCTTGTTCCACAAAGAAAAGATCAATTGATTGCCTCTGATTCATTCTAAGATTCAGTCGAATAGACTCAACAGTGTCCACACTTTCACTGATACACCCAGACCAAGTAAGATTTATTCACCAGAGGAACTTCCCTGATAACATCAGACATTTTCCAAGTGTAATGTGGTCAGTCTGCAATAGAGACTTCTCTGTCATCCTCACTGGACGCTGTCAAAGCTTTTGATCGGGTGGAGGGGAGATACCCGTTTCTCACACTCCTCTCACACACAAGTCCTCTGGTTTTGGTCAGACGTTTATAAAATAGATAGAATTACAGTATAATCACCCAGAAGCCGTTTTCCAGGCAAATGGTTTAATCTATTCCTATTTATCAGAAAGTAGAGGGACACATCAGGGCTCGAGCCTAATGTCGCAATTATTCTGTCTGGCTCTGGTAATGCAGGCACGGCAGCTATACGTGGAAATCTTCATTTTCCGGGTTCGACAATTTGGGAGACACATAAGTACATGGAATCATGCATTATGCCGACAACCTTCATTCATTTATTTATTTTAGACCCAGTAAAATAGCTGCCTGGTCTTCTAGCTTCCACTGGTATAATTTCAATTGGTAGTAGTAGGCTCTACCCCTGACTGCGTACTTATCTTTCTGTGGAGCAAGCAAAATTTGTGATAAGTCTATTGTATCACAAAAGTAAATGGCCTCTCACAGTCACTTCCATTATGAATTGCTGGGAAATACTTCAAACACTTTGCTAACATTTCTAATGACTTCGTATTGAATGTGAGACGAGCCACAAAGCGACTTGGAAAGCTAGAATTGCCAGTAGACGTGGGATGACTTGGGCTGCCTAAACTTGTTTTGTACCCCCCACTGACGTACCTTCAGTCCCATTACATCTAATTTTCAGGAATACTGGAAGAAAACAAAAAAATCCCAGATTGTTTTAACCTTAATTTGCCATTTAACTCAAAATAAGGCATTTGGTTTGGATTTTGTGCAAAGAATTAGACCTTAGCCCAAGCTATTTGTCTACCCAGGGCACAGTTTTGGCGATACTCACATACAAGGCGTTCACTATCGGAAATTTCTGACTTTTGACCAGAATTACCCCGCCTCACTCTGATTATTAACACAATCAAGTAATTCAATCTAGGTGGCAAAGCATCTTATTCTTATTCCATGATCTTCAGTCAAGTACAAAGGTACCTCAGTTTGAAAACAAGTGATGGGAATAGGTCCTAAACCTTTCCCACAGTGAGAAGAATTGGAACCGCATTTGTCAAGACTCAATTCAATTCAATTTAAAATACTTTATCGGTTCTATTGGACCCCATCAAGGCTTCATTGACTAAGGCTGAAAGACACAGCAGACTGTTGGAGACGTCAGTCTTTTACATGCGTCATGGCCATGATTCACTCTCCAAGTTCTTTGTCGAAAGGTTTTCAAGAAAATGTGTGTAATTATTCACTTTTATTTTTGAAAAGTGTATTGTAATAAATATACTATAAATCATGAAACAATTCTCATTGGTAATCCGTGGTAACTTAAACCATTTTCTACATTTACAAGTGTAAAATATTTTTTAACAGATGTGTATCAGTAACAGACATCTTCCACTAGAGGGTATCACATAAACATTTTTGAACAACTGGTTCTGTTAACAAAACATTCCTTTTTATGGCACAAACTGTATCACATTCCTCTAAAGCAACAAAAGTGCCTGCTGTGAGAAAATCAGACTGAGAGTAAAGTCAATGTCAACCTAATCAGTTTAAAAAGCAATTAATTGTGAAATTAATTTCTTAAATAAACAAAAATTTTTATATCCCCAGTCATAACTAAAAAACTGGTTTTGGCATGAGATTTTCAGTCAAAACGAATTTTACAGTAAGACATCATTAATGCATATTGAACCATAATTTGAACTCTCTATAGATTAAGTGATGATACAGAGATAAGGAACTGTTGCAAATTAGATTTTTTTATTAGTTTTCCATGCAGACATCGGACAAAGGTCAATACATATAACTATTGATTACCCCTAAAAAATTTTTTTAATGATCAATGATCTCACAACATGCTGCCCTGATCTCATTTATGCTATCATGGAGATAACAGGAGTTACAAACCATAATTGGAATGTTCTATGTTACTAGAGTTTATTAACAAAAAAATGTTGTAAGATAATACTTTTTCTTGTTGGAAAATGGAGTGGCATTATTTAATGCTCCAATGCTCAAATACACACACACTTAATATACTCAATTTGCTCTACAGCGGACACACCAAAATTGTGCGTTGAGTATCTTCTATTAGCTCCACTCATTCTTATCTTATTTGTAAGTGGTGTGTATTACACATCATGAGTTGTTTTGGTCAACCTTCTTCCATTGTTCTCAACCTATCTGCAATTTTTATATATGCTTTTATATACAGCTGTATATATACTGTATATGTATATATGTGTATATATATATATATATATATATATATATATATATATATATATATATATATATATTCCGCCTTATCCATACTCAAGTTACTTAGGAAAGTAACATCTTCTTTTCTTCTTTTATTTTCTTACTAATCTGATTGATCGAGTGTAAAACTATTATTTACCGTCTCAAAGTTGATGTTGTTGACTGAACCTTTCAGTACCAGTATGATTACGGTGGGAAAAGAAAGCCCTTAGAGGTGAACTATAAAGGAACCCATACTGCCTTCAAAAAAGTAACGATAGAATTTCTAACTAAATATTAAGTGCTCTGCATTAGCATTATGTGAGGAATATCTTTTCAATTCATACCCCATCTAGAAGCCTAAAAAATAACAGTATTTTCAGACAGACCACTAACCTGAAACTGTTGGTGTGGGGATGGTGTGCCTATTTGAATGAATTGTGCTGATAGAATGTGAAGTCCAGAGACTTATGTGGAATTCATCTTTCTGTTCCTCAGAGGCTGGCAATAAAGCCTTAATAGCTCCCTTGTGGAGACTCTTATTTGGCCACACTCTACGGTACTTCTCCTAGTGTTTAGAGAATGCCACATGGTATCTTTAGAGTTGTTTTGCAACTGAATAGCAAACCTGTATATATGTATACAGTATATACATATATACACACACACACACACACACACACACACACACACACACACACACACACACACACACACACACACACACACACACACACACACACACACACACACACCTTCTTATCTTCATAAGGTAATTTTGCCTTTTATCATTCGGCCAATGATTTAGTAAGTGCTGTGAGTCCTGACATGTACTTGAAGTGTGTATAATGAACCATCTGATGACTATAGCTACACAATGTGGCACAAGCTGTGGCACTCAGGAAATTAAGTTGCTCTGTGAAAGGCGACAAAGTGACAGTATCGGCCTTATCTAATGCATGAGCAGACACAGTCAAAATGGCAATTGAATTTTCACACGTGCACCATGCATTTATGTCTTGCTGATTGCTCTCGCTGGCTCATCCAAAATGCACTGCGATATCCCAGCACATTTCGGCAGTCTATGCATTTCAATTGGGTTTTTCAGGCCCCAGCTCTGACTCGACAGCAACGACATTGGTTACGGTGTTATATGTCTCCCATTTGAAGGTGGACACAGCTGCATCCCAGAGGTTTCACTCTAAAATATCAAATCTATCTGCATAACCCTTCATGAACTCGGCCATATTCATGATTTGAGTTTATAGAAGTCAAAGAATAAACCTATTGAGTGTTGTCCTGAAGCCTGCTAGGGTTGGTTCTTTTATTGCTGGGAGCGACTGCAACAATATTATTTGAAGGCTTATGGCATCATTGCTGGATTATCCAAAAAGAAACATTTGAAAAGAGGTTACTATAATCTCCAACAAACGACTGGTTCAGTAATGTTTTCTCATTTATAAACTTCAACAGAAAGTTATGAACACAGATGTGCCTGTCTGCTATGTAAATTTTCAATCTTAAAAGCTGAGCATCCTGTCTTGACTGAATAGTTATACAATGTTGTTGCAATTCAAAAAGGATTATAGAATTTAGAGAAGCTAAAAAATAGGCAGTTGGAGACTTCTCACAACCTTGCAAATTGTTAATTTGTTTCTTTCAGATATATCAGGCTTTCATGTTTTAGTTATTGTACAATCAGTCAAATTCGGGGTAAATTTTGAATTGAATGTATTGAGTGTTCGTCCTTTTTTGGTTCTTACAGGTGGCAACAACTAATTGCTCTCAAACTTCCTTATTTGGCTCTCTGTCTATATAATTCATGGGCCATTTTCAGGGTTGGAAGCAGGTTCATATTTCTTAAAAACTAAGTTTAGTTCATACAAACAGGTTGTGGGGCTGTGTAAGAGGTTGTCTTATGCTTTATCTATACTTGAAGGAATGGAAGCAGTTCCTAGATCGAGGACTGGCGGAAGCCTAGGATCCTCTCTGACATGTATAAACATACGTGACACTAAAAAGATGATGAAACAATACGATCAAGTGGTATTTAGATCAAGTAAATACACCAGTTGCATGCCCTGTTTACAAATCTTAGCTTCAGTGATGTAGTTTTTGTAGTGTTAGTATACCTGTATACATATATATCGACAAATAACATTGTATTGCCTCATTGTAATAAATGGTCAAATCTTCCGAGGTACACGCTCCTGAGAGCACCAGAAATTCATCTGTTAACAAATATCTCAAATTCTTTTGTTGCACGGTAGAAGGTTACACTGTCCCACTGAATTCCTGTCTACTTCTATCAAAGATTCCAAATCGTTTTGCCAGTGGGTCATTGAATTTATTAGGTAATGCAGAGATTAGACATTTCAAATAGTGAATGATTTAGTGGGAGTGGGCTTCATATCCCTGGACTGGAAATAAGTCTGGTTGAGACTATTCTTGATAACTGTAATACAGAAAAGTATCCACTGCGTTGGATTTGCTGACTTGTATCTCTAAACTCTAACATGCAGCCTTTGCCAGCACCTTTGCCTGTCACATTTACTACAGTACTGATCGCCTTAGTCACTACCGGTAAATTAACATCACACTGGTGGCAGGTGTGGCATCATAATGTCATTGATTTGACAAATAATTAGGTGTCAAAATGAAGTTTCAGGGAAGTTGGATTGGAAATATATGCTTAACAGGTCCTTTATTTTAATGGTTTGTTTCCTGCCATTTGCACGTGCATTATGAACGTTAAAATTCCACTTCTGTCAAGACAACTTACGAAAGTTTAAACGTTTATTACCAAAAAATGGTAATACAAGTTTGGCGTCAAGGGTCTGCTGCTCTGAATTAATTCCCCTCCCAAGGTCAAATTCACACTAGTGAAACTATGGGTAGGGAGCAAATATCTGCATTTTCCTCCTGACAGATACTGAACAACAGACCCAAAGTAGGTGGAGACTGAGGTGGAGGTGGGTGCGAAGCAGCAAAGCAAGAGTGTAGTGTGTATGCATGCAGCAGTGCATAGGTGCAATTGTAGGAGCCATTGTGGTGAATGAAACTGCGGTTTTAAGAAGACCGCCTTAAACCAGTGAGCATATCCGAGTGATTGATTGCGTGACGTAGATAATTGCGTTTGTCTGAGTTGCTCTCTTGTACTAGCTCGGCCTGAGGCGTCGCTTCATTTGTGTGTACCTTTCCAATACATTTGACAGCCACTTGCCAAGTTAACATAATGTTGATAAGTACATTATAGGTTGACATTGCAAAACTAAAATGAATAAAATAATGACCATGTGTGTTCCTTAAACTCTGACCAACTAACAATGTGTGTAAAGTGTAGGGTTAGGGTTAGCGACGTTTTTGAATCGCCAACAGTTTTGTGGTGGTTTGCAATTAGTTTGCAATTAGTCAACCATGCAAAAGAGAGATCCAACTTGTTCCAGGTAGAAAAAGTACAGTATCTCTCCGTTAGCAGAATGGACAAATACATAGACCTCTGAACTATTGTTTATTAAAGATTGTCTGTCCTGTAAAAATTGTAGCATAATTCCAGTCAACTCACTCACAAAATCAGACGCGTGACGGGAATGTAAAATGTTATTTCCTTGCCGGGTGTCACATTATGTTGTGTTGCATCACAACACATCTACTGTAGCTACCAAGTTACATGACTTTGTATATCAATACATACTAGGCGGGAAACTAATTAAAACCATCACAGTAATGTAAACAGCAATGCCTTATGTAGACTGTTTCTTTTATTGTTTTTCATCGTTCATCTTACATTTGCCATTCTAGCCATATATACCACTTAAGTTCCTCAAAGGGTGTGTACTGTTTTGTTTGGGGGGATTGGCTTAGATGGATAAAGGAAACAATTCAGTGAATTCAATTACGTGGTCCTTCCATATACTACTGCCCTCTTTTATCAGAGTCCATTTGTTAAATTGTTATACTAAATAATAACTATCAGGATGTGCTGACTACATACTATGACTACTTGTGCAGTTGTGTATGTTTTGCAGTCTCCATCTCTAAAACTGTGACAAATTGTTGGATGGCTTGGTATTTGAAAGACAATGAACTAAGCAGCAAACAGAGGCATATCATTTAATAAACTGGATCGACATTCATAAAACCACCCTGACTTAAAATTTTAGAGCTTTGTTTAAGCGAAGGAGAGAATTTCCATAACAGTGAAATCCATATAATTCAATAAATATTCAGGAAATACAATGAAGGAAGTTATTCTACTTTAATAAAACCTTTTTATTTTATCAAAATTTATCTATTACAAGATGATGCTCAGGAACGGCATGTTTGTGCTCAGCTTACTTTTATAATGACGCACATTTGGAATCATAACTTAAGTACATCCTCCCTACAATTTCAGAAGCATCTTATATAAAAAATATCAAACCAAAAAATTGCCAACGTGCGTTATGCAACATAATACATTGATCACCTAGGAATATTAAATTGTTCCATACAGCACTGTAAATGCGATTAACCAAAACTAATTACTGTAATAGTTCAAGTGAAGCATATAGCATTCATAACAGATAATGCATTTTCTTTCCTCTTTAAATTGTAAGAGCCTTGTTGTTTTTCCTCTTTCTTGGTGCCAGTGGTCAAGATGGAGAAGGTACACTAATTGAAGCCAGCTAAATAAATCAAATTGTCCAATTTAGGAGACGACTGAGCACTTTGCAAACACTTTTCAGTCATCTCAGTTTCTCTTCTATACAATTTCCCTGGTGCCACGACAGAGCGATAATCCCATTACATTGCGTCTATTAGTTTACTTGCCAAATGCCTTTCAGAGAACCTTACAATGAGACTGTCTAAGTTTATTATTGTGCAAAGAGATTTCCAAATCTCCAAAATATACATAAATTCCTGTCATACCTTGGAAGGGGTAGAAAGGCTCGACTCAGCATTAAATAAATCCCATTTAGCCAAGTTTTTTTCTCTCTCTCACCTCTCAGTTGGCAGCGGAAATGTGTTTGTGAGAATAAGCTTGTGCTCCAAATCTTATATTTATGTTCATTACTTTAGCTCACATTGTGCTCAGTGAGTGGAAGGTCATGACCGCGCTGTACAGCCAGATCCCACGCTCTCCATACATTCCTCTGCAATCTTTGCTACACTTTCTTGGGATTAGAATTCATTATAAGCATACGTTCTTAGATTATTAATCGTTCCTTTAATGCGCCAGTAACGGATTTGGTTTTTGGTTGTTTCTGTTCAAAATGTAGATCCATAAAGATAAGATATGACTAAACGGGTGTTGCTCAAAACCTGTTGGACCTGTGTGGAGGTGCTTAACATTTGGTAATGCTTTTAGGGTTTGAAGGGTAATACTTTTGTAGAACTAATTAGACCAGCCCTAGGAGCCCACCATGTTTAGCTGTCATGTGGTCATGCTACAGTGGATCACACCTAAGATTGCTGTTGAAAGATGCAACCGTTAGTGGAGATTTCACACCACAGGTACAGTGAAGGGCGATTGGGTAGCTGTATAATTGATTAATCAAAAAGTCAAAAAACTTATTTTATAAAGAGTCTCCAGCTTGTTGCTACAATCATAGGAAAGAGCAGACAAAGTGATCCTGCTGTTTTGTAAAGACAAATTACTTATTCGAACACACATTACAAAATTTTGTTGCTGTGCAGTTTGCTAGTTTTGATAACTGAAAAATAACCCTATACTTGATCTATGTTGCCATTAAGGCTGTTACATCCTCACTTTCATTAAATATATTTCAATTATGTAATATTACTATCATCCTATAGAAGTAGTACCAGTAATGGTAATAGTAGTAGCAGTAAGCATGAAGGAAATTTCAGTTTATTTCCCACCAATTAGTCTAACTTTAAGGATTCAGAGAGCATTCTTTTCTATTGTCTCTTACCTGTAGTACCATACAATTCAATATGACGTCTACGTTTGTAATGTAAAATCCTTTGAGAGAAGCCATAAAAGATCCATGATGATTGGTGGTTTTGATTACATTAGAATCTCCTTTGTCCTTTTCACCCCTGAGATGGGACAGTGGCGGTAAAGATCAGAGATATTAATCTAGCTGTGGCTCACATGTCGTCACTGGAGCGCTATAGACTAAATGATGGCCCCTTTCAAACCTGTAATGATCAGGGTTGTTGCTACTGAAGATGGTGATGAGGAGACCACAAAGACATCGGTAGTAAAGATGATTAATTCATTGATGATGTAGCCAGATATGATAATAAACCTTAGCAATGAGAAGCAAAGATAATTAAGTTGAGAGCAACAGGGGAACGTGAGCGTTATGTGGCTGAAACCCTTCGATCCATTAGAAACAGCAAGCCCTCAGAAACATGCTCACTTGCCCCGTACTGCATAATTTATCTTGGAATGCCTCGTGTTTGTTTTGTTTGTTTATTTTCACGCTGTTTTTCCTTGGAGAGGATAGGAAATCTTGCTCTACTGGGCAAAGGAAAAAAAGACTGGTAGATTACGCAAACAATAAATGTTTAACCACTCCCTCTGCATTTCTGAATAAGACTATGAGTCAGGAAGCAGTTCACAGCTTAAGCTCCAGCATCCGCCTATGTGTGTTCATTTTATACACGTTGCATTTTTTTGATTGTTGACCCACAAGCATGTTACCTTTCTTACCCTATATCTTCCATCCATCCATTAGCTTTTACCGCTTATCCTGTACAGGGTCACGGAGGGGCTGGAGCCTATCCCAGCAGACACAGGGCGAGAGGCAGGGTACACCCTGGACAGGTCGCCAGTCTATCACAGGGCCGACACATAGGGACAGACAACAACTCACGCTCACATTCACACCTACGGGCAATTTAGAGTCACCAATTAACCACCAATTACCCTATATCTTGATCAGCTTTTTCCTGAACAATATGAAACAATAATGATAATTGACCAAACCTCACGCCCTGCCATGCCTTTGAACAAAAATAACCTAGGATGTTAATCTGTTCCTTTTTTTGCTTTGAGGTTACCACAATTAAATGGCCATTAAATTTCTCTTCAAGAGCTCACTTAGAAAACACTTAATGTTCCACAGAGGCTGGAATGTGCATAAAATATTTCAAAATTCCGGCCTAAGATGACAGTTTGATTAGTTTAGCCCCATTTTACAGTTGATTTTTTTTCGGGGGTGGGCCTGCACTCAAGAGTTGAAACAATAATGATTTGACTAATTGCTGAAATAAACGGGAAATGCTCAAGAACAGATGGAGGATTTTTTTGCCAGCATGCCACATGTGAGTAATAACTATGGCGGCATTTAGAGGGAGGCCCTTGTCACTCTCTGTAATGCATTGCTCCAAACGCTAATGCAAAGAAGGACTTCTGTTTGGTGGAGTTGTGAATGTATATTTCATTTGCACTCATTAGCCTGAAATGTACTGTTTGTTCATGCCGGCTGCTTAATTACTCTCCATCAGCCTCCCCACCTCACTCACAGACGGCTGCACACCGCGCCACCTCACTAGTGAGGACACAGCCTAATGCCATTTCAACCCCTCCACTGAGTTCAAGCGTTTGACTTTGGAAAATAACCACTTAGTTTGATGGTGAGGTGTCCTCAACAAATACCAATGAAAGATTAGTCATGTAAACACAGGTCATCACTTTCATCAAACCAGTTTCTCTAACCGTGTTAAACTCATACATACATACATGCATACATACATACTGTACATACATACATACATGCATATTCTTACGCTCTCAAGTTCAGTCTAAGAAAGAATTATATATTATTAATAAAAAGATAAAGACATAATTTACATTGGGCTAACTTGTTTCTGCGCTTGCATTTTCAATATAGGATAAGCTGGCGATTTTCATGCAGTACACTTGTACCTAATGGCTGGCCAAATCTAAGGCCTCTCAAGGACATTGACTGGGACAATTGAACTTAAATTCTGTTCCCCTTGAAGGACAAGTCTTTAGTATTTGTTCAATACTGTTTCATGGAGTGACCACAATGTTGACTATTCTACTCAGTTTTCACTATAAATGCAGAGGCTGTAACAGTTTCTGGGGTTTAAGGCTTGCTGCCTGTTCAAGTTGTATAGATTTTCCTTTTTTTATACCATAGCTGTCTATCTAGGTGAAATAAATGACCTCGCTGAGCTAGAAAAATCATCTATTAATAATAACATCAATCATTTATTTCAAAATTGCATCAAACATTGTGCCAGCATGGTTGTAAAATGTTGACTTTAGAATAGAAGAAATCTTCATTTTTGTCTAAGTATGTCATGGCCAATATACAGTTAGGGCCAAAAATATTTGGACAGTGACACAAGTTTTGTTATTTTAGCTGTTTACAAAAACATATTCAGGATACAATTATATAATCAATATGGGCTTAAAGTGCAGACTCTCAGCTGTAATTTGAGAGTATTCACATCCAAAATGGAGCAAGGGTTTAGGAATTACAGCTCTTTAATACGTAGCCGCCTCTTTTTCAAGGGACCAAAAGTAATTGGACAATTGACTCAGAAGGCTGCAAAAAAAAAAAAAACAACGCTGCATGGGCTCTTCCCTCATTAACCTGTCATCAATTAAGCAGTTAAAAGGTCTGGAGTTGATTCCAGGTGTGGCGTTTGCATTTGGAAGCTGTTGCTGTGAACACACAACATGCGGTCAAAAGGAGCTCTCAATGGAGGTGAAACAGACCATCCTGAGGCTGAAAAAAAAGAAGAAATCCATCAGAGAGATAGCAGAAATGTTAGGAGAGGCCAAATCAACAGTTTGGTACATTCTGAGAAAAAAAGAGTGCACTGGTGAGCTTGGGAACTCAAAAAGGCCTGGACGTCCACGGAAGACAACAGTGGTGGATGATCGCAGAATCCTTTCCATGGTGAAGAAAAACCCCTTCACAACATCCACTCAAGTGAAGAACACTCTCCAGGAAGTAGGTGTATCAGTATCTAAGTCTACCATAAAGAGAAGACTTCATGAGAGTAAATACAAAGGATTCACCACAAGGTGCAAACCATTAATCAGCCTCAAAAATAGAAAGGCCAGAATTGACTTTGCCAAAAAACACCTGAAGAAGCCAACCCAGTTCTGGAACAGCATTCTTTGGACAGATGAGACTAAGATCAACCTGTACCAGAATGATGGGAAGAAGAAAGTTTGGAGGAGAATTGGAACAGCTCATGATCCAAAGCACACCACATCTTCTGTAAAACATGGTGGAGGCAGTGTGATGGCATGGGCATGCATGGCTTCCAATGGCACTGGGTCACTTGTGTTTATTGATGATGTGACAAAAGACAGAAGCAGCCGGATGAATTCTGAAGTGTATAGGGATATAATTTCTGCTCAGATTCAGCCAAATGCAGCAAAGTTGATTGGACGGCGCTTCACAGTACAGATGGACAATGACCCAAAACATACGGCAAAAGCAACCCAGGAGTTTTTTAAAGCAAAGAAGTGGAACATTCTGCAATGGCCGAGTCAATCACCAGATCTCAACCCAATCGAGCATGCATTTCACTTGCTCAAGACAAAACTTAAGGCAGAAAGACCCACAAACAAGCAACAACTGAAGACCGCTGCAGTAAAGGCCTGGCAAAGCATCACAAAGGAGGAAACCCAGCGTTTGGTGATGTCCATGGGTTCCAGACTTCAGGCAGTCATTGCCTGCAAAGGATTCTCAACAAAATATTGAAAAGTAACATTTTACTTGGGGTTATGTTTATTTGTCCAATTACTTTTGAGCCCCTGAAATGAGGAGCGTTTGTATAAAAATAGCTACAATTCCTACATGTTTAATCATATATTTTTGTTCAACCCCTTGAATTAAACCTTAAAGTCTGCACTTCAATTCCGTTGTAGTTGTTTCATTACAAATCCAATGTGGTGGCATGCAGAGCCCAAATCATGAAGATTGTGTCACTGACCAAATATTTTTGGGCCTAACTGTTTATACACACTTTACAGTTGACACAAAAATTAACAAGAACATGCTCCACTTATATTTGTTAACCTGGTACCCTTATTATTTTTACTCTGACAAAATTAGAGCTTTTCACCCAAAACTCATATCCAGCTTTGGTTGATTCAGAAACAAGACAATTAGGAACTCATGATTGACAGAATGAAAACTTTTAATTTAACTTTTAATTTAACAGCATGAGAATGAAAGTAAGCCCTTTAGTAAGTCAGTAGTGTCTTGATCAGATGAAATCAATTATATTAGCATGACAATTCATTTGTAATATCAATATGCTTTATTCAAGGACCCTGAGGGATAAGGGGAAATTATCCCAGTGCCAGAGGGAGAAAGTCTCCATTGGATAAATGGGCAGACTGCTTTAAACTACAGCTCAAACTAATTTCCTCTGGACACAATGTGAAGTCTGATCAATTGAACACATTTCTTCTAGCTGTGGGGATGTTTTGAGTCTTCAACAGCACCATTGATATCAGTTGCCATTTAAGGCTTAATACGCCACGAAAAATTATAGTTTTTTAAAGCTTTTTACAAGGAATAATAACCTTTTTGTTACTCTTGTCATTTTGTAATTGCTATTGTTTTCAAATGTTATGGCCCATAATGACTGAAAGCACAATAGCAAAATTATATCCAGTAAAAGGTAAAAGGCCTTTTAGCATAAATACTTGAAAATGTAAAAGTCTATTCTGTAAATTAACAATGATTTCAAAACTTTGTATTTTTAGTGTTGTTCACGTGTTATGCCCACTTTCTCAATTTAACATTAACATATTGCTTTACCTCATTAATCAAAGATTATAGCAATTACTTGCAAGTTAGCTAACTTAGCTTGGTTTAACCAGTCAAAATGTCAGTGCACAGCTTGCACACACACACACGCTTGCACACCCACACACAAACACAAATACACGCACAAACAAACACACAATCACCCACCCTTGGATCAGGGTGAAACAGCGTCAATAATAAACTACAGTGATTTACTGTAAAGGCCAAAGTAAGCTACCCATGGAGTTGGGGGCCTGCCAGCAACCCAAAAGTCCCATCAACATCAGTTCCTGCAATCAATTTTACTTTCCGGAATGTCTCGCAAATTGAACAGCAACCACTATGACGACTGTTACTAAAATCTAAAACGTGCTGTGTAATTTCCTAAGTGAGTTCATATTCAACAGGAAGTACCTCAATAGATGCTATGTTATCATGCAAGCAGTCAGTATCATTCTATCAATCTGTCTACCCACGGTTAATCTCAGGTTATCTGGCAAATGCAACAACACAGACATTGATAATTACACCTGACAATATCTTTGATTTTCCAAGGTCTCTTTTTGTGTTGCTCAACACAGAGATTTGCGGCTTAAACATTTATTGCTTCTTCAAGAGGTTTAGCAACAAAAATAGGGATTAGTGTGATGTGAAACAGCAGAGCTCATCAATTTAGCTTATCGCAATGTGTAAGACATTGTTCAATGAGGCCCCTGAGGGTCTATATCTCTTCAAGCTCCCCTCACCCATCCACTCTATTTTTCCATTAACAATTACATTTTGGCAGGAAAATACACCTGTTCTTTGTGTTGTTGTTTTTTTACCAAAATATTTGTGGGCATGTGCGTCTTTTATAAATCTCACCTCACCTTCATCAATTTCCCATGTGATTTAAGGGACTTGTATAAACATCACAAGGAACGGCATTAAGTACATTGTAGCTGTGACGGGACAGCGGTATGTCATCCTTAGTGGTGAATGCGGTCCTCCGTTATCTTGGTGTACGGCACAGGGTTATCTCTCCGAAACACCATCCATCAGGGCTGAGCCTGACACACCCTTGACAGCAGAATGGATTCTCGGTTCCTGAAGTTATCTGGGGGTCACCTGTATTGTCACCTGATCACAGACAATATCGGCGGAGCAATCTGTCTTCCCAAAATTACCTCTTGTTTGAGACATTTTTACAGCAGTTGACAACCAATAAGCCTTTCAGTAGATAGCGTCTTTCTGTAATCAGCAGAGATACAGTAACTTGTGCTTTAAAATTCGGATAGGATGCAAATATAGGCCATAGAAAACATGGGTTACTTGCAAGCCAGTTATTTTACCATCAAATCTAGATTAGTTTGGTGAAGTGTAGGTGCATCCTTTAATCTTGGTACAGCCTCTGCTAAACTTGAAAGTGTTATTTTGATATAGTGCAGGGCTCTGGAACAAGTAAGGATAGCTTTTCAGTTAGTCCGGACTCACTGCTTATCTACCTACTGCTTCAGCTATCCATTTAGGTCTTCATCAAGTATCCTACCACTTTTTAATCACAGCGTGGCTTCAGCCACATACAGGATTCCATTGCATTGCAGAAGTGAGGGTACCCATTAGTCTCACAAGGTCCTTTTGAAACAGATTTCCTGCACAGTGCCATAGCAGATAGATGAGAGGGATGGTCAGGGAATCTAAGGGTTAAAAGAACAAACATTTAACCTATTTGTGTGCTTTACCTAGGAAGACTATAGGAATTAAATAAAGTAATAACGAGAGTAAGGTGTAGATTATATGAGATATTATATGTCTTAGCCCTACTAGAATAAATAATTGATTCAAATACATTCATCTGAATTTAGAGAGAGAAGTGTTAACATATTAAAATGTTATCTATGCAACTACTAAAACATTTAGAACAAGCTGCATTAGATACATTAAGCCAAAATGTTCTTCTGTCTTTGTTCTTGATAATTTCAAGTCAAACCCATGTAAATATTTCCAAACGCTTTATGGTTGTCTAAACCTGTCTTTGACAGCCTGGCTACATATTAGGCTGGCATTTTATTCCATTTGAAATGAGTGGCAGTGTACTGATGGTCTCTGCAGAGCTGTATCATGAGACATGGAAGGGCAGGCAGAGACACTGCATGTCACTGCCTGGCCTTTGTTTCTATGGAGACGCAGAGTTCTGCTGGTTTGTGACGTCCATCAGCCACAGCCTTGTACCGCCGCTCCCTTTACTATGATTGATTTGGGACCCCTGGAGACGTGAACCGCTTCCAGCTTAAGCAAATGGCAGCTGTGGGCCAAGGTGGTCACTATATAGCCCTGGATAGCTGGCAGCCTCACAACCACACCATGGCCCACCCAGACACGATGGCCATGATGTCTGGTGGCCAGCTATTAACACACCTCAGAAAGCTGTTGATGAAGAAGTATGAGGGTGATTAGATAGTCCTGCAGCTGCAGCAAGTCATAGTGAAGTACAAGCACAAGCACTGCCTTGTGGGTTTGTCATTTATTGCTGTTTGTCATTTCTATGCTACTGTGTACATAGGCACAGGCAGGAGAAGACAATATGGCAACTGTTAATGGTCTGTTTTATAGCTAATAAATATATCGACAAGCCTCTTCAGTTCTCTTTTGACTGCACGTTACTAAGTCATGTACAGTATATAAAAAAGCATATCAGTTTTCAACTTTCTACCTGGCAAAAGAATACATTAAATATTACTACCGCGCTCACTATAATAACCATACTTTCACCTTCATATTATGAACATTGGCCTATGTATCTAATTGTATTAAAGTAAAAAAACAAGATTATTATAAAATATAATATTATTCAAGTATCAATACATATCAATGCAAGTATTGACCTGTAATTCTTATCCATCCATCCATTAGCTTTACCGCTTATCCTGTACAGGGTCACGGGGGGGCTGGAGCCTATCCCAGCAGACACAGGGCAAGAGGCGGGGTACACCCTGGACAGGTCGCCAGTCTATCACAGGGCCGACACATAGGGACAGACAACAACTCACACTCACATTCACATTCACACCTACGGGCAATTTAGAGTCACCAATTAACCTGCATGTTTTTGTTTTCTGTAATTCTTATACATAGTTTAACTAACTTCAACTGAATTGCTTTTATATTTTACTTATTACTACTGCTTTTATCTTTTATTACAACTTATTTCGGACTGGTTTTTAAAAAATGATATAGATTACCAGCTTTATGCTCCTCTTGTCTGCACACGTTAGTAAATAACTCTCTAAGGGCCATAGGGAAGCAACTCTGTTCTGATACTAAATTTTTTATGTATGGTTTTCATTACGATTCTCCTTGCACATTACCCACATTTCATGAATAGCAGTTGTAGATCTTTTTACAAAAAAATATATCAAGATGGAATGTCCTTGTCTGTTTATTGCATAATGTATGGAATTTCTAATCCTGTACACAAAGAGTTTGACAGCAGGGACTGTATTTTCAGACGAAACCACCTTTCTTGGCTGTGTTGCTGGATCCTGATGCCTCTGGTGTAACTGATTTTCTGGATTTATTTGATCAATGAAGGGAGACAAGGCAGAACCGTCTCAGGTCCAAGGTCAAGCTCTGTCAATGTGCAGTGTTAAGGCAAGAGTCCCAGGCTTTTTCTCATCATACAAGTTTTTCATCTCAAGTTAAAACCTAGCTTGGGAGTTGACTGTCACTCCAGGGCAGTGGCCACATTATACAAGTGTATCCTATTATATCAGAGCAGATTTATGCTGCCTTGACATCATGGGATGTTTCGGTACGGCCTGTGTGCTCAGCTTTTTATTCCACCTATTATTGTTCTAGAAATGTTTACATATAAATTATTACTTGCATTTCTTTAGTTAGTGTTGTCTAAAGGATAAATAGATGTCTTCAGTTACATTGTTTTTTAGAACATTACTGTAATAGACGAGGACATTTAAGATTATTTTATGCAACAATATCTTTGACCGAATGTCACCGTAGAGTTTAATATTTTAGGTATTGCATGACTCAATCTGTCAGACTGGGCAGACTCTTCTCATCTGCAGAGGTTAGTATAATAACATTTATAATAATATAACATTTACTTCAACTCTCTGCAATGGCAGTCAACAATATAAAACATTCATACTGAACATTGCTGGTGCACACCACTTTGCAACCTCTCCGCCTCAGTTGATTTCACAACACAAGCATTTTATCATCATTAAAACATATTTGCAATGCATGGATCAATGATGTACCCTGTTCTTGCAGTAAACAAAACTGTGGAGGTACAAAAAAAGGCATTCTAACGAACAGCTCTTACTTACCTGTCCAGCTCATAAATAAGATAACTAGGTAGCTTTCCTGGTGGTTCATGGATTGGGTCTAATAGTGGCCAAATTTCGTAGGATGAAGGGAGAATTAAAATTCACATTTATCATAAATGATAGAAAAATGGGTTTTCTATGCATGTGGCATGTGTTCCTAATGCACACACCTTTCATGGTAAACAAGATTCCCAACAGAGAAAAAATTTACCCCCGATGAAGGTTACAAACTTTAGGAAAAATAAATCTCTGGTATAAGTCTTACGGTGTGTATTACTAATGCAACATGTTGAAGTCAACAAACTATCGACTGCTAGGTAATACATGGATTTAGAGAAAGAGCCTTGAAAAGTTTCACTTATTAATAGCACATCAGTTACCCCAAGTTCAAATACTGTCATGTGTCCCGCATGCTACTGTAAAAACCTGAAAATGTAATATTGATCCACAAACAACAACATTCATTCAACTGATTCTGACAACATTGTTCAAATGATACTAGTTCCAAAGCTTGTATTATGAATCCTAATGCGACTGCATAATTGTCCTATTGATCCTCTTCCCCTAACTTTTCACAATAATTTATTACAAAAACAAAGGTGCACAGTCACACTGTGGGAACACAGACACTGGAAACTCACAAAGCTTTATATACTTACAGTAAGATCACATAATGCCAAGGGGCAGGGGTTAGCTTCTGTGGCCAAGTCATGCGCTTACACAGTAAAATGTTTGTCAGGTCTGATGGAAGATAAGTTGGTCAACACTGTTGTGTAATTCAAAAACAGATAGTAGTGAAGCAGGACTTCTCCCTTCTGTGGTTTCTAAATAGTTTTCTCTGACATAGCAGTCCTCCTGCACACTGTCCCACACTCTGTTATTCATGAAAAAAACTGAAGTGGACTCATTTGAAGTCATGCACAGTCGGCTACTCCTCACTGTCAGTAGTATTGGACAGTGGTTCCCCTGGGATTGGATAGCACAGCAGCAGGCAGCAGATAATGCATGAGCAGATATGAGATGTTTGCAGTGTGATTAAATAATCAATGTAGAGGCAGCAATGCTCCATCTCCATTTCCTCCACCCCCATTGGGAGAGCCTGACTTTGCGGGCCAATGTATAGTTAGTTGCAAAACACATCGTATGGTTTAGAATATTTGTGCTAAAATAAGACTGCAGTTTAAGTTACAATTAACGTATCATCAAAAATGTGACATTATGATATGCTCCTGTTTGATGTTTAATTTTGCCGTTTGCAACATTATATCATTCCAAAGTCTTCTTTGAGTCAGTACCTGTTTTCTCTAATCTATCATAGTCTTCACTAAAGTGCAGATGCTTTGTTGACAGGGGCAGTAGAGACCGAATGCAAATTAGAGCAGCATCTCGAAATTGTGGGCGACCGTTCCTGGAGGCAAGTATATTTTTATAATGATAGTTGGAAATATTTATAGAAATATCACTGAGAACCTACAGAGAGACCATTTGCATTACAAAGACTAAACCCATGCAAATGTGCCATGTGCACACCCAGATCAGTCATTTGGCCCAAAAAAAAGAGCCTGATATCTGGGAAATATGACTATGATTATGTGGCATATAAATGCATCCAATCCAGTTTTGGATACGGAAATGCAATTCTGAAAACAACACATAACATTTCCTCGAGCTCACGAACATGTACACCAGCAAACACACATACAGTAGACATGCAGACGCACAGGTAAACAAACATGCAACGAAACGCAACAGAAAATGTGTATACACGCACGCAGATGCATGCATATGTTTACACAGTGCACAGTTCACTTCATGGATGGCAGAGCTCTGTTGAGCCAATTTTTAAATGGTAAATGCTGTATCATGCTCTGATGCAGTCTTTCAAAGGGAAAACTTTTTTTTTGTGCTTAGGATGATTGCACATATTTGCTTTTGTCCTTAGTCTATGTATCGTATCTAGTATTCTTTTATAATTATGAAATCCTTTAAATATACTTTTGAACAGATTTCTTATTTTGGCATTATACCTGACATCACAACAATCCACTCACAAACATGATTTTAGTGTTTATAACTTGCATAAATAAAGGAAGGAAACCAAACAATAAATATTTCCCAATTTTGATAAGACTGAGAGACACTAGACAACAGGTTTGAAATAATGTTAGCTTTGAGGTTTCCACTGTTATTCATCCAAAATGGAGCTGCTTATGTGATGTGTATATAGTTTACACAGTATGCACAAGCCTGTCCTTGTGAATAAGCAAAAATGCAATATGATGTATTTATATATTTGTACTCCAAATTTTTGTCAAAAGTAAATTTCAGTCAGAGAAACACATCCGTCTTAAACATATACAGTATAATTCAGTTTGGCATGTTTGGATCTGCTATTTCTTTATTTCACTCAGATGGCAGCAAGCATACACTCTTCAGTCCCCCTTTCGGAATATTAGCAGATAACAGATTAGCAGACCCATGGAGGCAGCTGGGGTGGAGGTGGGAACTTGGAACTTGGAACAGGTGTGTCTATGTGATTGGTGGGTGTGTAAGCATGTGCAGTATGACGCATCACGTCACCAGTGCAAAAACCTAGAGTCACCCCCCATACATAAGGGCGCATAATGGACAGTTTTAAAAACATGTTTACGCTTTTTTTGTGAAGCCCGGATTCGAAAATTCGATTAAATGCTGAATTGTACGGAAGCCCTTAGAGGACTTACATTGCAACTTATTTTTTATTCGTTTTCCTAAGATTTTTATTTTCTCGTTTCTCGTTATCTCGTTATAACAACTTAATTATCTCGGGATTTTGGGAAAACGATTATTAAAAAATAAAAATCTTAGGAAAACGAATAAAAAATAAGTTGCAATGTAAGTCCTCTAAGGGCTTCCGTAGAATTACTATTTAGCAAACCACTATTTTCACATCCTGTTACTCAAGGACAACTCGGTATTTTGTCTTTTTAATATCCCCTGACATTGCAGTCAATATTATCTGTATTTATTGCTTGCAAAAACAAATGGTCCCCTTTTTACCCTCAGCTGTGTGTCATCCCATAACCAGACCATATTAATTTAGAAAATGAGGTGTTTGGAGTATATATATAATACTTAATTCAAGGTGGCTTCCTGCCTATTCTATTTGCTCTAACAAGTCTGACTTTCAGTGGTACGTTGACAGACTGCTGAAATTACACGTCTGACACAGGTAAGGTTTGGTCGTGCATTTTAAAGCATCTGGTCTCTCTTCTTTCAAGGTTGGTACCTGTTCATTTTTCTTATTGGTTCTGTGCACCCTTAATACAAAATGAGAACGTAAACTGTGATTATATACATTTTCATCTGTTAAGAAAAGGCTTTCAGACTTAGTTTGTCTCCCAACTAATCTAATCTTAGTATCCAAGTATTGAATTAAATAAAATGTATTTAACTTTTCTTGTTAAGTTAAGTTGCTAAATTGGAACATTGCTTGTCCTTAAGGTGACCTGCAGGTGCTAATTCTATTCTGCTCTCAGTCCAGGAGAGATGTGAGCATGTCTCTGTAGCTCCAGTGGAGCTTGAAGCAAACTTCAACAGCTTAAAGTTCTGCCATTACCAAATAATTCCAAGAATCCATCCAAGCATTTTGTCAAACCTAGTCATCATTTGACAAGTTTCAGCTAGATCTGCATGCCTTTTACTCATTGACTATTTCACTGTTATTCATTTTCAGACCTTATCCCAAGTCTTTCCCACTAACAGAAAAATATAATGAAATGTCCTGTTGTACCAGAATGAAAATAAAACAATTTAGACTAGGTTAATATATATTAAATATCATAAAGAATATTACATTTTAACCTTCTATCTACATACCTTACATATTCAATTAATAAAACAATTCCATCTAAATATAGGGTATGCTCACTCTATTAAATGAATACCTTTGTGGGAATCTCTGGTGGTCCCAATCCAATTATGAACATTATATGAAAACGAGGGGTCTAGTACGTAAGTATGTGGAGGCCTCAAGTATCCTACACTCACAGTAACTTGCACTGTGTCTGCTGCTTTATCTATGGTCCATCTTAAAAACAAGAAAAAGTAGTATCCTTCCCTGGTCACCGTGAGCACTCTATGAGCCATAGTAGTGGCTCATTTCCTTCATCAGACATTCTGAATCCAACCGTGATTTTAAAAAGCTTTCATTTGACCATGTCTTTGCATGTTTTATGCCTTTGACACAACCACTAAGGGGTCACTAAAACCACCATTACTCAGCTAAATTCAAATCCTCACCACTCAGTACATTCTGTTGTCATGCACATAGAATACACTCTGATATCAACTAAAAATAAACGTTCCGTTTTGTTCTCTTAGTTCTAGTAGAACTGTTTTCTTGTAGTCTTTTTTTCTACATTTGCGATTGGACTGCAGCACTCAAGCTTCCAAGGCCAGCAAAGCAGGAGTACAAGATGTTGCCAGTTGGATTTTATACTTGTATAGGTATTGACTGTGTATGCTGCTGTCCTGGCAATCGCCTAGTTGAAATAGTTGTAAGTCTCAGTGTGTTTTTTAAAGCTCCATACACAACAAACCTAAATGCGTCTTTTTGACACTCTCTCTTTGTCCTTGTTTGTATTTTACTAATGTGTGGAGAAGTTCAGTATATCTGAACATTACTGTAAAGATTCACCTTAGAATCGAAAGGTAATGCACACTTGTTTCCATTAAAAGAGGTAAAGTTTCGTATTAGTGAATTTCATGGATTAATTTAATTCATAACCAACTAGTAACTCCTTATTCCACTTTTAATTATCGTCACACCATAATGTAGTCTATTTTTTTCTTCTGCTTTTATTGTTTTTCCCTAAAATCTTTCTACCCGTCAAACAGTAAACAGGTCTGTCTAATAACAGTTGGTGGGCCTGATTATTATCTTGGCAGCCATAAGGTTTTGAGATAATGAGAATTAGGATGACAGTAATCCTCTATCTAGTCAGTACAGCGATGACAGGATACAGCTTAGAGCTGTCTGTGCCTTCTCTCATTCTGCCTGCTTGGTAGCATCATTTGTAACATTTTACTATAGACTCTAATGTATATAATGTTAGGGAGTGGATTTCACTTAAGAATTTGAAGCCATGCCATATCCAACTTATTATCATGACAGGTTTATTGTTGTGGGAAGGGTCATGGCAAGTTCTTGACCAGTTCAACTTTAGGAGTATTATTAATGGCCTTAACCCTGTGCGCCCTGTATGCCCTCCTCCAGTGCAATAACCATTGGTATAATGTTGCCATGGTTACACGGGTTAAGGTTTCCCAGAAGGTTAGTCATAAGAGGATTTCTGTTAATTATTGGTTCTCATAAATGTTCGCTCAGCCATAATTACCTTGTTAAAAAATTAAAGTAATTTATGGAACGTTTGATGATTCTAACACCTCCTCCTCCTTCATCGCTTTATTCTGACAGCATCAAACCACATCTTGTCGTGTGTTGTCTCTCCTGCTCAGGTTTGGTTAGGTCTCAACCCTGACACTGCTGGAGAGAGCCGTTTTTCTCAACAGTTGCTGTATCATAACTGCATTGGAAAAAATAAATGACTAAAAAATGATTTTCATTCACAATGTAAAATTAACCTAGAGATTAGTCTAAAATTGTTTGTGAGTGGCAATTCAATTTAGTAACAAAGTGCAAAATGTGTGATTTGTCATCTGCTTCCTCTTGCTAACTAGCATTAATATTCATTGTGCGTTTCAATTGCTACCTCTCGATTAATCAACCTATGACATCTTATTACTCTTTAAATCATAACTACCAGCTCATTTGAAATAATATTGTCTAGAAATGTAAGTGTAAATCTTAGAGAAAATCACAGAGTTGTTTTCTCATGAATCAATGAAAGTGGACAAAATCTCCTCTTGTGGGATTTCATCTGCTGCATTGTTGGTGTCACCCAATATAATTCAGACTTAAGGGTGAAAATGACATCATTTCTTCTCATCTAGGCACGCAGTTAAATTACATTTACACAAAATTAACTTTTTAGCTTTCTATGAATGAGGTGATGCCTTGGCAGTTCAGGCAGGCGGCAACTCAGACACAGCATTTATCCACGTCTCATCAATCAACCAGTTGCATACGCTCAATAGTTTAAAGCGGCCTACTAAACCACAGTCACTCACCACACTTGCTCCTACAACTGCTCGCTCACTGCTGCACCACACCATGATTCTGCTCGCTGCTACACCACAATATGCTCCTGCTGTTGCTGCTACCCACCTCCACCCCAGCTTCCACCTATTTAGGGTCTGTTGCACAGTATCCGATGGGGGATTCTGCAGATATTTGCTCCCTACCAATGGTTGTTCACTGTTGCAATAAATTGTTAAACCTATCTTAAGTTGTCGTGGCTGAACTAATTATTTCATTGGCATTTCCTAAGCAAGAGGCACTCGTCACTCGTCTTGACTTAATGCTATAATAAAGTAATTATGTCACCATGAGCCGATTTTCACACAACAAATCACATTTTAAAGCAGTGTTTTCCTGATGTCCAACTAGCTTAAATTGTATTTAAAATAGTTTAACACACTGTACCTGTTATGTTATGGAAGAAAAAACGGTGTATTTAAAAAAATAAATCCTTCACAGGTCTTGGCTCACAAAAAAATAATAACCAGTCTTATTTAATAGAGAGCAATACTCATAACCTTTTTTTTTTTTAAGTCAATAGACTGTATTATATGGCGGGTTTGTAATTACTGTACATTATTTGAATGGGTCCCAGGGGGGAATTGTATTATACTTAAATTAAAATGTTGTAGGGGGATGAGCGGGTGAGTTGTAACCAGGGTAACTGTGGCTGTGCTGTAATACAGGTCAATCAATACTTAGGAATGCACACTGCTGCTGTGACACTGACAAATCATAAAATCCTTTTATTCATCCACCCATCTCATTCTTATCAGTTGAGTATCTGGCTGCTCATCTGGTCAGAAAACCTGGTGTAAAGTATTGATTCACATAAAAAAGTCTGTTCACATAAAAGAAATAAGTGCTTCACATGTAATGTCATGGGATTTAACTTGACCAACTGAACAAGAAGACTGGTTGTAAAAATGGTTGAAAATCAATATTTGAATACATAGGTCCACTGTTTCTGTCACTCAGGTATGATACCCTTGACAGCTGTTTTGCAATAACGGAAAGTGCAATTAAATTCACACTGTCCCCCTATCCATTTTCGGTATCCTTTTTTATCTGAGCTCTCTTCGACATTCATGTGGAATAGATCCAGTACAGTGAACATGCACTGGCTGCTTTCGCAGTTGTTATGACAGAAAAAAAACATGCAAAGGTCTGCAATTTAATTAATACTGTCTGGATTTTTTTGCATTGCCATCTTGCTAGAGGGAGACATTTCATCAAGACAAACAGACAGTCTAAGATATACATTTTTTTGGGCCGTGACAGCTTGTCATGAGGGGAATTAAAGAAATGCAAGGAAATGATTTGAAGGTTGCCAACCCCCATCTGTACGCTAACCCACCTGGAATTGAAAGATTTTGACTTACTTTGAATATTTGTTTCAGAATATACCGTACTGCAAGCAGCATGTCAAACTAGATTTATAAGCTAAACCTACAACTATACCTTTTTTTCGTGCTTCATGTTGAACCGCGGTGGCCGATGCTACAAACAAGGTTTCCTGCTTCACTTTTCTGATGCTAACTCCAGGTCATCTGGTACCAGTCGACTTAACAGTTTTGACAGGAAGGTCAATGTATATTGTTTGCCATTGGCTTGATATCTTCCCAGCATCCCCCCCCCCCCCCCCACGCCCCCCAAAGAGCATGGTATCAGGGCTGCCTGTAAATAGAGCCTAAAGAAAGGTCTGGGGGCTCCTCTGCAGCTCCAGCCGCCCTGGACGCTGTGATGGCTGAGCTGCGTCATGCCCCCGACAGTACAGTAACCTGAGATCCTGATGGGTTGAAGGGAAGGAGAGAAGCCACTCCAGGGCCAGATGGTGCTTTATGGATTTTCTATTACCATGGCCCTCCAGAAGGCTGAAGCTGACTGTCTTTAATACAGTAACATCTGACACGGGAGGTGACTGGACTTTGTTAGCATGTCAATATAGTAGGCCTGTGTTCTTTTATGAAACAGCATGAGCTTAAATATTTACTGGCCTGTTGCCTGATAATGGAACACTTAAGGAACTCTTGAGCTGCAAACCATGTTAATAAAAAAGCTGTATTTTGGGTGCCAATGGCTGAGGCAGCCTAGCATGTTAGCCAGTAAAGCAAGTTATAAATTAAGACCATCATTTTGATTAACCACTTTCATAGATGATATCCTTTCTGATAACCTCCTATTCATTTGTATATCTTTTCTTCTTATGTGTGTCTCTGAGCTCACTCCCTTTCTGTTGTGAAGGTCGGAGGTATCCAAGGTCGACACTGCTGTATTGCAAATCATAAGGGGCATTTCCAGTAGATTTAATGGGAGTCTGGTGCCCTTTTCAGCATACACTGGGCGGATTTATTGTTCCTGGTTGCAAAGGCAACCTTTTATAATTTTTCACATTTCAGTGCATAATATTTAAATTGAAGAAGATTAACATTAAAGTTGCCGTGAAGTAATGCTAGCTACACATTATGTTCTTGGTACTCAGCTCAATCCTTGCCCTCCAAGTTGTTGTTGAACAGAAATGCGATGTTCTTTTTTTATTATCAAAGCACCTTGGCCTCTCCATCTTTACAGTCATTTCGTTGTCCCCATACTCCCCACTCCCAATGGATCTTTAACAAACAACATTCATCATGTCCTTGAGATTTATACTCTCGTTTGGTCACTTTTCTCCCTAAAATAACATCTCCGGTGAGTAGGGCTTTTAATAAATAGCCTTTACTAAGACATTGTGAAATGGAAGTCACCAATGTGTGCAATGTGTGTTAATAGATGTAAAATGTCTTCATTTTAAAGACTTTAGATGCACTATAGAACTAGCTCTGTCTCTGTATTGCTGTCTTTACATTTGCTCATCACATAACCGTTCCAGGTTTTCATTTACTTATAGTTGTTAACTTCTCATTTCTTATTAAGCTGTACCCACTGTAGATAATCAAATATTGAATGTATAATTATGCACAAAGCAATCAATTTCAAGACGTTCAAAACCCTCTTCAATCTAGCCCTGGCCTTTTTGATTAACTAAATAAATGGAAGGCACAATAAACTTCTCCAGGAGGCATATCCTAACAATTTTCATAAACTTTGAGTTCATCTGATATGTTTTACTGCTAAAATGGTGACTGGACTTGACTTTTAAATTGAACTACTGCAATATTCAGATGGGGAAATGACGTAGGACTTTTTTTCTTTATATTTGAAAAACTGTTCGTATCGGTTAGTTGTAGGAATGGATTTTGCTATGCAAATATAAGTCCATTAAAAGTGCGGCATAATAATTTTGTGTCCCTAATTTGTGTTCTAATATTGGGGGAGTAATTAAAAAAACATGAAAATGTCTGCACAGGGTAAAGGATTAAACCAGCAGGAAATGTACTTATTCGCTTAGATTTTGTCAGTGCATCCCTGTTCATCTGAGCCAATCCCAACAAGCAAATACGGTCTGTAATCCAACATTACTGATGCAAAGAGAGTTGAAACATCCCATAGTGCATGTTCTGTAGCTACAGTATTTTTAGATCAGCTATACCATCTGGTACACAATGATATCATTGTATAAACTACCGGAGATTAACACCCCAGCATTGGCAGCACAATGTAACATTTACAATGTTTTATGCTGAATGAATTAAAATACGCTGAATGATTTGTTAAAATTCAGAAATACATTTTTTATGTACTGCATTCTATTTGCACTAAGTTACGTCTGAGTGCACTGCACAGAAAAGTATTTATTTAACAAACTTATCCACAGTTGGTGGATCTAATTGTCATTCCAGTTCGATACAGATATGACTTTCAGTCTGCTGCCTCCCTACTGATTGTGATGGAGGGGACCTTTGCCCTAAGCGCTAACCCTGGGCTAGCATCTTTGAACAGGAGACAGGAGGATAAGGCTGCTTGCTGACAGTGTGCCCCCGTCAGAACCTCAGTGGCCCCATGCAGCAGCCCTTGGATTTCCTGAGCACCTTTCTGTTCGCCTCCATCGTTCTCTGCCTTTTGTTTCATCGCTCACCCCTTTCTTCTACCCTGCCTACTCTCTCTCTCTCTCTCTCTCTCTCTCTCTCTCTTTCAATTCCCCATCCTATCTATCATTGTATACAGTATATCTTTAAATTCCCCCGATACTCAAATCGTTTGTTACTCAGCATCATTTCTACATTCTCCAGCTGCCTATCTTCCTGTCTCGCTCCTCACTGTTTCTCTTCTTATCACCATCCTTCCCTTTGATGTCCCCATATTTCCTATCTCTCATTTTACGCCATCTTTTCTATCGCTCTCCTCTCCGCCCACTTCTTTCTCTCAACCCATCATCTGTCTTTGTTTTCTGTGACTGCACCTCTTCATTCCCTCCTCTGTTTTCCTCAGCCTCCATGCCAACCTTCCCACGATCTTCACCCTTTTCCATGGATACGTTTCCCCATTCATCGGCCCCCATCACGTCAACAATTCCTCCCTGTCCATCTTTCCTCCGCTCTCCCTCTCTCTAGCCAGTCCCTGTGGCCGTGGCCCTTCTGTGTAATAGAGTTAGCTGCTGCTGCACTCCAGTCACCTTTTCCTAATCCCAGCTTCACACTTCAATCCAGGGGCTCATCACCCTGGCCAGCTTCTCCTGCCAGCAGTGACACATTCCCAGTCCCCCTCCCTCCTCTCTGGCACAGCTCGATGGCTGCTACTTTAATCTCCCTGTCGCCACTTCATTTACTGGCTCATACACAAACCCATATTATGAACCCCACACACACTCCTATAAACTGCATTTGCATGCTGTTTAGCAAATAGTACTCAATTCACACGAGAAGATGTGCAGGATATTAGTGAAAAGCATCCACTAGAGTTTATTTCTCATGAAAAAAACACCATGCACACACAATAACAAGAAGGAAAATAGACTTTATACATTGCCCGTGTGACTCATCTCAAGATTCAAAGCAATGACCCCGACACACACACACACACACACACACACACACACACACACACACACACACACACACACACACACACACACACACTCAAACATATGCGGTTGAACATGCTACACGTGCATTTCATACAGCACATGTTTTCTATTCCACACATGCACTCCTCCACAGGACCTCCGCTTTCAGGGTTTCAAGACAGTCCCTTTTCAGGCCTCAGTGAATCACCTTGTTTGGCACGGCTTGCCAACATGTCACAGTTGTGGCCCAGTGGGCCTGTGCAGTAAACGTAGTGGCAGGCAGCATACAGGCAGCATGCATGGACAACTCTGCTCAGAAATACAATCATAGCATTTGCAAATACATATATACAGTGTATGTATATGAAAGTTTTGTGCTGAGGCAACGGCGCTCCCCGCAGCGTGTGTATTGCTGCTGATGGTTTTTAAATTGATATGATATCTTATGCATAATGAAAACGCTCAGCACACCCATGCCCGTATTACCCATGGGGAAGCGGTCAAAGTAATATGGATTATGGTAAACACATTTCCCCTGATTGGTGGAACAAGAAAGACGGCAACTCTTTTTTTTTTCTGCTGACGTACACTGATGGAGATCAAAAAAAAAGAGGGAACTCAGCATATGGGGGCAGTCCTTCTTTATTTGCATCCGTCCACTTGCCCGGCTAGAAAACATTATTTTTTGTGTTACTAGGATTAATATCATGCAGGATCAAGCTGTCTAGTCTGATATTGGTTCTACGTCGTATAGTCAGAGTGAGCCATGGTTGAGCCTAGTAAATACTCCACCTAACTAACAAAGCAGTTTTATCCAAAACCTAGGCGATCATACTTGGGTGGCCATGACTGTCTTTTTATAGTCCTGAACCGTCAACAAAGAACTTAGTACCAAATACCAAATGTTTGGTAAGACTTCTTATTGCATTGCTGTAGAATATCTGCAGAAAACAAAAGTAAATCAACACACTGACAACAATTAAAACTAGAGTGATGATGAACTATAGTAGACTAAAAGCTAAAGCCAGTGTCTAATCCCAAAATACAAAGGAAAATTCCTAAGAGTTTGTTGGAGTCAGTGTTCACTGTTTAACCTTTTCCAGAGGTTTAAAAGCTTTCCCAGATTTCAAGGCCGTTGAAAAAAAAAATGTTCTGGTCAAGTATTGATTGATATATCGTTAAATAACTATAACATCCATATTATGAAGGAAATGATTTTGCTCCCAACAGCTTCTCAGGGTGAAGATGTGTGTATGCCTAAGTTCAGACAACCAACACACGAACAAAAAACAATAAGTGGACCCAACTTCTTCATATCAAAAATAATGCAATGTCAGTTGTGCGCCCAATAAAATTCAGGATGGAAGCAGGCTGCTTAATATTCTCAATTACGCATCAGCTGTCCACACAAAAATGTGATATAGCATTTGATGTACAGCATTCCCTTCCTATGAATGAGGGATAAAATAAAGAGGAATAGAGAAAGAGAGACAGCGAGGCTGAGCATTTCTGATCTGAGTGGTATCCCATACCCATGGGCATTGCACATATGGCATGGCACATCTAGGGGTTCCATGATAAACACAATCCAATGTTTGATCTGCCAGGCTCACTTCCATCACAGCTAAGCAATATTCTCCAAGGCTGAGATCAGCCCAACCAAAGTGCCATCTGGAGCGTCTTGGTCCCTAGCTTCCCAGGCCACACTGTAGATCCATTTCACCTTTGTTGATTGTTATTCTCCTAGAGAATACGTTGGGAGGCTACCTGAAGATGGTGGATACCATCTCTAGTCATATTTGAAAGGGGATTTGCCCATTTCATTTTACCACTACAATTTTATGCTATGGCACAGTCATCAGGCACACCAAAGCGTTTAAAAAAAATCAAGAACATTTGTTGACTCAGTTAAATCATAGAAAATCAAGTCTTCTCAGATGCAAATAGGCTTATTTTCAGTCTGATTTTCTCTGTTTCACATGGCATAGACATATCTAAACATGACTAAAATATGTAAAAGAGGTCTCACACAACGTTGGTATAAGTTCTAGGTAATGGATATACAAATATAAAAACACGTATTTGATCATAGGCAACAAATGACCCTATCCACAGAACCTTGAAAAAGCATTCCTCAAGATGGTATGAGGGAAGGAAAAAGCAAACTGCTTATTCCCCCTGTTGCCCTCTGGCTGCACTGAGTAGTATAGAAAGATTAAGCGCACCCATCCAACAAGCAATAAGCCAGTCCTTTTCTCGGTATGGTGGGAAAAGAAATTCATGCTATTCCGATACATCATAACTTTGCTAGTATGAGAATTGCCGTTTGCTTTGATTGGTTGAGCAGAGAAACCAAAGTTCAATTTACACCGATGCAGAGAGAGTGAATGTGCAGGAAGCCCTTCACCCTTGGTCAGGTCACAGTATACAGCATATTGTTGTGCTGTGCACAAAGGAAAAGCAGGAGCGCATTGGATTAAAGAGACTAAACAACTTGTTTACATTCAAATGTATCGCAGTAGAATTGCAAAAAATCAAAGCTTGTTTGAAGACCTGTTCATTAGGAGCTGATTGACCAAAACATTGCCAGTTCATTTCCATTCTGTGTGTTTGTTTAAGTCTATCCACCATATTAAACATTAGTTAAAAGCGTGTATAACTCTAAGCCGAGTATTCGTTTTTTCTTTCCTTTAGTACTTGCTTTGAAGTAAACGAGTTCTAAGATGTGTGATGTACAGAGTAGAGCAAACCTGATACAATCCCTAAGTGGCACAGCTAGTACATCCGACATTGTTCAGTTTTCTGTAATGCCTGGTTTGCTAGTTTCTTCAGTGGTGTACATTATCCCTGTCTTTGCTTACTGAAATAGTAGACCTGACATAAGGCACCCAAAAGTCTTAAAGGGATACTTCACACCGATTTTCTTAACCAATATATGTCATTGTTTAAGCTAAATTAAGTAAGTCTATTGAACAAACTCATGTCATAGGATAGGTGAAATCCACATATTTTTTCAACCACCGGCATTTAAGTGGTTAATTCATTGTACACCACAATGCACATATAGATCATTGCACGAATCAAACTTAGAACCAATAAACGCTCTCACTTAGGCTGAAATGGAGGTAGCTTAAAAAAATTCAGGAAGGACCCCTGATAAAACAATAGTGAGTCATTTTCTCAACTCGTTTGACATTCTGCTGTTTGATTACAAAGTGCTAAATGACGATACAATGTCTAAAATACAACATTGGAATCTGATGAAAAACATCACAAGATCAAAAATGGGTGAACTATCGCTTTAAGGTAGATATTTCAGGAAGTGATATTCCAACGTATTCTATTTTCATTAACTAGAACCAGAGACAGTTGGATCTAAGAGAAGTGAGTCCTTACACACAATAGACAAATAACAACAACTAAGTCTCCGGAAGCTTTTTTGTGTGTGGTTCATCTGTTGTTTTGGTGCTGAGAAGATGGACAAACCTATCAATTTAAGATGTGGTTTTTTTTTTTTGCTCTTGGCTGCCACTTTAGTCAGAGCAGACGCCTTCTGTGTGTGACAATGGATTGCTTGCTAAATGGTTACAATTGGCTCCCTATTGTCAGAAAAATATGGCCCAGAATGTTACTCTCAAGGCCAACATTTAGATTTGGCAGAATACATGGTAAAATTTCATACAGAAAATGTATAGTTAGGTTTGCAATGATGTCCCTAGAATAGCAGAATGTGTTTCTCTCTTGACAATAATGCTTATTGTTGACTTGCGATGTTTTTGAAGCTGTTGGGGAGTCTGATCAATTGAATAAAAAATCTAACTTTGGCAACCATCATACAAATCAAAGAAACTTCTTTTTTTATGTTGGCAAAAGCAATACTGCTGCTGAAATTGCTTTCAGGGTTCACATTTTGCTATTAATATATGTAAAACAAATGAATGTCAAAAACTATTTGTCTTTAATATCTGAGATCTTCTGATGTCAAAGTTCAGGATTTACATTCACTTCTGATGATGTGCTGTTTGATTAAAGGTTATGGCCCCTTTTCAGAACATGTGCATAAGGCAAAAAAGTCAACAGAAATATTCCTGTCCTTCATTGCTGCATAATCAGAGAGTTTTATACTGTCTGTCTAATTGTCAAAATATCGTGGCCTTTATCAGTTATGGCCAAGGAGTTCAGGTATGACCTTTGGGTGTTTGCGGAGGGAAACAAGTTATGCATATATTTTTTACATTTCAGATATGTGTTTGGAAAGCAATACTAGATTAATGGAGGCGTGATAGCATTGGATTGTGTCCAAGTGCAAGGGATGATAACTTTCGTCTCAAGCTCTTCTTCTAGCAGCGTGGTTATCACAACAAATGTTTAGAAATATTTCAGGTTATCTTCCTTGTTCCAACATTGGGAGTGGAAGATCCACATCCAGTACATCCCCCACACAGTATACAATACATCCGGATGTTCAATTCCAAAACACATTCTAAATTCTGAAACATTTTTTATCTTCTCCCACCTAGCAAAGTGCATTATTTACTTTCCCTCAACCACTGAAACTTTCTTGGATTGAATGGCTCTCACATGGTCCTCCTGCTGGCAAAGTGCGGGCACCTAAGCCTGGATAAAGGCTGCCCACTTTTCTTGGCCCCACAAGAAACAAATCAATTACCAAATTGATGTGCCTTGTGCACTTATTTTAATCAATCTGCCAAGACCCTATTAATTGGGAACACATCCAAGCTAACCAGTCCCCACCACAAGGCAACCTTTTAACACCAATTAGATATAACGACTCTAAGTGCATTAATCTGAAGAATAAGGAGAGATTTAAAAGCTCAGAACTTTCATTAAGTTACTATTGAACTAGAGAGTCATTGCAGCTTTGCCTTTGTTGTGCTTTTAACATGCTGTTGCATTGCTCCCTATGATACAACATTTAGTTCTGAAATTACCTGATGAATGACACACTCACATGTGTAGATTTTATCATTCCTGTTTTTATCCTTTATATGAGAATAAACAATGCAACTTATTATCTCAATATTAATGTGTTTGCTTTCCAGCCAGTATGTGTAATTGTTGTTGTATCGTTGCACTGCAAGAGACAGACAAGGGAATATGTATTCCTTTGAACATATATCACTACATTCATATTTTATCCCACACTCTGCACCTCCTTTCTATGATGCATCGATTTCCATATTTGTACACAACCTGTGGAACACATTCAAACATTGTGCATCCAGAAATGTGCCTACTTCCAAGGGAAATTTGTGAGACCTCGATGGTTGCTAGACGACTGTGACAGACATGAGGCTCACAGTGCATTTATTCAAGTCCTCTGACAGATGTCTAATGACACTCACTTAAAATCTAAATGATGCTACAAACCAGAAATGATGCCTTACTTTATTGTTATTAGCAGCTGTTCCCATACTAATTCGATTTTATCATCCACCAAGTCATGCACAATGCTGTAGTTGCAATTCAGGATGGTGATCGTGACTCATCAATTCCGAGGCTAAGGCTGAAAAGTCTATTAAACAAACCAAGTTATATTTAGAATGCCATACAGTATATGTTGGCCACAATGTCCCCTGTTACAGATACACATCATAGCATATAAATTCAGTAAAATGTATTATAGAAGACTTCAGATGTCTCAGTCTGATATTTTTATACGTCTGATGTAATTCCCCTGAAGGATAAGAAATGTGATATCGTGATATGAATACCTGCTTGCAATGGAATACTTGCGGGACACAGTCCTCAAATACATTATTCACATAGTAAAGATGTCATATTTATATTTTAAGCTTTTTTAGGCTTCTGGGAAATTAGATGTTAATATATGCCACTGCTTGCCTTTGATTTATGGTAAGGACACAAATGTACCACCACACATTTTCATTCAAATGGTACCACCAACACCTCAATATTCTCTCTCTGCGGTAAAGCCTGTATCTATCAGCTCTCCTGACTGTGCGAGTGATGTAGAAAGCCTGCAGCAAGTTGGTGTGCAGTGAGCAGGAAGGGAGGATGTCAAATGATGTCCCCCTCAAGCCTGTCAACCTATACATGGCAGAGACTCGCCATCCGTTATTGTAAGAGCCATGGTGAGAAAAGATAACCTTAAGCATGTGTACTGTTGGTGCACTTCCTTTCACCACAGGAGCCGTATCTTTTGTTTTAAGTCTGACTATTTGGAGAATATTAACAAGCAGCTTCTGAATGTAATGTTCTGAGTGATATGACCTTAAAATGTCAGAATCGGCTTTCAAGTTTAACTAACCAACATATGGTTATGCATAAGGTTGGCATTAAAAGTAATAACATTAGTCAGAAAAAAGTATTGATTTAGATGTGTCACCGACTGTGCTCTCATTCCAACTGGGATTTCACACAAAAAAATACACATAACACAAAACAAGCAAACAGCTCACTCGAGTAGGCCAAGTGCATCACTTTCCCCCATTGCCCTATGGTGGACACAATATCTAACCAAACACTATGTACAGTAGCGAGATTAAGTCGCCCATGTCCTTCACCTGAAGGTGGTGCTTAATCGCTCTGGGGTTTTAATTAGACTTTAGAACCTCCTCAGGGTTTCTCAATGTTGCGTTTATTATCTCCCCTCAGCCCGTTGTCCTCCAAAGAAACCTGGAAGTGGGCTTAAACCCTGTTGCTTCCAGACACCATAATGAACCCGGTGAAAATATATTAGTGGGTGGGGGGAAGGGATGAATCGTTAATGAATTACTCGCCAGATGAAAATGGTTTCCTAAAGAGTTTCATTTCATACCTTAATGGTGGCTCTGACCCTTAAGGACCCCGACATTCTTCAGCTTGGCCTCCCAGGTGAAGCCTTATTACTGCAGAATATTTGAAGGCTCGAAATTTCCATGACAAGGTCTGTGATTGACATTGTATACTTTTCTGTAATGGATGAAAATACTGAGAACACAGTATCATAATTGGACCTTCTCCAGAATATAATTTTCAACAATCAGGGCTGTTGCATAATTCCAATTTGCTAAACTCCCATGCCAATGCTGAAATTATGTGACCTGTTCTTATGGCTCGGCCACTTAATGTAAGATTAACGGCATTCACAAACTGTTTTAGACAGATCTATCTGTAATCATCTTAAGACATTTAAATATGGACAGGCTTTCATTTGAAGGTCATAGTCTGTCAGGTAATCAAATGTGGCTGTTTTGAAATGAATTGCTCCAATCAAGCCAGGAAGGTTTCACCTTCTGTTGTTTAAAACAAAAATACTTCTGACTGTGCAGCCCTCAACTCCTCAGTCTGTGAAAACAGAAAGTTAACAGACAGAGCGAAATCCATAAGTGTCCCACTGAGAGAGTCAACAGGAAACCAAAGGGTCATTTATTTTGGATCGTAGTCTCCCATTTGACCCAGGCATACTTACGTATTTCAGCTACACACCAGCCGAAATGGAGGCGACCCCAGAGGGACCCGGAACCTCCGACATCTGGAGGAGGAGGAGGAGGAGGGAAGAGGATATGTTGAAGGGAGGGTAGTGTGTGTTAGTGTAACAGACTCCCGCGTGGCTTCCCTGACAACCCATTGACAAGTTGCAGCTGCTGGGCCAGACTCCCCTGCTGCTCTGGGGGCTACTGTTGTGCGCGTGCCTGGAGTCAAGAGCTCTTCGAGTTCCATCACTTCCTGGCCCGCCAGGATTCTCCACATTCCACTCCCTCATTCACGACTCTCCATTAGATTTGACTTCCCGATCATCTGAATAAACCACTTTTTGATCTCTTCCTACGCATTTCTGATGTTGGTATTTGCATATCTTCCATGCTATTGACAGAACTTCAGATAGTGTTGGTGGGCAGAGGTAGGAGTTTTGTTGACACCACATTGTTTTTAGCGGTTGTACTACTCCCATACAAAGCAAGTGAATGGCCTGGTTCATACATATTGATCTGCAATAATAGGAATTAGACCTACTTTATGTCTCATTTTCCCCACTCACTGAGTTTGAGCGAGCACACAGGGGTGGTGCCTTCACAGACCAAACTCTTACTTCACTTTATGGAACTTGAAATTAGATCCTACTCTGGGCGCCATATTTCTCTTTAGTTCAAGTAGTATAGCCATCTGTCAGATGCCTCTCACTGTAATTTCCTGCTTAGTAAGAGCAGTGCACTGGAGAGTTGCTTGAACCAGTGGCCCAGAGTTAATTTATGTATTATGCAAAATGGCCCTTTTTCCCCGCTGCAGTGCAGCAGTTCCTGCATGTCACGTTTGAGTCTTTGATTCATTCTTTCCTCCATCATAGGCCTGCATAGTGCCATTTCTCTGGTTTGCTTGGCAACCCTCTTCATCCATCTTATTTGTGTGGGCATTAATCATTAGGTGGAGCTTAGGTTGTAAATCAAGCAGACTTTGGTGGAAGCAAAGTGAGCACCCTTTTAACAGAGGTGGGATGTAGTCTTTTGCTATTGCTTTGATTTCTTTGTTCATTTTTTCACACAGTGACTTTATAACGGTTGAATACCTGATAGTGTTTTCTGTAATTCTATAGTTGATTTTATTTATTTATGATGATAAAAATAAGTTAGAGGGAACTTTGTTTTTGTAAACATCAGGCATTTTTGGTCACATTACTAATTAGGGAAAAACATTTCTTCACCCATTTATTATAGGAATGAGTGAATACAATAGTTGAAATAATGGCTTCACTGTTCTGGCCATTCAGACTCTGAAGAGCCATTTCCCTCATACAAAAGATTTCCTTACTGTATACAGCCCTGTTGTTGTTGCAGTACTTTAACATACCATTGATAATTACGATTTTACAGTCTTCTCTGCTCAGACAGCTACAATCGCAGCACTGTGTCAGACACAAAATAAGTTCTTTCAGTCACTGGGCCTTTATAGGCTCTGCATTCATGTTAATTCTCTATTTGTCTAACATAAACCTCCCTTCAGAAGAGCTTTTTGTGCAATTAATCAGAGCAGGCACAATGCAGATTGTGAATATAGCCGCACATAATGGGGTGAGTAGTAGACCGCCAAAGAGGAGAGACAGGCCATCATTTATTGTCTCAGAAAATGCACAATTAAAACAGTGATTCAGTAACATTTAATCATTTCCAAACTGCCCTGCGTAGTTTTAACTCTCATTTTACTTACTCTGACACTTAATTACAGTTGAATCCACTAATAAAATGGCAGTTTTTCCTTATTAGTGTGTTTATGCCTTGGAACAATAACTAATATGCCAAAAAATATGAACAGTCTCAAAACAAAATGTAATAACAACTAAGCTAATGCTACCATGACGCCTTGGTAGTTTTGTGAGAAATACAAAAATATGTATTTGATTCTCTATATCTAATACGTACATTCGATCAAGAAAATATTTCTTTATAAAAATATGACAGAATTTCAAGACAATGTTTTTTCACAACCTCTGAATATTGCTGGCCAAATCAAGCAGTTCCCTAATACCTGGATCTGAGATATCTGTCACTCTCTTGAATAATTTAGTGGATTTGCCACTAAAAAAACAACAACTTGTAGTTTCTAGAACTTTACAGGCTCGAAAAATCCTCAGAGAGATTTGCATGAAGCAACCAAGTGACTCATCTGGAAACACTTTTCTGCATGCTACTTTGTGATGTTGCAAACTCATGTCATGGTGGGTCATTGGAGAATGATTTATGGCCAGGTATTTGATCTTCCTATCTCCAGCGCGCAGCGGTGACCATCATACTTCAACAAATGATGGTCTGAAGTGTGGTAAAGACAGAAAAGAGAGTGTAGAGGTGTAGAGGTAGTTGGAATAGAAAAAGGGTGGGGGGCAGCAACAACAGGGTTTATACATAGCCTGTAACACACGCACGCACGCACGTAAGCACACACACACACACACACACACACACAAAGGCAGTCTCTGTCTATTTTCCGAGATGTAAAGGAGCTTTGGTCTTCAGCATCAATCCTATTCGATTCTCATACCTCTTTTAGAGGCTCTGCGCAACAACCATGATTAAAGGTTGATTAAATGGCTGGACTATAAGTTCGAAGTGATAGATGTGTGAGTTTATAAGGGCATTGAGAAGGCCTGATAGGCTCATGTAAAATGATAGACAGACGAGGGGTGTCTCCCTGTCAAGGGGATGCCGTCAGATGGTTCTGATTTCACAGCCCAGTGAACAGCTTCTCCTTAAACACACAGCGCAGATCTGTTTGAGGCAAGGCACAGAGGAGTAAGTGTTTGCCCATAATTCATTCTAATTACCTCCGCTGTCATTCCTGCTTTTCCTATCTATACAGTGAAAGCATATAGTAAAGCTGTTTTCGTTAGTTTTTTTTGCTTTACTTTGTTCTCCTTGGTGGTAATTCTGATCAGTCAAAAAAAGCACTTTCTACTGTAGCTCACCATTGCTCATGTACCTGCCAATAGTTGTCTTTGACAATCAATTAAACATTTCAATAGAACATGTTTGATCAAGTAAATAGTCTATTATGTGACATGGAAATATCATGTAATTTTGACGTCTAAGAATATAATTTTTTCTGTTTTCAACTGTCGGATGAAAAATGTTATACATTAAAAAAAACAACAACACTGTTCTACCACAATCCCAATTAGCAGGGCTAAGAAACCTGCTCTGTGGACAAAAATGCAGAAAAGCAAACTCAATATATCTAGCCTGTTGCTCTACTGCAGAACTTGGCATGTATTGGTAATGAGAGCACAAGGTGTGAACTGCAAGTAAATACTGAAAGAAAGTCAATACCTTCAGCATTATGGAGTGTTGGATAAAAGCGATATCCATTGCATTTGCTGACCTGCTATTTACATCGCTGATCGAGCAAACGGCTGACTCTATTACTATATTTTAAAACCTATAGCTTGGAACTATTCCAATCCATTGGTATTGAGATATACCGTGTACGGTATGTTACAGAGAAAGATAAAAGTCTGCAGTGCAGTTTTGTGTAGCACCTGTCGCACGACAGGGGGAACAATTGAATCTGGACCTGTTTAGGAGCATGCACATTAAAGACCCCAGGTGTTAAACAGACAGGTATTTCAGGTCTGTCTGACAAGCAATCAGGTTACACGATCCAATCAAATGCCCCCCCCCCCCCCCCCCCAAAACAGCACGGCGAAAGATGGTGACATTGGGGTCTCATGTCTGTCCTCAATTTGTGTCACATATCTTCATAACTGGCAATTCGTCTTGATTATTCACTTTGGAGCGTGCCACCGAGTCCCTGGAATCAGCAGGCTTTTCAAGGAGGTGGATGCCAGACAAAGTTCTAAGCCTTAGAGTCTAACAAATGTAAGCGTAATTCTCATCACTATCACTCCTTTTTTGAGTTATGTGGAACTTCTGTAAAGTGTGTATTAAATTATTAACTGAATATAAGGCCAATACATTTGGTCAGAATGAACAAAGGAGATCTGAATTTGATCCTTTCCGATTGAGTGCAGTGTATTATGCCTCACATTTCTTACTGTTCTGGTTGTTAAGGAAAGAATTACACACGACTATGATTTCTAAAAAGTAGCACAACTCTTTTCAATTAGTAGATATTCCCTTTTGGATTTACAAGATAAAGACACCATGATTTTATCAAAAATGTTGTGTCTTGGTTTGTTCTTTATACAATAAAAAGGAAGTCATAAAATAATCGTATGATAACGTCTCAGGCTGTGCAAGGTTCAAATTCCTGAAAACATTGTGATGATTTTTTTCTCTTCCAAGGACTTTAATACTAGTGCTCCCATACATAGATTTTTGTCAAGTAGTCTGTTACATGTTCTCTAGGTGAGAACTGATTGCAGAAAATAATCTTATCAGATTTGTCATGTAATGGACAAGAATGATTTTTGCTCTTGGGAGGTCTGCTCGGTCAAATATCCTTCAAAGTAGAGAGAAAGAAATCGTCAAGCTACCACTTCATTTTACATCTGTCTTTTTAAACAATTCAGTCAGGACAACTTACGATAGTTTTAACAGTTTATTGCAATACATGGTAATACATTGAAGTATGGCGTCAAGGGTCTGCTGCTCTGATTGCTTCCCCGCCTGGGCGGTCTTTTACAAACTCAAAGTGAACAACCATTGGTAGGGAGTATGTAAATCCCCCATCAGATACTGTGCAACAGACCCTAAATAGGTGGAAGCTGGGGTGGAGGTTGGCAGCAGCAAGAGCACTAGCATAGTGTGGTGCAGCAGCGAGCAGAAGCATGGTGTGGTGCAGCGGTGAGCGAGCAGTTGTAGTAACAACTGTTGTGAGTGACTGCGGTTTAGTGAGCCGCATTACACTACTGAGCGCATGCGGCTGGTTGATTGATGTGTCGTGGATAAAGGCTGCATCTGAGTTGCCTGCCTGAACTAGCTCTCCCAAGGCATCACCTCATCAGCTGGTGAGTTAGACTTGGAAATTAAATTGTTGTTTTGAAGAATGAGCAAATTATGTTTCACATATATCTGGTTTTAAAACTTCCTTTAATTCACAAATTATAAACAGATGACATAATGATGTGCTATTTGTGTTTATGTTTTATTTGTATGTATAGAATTGTATGTATGGAATTGCTGGGAAAGACTTTGCTTTGCTGCACCATCCTACAATCCAAGTGTATGAAGGGACCTGTGTGGTTCTGTTCCAGAAAGAGGCTGGCTTTGGGGGTCTGATCGTCCATTACAAATACCTCTGTTATCCTCCCGTAAGGGCCTAAGTGCTGCTTGTGTCAGTCAGCCAAGCATTTGATGCCCTTTGCTTGCATCAGCCCTGACTCTTTCTCTCTAGGAGAGCTGGAAACAGAGCCTGAATTCCTTACAATGGAAAAGTATCCCATCTGATAGTCCCCAAACTAATTAGAAGCTCCAAGACAGGCTGTCTAATGAACAGGTTGTAAATGCAGACAGAGAGAACTACCAAGAGGCTGGATAAAACGTAAGTGGTGAAGTGAGGAAATGAGGCTTTGTATAGGCATCTTCATGGTCTTCACACAGAATCACAAACAAAGCCTTTCTTGGAAATTCATCATTATGCAGTGCCAGTGCATTTGAACATCTACTGGCCATATGTCCCGAACAGCCCAGAGTCCATGACAGAACATCCTTGTTATTTTCAGAAAGGCTGATAAAGGGCTGTTGATTGCAGAGCCAGAAAGTTTAGATATTTTTATTGTGCTCTTTTTGGTTAGACACTTGTTGTAATGAAAGTGAGGACACTACATTTAGAATGCTTCATGTGGTTTATTTCTCTGACAATTGCATTATATGCCTGAAGCTCATTGCTTTTACTAATTAATCTTGTATTAGTATACCATAAGTTATAATGAAAAGAAAGTTGCTAGTACTGCTGACATTGGAAAATCAGAGACCCTGCATACATACTTTAACATGGAAATGAGTGAAACAACCACAAAGGTGTTGAACACAAAATATTATTTTTGCAGCATGGAATAACCTAAATTAATATATGTTGTTGTTTAGGCTAAATTAAGTAAATATACTGAACAAGTTCAGGTCATTGGATTAATGTAAATTAAATTCCCATTTTTTCCACACCACCAGCATTTAAATGGTTAATTCATTGTACATCACAATGCCCATAGATCATTGCGTGAATCAAACTTAGAACCAGCAAAGGCTCTCCCCTTGCCTGAAAACAACCGTAGTTGAAAAAATTCAGGACGGACGCCGATGACGCAATAGAGAGTCATTTTCTCAACTCGTTTGACATTCTGCTGTTTGTATTGTCATTTGCATTTCGCAATCAGTGTTTGAAATACAACATTGGTATCTGATGAAATACATATCAAAAGATCAAAAATGGGTGAACAATTACTATAAGGATGATATTTTTTCTTTTACAACTCTCATTGTCTGGATGCTCTACTTAAAGAACCAAGTCAGTTTGTTTAGGGACAATTTAAAGCTGTTTTTCTCTCAACTGTAATCCAGCTCTCTAAACTGGTGATATGAGTGGCCCAGCTGCCCCTGAAACGTCATGCTATGTCCACGAAAGAAGATCTGTGTCGTGCTGAACTACAGGACAACAGCTTCCCCTTAAAACCGAAACGTTTTTTTTTTATCTTATTTTTGGGTTGGTTTAGTGTGCCACAATAGAAAAATTATTTTCATGCAAAAAACAGTGGTCAAAACCCTGACCTTGTTTTGGAATTTGTATGACTCCGGGTCAGGCAATCAAACTTTTGTGTTTACAGTTGTTTTGTTTGTTTATATTGCTAATCACTTACACTATTGTGGTTTAAAAGATATACCAGAAGTGGGTGTAAGCTACAGGAAGAAAATGGCAGATCAAGTTGAGGCTTTTTTGGGTAATACGCTATTGAAGTCCAGATAAAATAAAATAAAGATGTTTTTTTAGTGTTAAATTGAATTAGTCAGGCTTTTTCAGTCTCTCAGTAGCCAGTCGTAGTTTTTGCTCTGTCAACTAAGTGCTGACAAGCGACAAGCAATGCATTAATGTTGTTTTGCTAGTAGGGTAATTGCTATGACCTATACCTTGCTGGTCACTGCCAGTGTTTGCTTTTTAAATAGAAGGGCTAGGTCATGTCGTCCATCTTGTAACAGGAAGTGAAGGTTTGGGGGGTCAATGGGGGTAGTTGACAAAACCAAAAAGGTGTCCCAAGTGTTGAAAAGCAATTTGTATCATTCAGGATGAGACAGTGAGACAGGGAGTCAATATAGTGGTGGACCATTGACAGACCATCTTTTTATTAGTGGAATAACCTTACATTTTTCGACCACATTTTGAATGTCACGTTTTATAAATGAAAACAAAGGCAATTTTCTGTACAACGTCTACTTTGAAGATGGAAGCACTACACCACATGCTCATAAATTATGTTTGTATTTATGTGGACCTAGGCCTGTCACAACCCTGCTTGTTCTGTGATGTATTATAGCATTAGTCGAGCTGCACCGAAGTTTGGTGTAAAGAGGATGTAGAACAAATGTCTACACCTACAACAGCAATACTTGTACCACTGGCTTTGGCTTAGAAAAATTTGACTTTATTACCTAATAGAAAAAAATATATACTGTATATTGCATCACTAATAAAAAATTTTTGTTGGATTAACTTCATTCAGATTCAAATATTTCTATGTCTTAAATATTGTTACAGTCTATTTGGTAAGTTTGAGGATCATGCTAATGGATTGTCACCACAGAGTACTTATTCTTGCATGCCACTTTTGAATTTCTATTGCTCCCTCCATTTGCACACAATGAGTGATGCCTTGTGCTTGAGCCCACATGTAGTAAGAGTCAGAACAATGTGTTTTGAAACTTCCTATGCTTGATCAAATATTGTTTTCTGAATTATAATAATAATAATAATAATAATAATAATAATAATACATTGAATTTATAAGGCGCCTTTCAAGGCACTCAAGGTCGCCGTACAGTAATATAAAAAACAGTTCTCATAAAAATAATAAAAATAAATAAATAAATAAAATAAAATAAGATCAAAATAAGTAGTATACAATTAAAAAGGCATGGAGCCTGCAATCGAGCATTAAAAAGCATCACGTGGGACAGTAAGCCAGCCTAAACAAATGGGTTTTGAGGTGGTTTTGGAAACAGGAAATTGATCTAACAAAAACAATAGTTGTTGTTGAAGGTAAACAATGTGTAACGTGCACACATTTTCCACTCATACTATCTAGCTCAAACTAATTGGTAATACAATTAGCAACAGTGTCAACATGAAAGCAAGAGGGAGAATGATAAGGCATGAAAGAATACTCACTTGTACATGCATGGATGAAAGGAAAGAGAGGCAAATATGAGAATCTATCAGGACAGATAAACTGTACGGTTTCAGAAAAAGGAGATTGAAGTTGAAGATTACTATAAGTGGTGCTCAGCATTACTATAGAAGTGTGTCGCCGTATTATCACCCTTGATTTAATCATCTGTAAAGGCTGCAGCTTGGTCATATGCTTTGATCACAAGGAGTGACGCGGCATGGCCTAGTTAGAGGGTGGTGGGATGTGGTGGTACTGAGATATGGAAGCAGGCCATCGTTCATTAACAGTTTCTCACCGGCATACCCTCAGCTGGAACAAATGTTCCCTGCAGTGGAGTCACGTCCCAGGCCTCATGCTTTCAGATAAGTGGGTCTTTGAACAAAGGATAAGATGAAAAATGGCAACCACATAAACAACAAAACTGCGGTAAAATCTGACAGATCCGATTTTCTTATCTGGACTGTAAAACGGTGTTGATGTAGTGTACATATGACCACCCTGAGAAATTAAGTGATAGTTCCCTAATGGGCATGAGCTGAGTTATTGAGTGGGCTGCTTGCAGTATATTATTACCAGAAGAGGGGAAAATACCTTTGTCAGCAAAAGGAGTATACCCTCATGATAAGTGTAAAAGGTCGATAAAAAAACTTCGATTAAAAGGTCGTACTACATATTAAATTAATTTAGGCTTCAGTGAAATTTGATGGTGTAGTTGTATAGTTAATGTATTTGAAAACATAGCTGAAAGGTGATATTATTGCGTTTTTTTTTTATTCATACAGACTACACCAAATATTAAACAAGTTACTTACTAAATATTTACTTACTTATTTATTACTTTATTACCATATGAATATTACTCTAGCATATTTTCTCCAACTGTTATTCATGGTGGTGTGGCATTCAGAGTATGATGATTTGGATGCAGACATTGGTGGCTGATACTTATTGTGTGACTGACTACCTGTTGTCATCTTCGTCTAAACCCTGGTAGTACCCCAGTAACATGTATACTGTAGTTCCAAATAGCAGTATGAGTTCATACTAGCAGAGTTGTTTGCCCTCCAAAATTGTATCGATCAATTTTAACAGTAAGGCTTCTGGGGTCTTTTTTCCCTTGAATGCTGTGGAAGGTTCAAAACTCTCTCCAAGGCTAATTATGTGATTGCATCATGCAATCACATACTGTTACCGGAAAGTCATTTTATTATGTGATGCATCGTCAGAAAGTCATATTATTATTATTATTATTATTATTATTATTATTAGTAGTAGTAGTAGTAGTAGTATTAGGCCAATTTTTGGCGCCTTATCAACGCCCGTAGTTGTGACCCAATAGTTTCCTTTCAAGTGCCCACATGTCTTGGGTATAGCAGTCCGTTGCGCTTACATACAGCTAAGTGATCGATTCACGTGTTATATTGTTAAATAATAATTTTTAATCTGTTTTTGGCCCCATTGAAATGAATGGCGAGAGAGATTTCACGGGCATATACCACCATCTAGCGTTGATGTTATGTAGTTGCAAGTTATGTTACGCTATGCTGACTGTCTTAGCTTGCAGCAATGAATGACTCCGTCTGGTTATTATGTGATTGCCTCGTTAGACGCAATACTGTTATCCTTAAGTTTCATAATTATTATTATTATAATAATAATATTATTATTAATAATAATATTTGCCCTGAGTCAATTGCACTGAGTCAATTGCAAATATCAAAGCGCAACGGACTGCTATACCCAAGACATGTGGGCACTTGACTCAGTGCAAATATCAATTGCCCTGACTCAATAATATATATTATTATTATAATAATAATATTAGCCCCATTTTCCGGCACCTAAATACCTGCATTTTGCTTCCATTGCAACGCCAAAATGTCAGTTCGAACGCCATGGACTCAGTGTTAATTTTGACAAGCATTTTTCATTTTGTTTTCGTCTTCGTCCTTACTGAAAATTGTAGGTGCGTTTAAGTAAGATTTTGGTCATTTCATTTTTGTTTCGTTATAGTTAAGATTTAGTCAGTGTTTGTAAATTTTCTAATGACAACGTGAAAAAAGCTTTTTTCGAGATCTTTGCAAATTTATAAAAAATAAATAACTAAGAAATCACATGTACATAAGGATTCACAGCCTTTGCCATGAAGCTCAAAATTGAGCTCAGGTGCACCCTGTTTCCACTGTTAATCCTTGAGATGTTTCTACAGCTTAATTGGAGTCCACCTGTGGTACATTCAGTTGATTGGACATGATTTGGAAAGGCACACACCTGTTATTATAATGTCCCACAGTTGACAGTGCATGTCAGACCACAAACCAAGTTATGAAGTCCAAGGAATTGTCTGTAGACCTCCGAGACAGGATTGTATCGAGGCACAGATCTGGGGAAGGGTACAATAATATTTCTACAGCATTGAAGGTCCCAACGAGCACAGTGGTCTCCATCATTCGCAAATGGAAGAAGTTTGGAACCACCAGGACTCTTCCTAGAGCTGGCCGCCCAGCCAAACTGAAGCAATCGGGGGAGAAGGGCTTTGGTCAGGGAGGTGACCAAGAACCCGATGGTCACTCTGTTAGAGCTCCAGCATTCTTCTGTGGAGAGAGGAGAACCTTCCAGAAGGACAACCACCTCTGCAGCAATCCACCAATCAGGCCTGTATGGTAGACGGGCCAGACGGAAGTCAGTCCTTAGTAAAAGGCTCATGGCAGCCCGTCTGGAGTTTGCCAAAATGCACTTGAAGGACTCTCAGACCATGAGAAACAAAATTCTCTGGTCTGATGAGACAAAGATTGAACTCTTTGGCGTGAATGACAGGCGTCATGTTTGAAGGAAACCAGGCACCGCTCATCACCAGGCTAATACCATCCCTACAGTGAAGCATGGTGGTGGCAGCATCATGCTGTGGGGGTGTTTTTCAGCGGCAGGAACTGGGAGACTAGTCAGGATAGAGGGAAAGATGAATGCAGCAATGTACAGAGACATCCTGGATGAAAACCTGCTCCAGAGCGCTCTGGACCTCAGACTGGGGCAAAGGTCCACCTTCCAACAGGACAACGACCCTAAGCACACAGCCAAGATAACAAAGGAGTGACTTCAGGATAACTCTGTGAATGTCCTTGAGTGTCCCAGCGAGAGCCCAAACTTGAATCCGATTAAACATCTCTGGAGAGATCTGAAAATGGCTGTGCACCGACGCTTCCCATCCAACCTGATGGAGCTTGAGAGGTGCTGCAAAGAGGAATGGGCGAAACTGGCCAAAGAAAGGTGTCAAGCTTGTGGCATCATATTCAAAAAGACTTAGGGCTGTAATTGCTGCCAAAGGTGCATCAACAAAGTATTGAGCAAAGGCTGTGAATACTTAAGTACATGTGATTTCTTAGTTATTTCTTTGTAATAAATTTGCAAAAATCTATCTAAAAAAACACTTTTTTCACGTTGTCATTATGGTGTATTGTGTGTATAATGTTTAGGAAAAAAATGAATTTAATCAATTTTGGAATAAGGCCGTAACATAACCAAATGTGGAAAAAGTGAAGCGCTGTGACTACTCCGAAACTTCACTTCATTTACCACAGGCTTTGTACTTATTAATAACAGCAGGAATTGTAAATGGATTACTCTCAATGGGATTGGATTTACTACAAGTACGCTATAGCAGTAAGTGGCCTACTCTCAATTAATTGAAATGTGTTTGTTGTGTAAACAGGGTTAGTAAGGCCGGGGCTAAGAAATGGCACTTAAAGGCTATAAACCTATAAATATACATATTACACAATACAACTAATTTAGTTTGTTTAAGGTAAACTTAGGCCAGTTCACTTGTTTTGTGTTTTGTTTGTTTTCATGAATTAAGATCTATAAGAAGAGTCAGTATTATGGATAAGCCAGCTAGCATAGCGTTTCCTAACACTGTGTTCCCCTGTCCTGCTATGCATTTGTATTTGTTTTAATGATTTTCTGTATTAATCTCAAAGCAACCAGGTCTAGATTCCTTTTTACAAAACAACCAGTAGCTAACAATGCTAATTTAAACAAAAAACCAGCTACTTAAGGATCTTGAGTTGTTAGTTTTCCTTTTTCAATGTAGTGATTTAACTTGGTATCACTAAAGTGGCGCAGCTGAGTCTGCTCAGTTTGTCAATTAGCTCTACAAAATACAAAATTGAACAAACAAACGCTGGGCGGAGATTTCATTCAAAAGGGGAAATTACTGTATTAAAGTAAAAGCTGTCTGTCTTTCCCGTGAACATCTGTAGGCCATATTCGTCAAACTTTGCAGTTATCTACAAGCCAAACCATAATTATGTGATGATGCGTCAGTGATGACGCCCACATACTGAAATCGCAAGTCATATTCTTCTTCTACTTATTATTAGGTCGACTTTTGGTCACGCGCAGTCTGAATCTATCCAATCTTTCTATCTATAATTGCTTGCTGCAAAACGAACTCCTTTATTTGTTACCGTAGCGCAATTGAAACGACCAATTCCAGCAATACAAAGCAGTGTCAGAATGAGCAGAACAGACTGGCTGATAAACTTAGGCTGTTTAAACAGGCGGCAGCACAGTTTCATTAAGATTATTTAAAATGTATTTCAATGGTAAAATAATCAGTATTGAACAAGCTTTTAACACTTAAAACAATAGACTACTGCTAATTTTATGTCTGCAACGCTGTCCACTTGCAATTCGATCAGCAGATGCCTTAAAAGGAAGGTTGAGCTAAGGTAGGGGAGACTGGGAATGGTTGCAACACTTTTAGCATTTCTCTGTTACTTACAGACTAATTGACGTATAGACCAGCCAAACTTGTACATATTAAACTTATCGCTGTCTTCTAATTACCCATACAATTTAAAGATGACTACATATGACATATAGTTCACAATATTTATATGAATGGAAGAAGTCAGATGTTGCAACTGGTCCCAAGTGGACGTTTACACTTGTGTTCAGTTCAGCGCTGTCCACCAACACATGAGGATGTAGTAGTGCTGCAGCAGATATTATAGAGGGCTGGCCACCGATGGTGGAAACGCAATCACATCGCATTTGCTCAGGGAAATGCATTTTCTAGTATATTCATAAGACTGTTAACATCTCTGTAAATAACCACGGTACATAGACAGTGTTTTTGATCAAATTACTAATACTATCTTGGCATCAAGTTTTAATGTAGAATCTCATTTGATTGATTTGGGCTTGTGATCAGAATACCAAGACAGTGTTTTACAATCAGGATCATTTTATTGCAGCAAATGAAGAGTACCGCCTGTAAACATTTATACAACAACAAATAGATTCCTTTTCGCTAGCTTAAAGGTGCAGTATGTAGTAATTGGGGAAAAAATTGCAAGAATTTGAATCACAACACTCAAAAAGGCCAACCTCCTAGTCTTTGGTCCCTCCTTTCCCTCTCAATGGCCCATCCCCCACATGCCCGTGCGTGCTGACTTGACTTCATGAGCCTGAGCAAGGCAATGTTTCATGAATCATGCGTATGTTGTGCATATTTTTGCTTCTCACCAACAACACATAAAGCCATGTCTGATGAGGTGAGAAACAAAAGAATCCCGAACTTCTGATTGTAAACGCTCTAAAACTGAGCGGTTCACACCAAAGCAATGAGCACAGACACAAATGACCATTTCCATAGTAATGACATACAGTTAGTAAGCTAACCTTAACAAAAACAATTTCATAATTGTATTCCCCTATTAGTATGAGCTAGTGCATGACAATCGTTTTTATTTAGCTGCGATTGGCACCATAGCTACTATACGTTGCCGAGTATATCCAACATATGCATGTAAACAAATAATGCCTTTTTGACAAATCTGGCACAATACTTCCTAACCTTCTAAAACTGTTTGGTGATATGACAGGCCAAATCTTTTGTGACGATATGCAACGACATCAGCCGCCTTGCAAGTAGTAGTTCACGCCACTGCTACTTCGCCTGCGACGCGAATTGTAACAACAAGCTCGTTTGGAGGGTGACGCTGTATGTATTTTACCTAGGAGTGTGCACGCGAGGTGATTGACAGGCAGATAGCCCTTACTCCTTGCAAAAACTCTCCTGATTGGTTGGGGATAGGCGGGCGTCCCTAGGTTTTTTAAAAGCTTAATACAGGTTCCAGGGCGCTCATATATAGCGCACCTTCTCTCTGAGCATTTGGTTTCATGATATCCTCCAGGAGGTATGTAATAAACGCAAAAAAACTGAAAAAAATTAATTTATAGCTAGAAATTCAAACTTACATGTACCTTTACAGTGCATTATGTTGATACGTTTGTGTAATTTAAGTTGCTTTAGAATTGAGATCATACAATGGAATTAGGGTTTTTGCAATCCATCCATAAAGCAACTATTTGGCTAAAACATTTCTAGTACTTAAATGGTTTCCGATTATGTCAATTTTCTATTGACAGTTAAAAATGTGTAGTAGCTTAATTAACTATTTACACAGAGGACTTTTGATTACAATGGCGCTGAGTTTCAACAGTCACTTCAGTCATTTCACAGTCGGGACGGATGAATCACAGGGTGCAAACCCCAACCACCACAAAGGGGCAGTGTGAAGAATGGCAGACACAATTATCTGACCTCCCTCAACAGCTCATTAGAACTAATATACTTCATTTAACACCCAAAAAATAATTGTAATTCAAGGAGTTGTTTGTTCCCTCTGCAGTTTCATTAATAAACACAGAAAACAGCACTTAGACCTAATATTGAATGACACACAGTTCTTTTATTTTCAAATCATCTAAAATGTTTACTTTTAATCATGCACCAGTTTACTTACTAATGAATGTATGCATAAAATTGTGGATATTTAAAGCATTGGGACAGAAATATGTGTGCTTTCTGGAAAACATTTTTTTTTCTTTTTTACATGGAATTGACAGCTATCATGGAATTAGACAAAGCACTTTCTGCCAGGAACCAGATTATGGCAGACTGTTGTTGTTTAATAAAAGGCAGAACATAGAAAGTTTATACATTTACATTTTGGAGGCTTTGGCATTGTTGGTGGCTATGTGTTGGCTAAGAACATTTTACACTAAAATCCTCTTTGAGCCTCCATTGAAAGAACAGTCCATTATCAACAGCACTGTGGCAGGGGCATGACAAAGGCTTGAAGAGGGGGCAACAAGGAAACCTATTTGAGTGGAGGTATGCATCATTTCGTTTAGGTACTCTCCTATTACACAGTCCTGTAGTGAATATCCTGTGGTCTTGCTTTGCAAACATTGCAAACAAAGGCTAGTTCAGTGCTTTACGGGTAGCATGTCAGTAACAATATCCTGTTCTACGTTTTTTTTGTTCCCCACACTGTTGTTGTTATGCTTTGTTATTTATTCTACAAATGTTCAGTGAGATGGGTTTTGATTTTAACCTGGTTGAAATAACAACACAGACTATTTGAGGTCCCTGATCCATGCTATTGCCAAAATATATAATAGTGCTTTGTATTATATTTTTTATGTTTTATTGGACAAGGCATATTTGGAAATGGTAGGCTACACGCGTTTCTTTCTTTTCCATGGAATTTATATATACGAAATAATGTAGTTTGTCTTCTTGATTGTTTAATCATATATGAAATCAACATGCATTTACAGCAGACCGTAAAAAAAAAAACTGCTTGGTTGTAAATAACTCAATTATGATTATTTTGGCAACCCAATGCTGGTTATCCTAGCTGGGTCGAAGGTTTTTAGTATACTGCCAGGTCATTTATCACGGTATGGCTGGGTTACAATGAGCCATAATGACAACCTAGTTTTTTATTCAGAGTGTATATTTGGAACCTTTGATCAATCCTAGATTTAGTAATCCAAACACTTGACAGCATGCTTGCGCTGAGGTTAAGTAAGTCACTCTGATCAATTGAAGAGTTTATATGAAAAAAAACAAGCATGTACTTCTTTGGGAATAATATGATCGCATGTCTGTCAACGCGATGAGAGGGTGAGTGACTTGTTTTAAATTATCCACATTTCATTTTTGCAACCAAACTATTTCAAGCCAGGCAAATGTTGGACATGCTTGTCTGTGGTAGCTTATTAAGATTATATCCTGGTAAAAATGCTGAGTGGACTTTTCTTAAGACTTTTTGCACCTGCTGTAATGATTTGTTTTTCTGTAGTCACCCTTTATAGGCCTATCCAAATGAAATGTGGTTTGCTGACCCAGCATTAAATATGACATCACTTGAGGGATGAGTCTGTATTTATAGTCCCCATAGTTTGTGGTACAGGAGGACAGAGAGAAAGAAACACAGAGAGAGAGAGAGAGAGAGAGAGAGAGAGAGATGCAGCAAGGCGTTCGGTGACGCAGTTAATGCCCCCATTTTGTGGCAAGCCTCATATTAATTAGGGCGCCTCCTTGCCATGGACCAGATGGTGAGACAGAACTACTCAGAATGCGCACACCCACTGTTTTAAGGGTCATGCCTTTGCCTGGACCAAGCAGGTAACTCAGTGAAGTTCAATTGGGCGTGCTAACCCTCACTGAACATAATCTGATAGAGCCGCAGCATAAAGCAAGTATTTTTTTTTATTTATTTGGAGTGAGCACTACAATCAAAAAGCAGCACCAACCATAACCTGTTCGAGAGTCGTAAAAAAGTAATATTATTTTATTATTATTTTCTGAATGTTCACAACCACTACAGAATTTAGGCTATGTTTGGCCATACAATCCTACATCCTACAACTGATCACTTAAATAATATAACAATTCGTGCTATTACAAATCCAGTTTCGTCAACTCAACGACCACAATGAGATTTTCTCAACTCACCATCTGCCGTCTACTCAGAACAGCGGCAGCTAGAAGCGCTAGTAAGCGTGCGCACTAGTTTGTGCCTACATCGACCCCCTCCAGTGTGTGAGTGTGAACGCTCTTGCCCTGGCGGATTAATTCGTGTTGTGTGTGCTACGGCTGCTTCTTGTCACTCATTCTGCGAGCTGCTCGCGTGCGTATTCGGGTAGCAAGGACCAATTCTATTGATACCAAAATAGTTGGAAAACGAATATCTATTTTGCATATAGATACCATCCTCACAAGTTCATCAATTCTTCAAGGAGAATATCTTTGTAAGAGATCGCAATGCTTCAAACAAGGGATTTCATCTTTTCATTGCTCTTCTTTGGATATGCAGGTAAGATAACGTTTCTATTGTAAGCTAGTGGTAGCTGTTGGCTTTGTGGGTAGACTATTCATGTTGATTTGTAGGCGGCAATTTTATAAGTGTGTGTAAGTGTTTTGAGATAGTGTATTGCATGCGCTATGTTAAGCATCCTTGCTCCATCCGACTGTGCCAAGTGCGTCTCATCCACACTGCGAAAGTACAGTTGGTTACCGGGACTGGATTTGCCCTGCATATTCAGGGAGGTATAATATCTAAATAGTTTTCGGTTGTACTCGTTGACCTTATGTGAAATGTACAAAGTGTGAACTTTTAATAATGTAACAACTGTTGTAAGTCTAGGTTTGGTGGCGTGTTATATTTCTCTTTTGTTAAAATAAAAAAGCTTACGATTATTCTTGCTGCCTTGCTTTTTGTTCAAAACGGAGTTTATGCAAATATCTAAAGTTTTCGGTTTATCAATATCACTATTGCCCAGTGAATGTCGTCGTGCCTGTCTGGAGCGTTGGTTGTTTATTATGTGGCTTTGTTTCCGTTCCTGACACACCTGCAAAATAATATGGTATCTGAGGCATTCAAGCAACTCTTGTTTTCAAGGGCCTTAATGTAGTTTATGGTTAAAAAGTTGAGCATTGCTGTTTTTTTTTGTTTAGATTGTGTAGCCTAACTAGTTACTTTAGATAACGTTCATGTCAATCCGAGTTTTATTTACATGGGCACGAAAATATTTTTATTTCTTGCCTTTTTTTTCTGGTATAGGCCTAAACTAGATCTATTTGGCAAATTATTTGCATCAAACTTATGTTAACTAAGTCACTCAATGTTTTTTTTCTTATTTTCTTGACATGTCCTGTAGAAAGGCGTTAATAAACTAGTGGATCCAACCAGTGAGTGGTCTTCATTCGGGAAATAATCTGATATTTCATTCTCTCACTCCTCCCAGACACTCGATCGCTTAAAAAAACAAACTAACAAACAAAAAAACCTTGGATTATTAGCACTAGTTCATTAGTCTTGTAAAATTACGGGTTGTCTTCAATCCACAGTCCATTGCAGGAAAGGGAAAGTTGAATGGAGATATATTATTGAGTAAATTTTGTCTGCGACTGCATTGACTGCAAAAAAAAAAAGAGAGAAAGAAATGTATCTTAATATTTGATTGGCAGAAGTGTAGACCTATTAAAAGCTAATGCCAGAAATGCTCTGTTAGAAGGCACACTTGAACAATTTTGCAGTAACAGTGTAATTAAAAATATTCATTTCTAGATGCCACTTATTAACAACTTCGAGGGAGCTCATGGCTACTGTCCAAGAAATCATTGTTGGATTCTCAGTTGGAGGAAATTCAATATCAGTTAAGACAAAGAGATTGAAAATTATGATTGGATTCTTATTTCTCTGGGACAAAGATTTTGGATGGGCTTTAGGTATATTGCAATTAACAGCACATGTTCTGTGCCATTGCAGTAAATGACCACATCTGCCACCATCATGTTTTGGTCTTGACATGTTAGTGTTTAGAGGCAGCTGCTCCTGTAAATCACCTGTGTATGCTGGCTGTTGCTAGCTGAATGCATGTCTTCCATACATTATACCTTTACATTTACAGCTTTCTATCCAGGTCCATTCAAAGCATTAACAAGTCCAGAGAAAGTAGAATTACTGCTGGAGACCCTTTACACTTCAGTAAGCGCTTTTAAACATCAATCATGTGAACTATGTAATGAGAAAGAAAACTTACTGTTCATATTTGTTGTGCACAGTAAAACTCCAGAAGAGGGAGAGGTTCCATGATTAGTGAACTGTTTGGGGTGAAAAGAGAACAACTCCAAGATAACTAACATCTGCTACTTCAAGTTTTGGGCAAGTTCAAAGCTCCTATGAAAATAAAATGGTCTATTTTTGAAGTATGGAAACTGTAAAGAGGCTCAACAAGGGGAAATTATATGGTATTTTCGGAGGGTTCCCTCGGCTGGGATATTGAGAGAACTTCCAGCTGTAAGGCCTAGCATTCACTTGAAACTTGGACTTTCTATTTGGGGGAAAAGGCATTTTGAGGCCAAGCAACACATCTTGGACTGTGATATTATACTGTAATCTATACAACTGGATTGACATAAGCCACAAACCTCAACACTGTTCGGGGAGCTAACCAAGTGGAACACTAATTTTCATTTAGTATTGTTTGTTATCATTCCCAGCTAGTGGTTTAATTTGGTGGACGATTATCTATTGATAAAGAGGAGGACTTAAAGACAACTTTGTTTGAGTTTATCATCTCATTTGGCCTCTATCCCACAGTAGCTTTCGCGGTCAGTGGTGAATGCATTCTCTAATGTTTTAAAAACACGGTCGCTATGACTTTTCATACACAGAAGTGGATATGAGTCTAAAATTCAATTTAACAAGGCAGAATGTGATTTTCTGTGGCTCCTCAATATTCCACATTTAGAAAAAAATGATTTCATCCCAAGAATGAGTGTTCTTCATTGGAGATAAAATAAAGAGCTCCTTTTAACCCTAGCTATTAGAAATGGTCTAAATCCTGTTATTTATATATTTGCAGAATCTTTTTTTATTAAAACTGATTAGATTTAAAACAAAACCCATTTGGTGAGTCACACAGACAGAGCCATCCCATTCTCTTCTCATCCAGCCCTGATCTGATTGGCTAACTCCTGTTTTTCTGTTGCCCACACTATCCAAGAGCCCCTGTTAGGTTAAGAAAACATTTAACAGCTCATAATGTTATATTAGGCCAGAAAATTGTTAATGAATGCTATTATCAATGAATAGCTTGCTTGTAGCTAGTTTTTGTGATATGCTGGCAGTGTAAAACCCAGAGCCAATTTTGGACAAAAATTGATAAAAAGTTTGAAATGACTCCACTGGCATCCTCTGTTGGATTTTCTATAGCTGTCTGTTTGATAAGGATGAGCCAACTTTGCATATTAATCAATTCATGAATAGAAACCCAGAGTGATTTGCATTGTGTATGCTCTGATGGCGTCCTATAGAGTGTTGGAGGGAAAACTAGAGAATAGAGGGGCTTGGGTTTGTCATGGTGAAAAGCAACCTACCCTCACCCCCTCTATGCCCTGCTCCCTGAAAGGATTTTTTTTTCAATGAAGTAAAAAGACCTTGGAAAGTCGAGGGCAGAGAGGAGAGATTTTATGGCATGCAATCCCTTTGTACACATCCCTACGTATCCCTTTTCCCACCCACACACACTCCAAAAGCACAACATATAGGACTTGTGCCATTTTCTCTCAAATGCATAGCCCCCCACAAAGGACACTGTTAGCACAGCTAACAAACAAACAACTTGCTTCTATACATTTTCTTTCACAGCATCTCTTTAACATGCTTTTACATCATTGAGGCTGCAGGGGAGGTTAGAAAACCATGGAGGCTATGGGCATGTGTTTTATTGTCCCCCAAGCCCAGCGAGTGACTCATCACTCTGATGTAATGCCTAGCAATGGCAGTTAGCTCATCCTAAGGGTTAGCCACCTTGCCACTGATTGGTCGGGCTTTGCAGGTGCTGTGGAGGTTTCAGAAGCATCTTTTGTGCTGAGAACAAAAACACTGCCTCCTCTGGGAGAGAAGAGACATTAGAGGATGTGTGTTGTTCTCTTGGTATGTTTACTTCTTGAAATTGGGACTGTTGTGTAACCTTTAAAGGCCAAATAAGCTACTTTGAAACAAAAAAAATTTTTGTACATGCGAAATCGTTGTATTAATTCTTGAATGATAGGAATTTGAAATAGATTATGATTTGTTTGCAGCTTTGTTTCATCAATATATTTCTAGCCACAATGTTCATGCAAAGAAAATGTAAACAAACAAAAGATGATGGTAAATTACATATTACAGATTAGTTTTCTTTGCATTCAAATGCATATCATTGCATTTGATAGTAAACTAATTTAAAGTGTAATTTGGTTTTAAAATTAGCTGTGTTATAAAAACATGTGATCAACAAAAGCAATGGGGTAATATTTATCTGTCTAAATTCCATAAAACAGCCATAGGCCCACTCCACGCGATGTATTTCTGATAGGTCCTGAGGCCCAATTAAGTCAGGTACCCTTCGCACTACGAATCAAACACTATTCATTTGTATTCAACCAGAGTTCTTTTCGGGAGTCTTGCTGGGACTTCTTTCAGAAGACTTTGTGTGCACAGAAGTTTAAGTGGAGACAAACAGCAAGCCAAAAAGGAATTATTGAAGCAACTAGAACAGAGCAATAATAATGAGGTTTTTCATTTGATGGCAAAAAATATGGTATTTTAAAGCTTAATTAAATGAATTTTTGAGTTTGTGTCTACAGGCAACGATTTGATCGCTTAGTATCATTCGTTCGACTGGATCCTCTCTGAAATGGGAGAACAGCAAAATGAATTTAAGATAAAGGAGATAAAACCATTGAGCTTATTTTTGTCTGTAGTTGTGAAAATAATTCTGCTAAATGGTTTAGTAAGCTTTAGAGACCTACTATTAATATTTCATTGTACTAGTATGTGCCTAGTTTACTGCATATTGTTAGTTTAATAGACGTCATACTTTTTACAAGTATTCCATATCGTACCAAAGTCAAAACAATTTGACAATACAATTGTCTTGAGAAATGGTATACTGTGGCATCTTCAAGTGTTTGGCTAACCGACATTTAATAAGCAGGAGACAGAGGGTAGATTTACAGTCATGTAGCCTTTGCTGCTATCCGTATAGAAATCTAATTTGAACGGCCTAATCAACTCTGATTGGACAAGACCAATGGTGATTTTTTTCCTGTTTGAATTGGGAGCAGGTGGTAACAAGACTGTTATGTTAGATTTCCTTTGGGGGGTCTTGTAATGTTCCTTGTGCACCAATCATGGCCTTAACACATTCATTGTTGGTCATTCTCTATCTCCAAGCGAGTCAGGGACGGGGCACATTTGTGGTTGTTCTATATGAGCGACCTACATATAAGACGTTGTACAACCACTGGAGAAACAATTACAGGAGATGAGGCGTTCTCTGCAGTTTTCAAATAATATGTTTTTGTTTTTTTTGGACTTCAACTGTGAGACTTTCCCACCATTTGACCCAGTCTGAAGACACTAAAGTGTGACTACCCATTATGTTGTTTATGGTCAAGACGCTCTGCTTCACAATGATAGGCTAGGCCAGTGATTTATTATGGTTATGCACTAGGACAATATCAAAGAAGTTCTCTTAAAGAAAACCCTGCTGGCACATCTCTATGCGCCCTGCGAGTGAAATGGGAGGCAAACAAAGGTAGAGGGTAGTTGGAGGGGGGAGGAGTGCAGGAAGAGAAAGAGCGGCAACACAATGGAAAGTGTCATCAGGGAGGGGCCACAGGGTTGGTGCGGGGGTGAGCTGAATTGATTGTTTTCTGTTGTTTTGCTGGAGCCCCATCATCTTTAATAAGGCTCAGTCTAACAGGGAATATAGGGCTTTCTTTCACTTTATGACCACAAATCCTTTTACACTAATTCTGAACCATGACCAAACCTTTTAAGATGCTTATTTTTTAGTAGTCCTAATTTGAAAGCAACATTAATATTAATGTGAACCGTTTGTAACCGTGGTTGCAGCATATATACAGCACTCATGTGGTCAATAGGCTCCAGCCCCACCCTGCATAGGATAAGCGGTATAGCTAATGGATGGATGGATGGTCAATCATATTAATATTAGTATTTAATCACAACTAAATATATTTTACTTCATGGTCACAATACACTGAACATCATAATCAAGACATATTGAAATGCAAATGTCTGACGATTGCCTTCAGACTATTCACACCATTATTAACATTCACAAAGGATAGTGATTTCGTGACAAGTGGACAACTTTTCCTTTTGCAGCCTATATAGCTGAGGATATTATTTCCCTTAACCATAAAAATACTCCCTAGCTAGCTGTCTGAGGGTACGGTGAGGACCAGTTAGGCTTTTAATGTAACGTCAGTATCAATTCCTTCCATTCCAAGAAGCCTCAACCGAGGACACTTTCCTCTTCTGTGGAAAGGTAATATGTGAATTTGAAATAAGATTCTTCTATAAGAGAGTAAAGCCATGCATTATAAACTTGAGTTTAATGTATAAAAAACATTTTAAATAAAAAAGGGGTCATAATGGTTGGCATGTACTGTATGATATTTAGAAGAGCTTTAGGTTTGAGAACACGTCCGTATAAACTATATTGGATAAGGTGTCTATATTTATATAGGGATTAGGAAAACTTTGTATTGAGGCTTGACAGACTTGTCATTTGCCACTAGGTTGGAATGTCAATAAAGAAACGAACACATAAAACAATCTTTGTCCTGCGTCTCATACTACCCTTGTTCCCCTCAAAGGATTTCACCCTGTGTCTTCTAGCCTTATCAACCAAATCAATCCCACCATCATCAAAAGCCTTTGATTGTAGTAGGTAGCATGGCCCGATGCCTTGTGTCTCATCATCCTCTCATCAGCTACCATCTTACACTAATGATGAGCTGGCAGCGAGATGCTTGTCTTGTATACGGTAGTCAATGGTTGCACCCAACCAAGTCGATCTCCAATCGGCAAGTCCAGGGGCAGGCGTTAACCTCTTTAACTTCTTGTGAGCAGCCAACCAGTTGAGCGATATCTGGATGGATTAAAGGGTGATGACCCGGTGGCACACGCTGCCAAGTCTCTCGCTGTGTCTCAAATGGCATTCTACTACTTTATTTATTTTTTAGTAGGTACTTCAGCTGCACTTGCAAAGTATGTACTGTCGCATGCATTTTTGTCATACTGCATTTGACATGGTATGTGTTGGGACATACACATTTTTTTCTGGCTTACTATATAGTATGGTAGTAGAGTATTGAGACACAGCCTCTAATATGTGTTTTATCTAGGGCATCTATCTGGATAGTCGAATTTTTTCCTCGTGTCTCAGAGCTTGGTAGGGGAAGACACGGGCTTAGGGAAGTACAGTTGTAACCCCCCCCCCCCCCCCACCCACACACACACACACGCACACACATGCTCATGTCCTAAGAGTTTAACGGATTACCGTGATTAGGAGCAGAAATAGTCCGTTATGCCGCGCCCGTAATAGGGGATGCGGTGCAGTGATGGAGCGCAGCTGAGGAATAAAATGGGCCAATTTAGCCTGAGTGGACAGTTACAAAGCCAAATTTGATTGGTTTTTACTCAAACCATTCCTGCAGCAACCAGCAGGCTGGGCCGATTGGAGTGGAGTGAATGTCAATGGTGATCATTGCGCAGTCTGAAGCCCAGGCAGGGGGACATCTGTTTACACTGGAGGAACAAAGGGAGGGTGTCAGGCCACATATGATTGATACTGGCCTACAATATGGCCAGCCAGTTGGACTACACTTTGTTGGGATTGGGGTAAAGGAAGCATACCTTTCTTTTACCCAAGCTCGGCAGAGCCTGTTCTGCTGGTAGGCTCATGCATACAGGTCTCACGTGTTGCTTTGCACACCTCATCGACTTTCTTGAGTAATCAATATATTTGGGAACTGGTGGTATCAACCTGACATATAGCGTATAGATTGGTTAGCAACATAACACAATTAATTGATAAATCTACACGCCATGTGATCAATATTACCCCCCCCCTAAAAAAACAAACAATATAGTGTAAATGTACTGCTTGAGGGTAAGCTACACATGTGATTTATATGATAAAATGATTAGGATGCAGCAGTAGAGGAGTAATTAGACATCGTCGAACACTAGGCTCCATGTTACCCCCTCCCGAGGTAGTGTAAACAGCAAGGAGGGGAATGGTGCGCAACAGAGCAATCATTTGTGAAAAGTATAGCCTAAGTGTTTCCGTTACGGGCCTTGAAAAAGGTAGCAATTAGCAGAGAGCATCGTTCAAGTGTTTTCCCCCCTAATACATTCAGATGGTGTCTGCTGGCGCTTTGGCTTCGACAAGCCATAAAGTCCCAGCAGTTCACGTCCACATATTTCATGTCAGTAGAAATGGCATCTGTGGCCGGCTGTTGTCTAATGCCTATATTGAAGTTTTAATGGGGTTGGAGTGTGTCCGGCCTGGGTCCAGTTGGATGAAATCAATCAGGATTGACAGCTATTTAAAACTCAACCCAATGAGTCAGGATGCCGACCACCGAGGCCCCTGGAAAAGGCTGCAGGAGGACATTGTTGCCTTTTTTAAGGATAAGAAGGCTCCCTGTTTGAAAATCTATCTTGTGTGAGGACAGATGGTGGTTTGTGGGCGAGCTGTGGGCTGTGTCAATAGACGAACCACTGGGATTGTTTTGTGTCAGTTGCCCTTTTCACAGCAGAATGTCAAACTGTTGCCCGCTTTCATTCCTTTTTTCGTTCTTTTCAAAAGGCGACATTATCAGAATGCCGTACACCTTCATCACAAGTTTAGTCGTGTTCCTGATTCCAGTACAATGCATCGAATACCCATGATCTGGTTTTCTTATATCAGAACAACTGCTGCCAGTGCTCTGACTGTTATTGGGCATTGACATCTCACTTATTAGCTTGTCAGATTAAAGAGCAACTCATAATGCCACATCAGCCAGAAAAAGGGTCTATCTAATTTGCTGAAAGGATTGCTTTTCCATCTGAAAGAGGGTTTTCTAAAGCCTGCTCTGTTACAGCTGCCTAGAATGCCCTCAGTCTGTAGTTGACTCAGGTCTGATATTCTTTTCTTTAGCACCAATGCATTTGAACAAGTCTTGTGATCACTAGGATACCAGAAACCATGTTCCATAGAAACCTCTATGTTGACTCGAGCTTCAAATCTTAAAGGAGCCGAACGGGAAGTTCTCAGGAGTCCTCATTAATCATTGTGTCAAATTTTCACAGGGCAAATTATTACCGGAATCATCCCCCAAATTGTCAAGAGGTACAAAAAAAAGAGTATATTCTTTTTGATGGGAAAAGGACTACGGTAAATGACGGGGTGAGAGAGGACAGCGAGGGAGTTTCTGGGGTACAAACAGGCCTTGGTAGCCTCCAGTGAGAATGGGCTGCTTGTTAGTTAGTCAGTGTGCGGGAGCCTGGGTGAGATACAGTGTTAGCTGATATGGCCAGCTTCCCAAGGACAGAGGCCATTTTCCGAGGCGCTCCCTCATTAGAGAGCCTTGCTCCCATTGTTTATGGGCCTTAATGAGCTTGCTGCCACCGAGGGGAGAAAAACAAAGGAGAGTGAAGCGAAAAAGCAGAGACATTGCTTTCAAAAAATGTTACATCTCTGCTTCTTCCGGAGAGAGAACGGTGAACTCCAAACCTTAGCTCCACAACTCTCTCACCCGTTTCCTTTGTGTCCTCCCAGGTACCTCATTGGTGTGCATGTGCAGCCAAAATGGTCTCTCTCTCTCAACCTCTCTCTCTCCCTTTCTCACTGTTGCTCTCTTTCACTCCCTCTCTTTCTCTCTCACTCTCATCTCTCTCGCTCTCAACCTCTCTCTCTTTCTCACTGTTGCTCGCTTTCACTCCCTCTCTCTTTCTCACTCTCTCTCTCTCTCTCTTTCTCCCTGTCATCTCTCTTTCTGTCTCTCTGTCTCTCTCGCTCTTATTGTTTTTCACCCCTTCACCTCTCTCTCTCTTTCTCTTTCCATTATCACCAACTTTCTCATTACAACTATTGGGAAAGACAGTCTCCGGGTACCGTTTTGCCCAGGACATTGAAGAGCCTTAATTAGTTCATTCCCCAATATGCTTCTTCTTACTAGTTCAGTGGTTTTACCGCCTCTGGAGAACTTACATTTCAGAGTCCCACTTAAAGAGGAGTCAAACACCGGGAAAAAATATATTATACATTTCAAATGAACACTTGAGACCACTGCTACTACACGACCCTCAGAACGGTCACGTTCGGTTTCCTGCATTTATTTATAATATCTGTGGCCTTTTCGTATGACAGATTCAGTTCAGTGCTTTGCACACCCAGATTTATGTCTTTTAGTGCTGGTGAGTCCAGAGAAAGAAAGATTCAGCAATTAGCATGGCAATAGGCACAGAGCAGAGGTAGGCAGGCTGCTGTATGATTCACTTGAATGCCCCAAGGGGCCTTTCCTTTGCACAAGATTTAGCGCTGTCGTTTCTTATTCTTGATTTACAGTATTCAAAATAAAAGTAAATGACGGGGGAAGCAAGAGGGCGGGGAGGACAATTTAGAGGATATAGAATGTAGATTACCAGGTTAAAAACGTAATTCAGAATACTTCAAGGCATTGATACCTCATCAGATTTTTTTCTTCTTTCTTTTATACTCCCATATTATGTTTTGCGGCTTTTCACTGAAAATGGTAGCCTACTGATCTCCTCCCATGCTTCCTAATATGTGTCTTCTAACTCAGAAGTAGGTCTAGGCTATGTAGAGTGATAGTGACAGCATGTGCCTCAGAAGGTTACTTCTTGTTACTGGCTTTCTGCTACTCGAAAGGAAGAAAAACTGTGTAATTAAAAAGAGGAGTTGAACACATATTTGGAACGCGTGGCAATGAGCTAAAATATACTTTCCATTATTTCAATGTGATCCAGACTAGTTCAACTTTTCAAGGCCTCTGGAAATGTGAAAGTATAAAATCCACTTTGTTTCTCTGATTGAACCGGGAATTTAGTTAGGGCGGTCCTGGTCGTCTCTGGTGCTTCCTGTAACACTATCCTGTTTGTGGAATGGAGGTATTCCTGTAATGATATTCGGTTCCTGGGCAACAGAGTGACAGCTGTGCATTTCTTCGCATCCAGCGGGGGCGGGGCCAACTGGGATGAAAGGCTAGTGTCCATGGGAGCCTGGGTCTGGGACTATCGATGCAGCTGTGTTTGAACAGCCAGATTGCACTTCGATCACAGGCCTAGGGGACTTTGTATGTGATAGAGTGCAGAGAGAAAGGACTTCATAAAGTTCCAACTGTGACTATGTCAAGAAGGAGGCTGGCCTAGGCCACATTATTCTCCTCGACGCCGGGTAACACAGGAATCTGAGGGAATGACAATGAGAAGGAGGGTGTGAAGGGGCTGTCGTTCAGAGGAAGCAGAGATAAAGTTAAGACAGCTCCCTGGCCCAAGCCTCATCATTAAATGGCCATATTACTGTGAAGACAGGGTTAGATAAGAATAATTATGGTAAAGTCATGCAATGTAAGTATTTTTTTTAAAACTGGCCCTCGTTTCATCTACAGCATAGCTGGAGTTCAGGGTGTATAAGTATTTTCGTGAGTGTGTCTATGTGGGTTTGGCCTTTGTGAATGTTTTCGTGTGACTGTGTGGGGCTGCGGGGGGCGAGCTGAAAAGAGAGAGTGTCACCCGAGGTTTCTGCCCTTGATTTGACATGCCATTAGGCACATTTACGCTGTGTCCCCACATCAGCTTCAAAACGTGGGCCCATTATACTGAGGGGCACTTACGCCACATGGTCTGGCAGTTTGCCCCTGGGCGAAGTACTATAGACCGGTGTCCCAGCGTCATGTCCCACTGACTTGCCACTCCAGGCTGACAGCACTGTCAGAACATTACGGTGACGTCCCTCATTCAGCCCCGTAATCTGCATCGGCTTCCAAAGAACCCCATGTCATTAGCATCCATCTTTCAAATTCAGTTGCACATTTCTGTATGTGGAGCCAGACTGCAGTCAAGCCCACCTTTTCTGACAAAGAGGTATTGCCACACTAGGGGAGGTCATAGGTCAAACACCGGTCTCTATTCTGATTACATCACATAAGTGTCTGAACTGTGAAGAGTGCCGTTGTTAGGTGAATGGGCCTTGGCTCCCATCTGCAGTGACAAGACTAGAGATTATATGGTTATGGTTATTGAAAGGTAGCGGTTTTTCGGAGCAGTGACTTGAATGGAAAGTGTGATAACACATGCCCCCCCCCCCCCCCCCCCCGCCCCCTTGACTTCCACCATCCCAGAAATTAAAGGTCAAATGCCTCAAATGCAGACTCCTCACATTACCTCCTCAGCCTGTGACAGGCTGAAAATCCAACGCCACACTTGTCACATTGTGTGACGGTTTTGCTAATGTTCTACAGCTCTTTCTTCATTTAAAAAAAAATGACAGCATCTCAAAGGAACTCGGTTTTGTAGAATGAGAAAGAGACATTTATAAAGAGCAAAGTCACCGGGGGCACTTACCAAAAAAACGACACACGCGATCCGTGATAAATTTTTGGGGAAGCAATAAACAAAAACAAATTAGTGGAGGGGGGAAGCAAAAAAAAAAGAAAAGTCACCAACAAAAGAGCTTGGAGAACTCCCTTGGTCCCGTCAGGCTGGAGAGACGGTGGCGCCATCCCACCCGCCGAGACGCCGGGCTGCGCCGACGTCTGGAGCACACAACGATCTCCACTCTCACCATAAATAATGAAGGGAAAACGCGATACATAATGAATACTCCGCCCGGTGTCCCTGGTGCCGCCCGTCACGTTGCGTCTGGGTGAAGGGCGGAGAGGCCCTTCCAGGCCCATAGACAGAGCCTGCCGGTGCTAGAGTGGAGCCCCGCTGGTAGCCTGGGTGTGGTCGCTCCCCCCTGGGGCGCTTGGTGGCCCTCCCGACAGGTGAGGGTGGCAGATGGCGAGGCGCCAGCCAGGCGTGCGATTGGATCCCGGGAGTAAGCGCTACCCCGCTGTGGTTAGGAGCGAGGGGGCCCCCAGCGCAGACAGGCTGGTTGGAGCCAGAGTTATAAGGGGCTCCCAGGGGCTACCAGCTCTTCTGCTTGGCCTCACCTGCGACAGTGAGGTAGCCTGGCAGATTGGTGCCAAAAGGGGACTGGAAGTGATAGCGAGCCAATAGGAACGAAGAGACGGATGCACATTGGGCAACACAGACACAGAGGTGCACACGGCATCAGACCGTCACGCATACAGACGCAAAAACACATGCGCTTATTATCTCAGCCAGCTTGGCACGCCCAATTTCTTTGTTGCCGATAACTTCATAAATGATTACTGGGGGGGAAAAAATAAGGAAATCAAATTATATGAGACCCCCCTTCCCCTCTTAGCTGTGAGTAAGAGTTGCCAGATTGCCTGGTTTGGGGAGCACACACCAGCATGGCCTCCAGCAGTACCGATAAGAGAGGTGAATCATCCCCGCTGAGTGGACCACAAGGTGTTACGGAGAGAGACAGCAAGCCCTCCCCGAACTTGGCACGTTGTACCTGTTAGCCCTGCCTGTCTGCACTCACTTCTACCCTGTTATGAATGTGCTGATGTCATGACTCAGCCTCCAGCCATCCACAAACAGCCAGCTCTAATGCCAACTTCTGTCTCCTCGCCTTCCCCCGGTTGTATTCCGCTGGCCACAGCCTTTTTCCTGCCTGTGAAATATGGTCCCGGCAAGGCTGGGCCGACAGTCAAGGCCAATTCCTAGCGATTGACTGACTTCAATAAGATGTGATAACCGCCTCGAGCTACAATGGAGGAAGCTGAGAACTTCTACTGGTATTTTTTAGGGTTATAAATTGAGGAGCCAAAACTGCAAACCATTTGTAATAAACACATGCTCTGTAAATATTGAGTGAGGTTTTACTGATGTGCTTATCAATTGGAACTTTATTCAAAGCACACCTGCTTCAAGGTGTTGTAATTTTTTTTTTTACAATTCTAAGGTTGCTTTGGTCAGCATCGCTGCTCTATAAAGACTTACCGACCAGTGATTCAGTGAGCTGCTTTTCCCACAGTGACTCGGCAGTTAACGCAAGGAGCCAGCATAGCGACCCTTCTAGCACAGACAATAAGCACGTAAATCGGGCGTGGCTCTGAGTCCCCTGAATGACTATCACACAAGCTCCCTCCCCTTCCCCGTCCCACTCCCCTTGATCTGAAAATAGCGTCAAGGAGAGAACCAAGAAAATGTGTCAAGGTTAGCGAGTGGAAACGGGTCTCGTCCCGTGGAGATTAATCTGTGTGACTCCTCTTTGTGCCGTGCTGCTGTGATAAATCATGAGGGCCCAATATTGCGCCGGGGATATTTGCGTGGGCTGGAATGAGACTCCTTTCCTTTTAATGAGTGTGTGAGTCATCACAGAAAACTGGGCTTGGCCATTGTCTCCTCTCTAAAATAGGAATTGAAAATTATGATACAAATCTGCCACCACAATTGAGTGCCTTTTTTTGTGTATGCAATGTCTTGGTTTTACGAATACACTTCCCAGGCCGACACAGTACTGACTCTGTTACAGTTTGGGTAGATGCCTGTTGTGTGTATGTGTGTGTGTATCTGTACGTCTGTGAGTGTGTGTGTGTGTGTGTGTGTGTGTGTGTGTGTGAATGAGTGCATGCTTTCTGTTGATGAGTATCCACAGGGTTACACAGTTGTTTTTACAGTTTACCCACATCGCTCCAAGAGCAACATGTCACTCTTGCTGAGTAGCCGGATGATGTTTCAAAGTAGCAGCTGTACACCGGATTTGATTTCACCCGGCCACCCCAGCTTGCAATGCCGCAAGCGCCGACATTCCTATAGAATTGGCGGTCAGAGATGCAGTGACTGGGCACCCCACTAAATCCTGTCAGGGGACAACTGGCTGAGACTGAGTGTGATTTACTGTGATTGGCTCCTCTTTCGAGCGTTCTCTCCTTCTGCCCATTTCAAAATGCACTTGTTGTTTCAAACGAAACCTAAACATAATGTGTACTCATTAAATGAGGTAACTCATGTTTAGCTGAAATGCCGTTTTTAAATTTGTATTTGTGTGCTTCTGCCATAACAGTGTTCTTCAACGAGATAAAATTGGACTGAAAACCCGAACATAGGTAGCATGCAGAGATGTGACGAGAGGGCCGCCAGAACTCTCTGACTGTAAACCTTTGGCTAGTTAATCTGTAGCTGGTGTTCCCCACGCTGACAGGCTTTTAAGGGCCCGCGAGTTGCTGTGCACTTCTGACACAGCTCTTTAACTTTAAATTGGTACTGACACTAGAGGGGAGTCTCACTGGGTTGCCTCTCCTGGTTATACTGTACTCTTCATTATATTTTCATGCCCGTTATTTCTTTGTAGAGCCAAATGTGTTTGGCGCCTCTAGAGCCCTGGAGTTAAGAGTCTTCCCGCGTATGAACTAGTACACTAGCCCCCATTATCTGATGCTGAAAGGAATGGGACAATTTAACGTTTCACGCTCACCAAGCAGAAATAATGCAGAACATTATTTATTTAGTTTGTCTGTGGACAAAATAAACCCGGGTCTCTACTCGCTCCTTCTCTCCCTCCCAAATCATTTTTAACCATTTCGACGACCCAGACAGTGCACCGTGTGTACTGTCACACTGGCTTACAGTAATTGCTTTTTCTTCGCGGCACCCCCTCTGTCCTGCACAGAAGCGATCCCTGGGTTTAAATCGTCTGAACTGGTGACACAGTCTCTTGAGCTGAGAAGGATAACAACCCGTCCTCTATTCCATTAAAGATGCATGGAGCGAAAAGTCCTTGTATCCTGGTGGGAAGGAATAAGAGCAGCCTGGTTCCCTGTGAATGTTACCTACCTGCAATGCACACACTTATTCTGACTTGATTTCCTTCGACCACAGTATCTGGTCCAAAGGTTGCAGCATATTTTTTTTGGTCCATAGAGCTTCACCAGATTGTACATACATGTGAGCTAGTCCAACACCACTAGTAAATGCTGCAATTCAAATTCTGTTGGAGTCACATATACGCGGTACAATTTTCAAAGTCGGATTCCTCAAAGTAGAAAGTCCGGGGAGAAACATTGAAATTGCCCTTGACCAATTTTAGTGTTGAATAGGCCAGAATACCATCGCTTATTGATGTAAGACCTGCATATAAGCACACACAGTTGACAAAGCAAAATGTCACATAACTTGAAGTTTGCCCAGGTCGTTTGCACAGACTTTCTGTTGGTGGTCCTCACCATATAATTACTTGAATAGGGGGCAGGCTCCAAGAGCTCATAGTCAATGCTGGGGTGAAATGGCCGTGCGTATGTGAGCTGGCATGGCAGGAGTTCAGTTTCATTGTGGAATGCAGCGTTGGTATATTTATGTTGTACTTCTGGTTAACAAACGTATCCATAGCTCTGCATGCAGTCCCAGACCTTGATGATGTCTCAAAAACATGTTTTTTTTATTAGTTCCAATTAAGGTATATACTGTATATATATATATCTATATATATATAGATATATATATATAAAACTTCTAGCCCCATCCCAATGTCATATAATCTGTCCCTCAATGTTGAAAAAACAGCAGACAATATGCAATAAAAAACAACACTCCAATTCAACATGTCTTAGCTGAAAGGACAAAAACAAAATGGTATGTCTTTACATGGTGTCTTAGAAATCAGCACGCCTTATAGGCACACTCTTTAAGCCAGTGATGGCGAAAGACTTTGACAACACTCAAAGAAGGTTAACGGAAATTCAATGCAGCGCTGGGGGGTAAATTGTTCACTGTACCTGTCAAATAAGCTGCTCTAATGCTCATTTTATCAACACAGGCCAATCTATTTGTCTGTTCCTTCCACCACTTGAGGCTCTTAACGCTGTGTCAGAGGACACTGTGAATTGCTTGGCATTTAGGAGTACAGTACAGTCGTGGTGTTGAGGACGAAGGCTATAAGGAGGCTTTGAGATGCAGGATGACAAAGCGTTATTGAGGAGGCTCACCAAGGTCCAAATAAAGGCACTGTCTCCGTGCAGCTGTTGTCCAAGGCCATGGGTAGTTGCCAGTACAGAGCTGGACTTTCAAAGTTCTTGGCGATGTTCTCTGGTTGAAATATCTTTTAACTGACTTTTATTTATATAACACATCCTGCCCTTACCAGCATCTTCTGTGCACACGAGGACAGTACCTGTAGTCTCTGTCTGATACAATAGCAGCACTGAATGTCTTGTTGCTTGTTGTTTATTACTGCGTATTGGAGCGCAGCTAGTTTGGATTTGGATTGATTCCCTAAATTTAGGCGCTGCCAACAAAACTCATTCATGTGTAAAGGGAAATGTCTCCCCTTTGATGACCGGAGAAATAGCGTGTTCCAAAGATTGTTCTATTCTGCTCTGACGGAAATTAATTGATATTCAAGTTTTTGCATTCAATTACCAGTGCCCTCTATGTTGCCTGGTAATGCATTTTGTAACTTCATGTCTGAAAAGACATGTTTGCGTGAACATGCCAATTGTGCTTGTATTATATATTTAGAAAAGGATGCCCATGTTCTATTTAATTGCAACATGCATTCAGCTGTCAGATTGGCATGTTACAAAATGGAGAACAGAGTTGGTGATACATTAAATTGGGTGATTGCATCATTGTGATAGTGATAAATCTTTTGCGGCTGACTCAGGAATTGATTTTCCTTCACTGTGGAAATGGAAAAAGGGATACTGTAAATTGAAATTGGTCCAACTGCCAAATCTGAGATCCCCAGCTCAAAAGACACAAGGTCAAGGCAGATCATTAGAGTTATTACATAACCAAGTGAGATATTGATGGGTATTTAAAACACGTTGCAAAATGCCTCGGAGGTTAGAGTGCCTGACCAATAACTGTTCAAACTCTTGTACAGTGTACACTGAGCCTCAAACTGCTCCATTGCCACTGAAGAACGTAGATCAGTTTTAATTTAAATAGGTCATAGCTATTTCAGGTGAGTTTTTAATACTATTAACGTGCATTTAATGCCCATTGCCTGAGTATACAACTCCACTAGCTTCACCCAGCTAAGTGCAATTGATGGACACTTCCTGTTTGGCCTAGCGTGCTGTCAAGTTCTATAGCTGAGGGCATTGTCTCTCTCTGTCTCTCTCTCTCTCTATCTCTCTCTCTCTCTCTGAGAGAGAGAGGAACAGAGGAAGAGCAAAACGAAGGGGAAACCAGAGACAGACCACCTAAACTTTCTCAGTGTCACAGTAAATCAATGTGACCGGTGCATGCACCCCAAAGAAGCCATAAAGGTGAAATGCTCACCTCCCGGCACCCTGGCATGGCGCCAGCCGAGGCCGTGAGAGCCAACTAAGGGCCACGGGGACACTGGCAGCCCCGCTCTCCGCAGGACATCGCATGCGGAGCAGGCAGAGGGTAACGAGGGCCTCGTTTCTTTTGTGGCCCTTTTTTAGGCCCACCAGAGCTGCCGTGCCACGCCAACAGGGCTACCAGCACTTGTCCTCGTTCCTCCAACGTCCATGTACCACAGTGCATGGTCCCCAAAATGGAGTTTTGGAAGCCTGAGCGATGGCTATGACTCAGCCTCCTGAGACGACCTGGCAGGCTCTGCCTTTTTGCTCGGTGGCCTCTCAGAGCCCCGTCCTTATGACCTTTCTGTAAAACACGCAGCCCACGGAACGTGGACGGCCTCTCCCAGGAGCCGTCCACAGAGGTGACCCGAGGGACAACCCCAAAGCCTGTAAATGACGTATGAAATCCATTAGGTGAACAGCAGAGCTGAGTACAGGCTGACATTTTATTTATGGCATTTGATATTGAACCGCGGCACTCTCAAAGTGTGGTGACTCGTGACACTCGGCCCGTGTCTCCGGGCGCCGGGCGCCGTTTTCTCTCCAGTCATCTCGCGCTGCCGCGGGAGCAAGTTGTAAAGTTTGTCATTCCGAGTGGTTAATAGGAGTGGCGGGGGCAAACGCATTGGCCCCGCTCACTCCTCGGGTGTTCAATTTCAGTAAGCTCAGCACAAGTGGCTCACTCCGACGGCGAAGTGATGGCAGGCGCTTTTCAAGGTCATGCTCCGTATAGATCCGAAGAGTAGTTCGAGTCTGCGGGGAGGACAGAAGTCAGCAAGTGTTATTAGACGCTTAGTGACTTTCAGTCTTTTGTCGGGAGTTCATTCTATAGATTAGAATGCAGGCCGATCCCAGTGACTGAGGAGTCATGTGAGCTGGTACACTGATGGCTAAACATTGGGAACTGTCTTGACAGCCTTTGAGTGTTTGTTTTTTTTCAAACACAGTCAGTCAGTTATCAAACGCATTAAAGCAAAGTAGTTATCCACCCAACGTGCATTAAGAATCTTGATTTGGTGAGCATGCTAGCGTAGGAGGTTAAAACCACTCGAGTGAGGAGAGAAGAAATCACTGTCTGCGCGGCCAAGTCATAATCATCCACTCTGCTTGGTCGAGCTCTGAGCGCATGATCGGTAGAGGGATTACAGGACTGCTAAGCTCCAGATATTTTTCCATCTTCTATGGCTCTAATTAATCAGGGCAGGACTCTACCAAGGGGCTTAGCTGTTCCCTTGTCAATTTACAGCTATCGTTACGCCTACTCAATAGTCTTAGCAGGCCTACTTTCCAGGCCCCATACATTACATCCCGTGCTACGTGTTGGCCGAAGTTTACCTTGACAACTGAAACCTTGAACTGCAATTTGTTTGCAAGCAAACATGTTTTTATGTACAACCATGCTATGCTATAATGATCATATTCTTAATTCATGATAATTAAATAAACTGTAAACGATTAGTCCTGCTCACCAACACCAGAACACACAAAACACGTACGCATAGACACACGCACGAACTCCCACTCACACGAACCACACGTACAACCGCAGCAACACCACTATGAATGAAGAAGCCTAC